>OZ016479.1:8262504-8862504 GCA_963966605.1 Caenorhabditis sulstoni
CTTCTTCGTCCATCTTCTGCAAGTAGATCTGTCCGAGGGTAGCGAGGAACATCTTCTCGTCTGTCTCGTCCATGTTCTCCTTCTTCAGTGGCCCCTCCTGGTTCATCGGTATCTGCACATGTTCTTCCTGGACAAACTCGGTCGGCCTTCCTCTATTTCTACTTTGTCGCTGAACCTTCTCGTCGTACGCATCGAGCTCGTCAGAAGACGGACGATCGAAGAACTTGTTCTTCTTCTCTTCTGGTGCCTGGATCCTCTCGCTTCGTGGCTGCTGCTGTTGCTTTTGAAGTTGCAAGAACTTCTCTGGCTGGATTTGCTTCTTTTGGTTTCCGATTCTCTCGAACGAATCCTCCTCCGAACTTATTGAGCTGACGGATTCAGAAGAAGAAGAAGACGAAGAAAATGAGTCATGACGAGGAGGTTGATGTGGGGGAACATGCTGACGGAACGACTGCACTGATTGGAAGGCCAGAAAAGAGACGAGAATCAGTGCTCTCTTCATTTCTGTGCGAAGTCGAAATGAACACGAAATGAAAACGGCCGAGCGAATCGAACCCAATTTGGGCCCGTTTTGTTGTGAGGGATTAGAGCGGATCAATGCGGATGTATGACATGGCGGATGAAGAGTTTCAAATTAAAACAACAGGACACGATAACAAAGTTGGCTTGGTTCGTGGTTCGAAAAGAACCGGTTAAAACGGAGTGACGTGGCAGTAGACACTTCATCGAGATGTTTGCAACACAGATGTGAACAGCTTGCTCGGCGGTAGAGTTATTCTGGAGGGAGGTGCTGGAGACGAGAGAAACGCTTTTTTGATGAATGTCAGACGCTCGTTGAACATTATCATTATGAGTCTGAAAACAAGCTTCAACGGAGCTAGAAGGGTGACATTACCCGTCGAAGGAATGCACGCACATCCAGATTACGGTGCCGCAAAAGAAGGACCAGGCTCTTTCGGAGCTCAACATGCTGAAAGCGGAGTGTTATGGCTGATGGAACAAGAACTGACCTCAATTGGTAAGTGAATACCATGTCGATGAGTGTAATCACGTCTTGAACCATCGTCTGCAGAAACAGGACTCGGTTCTTTTTCATCTTCTGTTTCGTTTCAAGATTCTCAAGTTTTGTTGACTTGTAGAAAAAGTAGATTCTGGAGAACGTGGCCACGTTCATAGAACCCATGACAACGAGGTAGACGGCTGACATGTTGATGTTGGAAGTGGTGTCTTCCCCGCATTGCGGATCGAAGTTAGGGTTCCAAGTGAGATCAAACGACGAAAAGACCATAAAACAACCGAGAGCTGTAACTTCAGACACACTTCGGACTACACTCTTCTCATCGAGAACTTACGAACAAAATAGAACAGTTCAAACATTATTTTGATAGCTCGATACGAAAACAGTAGGAGCACAAATGCGGTAGTTGTTTTGAAACTGAATAGTTTCGAATAAGATATTGGAAAGAATACGGCACAGAATCGATTCAGAGCTATCAGGATTCCTGTGCTTTGTAGTCCGGAGTAGATCGTTGTCGAGATGGCGATCACAATTGTTTCATAAAGGGGAGAGAAGGGCGAGTCGCCTCTGAAGAGACATCCGGATCGAAAACGGAATGGGAGCACTCACAGCACAGTGATCGGCACGAAAGTGGCCAGGAACGCCAAGATGAGGATAACAGAGTTCCCGATAGCTCGCGAGACACAGATGACGTTGAACGAAGTGCGTTCGGAAGGCGTATGCATGAAAATGTAGACGATGAGCGCGTTGCAGACTACTCCGAACACTCCGGTCTGAAATTATGTCTGAACTCTGAGGGCGATCACTCATAAACTAACCAGGGTCATGAAAAGAGACGCGAACAAATTGAGTGGATCCTTGAATCCAGGAGCCACGTTACTCGATTCCATTTGATGCTGTGAATGAGAAATGAAAATAACGAGACGGAAATGTCTCTTGCCGCCCGTAATTTGCGGTCTGAGCTTTCTTCCTTTGAGCAGAAAGGCCGTGAAGGGAAATTTAGGAATTCCTGATAAACCTCTCCCATTCAACACTTTACATTTCCTTTCTGAAGATTTTAGAAAGAGACATAGTGATGAAAAAAGAAACGAGCTGTCATCGTTTCTTGCTTTCTCGATTCGCCGACAAAAAGCTCCCCAGAAGACGCAACTGATGATCCGAGAGCTTTTCTTTTTCTCTAAAGCGGACCTCATTCATCTTTTGGTTGCTTTATCGATCTGGGAAAGCAATCAACAAAAAAAAGACATTTCTCGGAATTCACTACTTTCCCTATAATTGGACGTTTGACCTATTTCTTCGGAAAAGTTGGAGACGAGCTTTGTTGACCACTCTAGCTCCCTCCGAAAGGGAAAAACGAGAATTGTTTTGTTCAAGTTAGAAATTTCGGAACAAATGCGAGAATGAAATGAGTAGAGAATAGCAGGGCAGATTCTCGAAGAATTACAGAGATGTGGTTGGGATTATCGTTCCGAAGAAGGTCCACATGATCCTGCGGGAGATGAAACTCAAACTGAGAGAAGTTTGAAAAGAGCTTTCGGGAAGACAATCAGAAGGTTGGCCACCCGATGGTCTGCAAGAGAAATGAGGGAGAAACTCAATCATCATGTATCGATACACTGATCAGTACGCTACTCAGAGGATACAGAAGACCATCGCTTTGCGATTGTTCTTGATGTAGGTTTCACCCAGCTTTTCGATTCTAATAATCTCACAGAATAAGAACAAAATGAAACCAAAACGAGAAGAATATGTAATTTGTCTCGAAAGTATTCATAGTCAAACAATAATATCATTCGATTACTCGACAGGAGCAATGTAGTTTCTCGGTGTCACTGTCCTCTTCGGCTGCTGCACTGCCGAATGGTTCGCAGACGACGAGAATATGCTCTTCTTGAGGAAAGTGAGCCGCTCGTTGAACATGATCATGATGAGACTGTAAAGACCATCGTTCGGGGGAGGGTGCGAAAGAGTAATGGAGGTGTACCCGTCGAGAGAGTGGACACTCTCCCAAATCAGACTGCCGCTCAGAAACGTCCAGTATCTCGAGTCGACGAGTCCGTTTAGTTGGAAAGTGAAAAGAGTGTCGATGAAATAGAGGGCATCCTGGAGCACCGTTTGGAGAAACAAAACGCTGTTCTTCCTCATTTTCCTCTTCACTTCTGCTCCTTCTGCTTCTGTTGATTTGTAAAATAAATAAATTTTGACGAAAGTTGCAATGTTAATAGCGATTAAAACAAAAAGCAACAAGGCAGTTGTATTCACCATAAGCCAAGAAGTCGGGGTTTTGTCGCGGCAGTCCGGACTCAAATCCGGGGACCAAGTGAGATCGTAGGCGGAATAAGACGAGAAACATTGCAATGCTGGAACAAGGTTGGGGGGTCTTCGAGAGAAGAGTTTCGTTTACGGATGTAGTACGAAGCCTCGTAGAACACTTTTCCTACTCTGTACACAGAAAGAAGAACGAGAATCGCCTGAAATAGGGCAATGAATCATTGGGATGGACTCTCACCGCCATACAAGAGTGAGCTTGTTGCTGAAAACATTTGTGTATAAGATCGGAATGTACATGGCACAGAATCGATTGACGGCTATAATGAAGCCGCTGTATTCGAGACCTGTGTAGATGCTGTTGACTGTAGTAATTGCCACGTACTGATAAACAGGCGGGAAAAGAGAGTCACCGCTGGGAATGGAGAAGTTCATGTGCATTCAACTGCAAACTCACAGCAAAGTCATGGGTATGAAAGTTGCGAAAAAGCCGTAGAAAATGACAAACGTGTTTCCGATCGCACGAAAAACACAAATCATGTTGAAAGAGTTTCTCTCCGAGGGCGACCTAACGAATATGAGAATGATGAGAAGATTGCAAACTGTTCCGAAGATTCCCATCTGAAGTCACAGTTTTGTGGCCAAGAAATGCACATTCCGCTCACGAGTAGCATCAAAAAGGATGCTATTAAATTGAGAGGATCGGTGAGAGTAGCCGTGATATTCACGGTCATTGTCGGGAAATGTGTAGAAGGGAGTGTTTGCTCAGCGGCTCCTTCTCGTCTAGCTCCTCCCAAATTACCAGTTTCCCCCGATGCCCGTCATTTCTTCGTGTCAGAGACGTTTCTGGGTAACAAACAACTGAGGCACCTCCTCAGTTACTAAACTATCTGGAAAGAGACATCCGCTGAGAATCCAAATTAACTGTCTGCAAGCTTCAGATCATGCAGTTCGGATTCGGACCGTAGCTCGCGTCGAATCGTCAACTTGTGATCGTGTCTCCAGGAACAGAGTGGCATATGTTGAAAACGGCGATGAAGACTGTTGCAAATGATTCCGATGTTATGATCACAACAAGTTATTTGCATGAGGAATATCGACTGATTTTATTATCGCAATTGAAAGTGTTCACTCGACCGATACTAAAGGGAAAACGGCCGATTTGGGCGGTAGAACAATCGAACTTGTCACAGCAGACTCGCGTCGAGCACGGAGAAAAGAGGAGAAACGCTCGTTGAACAGCAACATGATGAAGCTGGAAAGAATCATTCAGAGCTGACGGTTTGTGAGCCTTCTGATACCCGTCTATCGAATGAACACATTCCCACACAAGAGTCACACTGACGAACGTCCAAAACCGGTGCGCGCTCAAGGTGCTCAACTTGAAAGTGAAGGACAAGTCGACGAGGTAGAGAGAATCCTGGAGGATCGTTTGGAGGAACAGAACGGCGTTCTTCCGGATTCTTCTCTGCGAGTCCATATCGTGACTGTCGAAAGACTGGAAACAACCTATGAACGTTCACAGGAACGGGAAACCACTCACTCTATAGAATTTGATGATTCGTAGGAAAGTGACGATGTTGATACAAGTCATGCTGATGAATGTGGCGAGGATGATGAGTAGGATGTTGTCATCGAACAAGCAGACATCATCCGGAGGGAACTGCCAGGACAGAGTGACCGGAGAGTAGGAGTAGAAGCAGCCTCTTCCTGAAGACGTCACTTGAGAACGAGGGCTCTTCAGAGTCTACTCACCAACGTCTCGTGCCGTCATGTAGATGACAACGATCAGTCTGTAGATGTAGAAGAGTGCGAGGACTAAGCACGTCGGGCCTATGGCGAAGATCTTTGGGTACTGTCTGGGGAAAAAGAGAGCGCAGAATCTGTTGAGGGCCACGACGATTATCTGATACTCGTTGCCGAGGTACAGGCTCATACTCAGATTCACGTTCCACGATTCAGCCGCATTCGAATAAGGAGAGTATCCGCTGAAAGATATTGTTAAAGGAGATAAAGGGAAAGGAAAGCCTACAGAATAGTGGAGGGAAGGAAAAGGCCCAGAAAGGAAGTAACGAGAATATAGAAATTGAACACGGAGCGAAAGAAACAAATCAAACTGAATGACGTCTTTTCGATGCCCGTGATGAAGAAAACGATGACAGTGAAGTTGCAGACTGCTCCGAAAACTCCTATCTGAACGAAAGGCTTCGGATGTCATTTTCTATGTATGTCCTTACCAGTAGTATCAAAATGGCAGCAGAGAGATTCACTCCGTTCTCATAGGAATAATGAAGAGTCGAGCTATCATTCATTCTTTGCAAACTAACTCGAAGTGGGTGAGATCGGCGAGTGCGAACAAATTGGTGTTTATGCGTGCGAGTCGTGATCAAATTATGGTTTACATCAGATGGAAACACAACACGCAGCAGTTGGGAAGAGATCAGACTATGTTGACGTGGTATGTGGAAGACACGATTCGAGTGCCGATTCAACTGTGCTCAAAGCAACACAAAATCCTACTTGAAAAACGACAGAGTTTTCTTGATGTAGACAATGAAGGAGAACTGTGGAATCACAAAAAAAAACGAATGGAAAGAGAAAGTTAATCATTTGTTGGACGGCGTTGTGGAAGCGGAGATCGTGCCACGTCTGCGAGGGATGATCGGGACGACCGAAGAGTTGGCCAGCTTCTTTTTGAAGAAAGAGAGCTTTTCGTTGAACATGACCATGATGAATCTGAAACTGGAATGTCTTCCGAACTAATACACGTCGCGAACTGACCCGTCGATGGAGTGCAAGCATTCCCAGATGAATGTGCCACTGATGTAGGTCCACACGCGGTGGTTGCTCCAAGAACTGAACTCACTTCGATCTTTAAACACGTTTCTTCCAAGCTTGCCTCAATTTGAAAGTGAAAGTCAAGTCAACAAGATACAGAGAGTCCTGGAGCATAGTTTGCAGAAAGTGGATCGTGTTCTTTCTCATTCTCCGCCTCGTTTCTTTGTCTGTGCCTTTATCGCTTCTTTTCTGGAAATACGAATCAATCAAGTCATGATTAAAGCCTCTTCACCTTATAGAACATGATTATTTTGACGAGAGTGATCACATTCAGAATGCTCATCGCAATGAACGTGTACAGAATGACTTCGAGCGCATCGTCCACGAAATCGCATTGTGGGGCAGTGTCGTAGTACCAAGCGAGAGCCTCTGTCGAATACAGAGCATTGCACCCTTTGGCTATAAATTCACTGAAAAGGAGTCCCTTGAAATGTCTCACCGGCCTGGGGGACGAGCTCGTAAATCTTCTTGGCGATTCGATAGACGTAGATAAGTACAAGGACGAGCGTCGTTTGAGGGACGGCGAATATTCTGGAGTACCTCATCGGGAAGAAGAGAGCACAGAACCTGTTGAGTGCGACGAGCACAATCTGATACTCGTTGCCGAGGTAGAGAGTGTTTGCTATGTTGATGAACCACGACTCGACTGCTGGCGGATAGAGAGAGAATCCTCTGAACTGGCAGTGAAACAGGACAGAAAAGGGGAAAATCTTACAGAAGCGTTTTCGGGAAGAACGTGATCAAGAAGACGATGGTCAGAATGATGACGTTCGAAATGGCTCGGAAGAAGCAGATCAGGTTGAAAGCAGTCTTTTCGGAGTGCTCTTTCAAGAAGACGTAGATCATCAGGGAATTGCACACGACTCCGAACACTCCGATCTGATGAGCAGTGAGAAACGGGAAGAAACGGTTGGAGGAACTCACAGAAACAATAAGAGACGACGTCAGAAGGTTCAACGGATTCGTGTAGTTGAACTCTTCGGGCATCGCGAATTCTTAATTTCACAATAAAAAGTGAGCGTGTATTGAGGTACAAACTGAGTGAGACTGTTGTTGTTCTGGAAAAGTTTTTCACACAAAAGTTCTTGAATAACCCCGATCTCTCTCTCGAAGCGAACGTGAAAAAATGGAAGTTCCCATGCCATTTCTTATTCTGTTTTTTTGACGTGGCACTGTGGGAAAGCGAATTAAAATTTAATTGTTAGCAGTTTCTGGCACACGAAAAGAAAATATGAAAAAGTTGGAATGTCTTGGTAGAAGTATGGTTGGGAGATTGCTGATGAATCTGATCAAAAGAAAAAAAACAGAATGGGAACAATGTAGAGGACGGACTCTGATAGAGAAAGTTGTCCTTTAGTGGTCATCCGACAGACGGAAGTATGGAAACGGAGATCTGTGGGGGACGAGTGAGAGTGCTCGAAGGCGTCGTCGTGAAGCGCGTCTTCAGAAGAGACAGTCTTTCGTTGAACATCATCATGATGAATCTGAAATGCGTCCCGTTGATTGGAAATGCATCTACGTCAGATGAATTCTATGAATGCGAATCCTTGAATGGGAGCATCTTTTTCAGTGGCACAAAAGAGAAATCTCGTTATCGCACCCGGTTCGAGAGGTCATTTTCCCCGGGAAGAAGCACGTACCCGTCGACCGAATGAATGCATTCCCACACAAAAGTCCAACAGACAAACGTCCAGAATCGGTGATTGCTCAAACCGCTGAAAACAATATAATAGTGAGAATGTTCCGAGGATCTCTCGTCGAAAAATGAAACCTCAGTTTGAAAGTGAAAGTCAAATCGATCAAATAGAGGGAGTCCTGGAGCATCGTCTGGAAGAAGAGCAGGATGTTTCTGCGGATTCTTCTCTTCGTTTCCTCATCTATAGTCTCGTTTCGTCTGCTCGCCTGAAAAAGAAATCTTCCGCACGACATTTCAATGGCCACAACAAACCGAGTAGAAACTTATAATTTTCAAGAAAGTGATAACATTTATGATAGTCATGGCGACGAATGTGAAGAAGATAATCTGGAGGATGTTGTCTTCGACCATGCAGTCCGGATTCGGATCATAGATCCACGCGAGAGTTTGGGTGGAGAAGGAAGTGTAGCAGCTTTTGGAGATCAGCGGACGTTGCTCGAATATCACGGTAATCAGACGATAGAAGTAAATGGCAACGAGAATGATAAAAGTGGGAATGATTCCGCAGATTAAGTAGTAGTAAGTGGGTAGAAAAAGTGCATAGAAACGGTTGGAAGCCACGAGAATGATCTGATACTCGTTTCCCAGGTACAAAGTCAGACTGAGATGGATGAGACACGATTCGAGAGCGGGGGAGTAGGGAGTGAAGCCACTGGAAGTGTTCGAATAGTGAAAAGGTTGTGGGTGAAGGCACTCACAGCAGCGTTTTGGGCAAGAACACGAAAAGGAACGTCGTGCAGAGAATGACGACGTTCGAAGAAGCTCGGAAGACGCATATCAGGTTGAAAGAAGTCCGTTCGGATCTTTCCTTCAGAAATATGTACACGATGGAGGAGTTTGTGACGAGTCCGAAAACACCGACCTGAAACAATGATCGAACATTCGGATCAGCAGATGCTCACTCACAATAAACAGAAGCAGTGCAGCAGCGAGACTGATTCCGTCGCGGAAGTCGTAAATAGCCGGAGAAGAGGAAGAGTCTTCACTCATGGAGCTCGAAATGACCAGAAATAAACTCAAAGGCGATGCGATCTCGGCGTGTTTTCATGCCAAATGGCAGGTTTCCGAAGTTTGTTGAGTCAGGAGATCTTTTGCTTCTTCGTATATTTCCCAACGTGAAATCATGCACGCAACGCCACTTCCGAAAAAGACTGATCATTTGAATATGGAAATTGGATTGCGGTAGAGAACTTCAAAAAGAAGTTGAGTCAATCGGAATGAAAAACAATTTATCGGTCACCAAATGAATTGTATGAAAGACAAAAACGAGATCATAGCGTGAATGAAATGGACTGAACCAGAAAACTCTCCGAGTCTCGAAGAATCTGAGAAGAAGAAAGGAATCAGGCGTCGCCAAAGAAGAGCTCTTTAGCGAACGACGTGAATCCGATGTTCTCGAAGAAGTCGGCAATCCAGACGGCTTCTTTCGACTCGCACGCCATTTTCGACATCGAAGTGCCCATCAGAATCAGCCGTCCGAATCTGAATCGATTTCCGTTCATTCTGTGAAACAGACGACTGAATCTTACCTCTGAATCGCCGTTTCCAGTCCGTCTTTTCTGAGCATGTAGGCGTAGAGCTGCTTCGTGATGTGCACTCTTTCATTGTTAATAGCATGCTTAGCTTCCAAAGAGACGTCGGCATCTGACAGAAAACGAAACAAAAACAATCAAATGACAGACTTTCAGAGCTACCTGGATTCAAAAAAGTGATCGCTTTGAAAGCGGAGAACTCGTTGAAGTCGATATCCATTTCTCGGAACGGCTTCAGAACGAGGTCCAGAACCTGGTACTTCTTCCGGTTCAAGCCGGCAGGACGAGTCGGCTCGTGTGTCCTGTCGTAGTAAGTTCCGTCGGGGAAGACCACCGTGTCGAGACCGTGATCGGGAGAATTATAAACTTGATTGAGGACAGGCACGACGATGGCTGCATGACGGACCAATTCGGTCTGCAAGAATCGAATGGAAGACAACATCAGAAGAGGGGCTAACCTTGTCCGGATAGGAGAGTGTCTTGAACACTTTGAACGTCTTCGCGTACTCGGTCAACACGAACCAGTCCCTCTCGTGCCAGTAGTGGTAGTCGTCTTGAGTTATAAATCGGAGTTCCGTGTAAGAGTGACGAGGACTCTCAAACAATCACAGGGTTACAACGAGGATGAAGGAAGTGTCAACTCACTGCAGTTGCGTGTTTACTCATGAAAATAGTGTCATTGAGCAACGGCTTCGAGCAGAGAGCTTGTTTGAGACTGCGTTTTGGAAGATATCCGGAGAGTCGCAACTCGTTGGCTCTGCAATTTCCTTATCTGTTTTTGAGTTGCTTTTTATTTGAACTCACGCCTTCTCTCGAGCGGAAAGCTGACTGAGATGATTTTCGAAACTTCTCGGCGGGGTTCCGTTCCCTTCCGAAGACGGCGAACTCCCTCCCGATTCATCGTCTTTTGAGATTTCCTTCATCGGACGTCTTTCGGTCTTCTTAGTGCGTTTTGTGTATCCGATCGGGTCTCTAGATGCTTGCAGGGCAGCTTTGTCCATTCCGACCTGGAGACACTTCTCGAATCTACAGAACTTGCACGCGCATCGGATGCTTTTGTCGACAGGACAGTTCTGATCGAATTGACACACGAACTTTTGCTTCTTCATCACAGTTCGACGGAAGAACGTTTTGCTGAGAAACTTCAGGATGCGATAGAGCAGGCCTCCAAAAAGACTCACCACCCATTGCACGAAGGCACTCCGTAGTGATATCCACTCGACACATCTTGACAAACGAAACAGTTCGTTTCGTTTTCCATGTGACGGCGGGGAACTGGAAGAATGACAAAATGAACAATCGATTGGAAGTGAGAAGTACGGCTACAAAGGTACAAAATGATTTCAATACAACACTCTATCAGCTTCCAAAACTAAATCGATCAGAATGGAAGAAAGCGAAGAGAATCAAAGATGGAAATGCAACGGATCCGTTGTCGATTAGAAGCGCTGAAAGGCGTGTACAGCACATGTAGAGAAACGATTGGGGAGTCCAGTGACCAGAAAGTGAACTGTGATCATGTTCTCCCGTCGCAGAAACGCAGACAACACGTGCTTCTTATCGCGTAACAATCAGCGAACCAAACACCGATTCGTGGTGCATTCTGGGTCCGTTCATCTTATCTTATCGCGGAAGGTCGAGTAGCAAAGAAGTCAGCCCTCAGCAACCTTACACTGGTAAAGTAGCTTCACATCAGAAATGAATGCGCCCGGGCATGGTAGTCCATTCCACGTCAAACAAGAAAGTGCCTGGTCATGGTAGCCCATTCCACATCAAAAATGAAAGTGCCCAGTCAGAAGTTCATCGGTGATGACAGTACCTTTCACGTTCGAATATTCAGACTAAAAAAACGCGAAAGGCTATTACATTCATAAGGGAGCGAAGAAACTTGTTAACACTACGATAACAATGATATAGTAGTGGGGATGCTACTGAATTTGAAAGGATTTTAGAGAAATTTCAATTCGGAGCATGGAACACTCGAATGAACAGTATCAACACAGATAGAAATTTATTAACACGGAACATTTATCCCACCCGATAAAAATAGATCATTATATAGTTCGGAAAGTTTTGAGATTTCGATCAAGAATCTCCAAAAAAGAGCTCTTTCGCGAAGGGAGTGTATCCGATGTTCTCGAAGAAGTCGGCAATCCAGACGGCTTCTTTCGACTCGCACGCCATTTTCGACATCGAAGTGCCCATCAGAATCAGGCGTCCGAACCTTTGAAAACGAAGATCTGTAGTTTTGCTGATCGCTTCTTCGTTTACCTTCTCACTGCTTTTCCGACGCCGTCTTTGCGAATCATATACCCATACAGTTGTTTCGTCACTGATATTCTCTCTTCATTGATTGCCACTTTGGAAGATGTAGAGATGTTCGCGTCTGTCAACTTCATAAGTTGAGATAAATAGTCTTTTGTGTTGAAGAATTACCAGGATTCAAAAAAGTGATCGCTTTGAATGACGCGAATTCGTTGAAATCGATATCTATTTCGCGGAACGGCTTCAGAACCAGGTCCAGAACCTGGTACTTCTTCCGGTTCAAGCCGGCAGGACGAGTCGGCTCGTGTGTCCTGTCGTAGTAAGACCCGTCTGGAAAAACGACGGTATCCGGGCCGTGATCGGGCGAGTTGAAGACTTGATTGAGAGCCGGCAGCACGATGGCTGCGTGACGAACGAGTTCTGTCTGCAGAATGGACACGGTGCTGATGGAATGTGAAAGCGCCCTAGTTACTTTATCGGCATAAGGAAGTCTTTCGAATACTTTGAACGTCTTCGCGTACTCGGTCAACACGAACCAGTCCCTCTCGTGCCAGTAGTGGTAGTCGTCTTGAGTTATGAATCGGAGTTCCGTGTAGGAATGGCGAGAGCTCGCCACTGCGTACTTGCTCATAAATATGGGATCGTTCAGCAGAGACTTCGAGCAGAGTGCCTCCTTGAGACTTCTTTTCGGAAGGTAATCGGAGAGACGCAGCTCGTTCGACCTGCAATACTGCAAATTACAGCGAAAACAGAGTCTTCGACGCACGCTCTCTCTCTGTTTGCCACGTAGCTCCAGTAGCTCTCAGCTTGTTTCTGTTGGGAAACGGGAGAGTCGGGCGACATTTCACTTGAACTGCTGAACGAGACATCTTTCGTCTTTGGTTTTCTCGTCCGTTTCGTGTATCCGATGCGGTCCCGAGACGCTTGGAGAGCGGATTTGTCCATTCCGACCTGAAGACACTTTTCGAATCTGCAGAACTTGCAAACGCATCGGATGCTTTTGTCTACAGGACAGTTCTGATCGAATTGACACACGAACTTCTGCTTCTTCATCACAGTTCGACGGAAGAACGTTTTGCTGCAAAACTAGAGGATTGATTCTGGACGGGAATCGAACTGACCATCCGTTGCAGGAAGGAACTGCATAGTGATATCCACTGGAAACGTCGTGGCACACTAGACAGCGTTCTTCAGATTCCATGCGAACGAAGGAAACCGATCGGAAAATTGGTGACACTCTCGTGATGAAAACAGCGGCAACTGACGGGGAAAAAGATGAGATCAGAGGGTTCACACGGACTATCACACTCTCGAAACGCCTCGTTTTCTCTTCGGGGGAAAACTAGCACCTGCCTCGGTTTTCAAATCATTCGAACATTGAAATGTGTTAACTAGCATGTTCGACCTAAAAACTCTGCATTCAATCGACTTTCGTGATCCGTTGTTTGGAGAGTGATGGCGAGTGAACGGGAGAGAGTGTGAACTCGAAACACGTGGAGGGAGCGAGAAAAAGAGAAAAAAAAGAGATAGAAAGTGTACAATGGTCGGAAAGTGGACTGTGATCTCAGCACTGAAAAGAGCTAAGAGAGCCGGAATGTTGTGAATAATGAGAGGGTTCCGATATACATAAGCAAAGAAAACAGTTCCTGATGTTGTTCGAAAACAATTTATCACGCGGAAAAAGACACGAGGTGATGATGGTGCTGATACGGGAAACATATAAATCTCTTCGAAATCACGGTGAAGACACGTCCTCTTCATCCGACTTCGGGGAGTGCTGAGACTGCGAAAACAGTTAGTTTGGGAGGCGGAACGATCGTATCCGATTTCGGTTGTAACTGCTTCTTCAGAAGGGAAAGTCTTTCGTTGAACATTAACATGATAAAGCTGAAATTGAATTTCTCAGTTTCAAGTGTCTGGTTTCTCATTTTCAGGTCCAGTTCAAAAATAGTAATTTTTTGAACTGGACCTGAAAATGATCAACGCTGACCCGTCAATGGAATGCAAGCACTGCCAGACGAAAGTCCCGCTGATGTACGACCAGAGACGGGCATCGCTGAGCTGGCTGAGCTTGAGCATGAAGAAGAGATCGACGAGGTAGAGTGAGTCCTGAAGACCTGTCTGGAAGAAGAGGAGAATGTTCCGGTGCACACGTCTTTTCGTCTCGCGATCTTCACTTCCACCAGTCTGAAAATTTCGATTCTTTCAGGTTCTTCTCACAGTTTTGCAAATAACTTTGTAAAACTGAATAATCTTGATAAGCGTTGCCCCGTTTAACGCTGTTGTGATCAGTAAAGTGAACGAGATGACAGCCAGGATGTTGTCTTCGTGCTGGCATTGCGCACGCTGGTCGTACTTCCAAGCGAGTGCCTCCAATGAATAGAAAGTGAAGCAATCGTTCTCTGGAAATCTTCTTCTTTTGCTGATTAAGCGGCTGGTGACCTAGTTGTGCGAGTGTTTCGATGATCACGACGACGATTCTGACGGCGTAAATAAGGAGAATAATCATCTGTAAAGATAGAGCGGATGAGAGCTCGCGGAGTCACTCACCAGTGTAGTCTTGAAGCCACATAACTGTTGATAGTGAAAAGGAATGAACATGGCAATGAAACGGTTGACGGCCACGAGGACGATCTGATACTCATTTCCCATGTATAGAGTGTTCGAGATGTGTATGAGCCAGCATTCGACGGGAGGCGAGTAAAGGGAATAGCCTCTGAAATGGGAGGGTGGCACTTGGGGAGTCGACGAGCACTCACAAGAAGGTTTTGGGCATGAAGAGACCGAGGAACGTGGTGAGCAAGATGTAGATGTTCGACAAGCTTCTGAACACGCAGATCAGATTGAACGAGTTACGTTCGGACTGCTCCTTGTGAAATACAAACAAGATGGAACTGTTGCAAATGACACCGAAGACGCCGAGCTGGAAGAGATGATCTATGGAGCCGGGCCATTTCGAGTTACCATTAGCTGAACGAGTGCAACCGTCAGATTCAGAGGATTGTCGTAGTTAGAAACGAGATTCGTCATGGCGCTTGTGATTGATAAGGAGGAGAAGAATGGAGTGAGAGTGATAAGTCGGGAGGGCAATAAATAACAACCGACATCTCTCTAGAGTTTTCATTAGTTATCTCATTTTCGGGTGCACATGAACTCTCTTCCTTGAGTAGAAAAGAGAAGTTGTTTATTCTAAATACGAAGTTATTCCGAATGAAGGCATAAAATGCGGTTTTAAAATACTTTGAAATGAGTAAGTCTAAAGAGGAACGCTCGAATCTGATACGCAGGTTTCAGTCCACAACGGTTCTCGAAGAGCTTATTCTGATCGGATCATTCCCTTGCTGCCCAGTTCGACTGGGAGGAGCCGAACGGAGACACGACTTGAGGAAAGCCAGCTGTTCATTGAACATGATCATGATGAGCCTTCAATAGGGATTGGATTCGATACCGTCCATTTGAGTTACCCGTCAATCGAATGGAGCAGCTGCCAAATGAAAGTACCCGAGAGGAAAGTCCAGAGTCGCTCGTCGCTCATCTGACTGGAAACTAGGCCTCAAAACAGAAATGAGTGATCTCTTCACCTGAAATAGAAAGTAAAAGAAAGGTCGATCACATAGAGAAAGTCTTGCAGAACTGTTTGAAAGAAAAGACGGATGTTCTTCTTCTCTTTTCTCTTCGAGTTCGGATCGTTTTTCTTCTGAAACAGTTGACGATTGCTTGACTCAAGTGACGATTACTCACTCTGTAGAAACATGTTAACTTGAGGAAAGTGAAGATATTCACAGCAGTTGTCGCAAAGAAAATGAGTATATACGTGGAAACCACACTCTGATACGGATCGCATTCTTCCGTCCGAGTGAGGTGCCAAGTGAGCGAGAGCGGAGAGAAATAGAGCCAACAGTCTCTGATGGTCAGCGAAAGAACGAGCTCGTTGATCGTTTCGCCGACTCGGAAGCCGTAAATGATTCCCAGAATGACCTGTAAGTTCGTGTTCAGAGAGAACAGTCATGCGCAAGAAACTAACCAATGTCGGCTTCACTGCACAAAGTCTGGAGTAGCGGAGCGGAAAGAAAAGAGCGCAGAACCTGTTGAGTGCAGAAAGCAACGTCACGTCGGCGTTTCCAGCGTAGAAGGCGTTCCCGCTGGCAATCAGAAAAGCGGAGACAGGAGTGGAAAGGATCGGAGTGTATCCTCTGAACAGAAGACGTCTTCTGAATCAAAGTGAGACCAACTCACAGTAGAGCAGTCGGGAGAAATATCAAATAGAACAGTGCAAGGAGAATGTAGAGATTCACAATTGCTCTCGTTACGCAGATTGTGTTGAACGACGTTTTCTCAGAAGCATTTTTGAAGAAAACACACAGCATGATGAAATTGAAAGCCACACCGGCTACACCTATCTGAATCTAACTTCTGGAAGAGTTTAGAGCAGTTCGTACCGATCCCATGGAAGCTCCTGCGATTATGTTCAAAGGATCATGATAGTTGTACTGAGATTCGTTTGGAATAACCATGTGAATGAAAAAATGAAATGATAACGTTATTTTCGAGCGCGGGAAGACTGTGCGATGGAGCGAAAGGTAATCAAATTCACAGATGGATGCGTTTCGAGATCACTCGATTCTCGGTAATGATGGAGCTGTTTGGACGATTCTGGACACGGAACGGGAGGAACGGGATCGGAGGAGGGACTTGACGAGAGATAGTCTCTCGTGGAACAGCATCATGATGAATCTGAAGTCTCGAGTTGAGGAAGCGAGGAAGCGGAGGGAGGGCGCACCCGTCGAGAGAATGCAGACACTCCCAGACGAAAGTGCCGCTGATGAAGCGCCAGAACCTTGCGTCGGACAGCCCGCTCAGCTTGAATGTGAACGTCAGGTCGATCACATACAGGGAATCCTGAAGCACTGTCTGTAGGAACAGAACCACATTCTTCCTCTCGATATCTGACAGACTCCTTCCTTCTTTCGATCTCGTCTGCAACCTGGACGTTTTGATGTCTTGACTCATTTCTTTGTCTACCTTTTGATAAACGACTATTTTAGTGAAGACTGCGATGTTCAGAATGAAAACAAGCAGAAAAGTGACAGAAACGACGAGAAGAATGTTATCTTCCTGATCGCACGCCGGATCTTCTGTCACGGTCCAAGTGAGCTTCTCCGGGGAGAAGAAAATGGAACATTCCACTTGAGACGAAGGAGTTGCGTCGTAAAAAAAGAAAGCATCCACAAAAAGAGCCAATAAACGGTATCCATAAATGAGAGTGAGAGCTATCTGGGGAGTAGAACATGGTTAGAATACGCTGAAACGCGAAACGGTACTTGCCAATGTCAATCTGTATCCGAAGAATTTGGTGTAGTAGAGAGGGAAGTAAAGAGCACAGAAGCGGTTGGCAGCCACAAGAACCGTTTGGTACTCGTTCCCGAGGTAGAAGGTATTCGAGAACATGATCAGGAGGGCCTCGACTAACGGATGGTAGGGCGAGTGACCGCTGAAATCAGAAGGAGGATCTCCGAGAAGATCGCGAAGTGCTCACAGAACGATGGTGGGCAGGAAGCAAACTAGGAACGTAGCGACGAGGACGAAAAGATTGATGGAAGCTCGGAAAACGCATATCAAGTTGAACGAACTTCTGTCCGCTCTGTCTTTTCTGAATGCGTAAACAATGAGACTGTTGCACACGACTCCGAATATTCCCATCTGAACTCTTTTTCTGAATTGAAATGAAAGAAACCAGCTGAAGAATTACCGTCGAAATTAGCAGAGCAGCTATCAAATTGACGGGATCAGTGTAGTCTCGCATTGAAGAAATGGGGAGAAATCGAATCGAAAGGCTCCTTCAACATGACAATTATGCGCTCTTTGGCGGTTTTTGAACATTTCGTCGCTAATTTTGAAATTATGGGTTCTTTTCAAGAGCTCAAAAGAACAGAAGAAAGCAAAAAAAACATGGGGAATCAGCTGACGGACGGAGCAGTTGAGTTGACTTGAGAAGGTCTGACGAACGAAACTTTCGTGGCGAGTGGATCGAACAGTTGCTTTTTGAGGAACGAGAGACGTTCGTTGAACATGATCATGATGAATCTGGAAGGAAGAATCTGCGGAATTCAGAAAGTCTCGAGATGATACCCGTCTAATGAGTGAAGAGACTCCCAGACGAACGTGCCGCAGAAGAAAGTCCAGAAGCGGTTCTTGTAGAAGGAGGTGAAGTAGAAGGTGAAGGAGATGTCGATGAGGTAGAGAGAGTCCTGCATGACGGTCTGCACGAACAGGTAGCCGTTCTTCTTGATCCGTTTCCGGGACTCTCGGTCCTCTTTTCTTTGATTCTGAGAACGAATCCGAATTTTACAAGAACGAGCTTATGTGTCCCACTTTGTAAAATAAGAACATTTTAGCGAAAGTCGCAACGTTGAACAAGAAAACAACAGCGAAATTGACAGCCATGAAGAGAAGAATGCCACTATTGCCGTGGCATTCCGGAGTGAAGTCGGGTGCCCATGACAAAAACTCCGTGTAATAAACGACATAACATCCCAAAGCTGCAACGAATGATTTCAGAACAATCTGAAAAGTTTTCCACCTCACCAATGTAGTCAATCGTTTCTTGGATGACTTTTCCAATCCGGTATGCGTACATCACTACCAGAATAACTAATGTCGGTTTCAGTCCGCACAGTTTGGCATAGTGCAACGGGAAGAAGAGAGAGATGAACCGATTGATGGCTATCACGACAGTCAGGTACTCGTTGGCCATGTAGAGCGAGTTGGCCATGCAGATCGCCCACGTTTCCACCGCTTTACTGTAGACCTCTTTGCCTCTGCAAGTTATGACGTCATCACAAGGCCACTCTATTTGGCATTTCGTACGTGAGAGTGATTGGAATGAAAAGAATCAGATGGTTCGTGAAGAGAACGTAGACGTTGACTGTCGCACGGAACACGCAAATCGTGTTGAACGCCGACCTTTCTTTGGTTTCTTTCACGAATATGTAGATGATGAGAGAGTTGCAAACGACTCCGAAAAAGCCATTCTGAGAATGTATCTTATTTGTGTGGACAGTCGCTTACCACTTACAAACAACATGAGAACCGAGGCGATCAGAGAAGCGGGATCTTCGTAATCGTAGATGGGTAGCTCGTCTTCGCTCGAATTGCTCGACATGATTGACTGAAAAAAAAACTGAGACGGAAGTGCACTTTCGGAAACGATTCCAATGGGAATCCCGTCACAAAGTGATTAAATAACCGAAGCAGATGGTGATAATTGTTCGAAGAGCCCGAGAAGAGAGCAAAGTACATTAGATGGTCTGAGCTCTCATATATTCCGATGCGGAAGAATGCTAGAATCTAACTTTCAGACACTTTTTCGAGTGACATCTACAAATTCCGTTTTTTTAATCAAAAGAGTACTGACATTTCCTACGCAGTCATCGAAAATTATGGCCTTCTGAGGGCCTTCCAGACAGGAGAGATCTTTCCGATTTTCAAATTACAAGCCTGGTTTTTTAAATCTCAAAACAGGAATGGCGAGAGAAAAGAGACCACCCGACGTCTCGACATCTGTTTTCGAAATGACTCAGAACTGGAATTGCACCTGTTCGGAGGGGACAAAGCTGGGATAAAAGTGTTACTCTGGCTCGATAACAGCGTTATCAGTTTGCGAGATGCTTCTGAAATACGATTCCGTAGATGTCTTCTAGTTTATACAGCCATTCTCGGTCTTCTGGTCTTTTCCAAATCGGGAACGCGAGCGTGACCCAGTTGCACAGTTCAATGGAGCGAGGTTGCTGGTCAGGTGTCCAGCGGACTCTTGATTTCGTAGAGTGAGTGGGGGAGATCCTGAATGTGGGCTGTCATTCCATCTTGACTCGGTAATCTGAGACGCAAACAAAGTTCTTCTATGTCTGAAATGTGCAGAGGATTTCAGAGTGTAGACAGAGAAATGCACTTTCTACTGTTTTATCGATATCGTTTCGTTTCTGTCTGGGTTCAATCAAGTTCATTGCTGTAGATGAAAAGAATGCACATGGCACGATACAATGTCGTGTAAAGCGAAGCAAAGAGAAAAGGGAAAATAAAAGTAGAGTCAGAATAGAGACAGAGAGGGAGAGAGAGAGAGTAGTTGTGTGAATCATTAGAGAAGGAGTTGAATCAGTAGTCGCCGCCGCCGTAGTCCCCTCCGAAGTCGCCGCCGTCGTATCCACCTCCGTAGTCTCCTGCATCGTAGCCTCCGTCGTCGAACCCGCCACTGCCGTAGTCCTGACCGCCTCCGTAGTCTTGATTGGCGTCACCATAGTCGTAACTGTCATTTCCTTGGTTCCACGACTCCTGGTTCGCATTTCCATAATCGTTTTGGGGTTCCTGCTGTTGTTGTTGCGAGTTTTCTCCGGCGTTCTGAAAACAAATGTTTATTACAAGAAGCTTCGGACTTTCACTCACTCCGGGATGGTCAGTGATGGCATTCGAACTGGTGTCCTGATTGTTTCCCCCACCGTTTCCTCCGTCCCCGTAATTATAGTAGTTGTTAGTGATGTTAGTGTCGTTGTCCGAGTAGTATCCTCCGCCCATCCCGTATCCTCCACCGTATCCCCCTCCGTATCCACCTCCAAACGAATGATGACCTCCCCACATGGATCCGAGACCGTATCCGAGAAGACTTCCCGCCAAGATTCCAGATCCGAATCCGAGTCCGGAGCTTCCGAAGCCTCCTCCGCCTCCGTATCCACCGCTTCCATATCCACCGCCTCCGTCTCTCACGATCACAGTGGTATGGGAAGAAGTAGGAACACCGGCAGGTTGCTGATATCCTCCGTACGGTGGAGGGGCTTGTGGTCCAGAAGGATAGGCTTGTCCGGCCGGGTAAGTACCTCCCGGAGGGTAAGCAGGTCCGCTAGCGGGACGAGGGTATCCGGAAGGTTGAACTGGGGGAGGGGCGCTCGGATAAACTGCCGGAGGAACTGGAATGATTCGGTTGGAAGGTGATTCGGAGTAAGTTTTCATACCGTATCCGCCATTGTTCTGCTGTTGTGGTGGAGGTCCCTGCGGAGTCCCTGCCTGGGGCGGTGGATTCGCTGGCTTCGGGAGGGTCTTTGTGATCTCGGTGAACCAAGATCTGCGAAACTCGTCTGTTCCGACTTCATCTTCTATAGTTAACAAACTCACTCGATATCGGAATCTGACGAGAAAAGGATCCAGTGGACAGGGTCCGCCTTCGGATTCATACCAATTCCGACGAGGTGATGCACGGAATTCCCATCCGGCACATTCGGTCTTTTCACTGAAAAACGCATTGTGAGTCAGCGACGCTCTCTTTTCACATTCTCACCTGGCATTCTATCCGTCATGAGTCCGACACAAATGTACGGAATCACGTCTTTCAAGAGAACACTGCCTTTCGGTTTCCGGTCGCCCTGGAATGCGCAGCAGTTTCAGAGGAAACATTCAGAAAGAACTCACCTTCTGCTCAAACCAGCAGAGTCTGGAATCGCTGAACAGAACGGCGTACATCTTCTTCCATTTCGAAGTGAAGAATCCAGGATTGTACTTGAGAACCTCTCCGTCTTTGAGACGACGAATGTCTCCTCTTCCGCTATCTGAATCGAGTAGGCCATTAGGAAAGATTCGGGAAGCCAATCGACTCACCCATACCGACAGCAGCCTCGGAAGAGCAGAACATAAATATCGAACGAGAACTGGAAGGCGGGAAATGAGAGGCGGTAGAGGAGAGAAAAGAGAGGCGCAGAGAGTGCGAGAGCGCAAAAGACAAAGAGGGGAAGCGGAGTGCGCAGAGAAAGAAGGGAGCACACAAACACGAGACACAGATCGAAATTCGGAAAGAGTGGGGGCCGAGGTTGCTAGGGCGAGAGGCACTCGATTGTGGAACGAGGGGGAGGCTATGCTCGCGCATGCGCGGAAGAGCCGTCACGTGATACTTCTAGAAGGACCACGTCATAGTGCGCACCCGACTATTGCGAAATACTTGTTGTTCGGAAGCAAAAATAGTCGAATGAATCATCATTTCAAAGTTCAAACAAGTCCCGCAGTGCCGAAGAGTGATTGTAAATAAGAAAGGATTCTATTGAATATCGTTAGAAAGTATTTGATGTTGTATTTGTGTTCGTTAAACCACCCAGACCATAACCATATGTTCCAGAAAAGCTTTTTAGAAATGAAAAAAAAATTGGGAAAACCAACTTTGTACTGTTTGCAGTATGTTCTTCGTGTTTCAAACAAACAACGAGTAACTCTTCTCCTTCACTTTCGAAAAGCGGCCCGATTTACTGCTTCTGAGGAGTTTTCATTTTCCCGCCTAGAGTCACGTGAAATGTCATTGGAAGCGCATAGACGCCGTCTCTTGGAAACAAAGTCCGGTTTTCATAAGAATGTATGTTGAATAGACCTCCGACGTATCAACGAATTGATAGAATCACTACATATGTACATATGCATACTTCTTCATTATGTCAGTCCCTTTCTCATGACAACTGTCTAGTTTTCTGGGCTATCATTGTGTAAGTATTCATTCAAAAACAACAATTTACAGAGAAATAACATCTAATCAGCAGTCGTAAACACTCGCAGTTTCCATGGAAACAGAAACGCATTCGTGGAGAGTCTATCACAAACTGTGACGTGAAGAAGAGAAAATGAAAGAGACAGGTTTAAGACCACGAACGGACTGTGTAGAGAACTTTGTCTGCCATCACGGTATCATAGGAGGGGGGACTCGAATGAGAAGGGACGAGAGATTGGTAGGAAGGCGGCATGTCCGGGTTGAGCGAGGGGGACGGCAAACTGCAGACGCTCGAGCCCGACGGCGCCAAAACTCGAGTCGTCCGATACCGTTTTTCGGCGTTGTCGAACTTCTTCTTCAGCACTTTTTTCGTGTAACGGAGAACTAGAATCAGCCATCCAATGAGTCTGGAACGAGAGAAAAGTATAATGGTTTGTTGACGCAGGTTCTCACAAAATGAAGAGTAGGAACCTCGGCATCTCGTATTCGCATTCCAAACCCACGCAAGACTGACCCCACGAGCACGTGAACAACAAGGAAGTGGGTCGGGATAGATTTCGGTAGTAGGTCTGGAAAGTTGAGAAAATAACTCATGAGAACAGAAGAAAACGATCACATGGGAGAGGTGTTTGTCGAGGAAATAATTGAGACTATATTCGCAGAGCTTCCCAGCTGAGGACAGATCCATATACGTTTCATTCCAAAAGTATTTGTAGTTTTCAAATTCGATCGGTTTCTCCGGGTTGGCAATGTAGTAAATGCCTTTTTCTGAGTCCGTGAAATCAAGGTGGTCCAGGTTTCTGGCAAACACGACCCTATTGAATCGTAAGTAAAAGTCTTCGGAGTCGGATCTGAAATTATTGATGTTCTTCCTAGGCATCATGTTTTCTTCTCTCTCACGTGTAATGAGTGACAGTTCTGGAAACTTTGATGGGAGAGCATGAATACACGAGAACGGCAAAGGATAGCAAAGAGGCGATCAGCATGAGGACTCGACGGCCAACTCGAGAAGGAGTGCGGCCCTGCTGGCACCTCCTCCTCCTCCGTGCGTTTTCACCCGAAGATTCTTGACTCGCTGACGTCAAGACGAGATCAAATGCTGCACGGAACGTCGACAAAATCATTGATGAAAAGTGGAAAAATAGGAAGAGGCGGAGGAAACGAAGTGACATCACACCCGTCTTATGTACCACTACAAATCAGTGTACTTTTTGATGTTTCCAGTCCGAGAGTGATATGAAAAGAATCAACAGTTTGACCCGCTCAGGCTTCTGCTCAGAGTGTCTGAATGGTTCGACGAGCGAATGTTCTGTTCTGAAAACTGGACCATTTCAGCAATACTCGTGTGGGAATCGAAGTTGTTTTGGTCATAAATCAGAAAACTTCTTTGAGGACAGCAGCCGTTTTCACGCGATACAGACAAAAAACAGTTGTAGTCTCTTGTTTATCAGAAATGGTACTAATTACAAACTCTGTTATTTTCATCCGGCAAACAATGGACTTTCGCCCTCTAGCCTCGTTTTTCTGTTGAGCAGTGAAAATGGTCACTGAGACGCCTCTCGAAGTGTTCTCTCACGATTCGACAGCTGCATTTCGAAGACGAGCAGTCCGAAAGAGCAAGATCTCACGACTGACGAGTACTAATGCTGCTCAACTACTATAACTGTAGCATTCTTTCTCTTTTGAGTTCAACTATCTAATGCTCAGAATTACGTTGATTCCGTGGGAAGCAAATGTGCTTGCAAGCGTCGGCTTTGACTAAGGCTACAGAAAAGATGAGATCCGCGATTCCCTCCTCTGGCTTTCGACGAAAGAATACCAATGAGCCCGACGCGATTCTCTTCGAGATCCAGGACTCGACGAGAACAGTTCGAGTTGACTTCTTCCACATCATATCCATCTTTCACAAATCACGGTACTAACTTTTCGATACTAAAGGGTTTTCAAAACGTTTTGAAGAGATTATTAGTATTATCGAAGTCAAGTTTTACAATTCTGTCGTTATTTTTTCTCTGATCTCTAGATTCTTGCACGTCAAAGTCGTTCGTTTTTCTGTTGGACAAAATACCTGACTAATCGGAACAGACCAATCGGATTATTCACAGCGACGATGAGAGCAAGAGCTCTGTTGAGATCAAAGAAATGAAGAGAAAAACAAGGCGGAAGAGGTCAGTTGCATTCCAGTACTTCAAGGAAATTTCCATTATCCGATGTAGAGATGGACTGCGGGAAAAAGGGATCAAGAGTTTTGAACGGATTGATAATACGGAGTATCGTTCATCGGAATGAGCGAAACAGTCATTGTTTCCTCTCTTGTTGCGTTTTTTTGTCTCTGCTACTCGAATCGTTCACATCGATCGTATTGTTTCGTCTAGCTACGTGTCTGATGAGCCGCAGGATGACGATTGGAATGTTGCACACGAGGAAGAAAACGATGCATCTGAAAGTCTCCGTGAACGAGTTTCGAACTGTTGAAAAACGCTACATGACAACCCATCGGACAGGAGGAAGAGGCCATTTGCATTGCAGTCCGTGGCAGGACTTTCCGAATGAACACTCGAAGTAAACCTTCTTGACAACGGAACCATTCTTGTATTTTGTCTGAAATCAGCAAATGAAGAATGATCGTGTGACTTTTGGTCCCTACGTTACGGAACTCAGGATCGTCGTTCCAAGTGACATGGTACTCGCAAATCTTCCAGACATCCTCCAGCTTCATCGAGGAGTAGTCCCAGTAGTACTCGACTCGTTCGTACCTGAACACTTCGAACTAATCCTGGCTCCGGGAAGTGTTCCACGCACTCACTTCATGGGCACTCGGATGTTGATAACCATATAATAACCAGAAAATTGACTTTTGAAGTTCGAGTTGTCAGCGTTGAACACTGAAGCCACGAACCCATCATAGTAATCGTCATTCTCTCTGGGAAACAAATCATTATTGTGGCAAAGCACGTTTTTCCTAACATGAATTCTGTTTCTGATATCCGCACACCAGTTCCAAGTAGCGGTAGAGCAAAAAGAATCGGGAGTCGCATGGCAGAGAGAGAGAGAGACTGATCAAAGTCTGCTTACTGAGCACTGGCACTTCATCTACTAACTATCGGTTGCGCGACATTTCGAATCTTCATGTGAAAACAAAGTTCTACTCAGAAATTCATTTATTGAGAGAGAAAGTGGCATCGCAGATCACTGTTTGAAGCTGGTGTGGATTTGGCTGGAGCTGAGCGGACGGTCGCCGTACGGAGAGTTGCGCTCGAAGTTGTTGTACGGCGGAGCGGGAGCATACATGGGTTGACATGGGGGAGGAGGTCCGCAGTTGTGGAATCCAGGGGGCGGAGGAGGAGCCGACGGCACCGAGTACGAATGAGTTGTCGTCGTTGTCGTCGCGATGACGGGCACTCCCGTGGTGACGGCGGTGTCGCTATTACAGTATCCCTTCTTGTTGCACCACGAACATAGTACGAGCAGGAGCACGAATCCGACGACGATGACTCTGAAAGTTAAAAAAAGTTCCTCGTTTTGAGAGGTTGTCGTGGTGTACACAATGAGAATCCAAGTGGACGAGTTTGAGCAGCACTCGAGTCCGCAGCACTCTTCGGAGCTCTTGCATCCGAAAGTCAGAGTTGTAGGTCTTGTACCGTTCGAGAATGTAACCTGAAATCATAATTCGTGATTCGAGTGATGACTGCAAACCAAAACTGACATTCCTCAGTTCTTGGTCGTCGTCCGAAATCTCGTACTCGCACTTCTGAGGCCTCTGATAGTCGGAAACGTAGTGTCCACCCCAGTAATAGTGATAGCTCCCGAAACTAAAACAATCGGGTGTTAACGGGAAGAAAACTCAGAAACGCACTAGATTGGAGTAATGGGAGAAATGATCACGTGCGAGTGAGTCATGGGAGAATAGGAGAAAACAGTGGTGGTCGAGGAGGTGTGGAACACATTTTGACGGAAGTTTGAGTTGTATTGAGTCGATCCTGACCTTAAAAAGAAAAAGAGGAAAAGTAGATATTCACTTGCAAGAAGCCGACCTGTAATTGCTGGTTCTCGAGCCAAAAGAAGATCTCGATCCGGAAGAGAAAGAAGAAGAAGAAGAGGACCCGCGAGAGCTGGAAAAGGAGCTACTGCTCCGAGCTCCGCTGAACCCACGACCTCCCCCCATGCTTCCTTTAGCATTCGCGAGGCTACTTGCGACGGCCATAAGGAGCATGATGCTCCAAAGGAAGCGGCTCATTCGAAGAATGGAGAGTTGAAGGAAGAAAGGGGACAAACTGGGAAGAGAGCTGCCTGCCTGGGGGCTTTATGGGAGCGATAGCGGCGTGACGGTCGTCGTGGCAACGGAAGGAGAGAGAATGTGGGAAAGAGAAACTGATTCGCAGCCTTTTTCAGTCAGAAGCAAGGAATGACGCAAGTGAAAACGAAGTTTAAACGGGAGAGTAGACTCTACACAAAATGTTGTCGACGCGAAACGAGGGGTTTGGCATTTCGAATGTTTTGGGTGACGACAGATTACAATTATAGCCAACCAGTGGCCTTTTATTTCGAAATATCCATTCTATTTTCAGTTTTTGGTGTCATGACAACAATGCGGAAGCTTCAATCACAAATTCATTGAAAAGAAAAGATGCTTGAACCCGTCCATTTAGGGAAGTGTCTCAGTTTGCTTTGTTTGAGATTTCTTGGGTTGAATCTTTTTGGATCTGAGTGGAACTGTCTCGTTGTTTTTCTTCTCTCTTATGGGCTCTCGTCGTTTCGCGTAGAGAGCAATCAACAGCAAGATGATCACAAATCCGAGCAGAAAGAGTCTGAAAGACGAGATTTGAGAGGGGCTTAGGAGGCTCGGGAAACTAACAGCTCGAAGTATTGATGGATGTCGTGGCAGCAGTACATCCCACAGCAGTCCACCATTCCCGAGCAATTGAAGTAGATCGACTTTGCTTGAGTTCCATTTGCGAACGTGACCTGAAATTTAATGTTCACTGAAACACGAAACGATAAGAAGCGCGGTCTTTCGTGTTTTTCTCTATCGTATGCGCGCGGCATGCCTACTGCACATGGAAGCGTACTTGTTGTAGTTCTCCGTCATCGGTTCCGAACACATATTCACAAATGATGTTGGATCGGTTGATCGTCCGATTTTGTTTGGCAGCGTAGTAGCTCCAGTAGTACTCTCTGTTGTCGTAACTGGAACAAGCTGTGTTCTTTTTCTGCCCCCGAACGTCTGAGTCATACAAGATCGGTGCAGTCGCAGCAACAATTACGGACGGATGTCCTGCGCGAACTTTCAAATGCTGATACATCCCTCCAGCAGAGAGCGTTTTTCGGAAACCGTTCGAGCCATAATCAGAAATGGCAGATGTTTTGGAGCCCCTGGAGAGACGGAGAAACACGGTGTCAAGTCCGTGTTAACAACTCACACTTTGAGCCCGGAGGTGCCAGTGCGAACTCCCAACGAGTAAGAACTGCTGCCCCGCACGCCACTGCTCGTCGTGGACTTGGCGCGGACGCTCCCACGAGAGCCGCTCCGGCCTCTGCCTCGACCTCGGCCGCCGCGCCCTCCGCCTCCTCTCGCCTCGGTGTGATAGAGCACAGAAAGCATGAGGAGGAAAAGAAACAAGCAGCGGACTGGAGAGAACCTCATGATAGGAATTGGGAGCAGAACAAAATGTAACCAGAATGACTAACATAGAGTGAGTGGTAATTGCAGCGAGATTATCATCATGTTCGAAGTTTCGGGCGGAAAGAATCGGAAGATTCTCGGGACATGATAAGTGAGTATGAGTCCGACGGAGGCCGCAGCACGTGACTAGTATTGCGAGAGCGAGAGAGGTTCCGACAGACAGCGTGTAATGGAATGATGCTCCGTGGAGAAAACGTGCTGCGGCGGACCAATTTGCGTCTGGAAGAGGCGCGGGAGGTCGTGTGCCGTCCACTAATGAGGCCAAGTGCTCGATCTCCGGTTGTCAAACCGGGCTCGTCTCGGGCACTTTCTCTTGCAGTCACTGCATGAATAAATGATGCGATTATGAACAAACATAAGGGGGAAATGTCATGTTTCATGTCACGAAACGAGAAGAGAAAGTGCGAATAAGAAATGAGTGTTTCGTGTCAGTAACCTCATGTTCTATTGTTTTCCAGATTTGCAGCAGCCATATGAGATAGCAATAACGAATACCAACATCCAGAGGGAGCTGAAAAAAGTTTTTTCCGTTAGCAAAGCGAGCAGCTACTCACAATCCGAGCCAGTCTCCGATCGAGCTGCAACACGTCATCCCACAGCATTTTTCCCAGTCTCCGCATTCGAAAACGAGTGCTTTTGGGCTCGTTCCATTCGCGAACGTCACATTCATGAGTTCTCCGTCTTCGTCACTTATTGCGTACTCGCACACCGTTTTCTTGACTGATTGACTACGGTAGTGGCCACGCCAGTAGTAGTTGTGGTTGTCATAGCTGAAACGAATTCGGTCGGACTGACCGATTCTCCGTACAGAGCTCACATTATGGGCGTGGATGGCTGAGAAATGATGTACGTGTTGCTGGTGGTTCCTTGGTTGAAGTACATTTTGGAAGACTTTCCAAAGACGGAAGACCGGAAAGACGAGGAATCGTAATTGATGTAGGTCGAGTGGCTGGTACTGAAGACTCTTCTTCTTTCGAGGTCACTGCCTCTGACACTTGCCTCGAGTGGAACTTTCCTCCTCCGGATCCGCCGGATCTCGAGAACGAACTACGAGCTCCGCTGTGTCCACGGCCTCCTCCTCCACCTCCTCGACCACCGCTTTTTGCAATCGTACCATCGAGAATTATAACGAAGAAAATAGAAACTGAGAAGGAAACGTTCATGGGAGAGATACAAATACTAGACTGCCCATTTTCTCATTTCTTTCCGATCGATCCAGTTGTGATAGAGTTCCAATTGAACGTAGACGCAGATCATCAGAAAACAGTCTTCTCGTTTGTCTCTTGTTTAGTACATCGATCAGGAACTTCATTTGACAGTGATCAAAAACGGGAATCGACAAAGAGAACAATTTATGTGTCATTTTCAATTGATTTCGAAACAAATGAGTCAGACGCTGTGAGTCTCGAATCGACGTCTTCCGAGAGGCGCGACCCGAGTGGTGTCGGTCATCGATATCAAGGAGCGTTTGGCACGGGACCTCGCGCACTTGCGGAGCAGCCAGTACACGAACACGAACGACACGAAGCCTCCGCTGGAATGGAGGACAGTTTGGTGGGTCTTAGAGAAAAGGATGCTTACAGGATGAATAGAGTTTTGTTGCGACTGTCCCCGCAGCATTGCATTCCGCAGCAGTCCTGGAAGGAGAGACATCCGAACTGCAGCGACGGCGGCTTCGAACCATCGGCGAAGGTGACGTTGGCGAACTCGAAGTCCTGCTCGCCGAAGACATACTCGCACTTCTGGGGGTGCCTCGCGTCGTACATGTAGTTTCCGTACCAGAAGTAATTGACCCCTTTGAACCTAAAACAAGGATAAGAGATAAACTCCGAGGAGGAACGTTGCTACTTGATCGGGAATGAAGGTGTTATGATGACGTTGGATCGAACGGCATGTTTGAGTATGGCCGATTTGGCAGCTTGCGAGTAGTTGGACACTCGACGCGAGGGACTGGAAACGACGATGGGACACACCTTGCCGAAGGCCGCCCACCTGTACTTGACGGGATGTTCGCCTTGAGGAGGATCCGGGATGGTTCGGAGCACAGCCGAAGCGAAGAGGACAGAAAAAGACAACAAAACGACAGAACTCATCATGTTTCGTGTGTGTGAATGAGAGCTGATGGCTCTGATGAATGAAGAAGGCGGGGTGAAAATGTGTGAAATTAGAAAACGGGGCGATTCAATAAAGAAGATGACCGACGGCCGCAGCAGGAGCACAAATACTCGTGACGAAACGGTGGTGCAGACGCTTTTTGTTTGGCCTCTTGTCTGCTGAAACCGGCCATCATTCTCATTTCCTGCCGTTCTGGTAATCTCGGTCAGCGATGATGGATAGAGTGAGAGGGAAACCCGGAAATGAAACAAGCAGCTATGTATATTCTGAATATTTATCATATTCTGGACTTGAAAGTGAAAAGAAAATAGGCATTGGAAAAGCCGAGCAGAACCGCAGAACGAAGACTGTTTCTTCCAAAGCTCTTTTAAAGATTCAGATGACATTCAAAGGCAACGGAACTAAATGTCGGGCTCTTTTGAGGTCCTGGAGTGCCACTCGGAATGGGAATCCGTAGCATTCGTCGCAGAAACAGTCGAACTCTGTCTCGCAAATCCAGATGTCACAGCCCTGAGAAGCCGAATTGAACTACTATCTCGACTGCTGAACTCACATTGGAAGTGCATTCCAGAGGACAGAAATCGAGGCAAGCCGTCGAGAATCCGACGGAGAGAAGAAGGACGAGGAAGAGCTGCGAGTGCATGGCGAACAGGAATCGACTGTCGTGTTGTGTGACCCGACCTGTTTTTTATATCGACACTCTTTTATAGCAGGCCATAAAATGACAGCTCCGAACATAACATTATGAAGTCGTAAACACATCCGGTGCACATGAAAATGTTTATGAATCACAAAACAATTAACGGATTTGTCAGCGTCATTTTATTTGCGAACACGATATAAGTGAGAGAGTGCATCAGAACACGTTCTGATCAAAGTTGGATTCGCTGAGAATGTCGAACTTCATGAGACACTCAAGAGTTGTGGCGGGCAGACTCTGCTCGACGACGATTCCGTCTCTTCTTCTCACTTCCTGAATGTCTTTGTCTTCCCATTTCTGGATATCCGACTCACTTTCTTTCTCTGCTTCCATAAACATTTTGACTGTGAGTCGAACGTCCTGAATGACAGTGATTGCGTAGTTCACAAAGAGGAAAACACTGGAAAAAAGTCAACGGACTGAGGAGGAAACTGCGAACCGTACCCGCCGAACATGAAGAGAGAAGGCAAGATCCATTTCGACCAGACCTCGACCTGAGAAAGATTAGACTGTAGTGGGAGAGATTCCGAAAACTAACGAGACTCTCTCGCTGGTCGGCTTCCCAGTGCGTAGAATGACACTGGCTCCGGTCACTCCACTCCATTAGCCGGTACTCTTTTCGAGCATCCGAGTGTTTCTGAATGCTGGAGGGAACGAAAATGAACTGATTCTTGCTTCGTCATCAAACCTTGCAAGTGGGAATTTGATCGAAACGGCTTGAACAAGACAGGAGTAAAGAATAAACTCGCGGAATTGCATGTCTCGAAACGAGGAGTATGAAGTTGACGAGGAGTGAGGGGAGAGAAGACGGAGAAGCGGTTGCTGTGGCAGCCGACTCCCTTGACAACACTTGCCACGTCATAATGAAAGTGGTAGAAATGAACAATTGATGATAATGTCCATTTATTTCAAAGAGAACGACTAATAATTACAAAAGAAACGAAAGCATAACAAATGGCAGTTCAATAAAGAGAAAAGTGTTCATGAAAGAAAGGTATAACTTCGAGTGGCTCACAACATTTCGCTCTGTCGCGGCGTTTCGATCGAAAATGCGCTCGTGGTGGTCGGTTCCGCTCCTTTTGCCTTCAAATTAGAGTCGTGAGTTGTGTGGAAGAGAATGTCAGACTCGCCTGTTTCTCCTGTGTCACTTTGGTCACGTGGAAGTAGTTTCCAGGAGCGGTTCCAGCTGATCGGACGACCAGATCCGCAGTACTTCTCGCTTCTCCCGCGATATTTTCGGCCAGGCAGGTGAATTGCCCGCTATCGGCGCCTTCTACTCTAACAATCACTAAGGAATGATATCCGTCACCGTGCTGAAAGTGTTCAGAGTTTAGCAGGGTTATCTCGGGAAAAGGCCGCAACTTTTGCGCCGGGTTTGAAGGGTTTCCAACTTTTGCGCCGACTTTACACAAATTTTGCGCCAATAGCTGAGGGTCGCAAACTTTACGCACACCTTAAGCAACTTTTGCGCCGAGTTTAAGCAACTTTTGCGCCGAGGTTACGCGCTTAATTTTTTAAACTTGTCTTTTTTTCCCTAAAATTCGTCTTTTTTGTTTCTGTTTTCACTATTTGTGACAGTTTCTGTTCGTTTCTCACATAAAACCCATCATAAATATGGGAAAATGTAATTTGCTCTCCCCGAATCATCTGATTTCGACGTACACGTTCCATCCAAATTTCAGACGAATGGACAAACATTTCAGAAAAATTGCGGAGCACGTATCGCGATCTCTCGCAGGCAAGTTTTTTCTCTATTTGCAATATAACAGCTTTTTTGAAAACTTAGATTTCATCGGACTCTACCTACCGTTCAACTTGCTCGACGGATCTATCGATCCGAGCGATCAGTGAGTTTTTTGCACATTTGCTACCAGTTTCCATGATTCTTCTTCACGATTCAAAATCAATCTTCCGTTCGAAGATCAAGAAAGCGAAATCTGCCGTCGCCGTGAGGTGAGAGCTCACGCAGTAGCATCACTGAACAAGGCTATCTCGGCAGGATTGTAAGTTATTATCGACTGCTATTCTATTGAAAAACTACTATCTTCCAGGTCGAATCTCCGACGATATCACTACGACGAGAGTTCTCAAGTCCTCAAAAACTGCACGGTATATCACATTTTCAATTTGTGAAAACGAAATCGATATTTTACAGATCCGATCGAAGTGCATCGACCACATCCAGTGGGAGAAGGGCAGAGAGGCTCGAACAGCCATGCGGGACAGCGGAAACGCTAATTGGGAGCACGTTCTCGACGAAGTCGGAAGTGCCATTCAATTGTAACTCGTTATCGTTTTTTTCAAATTCTCTATTGGTTTTTGTTGTCTTTCGTTCTCTGTTTTTAAAGTTGCGTAAACCCGGCGCTACAGTTGCGGCCTTTTATCGAGATGGAATTGAACTTATTCGCCAGTCTCAAACCTGGAAAAGAGACTCACATCGACAATCCGAACTTCCTCGCAGTCGGGTATCTCGTATCCATCGCGCATCCAAATGACCTTGGGCATCGGGTCTCCCGTCACTCGGACCGTCCACTTCAGCTGACTTCCTTCTTCCACCTCTTCACTGATGAGACGTTGAATAAAGTCCGGAGCGATAGTTTTTGCTGAAAACAATCGAATCAGAAAACTGAGAGCTTAAGAAGAGCTTACGTCTTACAACCAACTGAGCGCTGCTCGTCGCGACTCCACTTGTGTTCTTCGCCGTGCACATGTACTTTCCGGCGTGGGAAAGCTGGCAGTTGAGGAAATTGAGCGAGACTCTGCCTCCGATGTTCGAAACCCGCACGTCTTTCAGATCGAGAGGCCGTCCGTCGATGGTCCATTCGACCGTCGGAGCCGGCCATCCGGTCACTATGCCCTCGAAAATCGTGTTCTCTCCTTGAGCCACGACTGTCGAGACGAGGGTCTGCGTGAAGTGAGGAGGATGTCCCGTCGTCTTCTTCCCTTCCAAATCGTACGTTTCCAAGTGTTCCTCGTCCTTCCGGTGCTCCTGTTGAATCCGCTTCGCTGGCGGAGGTGTCGTCAGTTTCGATGTCTCGTGCTTCAAAGGTCTTCTCTGCTCGTACTCGAACATCGCGAACTCTTCCTCGACAGTGGTGTGCTCGGTGGGTCTCGCGGCCTTTGTCGTCTGCTGCTGTTGCAGTCTTGTTTCTTGCTGTCGCTGTTGCTGGTAAGTCTGCAGAGATCTCGGTCGCACGTGCAGCACAGTCAGCGATTCGGTGATTCCTCGCTTGTTCTCCGCAATCATCTTGTAGTATCCTGCATGCTCCAGCTTGGCAGGACTGATAATGATCGAATAAGTGTCGTTCACATGGCAGATCTGCAATTAAACTTTTCAACTTCGGCTTTTCGGCATTGTTCTACCTTCAGGAATTCCGATTTTTCGGTGACTTGCTTGTTGTTGAAAAAGAAACGTGCAGCCGGTTTCGGATTGCCGACCAGGATGCACTCGATGGCTATCCTTCCGCCCTCCTCCACGGTATACTCTCTCTCAAACGCCTTGATGAACTCTGGCTCCGTGGTGGTTCTCGAGAGGCCGATCCTCTGCATGTTGTCTTCTGCGGTGCTTCTGTGAATCGGCTGTGGGGGCGGAGTCGGAGCAGAGTCGGTGTATGCACCGTCCGTCCAGAATCCCTCCACGTCGGAGGCCTGGATGAAGCTGTCTCTATGTCTGATCGATGATTCCTCGTCAGTCTGTCTTCTAATCTCAGTACTAATCGGTCTAGCGGTCGACTTCTTCGTCGATTCCTCATCGATACCTAATCGTTTCACAGTGACAGTCGAAGTGTGCGGGTGAGCCGAATCGGTGTGCACGTTCTGAACCCATCCTTCTCCGGAAGTGGTCTCCGTCACCGTTGTCGTGGTCTTCGGCTCCCGTCGCACTGGGATCCGGGACTCGTTCTTCGTTCTCTCTTCTTCTTCCTCTTGTTTTCTAGTCGTGACAACTTGCTGCGGTGTCTTCTGGAGGTCTCTTTGCACGTGTTCTCCTCCCTCGATATCCAGTCGCTTCACAACGACTGTGGACTGCTCCGGGCGGGTCATGTCCTGATGTACCTGTTGAACCCATCCTTCCCCAGAAGTCGTTTCGGTCACTGTAGTTGTCGTCTTTGGCTCGCGTTTCACCGGGATCTTCGACTCGCTTTTGATTCTCGACTCTTCCTCTTCTTCTTTTCTCGTCTTGACAGTCTGTTCTCGTGGGGCTGACTGGAAGTTCTGAAACGGGTTCCCTTCGAGTCTGTTTGAGCTGAGAGCGAGGATACCTGCGTGTGGAGATTCTGTCCTTCCTCGATGTCCAGCCTCTTGACAGACACTGTCGATAGATGCGGTTGCTGCAAGTCCTGATGCACCTGCTGCACCCATCCTTCTCCAGAAGTCGTCTCCGTCACTGTAGTCGTCGTCTGCGGCTCTCTCTTCACAGGAATCCTGGACTCCTTCTGAATCTGCTCTTCGACATTCTCGGTCACAACGTGCTTCTGTGTTGGTTGAAGTAACTGAAATATTTAATATGTTTGCGAATCTTTAGCTCAAAGCGAACCTTTTGTTGGTTGATATTTTGTGACTCTTCAATATCCAGCTTCTTCACAGTCACTGTCGATTTGTGAGGTTCCACAAAGTCCTGGTGCTGATGCTGCACCCATCCTTCTCCAGAAGTCGTTTCAGTCACAGTGCTTGTAACATGGGTCTTCTTCTGTTGTTGTTCCTGGTACCTCTTCTGAAAACACGAAACTTTCGCTGGAAGCTCCAGAGTCTTCTTCACTCACATCGACATCACTGGTGACTTCTTCGGTCTGCTTAACGACAGTTGTCACCTTTTCTTCATGCGGAGTCGCCAGGATATCGTCAATTCGGTCAATCTTCGGAGCTTCCTTAGTGATTGCTTGACGTTCCGGTTGAGATGGAACATGAACTTGCTGAAAAAGAAATATAAGAGAAAAAGTAGTAGATCGATCAAAAACCGCAATATTGGCGACTGGCTGAGCTCCTGTCGTGGTGGCTCTGTGAGTGTCCGGTTGAGCTGCCGGCTGATACTTGGCGATGTTTTCGACCGAGGGACTTCGTCTCGTCAGAGTGGTTCTGTACGTCTCTGGAACTGGCGACTGGCGGATCTTGGCCACATTCTCAAGGGACGGAGCCTTGGAAAGAGAAGTCTGGTGGGTCTCTGGGACAGGCGTCTTTCTGATGGTGGCCACGTGCTCCGAAGCGGGTCCAGGAGTGGTCCGCGCTTCATGAAGCTCTCGTTGTGGCGACTGTCTGATAGTCGCAATGTTCATAGTTCTGACAGTCTCGTTCGAAGACGTGGACCTTCCCATTGCTGGTTGGATTGGTTCGTGAGACTGGCCGATGTGGGAGACCGAAGTGGTCGTGGTTGTCGTGTGGTATCCGACTGGTTTTGGAGACGGCTCGTGTACACTGTGCGCACTGTAATGGTCCATTCCCGAAGTGGTTCTCGTTTCCTTCACTTCGATTTCTCTCGGCGGCGACCAGATTTCGTCAATCGTATCGATCCATCGTTGTTGAGTCTCGATCTTGCGAACTTCTCTCGTCTGTGGAACCGGAGAGATGGACCTCTGCGAGAGGTGCTCTTCGAAGTGCTGCTCCACGAGCTCCACCCATCTCTTCTCGTCCGTGATCCGCTCGGGCTCTCTCGGTTGTGGGAACGCGGCTCTTTCTCTTGAATCGAACTCCTCGCTTTTCTTAGTGATAACAGTCCTTTCCACCGGCTGTCCGATCATTTCATTCATTTCTTCCTGAAGATGATGTTCGGTCGTTACCACGCGTTTCAAAGACGGTTGCACGTGCACAGTGGCTCCAGTCACTGCTTCTCCGATCTCATTCTCGGCGATTGCAGTGTACATTCCTGCGTTTACGGGAGAAATCTGCTGGATCGTGAGACGAGACCAGCCGTCATCTTGCTCAGAAATCTGCACTTGTGTCGACGTTTGCACCGGAGCATCGTTGAACTTCCAGTGCACTCTTGGTTTCGGTTCACCGTACGAGAACACCTGGAGAGTGGCAGTCTCTCCCTCTTGCCACGTGCTATTCGTGAGTGGTGGCTGGATAACCGGAGGTCTCTGAATCGGAGTTCTCGGTTTTGGAGGCGTCTGCGGAGGCGGCTGCTTCTTCGGAACGACACGCAGCTGACAGAAGTTGGCCACTTCTCCGTGTACATTCCTTGCGCGAACGGTGTAGGTACCAGTGTCCAACGGAACTGAAAGTACACTGATTCATCTCTTTTGTTCCGTTTTCACAACTGTACCTGTCTTGTCGATGACCATCTGACAGTGGTCCCCGGAGAACGTGAGATGCACCCGCTCGCTCTCCTTCACCGCCGTCTCTTCCTTGAACCATGTCACTTCTGGTTCCGGTTTGCCGACGACGACGCAGTCGAGACGGGCGGTCTCTCCTTCTGTCACTTGCACACTTTGCATCTGCTTCACGAAACGAGGTTTGTCTTCTTCCAGAATAGCAGACGACATCGCGCTTCTTGCTAAATCAGATCAGTTTCAACGTTTCCCCGTATTATCTGACTCACACTTGACAATCAAGTTGGCACTGCTCTGAGCAGACCCTCCGACGTTCGTCGCCTTCACAGTGTACTCGGCAGTGTCCTCGATGAAGCTCTCTTCGATGACAAGAGTAGCCACTCCATTCACGTATTCTTGTCGGTAGTCCATGTTGCTCTTGACGTCGATTCCGTCTTTCAGCCATGAAATCGTCGGTTCCGGCGTTCCGTTGATTCTCGCTGCAAACTCGTAGCGACAGCCTTCATCAACCTCGGCATCTCTGAGTTGAGTCAGAATCTGCGGAGCCTGCACTCGAGATCTCTCTTCTTCTTGACGACGGAACACAATGTTCTGTTGAACAGCCCTCTCGTTCAGTTCTCTGACCAGCTGCTGTACTTGTTGCTGCTTCGTCATGGTCTCCTGCACGGTCTTGGTGTAGGACTCGTCCTTTGTGAATCTCGAAGCGTCTTCGAGTCTCCTCGTTTGTGCTTCCACGGATTGCTGTATTTCGCTGACTCTGTGGACAAGAGTCTCCGATTCCTGAATTGTTTTCGGAGTCTTGTCTACGAGTCGAATGATCTCAATGGTCTCTTCCTGCCACATCTGAATCTCCTCTACGATTTTTTTCAGTATCTGCAGCTCCTTCTTCTCTTCCGGAGTCAAAGTGATCTGCGTCTGCTCCAGACTAGTCAGCTCGATCGTCTTGGTCTCTTCTACAGTCTGTTGGGGTCTCGAGAGTTCGAAGCTGGCCGTGACCGCCTTCCTTTCCAGCCTCTCCGCCATTTCCCTGATCACCTTCTGCTTCTCCACAGCCCTCGCCACTTGAGTCTTCACGGAAATATCCTTCGCTTTTGCAATGACTTCTTCAATCTTGGGCTGTTGAACATCGATGGCTTCCTTGACGAGTTTCACTTTCTCCTGCAGCTCCTGGCTCTCCTGCACAGTCTTCATGGGAGTGCTGTCGAACATTCGGATGATCTCCACCATCTCCTCCTGCCACATCTGAATCTGTTCCGTCACTTTCACCAGTTTCTGCTGCTCCAGCTTCTCCTCCAACTCTACTGTCAAGTGTTTTATCTGTTCTTGCACATGCTCCACCTCTTCCATTTTCTGAGTGAACTCGGGAACCTTCGACAACTTCTTCACTTCTTGGATCTTGGCTGTCTTATGCTCCACCGTCTCCTGCAAATCGTGAACCCGATCGATGAGTTCGTTCGCTTCCTGGATGTTAGCCGGCTCTGTCCTGTCGAGCATTCGGATGATCTCGATAGCTTCTTCCTGCCACATCTGAATCTCTTGCACCACTCGAACCAGCTTCGAGATCTCAAGTTTCTGCTGCAGTTCGATAGTGGTCTGTCTGATCTGTTCTTGATTCTCCATCGTCTTGTGCAGCTGTGTTTGGAAAGTTTCGTCTAAAAAAGAGGGATTTGATGAGACTTTTGAAAGTATTCTTACTGAGAGAAAGTGTTTTGCACGCTTCGAGATGCTCGCTCTTCTTGTCCACTTCCACTTTCAAATCTTCGATTCTCCTCTTCACTTGCTCGAATTGCTCTTGATTGTTCGTCTTTGTGGTGACCACTTGATTCAAGTTCCTGATTATCTCGACCATCTCCTCTTGCCAGATCTGCACGTCTTCGACCACTTTCAGAAGAGAAGTCAACTCCACTTTGTGGCTCAACTGCTCCAGACGTGTTTTTATGTAGTCGTTCTTGTCGATCAGCACACTGATTCTACTTTGCTGCTCTTCGTTCTTACTCTCCTCTTTCAAACTTTCCAGTGTTGCCTTGTGTTGATCAGCAGCTCCTTGGAAGGAAGAAATCCTCTTCAAGATCTCCTCGACTTCCTGAAAGTATTCATGCTTCTCTGCTTCTCCAAACTATCCACACTTCTTTCTTCGACACCGTCGAGTTGTCCACTCTCCCAACGAACTCGAGCACATCGGTCTGCCACATTTGGATCTCTTCCATCACTCTCTCCACCTTTGTTTGCGACGTCTTCAATACACTTCTCAATCACTTCACATTTGTTTTCCGCCTACCTTATCCCTCTGCCACTCGTTCCACTTGTGTTGCACGTATTTGAATCTGTTCTCATGATCCGTGATCATGTTACGAACAGCTTCTTGAGCTCTTTGGATATTGAGCCACTCGTCTGATTTTCCGATTTGAGTGGCGTTAGAAATGAACTTCTCCGCTGTAAGATGATGAAGTTTCCCATGAGCTTTCACACAGTATCTCACCTTGATGCTTTTCTTGGCTCAAAGTCTCCAGAATCATTTGAAAAACGTTGGCAATCTGTGCGGCAACCTTCTCATTCGTGTACTCTTGGTTGTTCTCCAAAAGAGTTTGAAGAGCATCGAACGATCCTTCCAGGTCTCTTCCGAACTTATGAACTTGTTCGTAAGTGGTACCGATTTGAATGCGGTTTTCGAGAATGTCTTTGATTTTCTCATAACTCTTCACAAACTCGCTCAGCTGTTGTTCTTCTTCGGGAGACATCTGGGGTTTTCTCGCGAGCAGACTCATCACATCGGCGTCTCTATTGACTACATCAGTTGCGAACTGCTTGTGGGCCGCGATGAAGTCACGCGCGTCGTTCAGATTTCCTCCCATGTCTCCCTTCTGCGCTAAGAAAGCCGCTGCCGGACCGTCAAGCCAAGTTTTGATATGAGAGAACTGAAACGTCTCGTTCTGTCATTGTAGATGTCTAGGGGCTCACGTGGGAAGTGGTCTTGCCAGACTCCTTTCTCTGCTCAGCCAAACTCTCGATCTCCCGGAGCTTCTGCGTCAAATCTTCCACGTACTGCTTGACGAGACGCTGCTCTTCATAGCTCAACACTTCCTTCGCTGAAAAAGATCGAGTCTCGTCTGACGTCGCTAAATCTCGGCTCACAAGAAATGTCCTTTCCCTCGTGGATAAGAGGAGACGTCTTCTGTTTGGCCAGCGGAGCGAGTTCTCCAGCCATGGCCGCATTCGCGTTCCTCATGTCTGCCACCATCATGTTCAGTTGGGAAATCATCGATTTGGCGGCTTGCAGGAAGGCTTGGATGCGATGCGAACGATTCATTCTAGTCTTGAGGTAGTGGAGGAACTCCTCGATTCTTCCCGAAAGATGCGAGATTCGCCCACCGTCGGAAGAAGGACTCTGAGCCAGATCACGAAGTCGGGCAACATGCTTCTGGAAAGAAACCGACTGGGAAAAGATCACGACACATTCGGAGACGTACGTTTCCCTCGGAAAGCACGTTCTTCTGTCCCGCCTCGTTGAGAGCCTTCACTTTCTTTTCGGCGTACTCCAGCCACTGCTCAATGACCACTAGCTCGTCTGTAGTCGTAGTGGTCTTCTGCTGCTGCACGACTCCCGACTTCTTCTCTTGCCACAGACTTTCAGATCTTTCCCAGTCGGCAGCCACTCTGAAAGCTCTCGCAATGATTAGAGGATACTCAGTTGAAGTTCTACCTGAGCATAACCTGCTCGATCTGCACGGAAGAGTTCAGGATGTCCTGTGGTCGATCTGGGTTGTCATCCAATTGTCCGAGAGTACGGATCTGAGAAATCACCGAAGCTCCCAGCTCGACGACAGATGCCGTCGTATCGATGATGTCTGTATGAAGTTATGGTGGGGGCGTTTCGGATATTGAGTACCATTTATCAGTTTGTCCACGGAAGAGTGAAGCTGGGCCACGTTCTGCTCGTTTATCTGCTGCACGACTTCGACCGTTTTGGTAGACAACTGAGAATGCAAATGACTTTCTTAATCGGATATTCTTTGCTTACCTTCTCGTGACTCTCGGCCAGTTCGTAGAACTGCGCAGTTTCCCGCAGCATGTATCCTCGCAGAAGAAGCTGTCGATTCAGGGTTCGCCACGTCTGAAGATGCGACATTTCGATGTGTTTCCTCTCATGAATGCGGAAACCCATCCGGTTCGCAGATTAATGTGCTGATTTATGTGCAGCTGCGTGAAGAAGAATAAGTACAAACCTCTCGCAAACTCTTGGCCATTTCGTCGTAAACTATCGCTTCGTTCGGATTCGTTTTTTCTGCTCCGAGGCTGTCGGCGCGGCTCAGAAGAGCAACTACTTGATCGTCTTTGTCCTGAGAAAGAAGGAGATAGTTTCAGATGGACTGACACTTCCAGACCTGAAGTCTCGCGATGAGATCATCGTGAATTCTCAGCAGATCCTTGGCTTCTTGAGAAGAAGTTCCGATTGAAAGAAGCTTTGGCTCCATCTCATCCACTCGGAGCTGGATGTAGCCGGCGCTCTGAAAACAAACGTTTTGAAGAACATATTATTCTGATCGGTTTTCTCACTTTCAGAAGTGCCACCACGATCGAAGCATTGACACCTGCTTTGACGGCGATCGTCGAGAGAGTCGTCGTCGACTTCTCCTCTCCGTTCTTCTGCCCACTTCGCGCCAATTCGCTGAGATTGGCGTCGTTCGGCGCCCCTCCAGGCGCCATTTTGATCTTACTTATTTTTCTTCTGAAATACTTAGACAGTCTGGAAAAGTTGCAAGTGCAAAAAAGTAGTGTATAAAAAGTGCCGCCCACTCGGGGGGTTGGCGAGCGATTCTGTGATGCTCTCCTACTATTACACACGTTCTGACTGGCTCTTCTTGCTTCGAAAGAGTGTAAAACATCGGAGGAGATCGGGAAGTGAGCGAGAGAGAGAACAACAACACAAAAATGCGAGGCGGCGGGAGAGAGTTGAGAGGTGACGGGTAGCCGGATGAGGGACGAGCAGATCGATGTGGGAACAGAATGAGGGGGAGGAGAAGGATCATTTAATCCGTTTCGACAAGAAGGAGGAGATGCTTGAATGTTTATTTGAAACATATGGATAATGAAAGGTGGAAAACGGAAAGACATTGGAAAGCGCCAAGGATTCCGAATGATTCCGAAGGAAACAATTTCAAAGCGCTCTTCTTCCAGATCAGAAAGATGTTATGAAGGAAGGAGAAACAGAGCTGGAGTCCGCAGAAAAAGAACTCTTTCAAGTCGCAGACGAAACGCCAATGGTGCGAGTGGGGGTGAGAGATGGTGTGTGGTCGATGCGAAGGTCCTCGCCGCCGCTTGTTTCTTATCCCCCATTACAACGGAACACATCTCAGCGAGAAGAGCAGCTTCTTCTTCTCTTCTCCTACTTATTGCTGCCGTGAGCATTTGTTTGGTCCCGGGTTTTCTGCGGCCGAAGATATATCGATACAACCCCCGTTGACTTGATGTAATCCGTCCCGAAAGAACTGAAAGTGATTGAAAACTGAAAAAAAAAATCAGGGAAAAAACAAGATGATAAAAGGTTCATTAGACACATCAAGGCAAGAATATCAGAATCGGGAATCGTCGTAACGTCTACTTTCTTCTGCCGTAGTACTGCTGTTGCTGCTGCGTCTGCTGCGCACTCATCTGCTGGTTGTTCGTCTGCTGGTTGGCTCCGCTCTGCGAGCCCATCGACTGATTGTTCGTCTGCTGGTAGGTTCCAGTCTGGTACTGCTGGTTGTTCATCTGCTGGTTGCTTGTCTGCTGGTACTGCACGTTCTGGTTCTGTCCATTCTGCTGCTGGTACTGCGTGTTCTGGTACTGTCCATTCTGGTTCTGTGCCGACTGTTGATACTGCGAGTTTTGGTTCTGGTTTTGATTTCCCATTTGGTTTCCGTAAAAGTCACGCTGAGGTGAAGTTCCGGCGGCATTCGTATTTGTGATATTTCCGCAATTCTGAGCACTACACAAGCACGGAGCCTGTGGCATGGTTGGCATGGTCGGAATGTTCGGGAAAGATCCGTTGACCGATGGAAGCGTCTGGAAGACCGAGCTGATCCACTGACCGACCTGAAAGTGAACTGTAATGCGAGAGAAGACCGACAGACGTCACTTACATATCCGTTGACCTGGTTCATGTACTGGTCGACGCTGTCTCTGTACTGCTGAATCTGCTGCAGCTCCTGCTGAGTCGCTTGTCTCGTCTGTCCGTTTTCAATCACTTGTCCGTCCTTGTACTGACAGTTACCATTGTTGAACGAGTAGTCCATCAGAGAGACACTGGTGTTTCCGCTGCTCGCGGAGCTCTGCTGCATCTGCGAGTTCTGCGAGGAGTATCCGTTGCTCGAGTATCCCTGCACTTGTCCGTTCTGCTGCTGCTGTTGCTGGCCCATTTGGTTCTGTCCCGCATCATACTGCACCTGTCCTCCGTAGTTTTGCCCTTGTTGCTGGTTCGAATTCGAGAATTGCTGGTTCGAGTTCTGCTGATTTCCGTTGTAAGTGTTCGAAGTCGTCGAGTATTCTTGGTTCGAGTTTTGCTTATTACCGTTGAACGTGTTCGACGTCATTCCGTACTGATTCTGCTGGTTCTGCTGATTCTGATCGTACTGCGAAGAAGTCGTTCCGTACTGGTTATTCTGATTCTGATTGTACTGGATCGGCTGCGAAGTCACCCCATTACTGTACTGAAGTTGACCGTTCTGATCGTACTGAGCTCCCTGCGTTGCGCCCGAAGAAGACTGTTGGTTCGAAGAATAGACTGCCGAGTACTGATTCGTTGTGACTGTTTGGCCGTTCGTCGTGGCTGAAATGACGCGGAATGAGTGGAAGCTAGGAAAGAGTCAAACTCACATTGCTGCTGAGCGGCGACAGCAAGAACACCGATGGAAAGGAAAGTGATAAACTGCATGATTTGATCAAAGTGCCTCTGTTTCGCGGCGCCCTCTCTTATATACTCAATGATCGTTGCCAAAATGAATCAGCGCAAACACGAGGACCCTCCGCCCTTCTGTTTGACTTTCTTACTTCCATACTAACTACTGAAAGAGAGAACGAAGGAAGATTTGAAAATCCAAACAATGGGCCTCTCGGTGTTTACTAGGAAGGGCGAGAGAGTGACAGTTTGCCACTCTGATCAGGAAACGGTGATCGGAGCGTTGATAGTGTTGCGCAACGGAGAGTGGACATTTTCGAAACGATCCATGAAATTGTCTGACGGATACGAGAGATATCCAAACTGTTTCGATGAGCTTTTCTGTTGTTTTACACGGGTTCACAGATGTCAGGTAAATATTTGAGCAACTATTTCGGCGAGCTCAGAAACGTGAACAATGTAGTAGAAGGAAGAGGTAATCCCTCAGAGAGAAGACTTCATTCAGTTAGTTGTTGTAAGGGTTGTAGAAGTCGGTGTTGAAAGTGTTCCAATCGTAAGGCCAGTAAGGGTAGTAAGGGTCAAAGGGACGCTCGTCGGGACGGACTCCCGTTCCAATCTGATACGGAGTGTGGTACCAAACGGAGGAGTGCTCGACGGGACTGACTCCGGTTCCGATCTGGTATGGACTGTCAGGGTGCCGTTGGTAGTATGGATCTGGAAGGAGGATTCGAAAAAGGAAGAAGAGAGGCGCACTCACGTCCGGATGCGAGGGCGAGAAGAGCCAGCATCAGAAGACAGCGCATGATTGCGTTTGGGACCTGTTCGGTCGGTCCGTCCCCTTTTAAAGAAGTCTCTGTTCAAACACCTTCGCCCTTTTTTCATTTCGAAAGTGTTTACAGAACGGATAAGGGCATGCAGCACATAGTTTGAACCACTTGAAGGCCCAGACCGTGAAAAAATATTGGAACTGATTCATTCGTTCGGCTAAAAAGGGAAGTGACGACATCGAATTTTCCGGAACAAGTCACAATAACCAAGTTTTCCATTCGAAGTGAGAGCCGAACGCGCAGTTTTCGGAATGGAATCCGATTCTCCATGGCTATCAGAATCGAGATAACAGTGTTCGGTCGAGAAAAACTAAAAAAAAATATATATCGGAGTGACCCAGACGGCTCGTTCCTGAGTGAACAAAGATCACATCACTGACAACGCGAGTTCTGGAAACACTCGTCCGCGGGAGATTGTTGTTCGAGACCGTGAGCTTGTCTGGTTCGGACAATTCGCCTCGAGGAATCAATTAATAATAAGTTCGCCGAATCGAAAGAAAAAATGCATAAAAGCTGCGAGTGTGAATTGAAAAATCATTTGTTTTTCCCATTTCCCATTCGATTGTTTTCCTTCGAACTTTCAAACGAATTCTGAAACAGACAAGAGAAGGGCAGCACTTCCACTTTCTCCGTAACACCGCCGTTGTTTCATTCGAAAACTTTACAAAACAAAACGTTTCGTTGTGGATTTAGTCCGGCTCTTTGTTTTTTTGCGCCATCATCGCGTCCAATTTGTTTGTGTTTGCGCCTCTTCCGCATTTCCAGACGTCAGCTGGAAAGTTGATGAATTCGCCGGCAATTCATATCTTTTCAAAACTTTCCCATGCCTCATCGGCCCATTCATCATCTTCGCCGACATATCCGTCTATTTCGGTCATCCTTTCAGGACCAATGAGTCCGTCCGAGGCAGACGTTTCCTCCTTCCGCTCCCAGTTTCAGACATCTCCTCTCGTTATCTTTCGTTTCGTCACTCACCTCAAAACATCTCTTGCATGTTGTTCCGCCCCGCCGTTCGAAAGTTTTCCAAATTCAATCAACGCTTCTGAGCAGTAACTCGCTGGTTCACCGACGCTTTTCGGGGGGTTTCTTTCATTTATTTTGGCAACGTTTTCTGATCCACTTAGAATTTAAGAATTCATTCTTCCGGTTTCATGCTGAAAAGTGTTTATTCATCAGTGATGATCTCTTACCGTAGTCCATGAGTGCTCACTTTCAGACTAATCCGCTGTTCAAAAACATTCGTGTGAAGAACGTGTATTTTGAACGAACGCGCAGCTGGAATGCAGATTGTTCCGTGTCTTTTCTGATATTGCACAGTCAGACAACGCTTGTTACTTATCAAAAAAGCCTGCAGATTAGATGCAAATGCCTGACTCATTATCCCCAGACGGAAGCTCGTTTCTCAGATGAAAACGTCTTTGGAAGTGTCCGGAAGACGTGTGCCTTCCAGAGCGTACTCAGCAGAGCTGCACGGAATTCCAAAACTCGCATTCCGCAGCTTTTGGAACTCCGAAACGCGCATTATTGTAGTTCCGAAACCCGCAAGTCAAATTTTCAATTCCGTGCAGTTCTGGCACTCAGAAACATCGTAGTGGATGTGACAAAGATCTTGGATTACCTGACTCATGAAACATTCATGTCCTTGCTCTTGTGCCGTTTGTTTTCTTCACACGTCGTCGTCGGCGTCATCTCATAACTGAGTAAATCCGCCCTTTTCGCTCCAAACAGAAAGTGAGGCAATAGCAGAGCCGCCTGCTGCTCTTAACTCTGCAAACCTCCTAATCCGCTCACCCTCACATTTGATTGTCGTCATAAAATTCTAAAGGCCGAAGAATGTTTATAGTGTCCCAAGAGTGTATCTAGTTACTTCTCTTCTGCATATTCCTCCTATTTCCTATTTTCCCAGAACTTATTCTGATGTACTTGAACAGTGTGACGTGGCACAGCAAAACATCCGAAAGCGACCGTTTGCAAATTCCGATGAAACCGCCTTCTCAATGTGATTGTCGGGGGGAAAGAGGCGGAGCCAGTGGAAAACGTCTTGTGGAACACTCGAGTGTTCTAAATTTACGACGCCTTTCCATGAAAGAATTAGGATGAATAGATGGAGAAAGAATGAATTCAACCTCTCTGTTTTCATTATATTCTGTTTTCCCATCGTTTCCAATCCAAGAGGTCGTCTGTTTGTGTGTTGGAATCCCACGCGCACGCGCGCAACTTTCCTGTTTGAGGTCCCAAATCCGCCCGTTTCAGTCGTCATTCGACTAAGCTGCGAGCCTTCAGAAACCATCGAACGAGCCGCTGGCAGAATCAGTGATGAGAAGGCCAGAACATCTCGGCTGCTTCCGCTCTCTCCCCTCCAATTTTCAATTTGATTGCTGTGCTCCGACTCCGCCCCTTGTTGCCTCTAATTACAGCCGCCGTTTCTTCTCGCTCTAGTTTCCATTTCGCACGCAAATGCCACGTCGTTCTGCGGAGACGACTGAGAAACCACTGCTCGTGTCTGTCTCTTTGTCTAATTGAATAATCTCTATTCAGTTCACACAATGACGACTGTCTCCATCTCACAAAGCCTTACAATTTCTGTCTCGTCGGGTGGCAAAAAGATTATTTTGGAGTTCGAAATCCCCCTTTTTTCTCCTTTCTCGATTCTCATCACCGCCAGAACTATCCTACTCTCCCTTGATATTATATATTTTTGTACTGCCCGCCCTCGGTCACAAAAGGCGACTCGAACTCACGTCACTTTCATGTTATGCTTGAATTATAGCCCTCCCACTCGAGCCAGTTTTTTCCGTGGAATTCCGAACTCCACCTCCACTCAATCATTCAACTCGTAAACCTGTCCGCACTTTTGCTCTCCATACTCAAAAATATATCAAAATAGTCAGTAGAAGCTGAAACTCCCTCTGGCTCCATCCGAAACACAATTTCCGTCTCGTTTCCCGTTTGTTTTTTCGATGCACTTCCGCTCTTCCCTTTTTGGAAGATCCATTGGTTTTAGTTTCCATAACAAGAGCTCAATCTTGCGGATCCTCCTCTATCGACACTCTTCAAAACTTCCTTGTCCCTCTATATTCATACTTTTAATTGGGAATGCCCGCTTCCTCTCAGAATCCGAAAGCCTTCCCGGTTCGCTGTCTTCTTCAGTTTCTTGTTATCTCTGTCAGACGGGCATCTCCAAGTTCGTTATGAACAAGTGCTGCTTTCTGCTAATCACACGTCTCTTTTCGGCTTGTGCTTCTCTCGAATATCAGTTCCTTCTTCCTCCTGTTTTCGTTCCAATTTCAAAGAGCTCAACATTTCGCCAGTCCGCGGAGCACAATAGCCAGCTCTCTCGAAAATATTTACTCGATTGACACCTCTCTTTTTACATATCCTCTCGAATGTTCACTCTCGAACTTGCTTCTCTAGATTAGTTTCATCCTTTCTCCCGCGAGTGCATCTGACACTGACAGCTCTGATTCTCATTTTGCGTCGTCATTCCAGACAATCTGAGAATGCAGCTGACCGGATGGATAGAGTATGTTTCGTTGATATACCTGCCGATCATTGTGATCGGACTGATCGGCAACGGACTGTCGCTCTACGTGTACACGTCTCCGAAGATGCGAAAGTCGACGGTGGCGTTCCTGCTCTACTCGCTCTCCATCTCCGACATCTTCGTCCTCCTCTTCGCCCTGCCCGTTTACAGCCTCTGCCATCTCCCAGTCTGGTCAGTTTCCCCTCCACCCTCCCGGTTTCGACTGTGTTTCTCTCAGGGACAATCCCTACCAGCCCTGGTCGAGACGTCGTCTATTCATCGCCATCTGCACCAAGTTCTTCTATCCGCTGTGCATGATGGCCAAGACAGTCAGCCTCTACATCATGGTCCTCATCACAATCGAACGGTGGATTGCCGTGTGCAGGCCTCTCCAGGTGCACATCGTGTGCACGTTCCGGAACTCTGTCAAGAGCGTCGCAGCTATCATCGTCTTCTCGATCGTGCTGAACTTCTCCAAGTTTTTCGAGTACGAGATTGAGTTTTCTCAAGCCACCGGGTACTACCTGACGACTGGAATCCTCGATTCGAAGAAGCACTGGTGGTACTTCATTTCGTATTTCATCGTGATATCGGTCCTCTTCGACTATCTCCTTCCTTTCATAATCATGTTCATTGCCAACATGAAAGTCATTAACGAGCTGAGGAAGACGCGAAAAGAGAGAGCTCTTCTGACGACTTCGCTGCAGAAGGAGCAGAACACGACTGTGATGCTTCTGGTGGTCACTATTCTCTTCGGATTCTGCCACTTCTTCAACATGGCTCTAAAGATCGCAGAGAGCATTTTTGGAGACTTCCTCACCCATCAGGTATCCAGCCATTAATTGACTTCTGAGTATCTTGTCAACTTCAGAGCGAGTATTTCGAGATCATGGGAGACGTCTTCAACATCCTGATAGTCATTCACATCGGCTCGACGTTCTTCATCTACTGGTTCTTTTCCGCCAGATTCCGGAACATTCTGCTCTATCTCTTCAAGTGAGTCCACATCCCCCTTCTAATCTGAATCTTTCATTTCCAGGAAGCGGCGCGACCTTCCGGAAAACAGTCTGACAGACTTGAACAAGCGGAGACTGCTCCAGAAATCGGATTCGATATGCACGACGTTGGCGAAAACATCTCCGAAAGCCTCGATGACATGAACTCAACTGCAAAATAGGCATCACTTTCTCCTCTCCGGGTCTTTTTCTTGTTTCCACTGATCTCTGCTCCCGTCTGCCAAATCTTTATTCTGTGTTTTTTTTTGTTTTCCTCTCTGAACGGAAAATAAAAAGATTAAGATTTATAGAGAATGAAAAGGTTTCAGAAGAACTGATGAGTCTCAAATATTTTCGAGACAACGACAGCGTCGAAACAGGCTCCGATCATGTTGAGAGTATTGATGAACGGACCGAAACTCTGAAAGAGAAGAAGAGCCGTGGAGCAGGAAGAAAGGAGGGGCTACATTGAATCCTTTGTCGGCTCCTTCGATGATGAGAACGGCGAACGGAATGCAGTCGAAAAGAGTGGTGATGGACATGCACAGAAGAAACCAGTAGTCCGTCTGAAATGACGTTTGGATGTCGGGAAGTGACTCAGAAAGTGCACACGACAGATTAAAAGAAGGCGCATGGCGTGGGAAAGACGGACCTCGACAATCCGTTTCTCGCGACTTTCTTTCGTCTCGCAGAAGCAGATAAGGATAGCGTAGACGAGAGCGCATATGAAAGTGACGGAGAAGAGAGCCTGAAGGAAGGAAGCAAGGATGAAGGGGAGTGTCTCGGAGAGCAGTCGGACCGTTCGGTTGTATGTCAAATATGTGGTGAAGCATGAGCCGGTCATGCATCGGAGAGAGGTGCATCCGATGTGGGCGACGAAGTGGAGGGGACATCCGATGAGCAAGACGAGGACGTCAGCGAGACCTGCTGATTCACTGGTGTGAGCTGTAATCACAGGGGACACTCACCAAACGAGACAGAGATGGCCAAGATTGAAGAGCAAACAAGTTTGAAGTTCAAAGAATCGGAAAAGTGGGGACATGTAAGACACTGAAAACAGAAGGATGTCGGAAGAGAGGCACATCGATCATGTTCTTCTTCTTCTGCAGATACCAGTTCTCTTCCAATGCTGATCTTACATTGATTCTCCACAAAGAGATACAGATCGAAAGGACGAAACGAGTGGGCCAGAAGAAGACAGAAGGAAGCGACGAGAAGACGACAAAGTACGTCGTCGAGGAAGTCACTTTGTTGAAGTCCAACGTTTTCAGAACGATGACCGCGATGTGGATGGTGACTGAAAATAGAACGATCCCAATGAGAACTCGCTATCCGCAGTGTGTTACCTGCGAATCCGACGAAAATGTCGAGAACGCATCGGAAGAAAATGAGTATCAAGTCGATCCTTTTCTTGATTGTCGTTTGATTGGTTCGCGTGAAAGTCAGAAAGTTGATTGAGATCACGAGAGCACAAGAAGTGAGCCCCACGAGAGAAACGAGCAACGGGAGCGTCATCTCTCGAACCGAATGAATGAATCGGGAAGCGCGTTCCGCTTGTTTTGCTCATTTCTCCTCGAGTTTCAGACAAACTAATAACTGTAAAAGCATTTTCCTCGTGTTCATAATTCAAGAGATCAGAAATCGAATGTTTCTTCGAACACGCGATAGTGCATTTTATAGCTTTGCGTATTTCGTAGCCTCATATCACTGCGACAGTTGTCATCGTTTCTCGTCTGCTTCTCTGCGTGCCCTGTTACATTTCACTTTTCGCGCCACTATAAAAATTTTGATGTTTCTGATCTGATCATTTTTTCTCGATCTTCCATCATTCTTGTCGACTTTTAGAAGGCAATGACTATCGAGTACGAGATTATCGAGAATCCGTCAGCCGACAGTCATCTGTGGAAACAATGGAAGCACTTGGTGGACACAGAGCAATGGTCTTCGGATGACAACTCGACGACGTTGCTGACGCCTTCTCTCAAGACAACCCGCAGTGTCTTCGCCGTCACTAAGACACGTGAGCTTTGTCACTTTGGGGCCGACATTGTAACCGAAAGATTTCAGCAGAACGGGACTACATCGGAAGTGTTGTCTGGAACGAGTACGATGATATCTGCTTCCTCGGGTTCTTCTTGCTCTATCCGGAGTACAGAGGAAAGGGAATCGGCTCCGTGATCTGGTCCGTCGCGATGTCTCGCATTCGCAAAGATCTGGTTTTGGGTCTGCGAGGAGGTACTCTTTCTCGTTTCGGTTCGATCGAACACCTAACTCTCGATTGCAGTTGAGAAAATGGTTCCGAAGTACAGGTCGAAGGATACTCCGGTGCTCGGAGCGACGATGCTCAACTTCAAAATGTCCGTCGTGCAGTTTCACAAGGTGATGGAGAAGTACGAAGATCTCGATCTGGTCAGTCGCTTCGTTGAATCCCCCGTACATTTATCTCCTCTAGAAACACAAGTTTGTCCGTGATCTAAACGCCGAAGAATGGAAAAAACTGTGCGAATACGACCAGAGTGTTACCGGAAGAGACCGTCAGGAGTACCTCGGACTGTACTACAAGAGCCTCGACTTCACCACCGGTGTCGCTTTTTACGATCGGAACGGAGACATCGCAGCCCTCATTTCGGCTTCTCCCACTTGGCACAAAGGTGTCAGTACTCGGGTCATTAGGATAACATATCCGATTTTCAGAAGACAACATCCTCAAGATCTCACCTCTGTTTGCGAACTCCGAAGAGATCGCGTTCTCCGCGATGAAGTACTTCTCGAAGGTGATGTTGGAGAAGAATGCGTCATCGAGACTCGTCTTCCACACGATCGAAGTCCCGGGCGGCTCATTCACCATCCTCCGAGACTTCTTCCTGAGCCTGAATGTGACTCCGGGAGTCAGTGGAATCACTCTCTTCAGTCGAGAATACGCTCCGAAAGGCAACTTGAAGAAGGTTTTCCTCGCTCACAACTCTTCCTGCCACTTTGACTACTGAATTTAATATGTTTTGCTGGAAGTGTTTTCTTTCGAAACCTCTCGAATTTCATACACAATCATTATAAAAGCGTTTATTTTTTTTGCCGAAATACAGAAATTCGATCTACGAGAGATCAGCATTTATACAATGTACAACAAGGGAAGCAGAGGCGAGATTAGAAGAGCAAGTACTGCTCTTTCGGAGCCGCCGGCACCACCGGAGTGCTCAGAGGGTTGACGAGAATGGAGGCGAGCTTCGAGAGCTGAGACGACTTCTCCACTTGTTGCATGTCGAGCACGAGTCGGTCGGCGACTTGCGAGTCCTCCTCGCTTAAAACAGTGAAGCCCATCGAGTCAAGCAGTTGGCTCGCGTCTTCGAGAGCCTTCTTCGACGCCTTCGAGTTGGAGAACATCTTCAAAAGACAACTTGTTTTTCGAGGTCACTCTTTTTCATCCTTCAGTTACCTTGACAGTCTTTGTCTCGCGAATCGGGCTGTACATCTTGACGGACACGTGGTTAGAATGCATCGGAGACTTGTCGCTGTTCAGAGAAATGATCGTCGCATTCGGGACGGCGTTCGCCGTGTGCTTCAGAAGAGCCGCCTCGTCGGCCGAAGAAGCGTCGATGATCTGATCGGCAGCCTCGATCTTCGACAGGTCCGTGGTCACGTTGATCTTCTTGAAGTTCTTCTCGGCCAACTTTTGCTGCTGCTGGAAACCGATAAAGTGTTGATTATTGGTGTGTGTGTGGCTAGCTCACTCTGAGATCATCGATGAACTCGAACGGGATCTTCTTCTCCGAATCCTCCTGCAGAATGTTCTTGATGACCATCGAATCGAACTTCTGCGCGTTGATTTTGGCACTCGGAGCGACAAGAGAGACGCGTCTTCCGGCCGCACACACTGCAAAAGAAAGGACTGAACGAACAGGAAAGAACGGTGGAAATGTACGCAGTCCGACGACGGTCTCAGCAAGGACTCCGCTTCCGACGACGATAGAAGACATCTTCTGGAAAGAAAATGGATGTGCGGGTCGGGAAAAACAGAAGAAAAAAAAGAAGCAGTGAAGGGGAACCGCGATGGGCTCGCGTTAATTGAGAGCCAGAATGTGTGTACTGGGTGGAAAACAAGGAGGACACGTGAGAGGAGAATGCAACAAACAGTGTCCTGAAAAGCCGAAGAGATTCACTCTCAGATTAGAAGAGCGAATTGGAAAAGAAGGTGGCGATGTATTCTGCAGAGTGCCTATTTATACTATCAGCTGTCGTAGCCCGCGGGAACCCTCCCCCTCCCCCTCTCCACGCCGTCTGCGTCTCTAGTCTTTCGTCGCTTTCGCTCTCTGATCCTCTCGTTCTCTCCCGTTCTTCGTACCCGATTCGAGGGGGGTCACTCCGGAACACGTGAAAAGCATGTCCTCTCCCTCCCGTTTCTCTGCGTCTCTCTCTCTCTCCTACACTCTCTCTAAATGTTCGTTTTTCTTCAGAGTGTTTGCAAGATCTCTCTGACTTTCTGATAAGATGGAGAAGACACTGACAAAAGATACAAAGTGTCGGGAACACGTGTCTTGATTCCGACGTCGACTTTGTAGGGAATGGGTGTAACAATGGCATCTGTGAGAAGAGAAAAAAACACATCAGATAAGGGAAAATGCGTGGCTGCACTCTGCAAACTGGCAATACGATTCGTACACTTTCCATCGAGAACAGAGAGAGCAAATTGAAATGAATTGACGGAAACGTCGGAAGTGCCGCGAGAAGACACGTGACTCGTGACAACTCGAACGGGCGAGTGTTCTGTGCTCCGCGAGCCCGTGCATGTTCTCTGGATACTCTCAAACTGACAGCGGAGCATTTTGTTTACGGGCTCCGTCGGCAAAAAGAGCATGCGAGTAGTATGTCGAACGAGTAATTTGCAGGGCTTAGCAGACCTTTGGGAAGAATGTTCTGTTTTTGCGGGCCAGTTGAAAAAGAAGCATGAGGCAGTTGGTTCGATAACAAAACATCGGAGGAGCACGTCCCCGCTCGATTCAATGTTTTGTCCAGTTGCTACACTGATTTTCGACAGTGTTCTTCTGTTTTTCTCTCGACCCCACTGGTTATACCGTCCAAGCTGTGAGAGAGAAACTGTGTTTGCCCCCGATCTCGGTGTCTCGGTGTCCGGAGGAGTCAACACCTCGTCGACCACATTTTCACTCGTTCTCTGAGGTCGTTGCAACAAAGAACGGCCAGTCAGCTGAGTTCAACCGAAACAAAATCACAGACGTTTTTATAAGTTAACCGGCACTTGGGGACAAGCGGTGAACTCGAGAAACGGTGCTCCGGAGCGCCTGGAGCATCTGACGACACTGTCCGGATTGGAGCAGCGAGAGAGTCACGTGACCGACGACGAGATTCCTGCAAACGCGCGCTCGTTTCGTCCGCTCGTCTGCCGAGACTCACTTGTTTTCGACCACTTGGATCACGTGAATCAGCAAATCCGCCTTCGCAACATACTTCCGATCCAGATCGAATATCAACTTGTTCGTGAAGTGCATTCCGTCGTCGGTGCACGCATTCTCCGCCCGTCGTCTGCAATTTTCTCGTCAATCTCTCAGCTTCTTTTCCTTTTTCTTCTCTTCACTTTCTCTCCGTTTCGTGAATTTCCCACTGTCTATTGTTGACGAAAAGCACTCCACGCACATAGATATCTGAAGAAAAACAGGAACTTTTCGAAGAGGGATTCGAAGTCACGATTGCATTCCTCCTCCAGTTTCAGATTGGTCACCGTCGACCAATGAAGCACGAGCCGTTCTGAAGTGGGCAGATAGGCCATGTGGAGCTCGATTTCGCCGATGTCCGGGGTGTACGGAGGGAAGGGCATTTCGAACTGCGTGAACTGCGAGATGATGTGCGTGTTGATCCAGTAGTCCATTTCAGCGACCACCACCTAGAGAAGAGCACATCGAGAAGAGCCCGAGAAGGGAGCTCACGTTCCGATCGTACTCGTCCACATCGCAGATTTGAATGCGGAGAAGCGTGTTTTTGAACTCCCGCGGTGACACTTTGCAAGTAAAAAACTCGTTGTAGATGGTGGTGGGAGCACGAACGACACTCAAAGTTTGGTAGGTGAACGGATCCCTCTCCTTGATGTCGTGCCACGTGATGGTGCGAGTCCAGCCCATGACGGACGTCTTCCGGGAGATCCCCTTCACCAGATGCATCACTGCTCGAGACTCCTTCTTGTGCAACGAGCGGTTGATCGGGTAGTTTGTGACCTGGAAAGCGAGAAACTGGGTCACCTAATTGCTTCGTCATTAGGCATGGTGCCAGACGTTTTGCGTAGTTGAGCTTATGTCGCAGTCAGCCGACTGCACTCTGTTTTCCGTTTCAAGTCTTACATTTCTGATGTAAAAGTTGAATTCCTGTTCTGGTTCGACGTACTCGAAGGCGACAGAAAGATGTGGTTGTGTTTGTCTCGGGATGGGAACCTGCAGAAGAAGAAGAAGATGGAGAAATCGGCGGGAAAGTGAACTGAAACAGACCTCCGCGTCGTCGCTGAGTCTATCCATCCAACTGTACATCATTCCAACAGAGGAGTGGTGGCGAGAATCCCGGAAAGTGAGGGTGTCAGACAGTTAGACAAACCATTTGTGCCACGACGCATTGGATCGATTCGTGCAAAGGAATCACAGAAGCGGGCCGCGGAGAGACAGAGAAAGAGAGAGAAAGAGAGAGAAAGAGAGAGAGAGAGAGAGAGAGAGAGAGAGAGAGAGAGAGAAAGAGAGAGAGAGAGAGAGAGAGAGAGAGAGAGAGAGAGAGAGAGAGAGAGAGAGAGAGAGAGAGAGAGAGAGAGAGAGAGAGAGAGAGAGAGAGAGAGAGAGAGAGAGAGAGAGAGAGAGAGAGAGAGAGAGAGAGAGAGAGAGAGAGAGAGAGAGAGAGAGAGAGAGAGATGAGCTTGTTTGGGAGAGAAAGAACAAAGTTTGGTGCGCGGGTGGGAGGGAGGAGGGATTGGAGCGATGCATTTGGAGGCATTATGTCCTTCTGGAGGGGAACGAAAGGGGGACGCAGAGGATACTCGTGTGACGAATGACACCCGCTTTAATCGGCGCTCCTTGAGAGGTCCGAGCAGCGAAAATGAGAGAAGATGATTCATTTCGAGTGGGTGAAACAGCTTGAGGTGTGCATTCTTTGGAGAATTAATTAGCGCTCCAAATCAGCTCCTATTGCGAATATTTTCGCGAAGCTTTTCTCACATATTACACATTTGAGAGTGAGTGTCTCATTTTCTTTCAGCCACTCCATTTTGCAGTGGTTTTTCAAACCATGCTCACTTACATGCAAACCATAGTGGATGCCGCAACCCGTGAGATGTCGGTACATTGGCAAAGACTGTTCCGGAGACGCGGCGCCTCATAAACTTACCTGGCTGGGGGTTATCTCGCGATCAAGAAGGCGGGATCCCCATGGCGAGGCCTGTCCATTGCACTTTCGGACGGGCTGACCCGTGTGGCAGTCTCGAGTTGAGATTCGCCAACAGTTAAATTTTTGCGTACGGTGGCGCTTGCGAGCGGCCACCGAATAATATTTGGAATGAACTCAATTGTGACACGTTTATTTCCAGAAAATTAAATAATTTACAACCGATGTTTCAAAGAATTTAATGTTGCTGTACGAAATTGATAGGAATAGAGCGAGAAGCGTTCTTCTACTGAATTATTTGAGATCTAGTCAGAAGGTTTCTGTTCGAGCGCCTGTTGGATGGGAATCGACCTTCCCTGGATGGCTTCTCGCTTCTTCGCCTCGATCGAAAGTGTTCCTTCCTGGCTGAGATTCGACGAAACGGCGGCTACGTCGACGTCTTCCGGCAACAGAATGACTCTCGAGAACGACTTCTTCGAGTAGCCGTGCTCGTTTTTCACCTCTTGCTCTCCTTGGATCGTCAGCTTGCGTCCTTCCAAGTTGATCTTCAACTCTTCCGGTTTGAACTGCGAAACGTTCAGATTCACGGCGAACTTCTGATCATCGTTGACGATCTGAAACGAGAAAATAGAATATCCTGGAACATCTTGAGAAGATGTGACACTTACCTCAGAAGTCGACGAATTCTGGATGCACGGGACGAACTGCCTCTCCATTCTGGCCATATCCCGCATCATTTCGCCGACGAGCGAGTATGGTCTCGGACGGAAAAACGGATAGAGCGACATTTGTGTTGGGGGTTGAGATTGCAGAAAAGATACTCGATGAGTGATGCAGACTGACTCTCCATCCGTCCATTTATACCCTCTTCCCCACTTCTTCTGGAACCTTCCAGAGCTTTTCGCCCTCCGAGCGGCGGCCGACGGCGAGAGAGTGCGGGAGGAGGAGAGACGCAGAGAGTCTGACTGTCTGCGTCTCTTCACGCGGCGGTCGCCCTCGTCGCGACAAGAACACTCGCGAAGATTCTAGAAGATTCTCCCCGGAAAGTATATAAGAGAACGAGCGATTCCGATGGAACCAACACGCTTTTCTCAATTCAATTCCGCCTTCCTTGCTCACAATGCTCCTGCTCCGTGCTCCATTCTCCGATGCTCTCGATGACCTCTTCGAGGATGTTCCCCGAGGAGCTCTTCAGCTGCCCTACTGGAGAGACGTCGATCACAACTCCTTCAACTTCTCCGATACCGTTGGAGAGGTGAGTCCATTCCCGAATCAATTCATTCTCTTATCCGCTCGCTTTCAGGTTGTCAACGACGATTCAAAGTTCTCTCTGCAACTCGACGTCTCTCATTTCAAACCTGAAAATCTGAAGATCGAATTGAACGGAAGAGAGCTGAAAATCGAGGGAGAACAGGAAAAGAAGTCAGAGCACGGCTACTCGAAGCGATCCTTCTCGAGGATGGTTCTTCTTCCCGAAGACGCCGATCTGACTTCCCTCAAATCGGCCATTTCCAACGACGGAAAACTGCAAATCGAGGCTCCGAAGAAGACGAACGCTTCTCGCTCTATTCCTATCAATTTCGTACAGCAACATTAAATTCTTTGAAACATCGGTTGTAAATTATTTAATTTTCTGGAAATAAACGTGTCACAATTGAGTTCATTCCAAATATTATTCGGTGGCCGCTCGCAAGCGCCACCGTACGCAAAAATTTGTGCAATGGACAGGCCTCGCCATGGGGATCCCGCCTTCTTGATCGCGAGATAACCCCCAGCCAGGTAAGTTTATGAGGCGCCGCGTCTCCGGAACAGTCTTTGCCAATGTACCGACATCTCACGGGTTGCGGCATCCACTATGGTTTGCATGTAAGTGAGCATGGTTTGAAAAACCACTGCAAAATGGAGTGGCTGAAAGAAAATGAGAGCTTTCGGCAAATACCTAATAGGGTATTACCTATTTGATACCCTCGCTTATTTTTCTCAGAGTCTCTCTGTTACTAGTAGTAACAGAGTAACTTACTACCTTTTTATCTAGTTTGGACCTTCCAGAGTCTTTTCGGTTTAACCGAAACAAGAGTCTCATAGACTGACTATTTCGGATGCGTAGTTTTTCATGCGAGTGTAGACATTTTTTTACCGGGCCGGTGTCAAAGTTTCCGCGTCCCGTCCGGCCACTCAACTGAAGCGAAATGTTGAACTCTCTCAAGCTTCACCAAAAAAACGGGGCAGTTATTTCGGAAGTGTTTCCTGCGAATAAACAATGGCGCAAAGTTAATATGTTGGGAATAAGAATAGTACCGAGAAATGTTGCCTCCTCGTTTTCGAACGATATCATAAAAGTGGTCCTGTCAAGCTCCTCCCCCTTTTTGTCAAGTCTGCCGCACACTGTCGTTTTTCCAATTTTTCGAAAATGTTTGGCTCAGAAGAAATTTCTTTAAAAGAACGACAACGTGCCACACCCACTTTCTTGATCTATTTTTGAGCGAAAAGGACAACGTTTTCGAACGGAAAACATCATAAGATGATGTGTTGAGAGGTTTTCATCATTTTTCGACTTTCAAAAAACCACTGAATAATAAGGTAATGACCGGTGTTTGGTTTTCAGAATGTGCCTAGGGAGTGTTCGTTCTGCCGGATCCCTCGTCTCATTCCACTGCCCTCTGATCATTTCCACCTCCCTTCTTTCGTTTTACAGTCTCATAAACGAAGCCCATCACGGATTGTTGGTCATCGGACAGTAACTGCGGGGGGCCTGATTTTCGAAAACCAGTGATATGATAATCCGGTTCTCGTGTACTTGTGGCCCGTGATTTGTTGCAAAGACGATATGCAGATGCATTTTTTTCATCGAGGAATTCCAACTTTCACTCGTGTCATCGACTTTCTGTTCCCTCAAAGAGGCTTACTTCGACGCAAAGATATGTCGGTCGAGTGAGTCAGAAGAGCGTCGCGTGATCTTCATGATTCGCCGGCGAAGATCACAAACTGTTCCGATAAGTCAGTGAAGACTCGTTTGGTGTCGCCCCGACCTGCGAATAGTAGACAGACGAATATCCCCGCGGCGACGGATCGAATCGGCTAGAGAACGCCCCGAATCGGTCGCGTGCCGATCGACTGGATTCCCTTTTTTTCAGAAGACGTTGCGTCATGAACGAAGGCGAAAGTAGATTCTGATGGGGAAAAGAATAAACTTGATTCCGCCCGAATTCTCTTCTTCGTCATGACGATAGAGAAGATAATTAGAATGCATTATCCAATTGAACCCAACCTTTGGTTGCGGGTCGATCTTCTGACTCCCGAGAAAATGGAAGACGTCGGAGGCTACGAGAATATTCTCGACGCGTCTCGGAAAGTCCCCAAGAGAGACTGTTTGTCCGGCGGCCGACTTGTTTTTCTCGCCTCCTCCCGAACACAAACAGTCAGTGCATGTTTTCGAAACGGTGCCCCCTTACCGTAGTAGATTCGCCGCAATGTCCTACGTGTTTTCATGGCCGATCCGCAATCCGCTGACAATCAAAACGGTGTCCCCCGGGGTGCACGAGTCCCCCGAAAACCAGGAAGACACGGCCATCTTTGATCACTTCCCCTTCATCTTCTTTCTTCTTTTTCTTCGTTAACACTCCCGTTTTTGTTATCGGCACGGAGAAAAGGAAGAAGAAGAAGAGGAAGAAGACGAAATTTTGAAAGTTCCGAACTGTGGAACCCAAAAAGTACCGAGAACAAGAGATCGATTGGGGAATGTGAAGGGAAACATTCTGAAAAGGATCGGCTGGAAAACAAACAGTGAGAGATGATTTCTGGTCATCGACAAAGGCTTTTGTTACACTTCCGACCGAGAAGAGACGGCTTTTTCTTCCATTTCACTTCATAATCTACTTCTTCTCCCGTCCACTTGGTTCCTTTTCCTCCTCGTTTTTCCCTTTCCTGACCTCTCCATCGGTCGTTTCCTTCGTTTTTCCTATCATCTCTCTACCGTTTTGAAGATGTTTTACATCTTGATAGAGACAAAATGGACTGCCGACGAGGACATAAAATGCGAGCGAATCAATCATTCGACGCGACGAGATCGACCAGAGAACGTCTGAACTCGGCCCCCGCTCTCACAGCTTCATTCAGACTCTGTGCAAACGTGAAGGCGGAACCCACGAGTTGCATCTTTCATCAAACATCTGCCCACTTTCGTATTGAAACTTCTCGAGTTTCACTCGGTTGCATATTCCATAAACGTGCGAATTCAACTGCAGTTCCACGTGAGCTCGTCGTGGGAGACACCGAGTTTCTATAGATGAGGAAGTCACTCTTGACAAATCCTCTCTGAAATGATGTCCAAACACCAGCCGTTTTCCTCGTTTTTCACAGCTAAACTTGCAAATAAGCCCCTTGTTTTCGGTTGCTTCCCCAGAAGAAAACGCTGGTGTTCGACCAGCAGCTTCCTCTTTATCTTCTGATCTCTCTCTCTCTCTCTCTCTCTCTCTCTCTCTCTCTCTCTCTCTCTCTCTCTCGCTCTCTCTCTCTCTCTCTCTCTCCCGGCGGTCACTGTAATTCGTGCTTTGACCCTGCCGTTTCCATTATTCGAGGCTACAAGGCGTAACCGCAAACAGAAGAATAGTGTCGGTTTCGCTCTCATCTTTTGTCTGCCGGTGTCGACCCCTTTTTCTTTTTTTTTTGAACACGTCTTCTGAAACTGCTTTCCTCACAGTTCAGTTTCACACGAATCACGCTTTCCGCCAGTTCCCCGAACTGTCTTCCTTCCGAAATTTGCATTAGTGTCCCTCAAAACGACGGGATTGGGCGAATCGGTTTCCCATCGTTGGTCACGATCTTCCACACATTATCACCAAATCGGAACATCCAGAATTCCAGCGATTCGTCCCGAATTCCAAACGTCTCTGCAATTTCAGCTTCTTCTTTCCAATTTGCAGGGTCAGTCGGCATTCAATTTGTCGAACTGCGCCCCGTCCTTCGGCTTCTGCCTCTTCTCCTCGCCCTTCTTCCACTTTTACACCTCTTTACTCATAATGGCTGATTGGTTGGTCACTCTGCAGTGAGTCATTCTTCCTCTCTCGCGACAGTCCCTTTGTTTGCTTCCGGACCGTGTGCCAGCTGACTCTCTCCCTCTCTCTCTCTCTCTCTCTCTCTCTCTCTCTCTCTCTCTCTCTCTCTCTCTCTCTCTCTCTCTCTCTCTTTTTCTCGCCTTCAAACATTCGTTATTCGTCATAAAGAGTGCCGCCCGCACTTCTATTTTTAGCTGCTTTCACGCGTCAAAAATGGAATAATGAGGAGAATGGTAACAAACGGAAAAGGCATCGGGAAATTGAGTTGCGCGTCGAGCCAAAGGTTGCTCCTCGCATGAGCCAGCGCCTCTTCAAAACAGCGCCTCCTTCTCGAAACTTCCTCATTGCCTTCTCAAGTATGTGTCACATACATCCGAATCTCGAAATTGGCTGCATTTCGCGATCTTCATTCTCATTATTTATGGCTCTTTTTGTGCATTTCTCGGAAAAACACTACATTTTTTCGGTTCTCTTCGTCTTGGATTCGTATCATCCAACCCCCTTCTCCTCTTTTTTTTGGCGAGCCGACGAGTACAGTCTACAGAGACTCAAAACAAAAGTGCTCTCCGTCGCTGCTCACGACGTCACCGGTCTCGTTATCAGAGAAGCTGATTTCCGTCCCGAGAGCATCGAATCTGTCCGCGGAGCATCTGGTCTTCAGACGGACGTTATCGGCTCCCCACGTGGCTCTTTTTGAGCGCTTTCGAATCGATTATCAGATGATACGATCACGAGCAAACATTCTTTTGTTTGGCCCCGATCAGATGCACGTTGTCGACCGAAACGCGAGCTTTTCGCGGGAAGTGAGTAGGAGGGAAAGGGTCGGATAGCGAGAAGAAGATACCGAGAAGTTGCCGATGCGGTTCATTTCGAGATCATAGCGTGTGTGATCTACTCGCCGGGAAGCTCATAGAAAGAAGTGCGCGGAGTGGATTCTTGTCTCCCACATATGCCTTCCACTCGTTCGTTCTCCGGAGGTCGTTGTTTTGTCCCTTCTGAGGTCATCAGGCACCCAGTCGATCCATTGATTCGGCAAACCGAGGCAGTCCTTGGTCTGCAGATCAAAACACTTCCTTTGCGAGGCTGACATTTCCTGGTGCAGTGTCGCCAGATTATAGTCTTTCTTTCTCTCTTATCGCTTTCTGCTTCGAACAATGGACAGCGTCGTGCTGGCAAGAAGGATGTCATTGAAAGCGGGTTGCATCAGATTTGAGCAGTAATGAATGATAAGAAAGAGAGAGAGTCTTCCGAGTGCATCGCCTCATGTCTACGTGTCCTTTTTTGGTAAATATGCACGTTCGAATCGAAAAAAATAGAAAGCGGGTGGCTGGGCAAACAGGCGCTATATGCAGAGAAAATCACAACGAGACCGGCTTCCTGTTTTCTTCTGTTGGCTTTAGGAAAATAGAATAGTAGCGGACGGAATAGTAAAGAAATACTTTTCATTCAGTGTGTTTGGATACGCATGGAGGCTCGAGGGAAACGCAAACAAATAGGTTTGTTTCGAGCCATTGTATACATAATTATCGGCCAGGTGATATCATTTGTTGTCCTTCTCCCGATATGTGTTTGGTTCCCAACAATCGGTTATTGTCGGACGATCTTCGATTGAACCGATCACGTGGGAGGACATCAACAGGGGACTTACCGTCGGATTCGATGGATGTCCGTCAACAGAAACAGATTCCCTCGAAGCCACGTCAGAACTACAAACTAGAATGATGTCACGGAGGAAACTGACACTCTCTTCGGAATTCGAGTTTCGGCGGGCGTTGTCACGGAAAACAGGAGAAGGAGACGGTCAGTTCCGAATGACTACGGCAACTACACGAGACAGGCGTCTCTCAGATTTCGCAAGTTCCCATTCCCCCCCTCTCCCGATCGTTAGTCACCCAGTCGTCTATCTCTCCTTTATCTTCGTTTTTCTCCTTCCATTTAGGTGCGCGGCCGTATTAGCGTTGGAATTGGCAATTTCCATACACATCCATTATTCACGATTCGAATTTAACTGGACACCTCGTGAGGGCACTTCCCAAAAAAAAAAGACTTTCGTCACTTTTCGACGCCGCCACTCCATCAAAAATGTATAGTGGTCGTCTCCGTTTCGTTCAGTGAATCAGTGTTCTCCTCACCTATTCCTAGCGCTCCGGGGACCTTTCTTTTTTCGCTTCCGTTTTGATCTATGATGGATTTGTTTTCGAGAAACGAAAAAACAAAGAACGGTGTGAGAAGTGGGCGCCGCGAGGCACAACGATAAGAAGGTGCTTCTGAAGAAGAAGAAGAAGACGTTCGCATGACTGGCTTATTTTTATTGCACTCCATTACTCACGTCTTCTCCAGAAACGGGAAGTGGCTCCGTGTTTTGACGGGTTTTCCTCGCCTTTTCCCTCCCCAACTGCTTCGGATTCCGGTCGATTAGGTGACCATCGAACGACATCTGGAGGGAAATGAAGCAGAGGAGCCAAGGCGGTGATAAATAAACGTTTGCGAGTGACGAGCTTTGAACCTTTGTCTTGTTTTCTTCTCACTTGATGTCTCAAGACGAAATGAGAAGAAGAAGAAGAAGAAGAAGAAGAAGACAGTCGAGAAAACAAAACGGTCTTCTGGCGACCTTTCGGGAGAAGCTTCTCCTTCCGATGAGTCACTTCACCGCCCCTTCAATTTTTTCAAATGTCTTTCCACACGCTCTTTCCAGCCGTCGTGTTTTCTATCGTTCTCTGAAGTGGCTTCATCAGATGCAATCTGTTTTTTGTCTTTCGCACGGCTTCCTCCTTGCTTGCAAACCCATCGCATCATTCATCCTCTCGAAAACACTAGATTATCCCTCGCTAAACTCCAATTGCTTTTGATTCTTCTTTTCAACGTTTCCTCTATTTAGTTGCTCCCCCCTAATCCAATGACATCTTCCATGCAATCCAGCTATTTCCATGTCTTTATCATGTCACACACACACATACACTACAGCTTCCGACTAGACCATGTTCGACGAACCATTGTCAGCGACACCATAAGATCACTTGAACATATGTTCTCACCTCCCTCTCCCTCCCTGTCTCTCTCTCTCTCTGTCTCTCTTCTCCTTGGCGCCCTGCCAATGTCCCGGGGGCGGAGCCTCCATGCGCTTAAGCCCCGCCCTCTTTTCGGTGGGCGACGCCCCGAGACGGCCGTGTTCATAAAGGATACATACCGAATATCGGGCTGTTCCGAGCCTCCGTTTTTCATCTGCCATCCCCATCCATTACTTGCATTTCTTCTTCCAACGTCCATCGACGGGCCCACTTCCGGTTGATTGTCTTTGTTTCCGTCATTTCCGGCTGCTCAGCCAGCGTAAAATGCTCGCATTGTCACTCTCTCGCAAAGATCCATTTATCTGTGTGACGCACCAAACCAATCCAATCCAATTTCAGTGCTCTTTCTCTAGTCGCTTCAAATTGCACGCACAATGATTGTCGCCAACAAAAAGAAGAGTTTCCTGATGAAGCTGCTCAAGTTCGTTGGGAGAGGAAGTGAGTTTGTTGCTCGTGACAGTAGTTGCGGCTCATCCGGAGGGAGACCAAAAAGTGGCCCTCGCTCTGCTGCACCTGATATGTATTTGCCCTTGTTTCGCCCGGCTGTAAACACTTCTTTCCTATCCGGCGACCAAAATTTGATGTGTTTGCTCACCGCCTTTTTGTCTTCTCTCCTTTCGACCCCCAAAACCGCACGTGCCTCTTCTCGCGACCTTTAGTACTGGCTCAATGATCCTGAGCGCCAGGCAGAGGCAGTGACGCATAAGCGAGTAGGTCAAACAGTTCTCCGAAATCCTTTCGCATTCTTCGAGAAGAAAAACACACTTGCTTAGAATCGTGTGAATACGCACGTATACTTGGAGACTAATTGCAAAAGAAAGGAGTGAATCTCTCGTGATGGGCAACCTTTGTAGTTCGTCTGCCCTAAAGTCCAGAAACCATGCGTTTTTCAGACCAAGTCCAATCGTCCAAATCATGCCTCGCCCAGATCTACGAGCAGCGGAAGAAACAGAGACAACGGTGAGTGGGAAACGAGATGAAACGTGCGGTTGGGGGAAGGGTCTCGTGCCCTCGGAAATGGGCAATGTTTGCTCCGGCGCTTCTTGCTTCCGTTCTGATTCGCTGCAGATTAGCAGGCTCCTTCCTCTTTCGGTTTCCTGAATCGGCTTGCAAGCCCCTCCGAGACACTTGAAGACTGTCAAAAACGCAGTTTTATGATATTGTTTTGAACGAGGGGCTACCTGACAAAAACCAATTTTACTACACTCCCCACCACTTCCTTCATAATAACAATCAAATTCTTTGCGCCCAATTGCAAAAAAATGGAAGGGGGCAACTGGTACGGATTCTGTAAACAAAAAGAAGAAGAAGAAGAAGAAGAATACAGTTGGTAATGTGTGGTGCTGTTTCAGATCGTCGATCAACTCGCAGTTCTCGCACATCGAGCCGATGCCGACGATCCTGGAAGAAGACGAGTTCTCGGTGGCCGCCGAGTGCCGCTGAGCCGTCGCCCGTCGTCCCACAGCCGTACTGCACGCCCGCATCTCACAGGGTCCTCTGCCGTTGACCCGCCCCCAAACACTGTGTCTAGTCATAGGAGGACACTCTTCCTCCGCACTTGGAACCATCTCTCAATCCACGGGTGTCTATACGAGTCGTCGCGACGGGATTCCTTCCTCATTGTCCCCCCTCTCTGTTCTTCTTCGTTTACTGTACTCGCTGCTGATTAGAAGGACTGTGACTGTCAGAAAACAAATGAATGATTCAAATGATATACAAGTGTCCTGCCACCGTTGCACTCTTCCCAAACTCTACTCTTCCCCCCGTGTTTTCATCGTTTTCCCGGATGTTTCAAGTGGTCGGGCGCCTCTTCGAGAGTAGATTGTTGTCACTGCAAAACAGGTTACTGTAGTATCTAAGTATGTATTTACACGACTCGCTCTCTTTTTCTCTTCAGCGAAAACAAACCATCGCTCTCTCCTCTCGCAATTTTTTAAACAACTTTTTTACTTTACGTGAACTGGAAACTGTCTGTGCGTGGAGTAAACTTAAGGGAAATACGGGGCAGCAAGCAGTATTTTTGACACGAAATGCCTCTTCTCTTTATAGTTTTTCTGATTCTGATGCGTAATGAAGTGGTGGTGGGAGTATTGAACGACTCGGGAATCCAGGTGAAACTGCCCCCGAAGAAGGGAGTGGAGTGGTCGGCGCTTCCAGGAGTTGCTCGCAAACTCAAAGTTCCCTGATGCATTCTGGAGTGACACTTCTGGAGTTTGCCAAGAGAAGATGAAGGCTTGGTTCCGGAATCTAGAGCGACTGAGACAGGGAACTTGCACCAGATCCGGAGACTGCGATGAAGCTCTGAATCGTGAGTTCTCTTTCTGCGGCTAGGGTCTCTGATTCTCTTGTCGTGCAAGCTCGACTTCCGCAAACTCAATTATTCATTAAATATGTTTTTGTTGCTCTCGGAGCATGCACAGAACAGAACACGAGGCGATTGAGGTGTCCAGAGAGTGAATGATTCATGAGGGACTGCGGCTAGACGCGGAAAACTTCTGCTATGATTTCAGAGTTGGCCGCCTTCGCGAGGTATCCGATATCAAAGATTTCCGACGGCTCGTATCGACTCTGTAAAGAGGGGAACACGAAAACGGGAGAAATGAGAGATAAGGAAGCGAACGGAAGGAAGTATTGCTACTTGATACAGGGAAGCGAGGAGACAACATGCCAGAATGAACATCACAACGTTCTCTACGCCGCCAATCGGACAGCGTTCGCCATCTGTGCCCCGGAGTCTTGCTCCGAAAAGGATCTGTTCGCCGTCTTCTCCAACTTCGAGAGACCGTTTCAGTTCATGACTGAAAAACCAGTGTGTGGTGTGTTTTGTGCTTCGACAAGAACTGCGAACAGCAACAGGAAGTCGTACTACACATTCACGTTGGTTTAGAATAGATTCGGGGATGTCTGGAACTCTCTCTTCGCAGAAGTTTCGTGATTTTATTGGCAACACTCGTCATCGCTGTTTCTTTGTACGACTACATCAGAGAGACGAGATACAGTTTGAGATCTGAGGATGAGCAGCACCTCGGTGAGTTTGTTTGGAGTTATGGAAGACGATACTTCCTTTCCAGGGCAACGAATTCTCCTGGCCTGGTCCCTCTGGTCAAACATAGCATTTCTGTTTGAAGACAATCGGAAGGGATACATCAGAAGCCTCGATTGCATCCGGGCAGTCACCTTCACTTGGGTCGTCGCACAGAGCGTCGTAGCTCATCTCGGTTTCTACGGCAAGCTGCGGAACTCTTCATTCTGACTTCCGAGTTCACCTTTTTCAGACAACTCAGTCCGGGTGGATCCGAAGAAAACATCATTCCTTAGTTCTATACTTTCCAGTCTTTTTCCAGTTTACACTTACATTTTCATGTCCGGACTGACAGTTTCGTACACTTTTATACAAGTATCTCTCCGATTTGCAGAGCAAAAGTCTTAATCAGTTTCAGGCAAGGCAGCCGGTGGAAGTGGTTAAGAGACCGATAACTTGGCTCTTATTCTATTTTCATCGGTGGATACGGTGCTTCAAAGAGGGAAACATCGCTTCGAACAAGTTCTTTTCAGGTTGACATGTGCACTCACAGTTTTCATCGGATTCTTCTCTGCCTATGGAAAGTACATACAAGGACCATACGACGCACTCACCGGACGTGAGGAGATTTTCCATGAACCGTCAGAATGGAAAGATTCAGATGCGATGACCACTCAGACGGATCAGTGTACATTCTGGAAAGACATCCTTCACGTCAGCAACTTCGTTTCCGTCGACGAGATGTGTTACTTGCCCGCTTGGCATTTGGCAGTCGACTTCCAGCTGACTCTTGTCGCTCCCGTCTTCCTTGTTTCTTTCTACTTCTCGCCCCTAGCTGGCACAATCGTTTCGATCATCGGGTGTCTCGTTTGCTCATCACTCACTGTTCTCTTCTTTCACCGAAATGACCAACTTAACACCGCTTTTACTGGAGATCACAAGTGAGTTGGAAAAGAATGAGAGTCCGAAGGTGCTTTTTGCAGACAAGATGATAAGCTGATAGAGATTGTTCTTTCGACAGCGTGGAATCAGATGACTCCGTATTTGATCGGAATTATAGTCGGATACTATCTAGCCGCTTGTGCAGGAAGCGAGAGAGTGCTACATCCGATCGCTTCCGCCGTCATGTGGATCATCATGTCTGGTCTCGGATTCTCGGCTTTAATGTTCGGAAATAGGGGAACATCGTCAGCACAACTGTCGAAAAACTCGCTATATACTTTGAACGTTGCAGGGGACTGGAGAAAGGAATGATTAATGTGACCGTCAGAGTGGTCTGGTCCCTATGCATGGCTTGGATCGTAGTCGCGACTTATCAAAAGTGGGCGGGGCCAATCGGACATCTCATGGAGCATCAGTTCTGGCGTCCTTTCGGGAAACTCTCTTTTTGTGCGTTTATCGTCCACAACATGGCACTCTATCACGTATTCAATATGGTGGACCGCGCCCCAACGTTTGTGAGCTTCTGGCATGAGGTAAAACGAATCCATTACCAATGTTCTGTTCTTTTCACTTTTCAGTACTTCAGTAGGACGATTCCAATTGTTGTATACTCATACTTTGTCGCATTGTTGTTGAGTTTGCTCGTGGAAATCCCTATGATAAAGTGCGTTACGTATGACTGGAACTGTAAAGTTATTGAAATACACAGGCTAGACAAGGTTCTCATTGAAAAAATCCTTCCACGGCCAGAAGAAGTGAACGAAGAAGACGAAGAAGATGACGTGGAAAGAGAAGAGGAAGACGTAGGAGAGGAGAGCGAAGATGACAATGGTCCAGTAGGAATTTCTCTCTGATACATACACTAACTGCCCCTTTTTTCTTCATAATGAACATAGTAAACATGCTTGGGAGAACGGGCACTTTGTCACTCAAAAAGGCAAGAATAAGTGTCATTGTTTGTGCCCTCGTCCCGGTCAAACGGTGACGACGATTCGTGTTGTTTGCGCCGCGCCGAGCCGCAGCTAATTGAGCGCAGACATATGCACACATTCGATCCAGTGCGAAACGTTCGAATGTAAAGAGCGACAAGAGATGCGATGCTCGATACTCTCGCTACTGCTCCTTATCATTTCCTGCTCCGAGTCGTCTTCTTCGCCACGAACTCTTAAATTGTGCCTATATTTGAGAGCAATCCGCAGGAGTACCGCCGAATGCGATCAGATTACCTTGGACAACTCGACACTTGTGGGAGAGAATGGTTTGTTTCAGAAATGCTAACTTTTTCTGGAGTTACGCTCAGATGGCTCAGAAGTCACGACCCTCTCTCCCTTGGCGAAGATAATCGCGAACATAGAGAAACGGAACGAGAAAATGAAACTGGCGAGGAAGATCAAGAAGCTGTCCGTTCCGGTCTGTTCGACTTCCCTCGAAGATGGTTACAAGGTACGTTTCCTTCTGTTTTCACTCCCTTCGACCATTGGCTTCTCTGAAACGTCAAATGATGTGTTGTCATGTCTTCGAATCGGAGTGCCATTTGGGAAACTAGAAGTAGATAAGAATCTGCTTCCTATCGCAAACTACACACCTTTCCAGCAATGCCGAGTGGACGTCACATGTGTCTCAGGGTACAGTTGTGAGAACCGAAGTAGATCGAGATGTTGTATGGAACCGAACCACTCTCCGACTCTCGAAGGAAAGACCGAAGAGTAAGAGGTCACTGATTCGAAATTGAGATTAATGAGCGAGAGTTTGACAGGCTCAAAACGTGTCCTCTCCAACAACAAATGGCTTATTTCTGTCAGAATACAAGAGGAAGAAAAGTGATGAAGCACTGTCAGTCGGACAAAGATTGCATGTTCTCGAATGTTCAGAGATGTTGCGATTCTGGTACGTGATCCGATAAACATCATTCGAAAGACTCCATTTCCAGGGTGCGGATTCAGTGTCTGCGTTGTCGCGACAGGTGACATTGTTCAGAACAGTAAGGGCGATATGTGGAAGACTCAGTGACTGTTTCTTTCTTTCAGCACTGATATTTTTGGGCAGCCGATGATTCACCCGTCCGTCCTATTCTCATTATGCTTACGAGTCTGTACGATAGAATTGCGAAATGAAGTCTTTACTTTTGAACAACGAAACATCGGCTGAAATTGAATAGGTTTCGATCCTTATTTCTTGTAGCCGTAGCCGCCGTAGCCGCCATATCCGCCATATCCACCATATCCACCTCCGTATCCGCCGTAGTATCCACCTTAATAGTAACGACGTCTTCAGGGCTCAGATCCAGAAGTGACTCACCGTGCGGGCAGGGAGCGTAGGTGGGGCAGTTGCAGCCTCCGTATCCGCCGTAGCCTCCGTATCCGTAGTACTGTCTCTTGACGCGCTTCGCAGGAACTCCCTTCGAGTCGACGACGTCGAGAAGGGTCCACGAGATGGCGACGAGGAGCACGAGGAAGAGGATGGCTCGCATTTCGATCGGAGCGAAGAAGTGCTGTTTCCCTCGTGCTCGCTTCTTTTATACGATTCCCTCTCATTCCAATTCCACATGTGCAAATACGTATGCCGATTCGAAAAAATAGATTTATGACCCGGTGTCGCTGCATATCCAATCATGAAACTTGTGCGAGACAAACCGAACAAACAAAATAGTTAGTATGAAGAAAAGGAGACTGACGTGTGATGTTCTTCCAGTTATCACGACCGGCCACCCTCCGTAGAGTCCTCCAATTCCGAACGGATCCACCGTTCGACTGTTTGTTTGTTTATGTGAACTGTGAAAAGAATTGAATGGTGGTCTGAACACAAGGGTCACTTTTTCGAAAGCCTCAAGGCCAAGGAGGTCTGGACAAACATCTCTCGTCCGCCCGATGGCTCCTTCGCCTTCTTTTTCGGCCCCGAATATGCCGAATCCGCATGAATATGGTGATCATTATCCGCCATGCGAAACCTGTTGGCGTTGAGAGAAAGAAGGCAAAGCGCTGCTGTTGGCAAAACGGCATTGGTTTCGAATGAGACGCGACGACGAAGGCACCCTCTCGGCTACGTCCCGTTCGACAGCATCCAGCCGTTTTCTGTGTTCTCGCGCTCTCTCCCACATGATCAAGCTGTTATCATCTTTCATTCTTTTCTCGTTCTTTCTTTCACTCTTGTCCGAAGACGTCGTCAAGTGTTGTCGTTCTTCGTATTCTAATAACTCTGCTGGAGGCGAGAGAGCCGGTTTCTTGTTTTTCTTCGTGTGCAAACCCATCTGAACTACCGGACCAATACACTAGTTCATTTACATTTCAACTGGATCCGAATGCAAATCAAACTCGTCAAGGGCCTACAAAAGGAATCCACAAATTGTCTTCATTTTGCTGCCCCTTGACCACTTCGTCCTTGAGTCGTTCGGCACTTGTCATCGAAAAGTGAATTCCAAAAAACTTTATCATGTTGTACTTTTGCCGGAGAAGGAGACCGCTCCTCCCTAAATTTCGATTTCGGTCTCTCTCTCTCTCCTTCGCTTTCGGCCCCTGTTTCGCCGAAGATTCGACGGTGTGATTAACCGCACCATCCTTCCTCCCTCCATTCCTCCGTTTTTCTACCTCGTATAGTTATTGCCCACTCAACCTACATCCTCCTTCTTTCACCTATCATACAGTAACACTCGAAAAACCACCTTAGCATCCTCAACTCCAATTATGAATCATAATTAGCATTCTCTCCGGACTTGTTGTCAAGTAGCTAGAATTGCCCTGGCTCCGCCCTTTTCTCCTCTCCCTGTTTTTTTTCTCGAGGACGCCATCTCCCTCTTTTCCTTTCAATTGCGTGACTTGGTACCAAATTGACTGCAATTCCGGTCTGTTTTTGTTGAGTTATGAGGATTACAAAAGAAGAGTGAGACTCGAGGGAAGACGTCTTCGCGTGCAGTTGGTGACTTTTGAGGTTTGTGCCCACTCGATTAGCAAAGAATCGTCCGCCAAACAATCAGATCTTTACACTACAGCTGCCACTGCAAAACATCTGAGTAGATGATCTTCGAAAATCAGAGATTTCAGACTTGACACCCACCCACAAGAGCTTCTCCTCCCTCCGATTTCGTTTCGCCCATTCTCTGGTCATCTCAATTCAGATAGCGATCGCCTTCTGCTTCCTCTCATTTTGTGAGTCATCTCGGAAGAGAGGATCGTTTCGGGTGCATAGTCGTCACCAGACTGTCTCATATCGTTTCTTTTTCTGAACTCGCACCCACGGCATAATTGCTTTCGGAACCCATTGAGAATCAAAACTTGTAAACCAGTCAATCGTTATTCCTCCTTTCTCCCTCCTTCCCAACCACTCAATCGCACACAGAATTCCTTCAAGTTCGGCGAAGTAAAAACGGCGGCGAGAATAGGCGAGAAACGGCGAGGAAAGTGGTGTTTCTTTTACTTCCATCTCGCATCAGATGATATGTGTTTTTGGATGGTTAGTGGCTGTCTCCTCCTCGCGTTTTCTGTACGGGTGATAAAATGATGTGGCGAGAACGCGCGCAGTTGTTTGGAAACTGCTGTTTGATCGTGCCATCATCTTTCGGTTCCTTCCCCGATGCCACTTTCTTTCCGTTCTCAGCCGTTCGGTGTCTCTCGTCGCTTGGTACCATGCTACAGAGTGCCCTAGAAAGATAACCCATCGGTTTTATGCTGTTGGATTCGATGAAAGCTTCGAAGATGCTATCTCCCAATTCGTTTCCTCTAGATCCGATCTATCCTTCTTCCCCCCGAAGGAGTCACCTTCCTCTTCTCCGTTCGTACGTCCGTTTCCGTCGTATTCCAGGCAGAAGGTACGCATTCTTATTCTTCCCACCAGTAACCGGGGACGTCCCGTCGTCTCCGCCACGAACCAGTTCCAAACAAAACATCTCATGGCAGATCAGAGGAAGTGGCGGTTGCCCAACAGCAGAAATGACGGGCGGTAGCCTCCTTGCCACTAATCGCCTTCAGACTTCCGTAGCTTCGGGGGATTCGTTCCCTCGGATCATCGGAACTGTTGCCCGGCCTTCGGGAGCGTTTGTTTTGTGATCAGAATTGCGAGGCAACAACCTGGCGTGCACTTTCCCTTCTTCCCGCAATCTTCGCTCACCTCCCTGTTTGTTTTCGTTCTCGCCGCAAGATGTTCACGTGAATCATCTGATGAATCTCGTCTATAATTATATTCTATGCAACCGCCCATTAACTTCCACCGGGTGTTTCTCTCGCCAATACAAGATTCGAAAGTGCTTCCATTCTCCCGATGTATTGTTTTGGAGGAGTGAACGCTTTGGCGAAAACGAAGACACTTTCGGATATCACACAGTGCTTCGGATTTCTCTGCGTCTCGCCTCTCTCTTTCAGATCAGTCGTACAAACATTTCTAACTGTGTCCCTCCCTACCACAATGGACACACTTCTTCCCCCTTATTAGAGAAGCAAGTGGTTTCGTATCCGTTCATTCTTCTGCCACTTCACATTCGTACTCCACTCGACATCCTCTTCCATTTCAGTTGCGAAATGTCGGACAACTATGTCCTCGTGGATCCGTTGTCCGCGAAACCCATCGATTGCTGGAAGAAGTACGTGAAGCAAGGAAGAGTCTGTGAGCCATTGAAACCGATGAGGTTGGTGAAGTCTTCGAGATACTTCGATAATAGCTAGAATCAGTTCAGACTTGATACTCCGATTTTCGAGAACAAGGTTCGGTTCGTTTGCATTTCGGACACACACGAGAAACTGCACGAGGTTAGAAATGAATGGCATCATCGCCTCATTTGCCGGGGCAACAACTAGTTTCCAGGTGCTTCCATACATTCCCGACGGCGACGTTCTCATTCATTCTGGTGACTTTACAAATTGCGGCGACATTGGAGAAGTGATCAAGTTTAATGCGGAAATTGGTGAGTCGAAAAGGGAAAGTGTGGCAAACGGAATAAGGAAACAGAGAACAGATCAGAATGTCGAATCATTCAGGGAGTCTACCACACAAGCACAAGATCGTCATCGCCGGAAATCACGAGTTAGGCTTCGAGGATGGAGAGGAAATGAGCGAACGTCAACTGGCTGGGCTCAACATGCTCGGGATCAACAAGGCCTACGAGCTGCTCTCAAACTGCACCTACCTATGTGACAAGTCTTGCGAAGTCTACGGGCTGAAGATCTACGGAGCCCCGTGGCACTCGATGCCCGGATACTCCTTCTATCGCCCGAGAGGACAGAAGATCTTGCACAAGTGGAATCAGATCCCAGCTAAGATTGATGTTCTCATGACTCATACTCCGCCTCTCGGACACGGAGACTTCAATGCATGGGACAAGATGGACGGGATCCTTTGTGGCTGTGCAGAGCTGCTGAACACTGTGGAGCAGCGCGTCAAGCCGAAGTACCACGTGTTCGGACACGTGCACCAAGTACTGACACACCGGGCACACTCTTTTGCCAAACACGTTATTCGTTTCAGAAGCATGGAGTGACGACGAACGGAGAGACGACGTTTGTTAATGCTGCGCTGTGTGACCACAAGCTGCGAAGTGCCTACGACCCGATCATCTTCGACATCCCGTTGCCGCCAGGAAAGACCAAACAATGAGCGTGCTCCCCTTCGAAAAGCTTTATCCTCCTCTTCTTCTTTTCTGCATCTATCCGTGTTCCAAACAGTTTCTCCCTTCTGAGTCGCCTTGATCAACAAACGCCCCCTTTTTTATAGGTGGTGAGTGAGTGAACCGAAAAGCTTTTATACCGGTCTTCTCAACTTTTTCTGCATTTCTCACTCAGCTCGCTCTTAGTTATTGTCCTAAATAAATGTACATAAATCCCAGCTGAATGATTCATTCAAAAGATGATGGTGGAACACAAAGGTTGCTTCTCGCAGGTAACTTTCAGACACGGAGTGGCCACCATCTTGCATTCGTTCTGCCCGTAGCACTTCACGTTCTCACATCCAGGATCGTCGACTGACGATAGAGCGAGAATTGTGCCGAGAGGTACTGTGTCTGAAAGATTGGAAGATTGATGAGAATTTTGAACATTGCAGAAAGGCAGTTTCAGTTGAAATTACCAAACCGACAAAGTTAATTAAAAGCTTCGATTGTGAGTCTTACCTGCAGTACAAAGACCAACAAAGGCCAGCAGAACGAGGGCTGCAAAACGAGCGGATATCATCCCGTAGAGCGAGAGAGAGAGAGTAAGACTTTCGCAGAGTGCCACCTCTTTCACTCGTCACTCCTGCCCCGCTCATCGCCCCTAATCCGGTCGCATTTAATCTGTTTTCATGTTATTCCTCTCTTTTTTCGCTCCAAATCCATTTTCCAATCACTTCAAAACGCTATTCTCTCTCCAGTAACTAATAATGTGGGAAACTCGATTAGTATTTCTCCCCCGCTTGACTTCTGACTTGGCCAACGGAGTCTACATTCTCAAGCTGTTATTCATATGCGTTTTCAGGCGGATTTCCTCTTTCTCTCCGTGCTTCTCCATGGTAAATGTTTAGAGCTTCTTGTGACACTGACGATGATTTCAGTGGTGATGTGTCAGAACAGCAGCATCTGCAAGAAAGTGAGCTGTTTCGGACAGGCAGTCTGTCACGAAGTGAGTGTTCCCTGCAGCAATGGCTCCGCACTTTGTTTCACAATGTTGCCTCTGTGCTCGGACAAGTCGATCGGAGACTATGCGAAAGATCTGGTCACTAACAAAAACATTGAAAGTAAGCAAGTGTGGAATGATCGCTGCTCCGAGTGATGTTCAGCAATGGTCAACAATCCTGACTACTGGAAATCGAACGACAAAGAAGTCCTCTGTCAAGGCTTCAACTGCTTCGGTCTCAACAGTTGCACGGTGCGGCGAGTCGCGTGCGTCGACGATCCGTCGTGCATCAACTACCTGCCCTTCTGCGATGATTCTCCCCTCCTGACTGCGTCCACCACATAAAGGCACCTCGTTAAAATAATGTCTATTACCTTTCTTCTTCTTCTTCTTCTTCTGATGCTTCTTCCTTTTTGCGTTTATCTTCTTCTCCAAAAATGGCTGCTTCTCCCTTCCGAGGAATATACGCAGTGTAAGCTAATTTCAGCCGTTTGTTGACGAGAAAAGTTACAGGATCTCACTTCTGGCTGTTGTCATCATCTATCTGAACACGTTTGCAAACGGTATCCATTTTTTCTGAGCTTCTCCAGCTCTACCCAAATTCCCTTTTTAGTAGACCGGCCGAGACTGGCGCGGGAGAATCGACCGTACAGGATTCTGAGAACTTCGGAGAACTTGAAAGACTACGACAGACTCTGCCTGAACGGGCCCGCAATCGACTGCTACGGAGAAACAATCTGCAAAGTGGCAAGAGTGGACTGTCCGAGCAACACGAGCTGCCAGAGCCTGATGCCCATCTGCACGGACCGCGACATCGAGGACTACCAGCCGAAGAAGTTCAACTCCACGTCTTCTCTTTAGATTTTCGATCCATGAAGAACTTTCCCATGAGCCGGTGTTCACATCCTGTGTGTTTTCGTTTTTCCGGAATCTACGAGAACACTACTCACAAGAATGCTCACATCGATCGTTTTCTCTCTACTTTTCCTCTCTTTGTCGACTTCACAGTTTCTCGAAACATGCGAATTCGTGAAGTGCTTCGGGCAGTCCGTGTGCGTGCTGGTCGAGATTCCGTGTATTTCATCGGGCTCTTCGTGTCCTACTGGTCCTGCTTGCAAGATATTCGCGTGTCCGGGAAGCAGCACTCCGAGAGATCACAATGGATGCTTCTTGCTCAAGTAGCCCGGCAATCAAACTGAGCATCTCGACGAGGGAACTCAATTGTAAAATAACTGGCAACCCATTAATTGAAAACACAACTTTTATCCGATTGCCGACAAGAAGAGAGAAACAACTGGTCGACCGGCCTCAAACCAATAAATCATTCCGATGAGTCATCGCTCATCCATCACCTCACACTAACAAATGTTATCTTTTTGTTCGAATCTCCCCCCACAGAATCAATTGATTCTCCCGGTTTTCCTTCAGAAGAATGGTGAGTTTTCAAAGGGGAATACAATATGTGCTCGAGAAGTTGTTCAGAAGTGTGTTTCTCTCCTGTTTTTCACTATTTTCGTTTCTGTCCGTGCTGGTGTTATCAGTGAGTTTTGAAACTGAGAATCGTGTAACCGACTCCATTCGAATTCAGAAAACCAAGAGGACTATCCAATGGAAAAGACTGGAATGGTTTGCGGAAATGGGAAATGTCCTCTGAATCAAAGGTTTCTGACCACTCGGACTGCTCATCGGTGCATTGGTTTTCAGATGTGAACTGCCGATGACTTCCGAATGCGATGACGAGAACGGATGTTCCGTCGAACCTGTTTGTGTGCCCATCCGTTTGTTTTTGACTGAAATTCCATATTATTTCTGGAACTTTCAGCAGTCCGAAATCCAAACTGTGGCGAGAACGAAGAACTGAAAGCGTGCGGCCCCCCGTGTGAACCGACGTGCGAGAACCTGAACACAGTGAGAAGTGTCGACGGGAAAACTAATGCATTCGAATTCAGGAGTGTGCTTTCCAATGTCTCACGGACGTTTGTCAGTGCAAAGCAGGTTTCGTCCGCGATTCTGCATCCAACAAATGTGTGGAACTGGCACGTTGCACCAGAAAGTGTTCATTGGAATGTCCGAGGAATGAAAAATGTGAAGTCGTCGAGACGCACTGTGAGCAGGAACCGTGTCCTTCGGAAGAAGTGTGTGCCATTCCAAATGTCGAAATTCAAGAGAGCTAGATGTTTTTCGTTTCGTCGCACTTGTCAATAAACTTTGTTTGAAGCTTGGAATCTGTTCTCTTGATCTTCGAAACACTTGGTTTCCTTCGGTTTCTCACGTTTCTCTTCGCTGGAAGATGGGCGGGGAGCAGAGAATTGTTCTCCGATGCGCCATGTGTTCCGAGACACAAAAACGTTTTCGTTTCTTCGTTTTGGTTTCATTTCTCGTTTCTGTTAAAATGGTGAGTCGTCGTCTCCTGACAAACAAAAAATCCATGTTTCAGAAGACGCCGCTACTTTTTTTCTTGATAGCGATCGTCTGCACGGCTACTAGTAAGTCCGAGAAACATGTATTCTGAAGAGTTCTTCATTCAGAGACGTGCAAGGAGAACGAGGAACTCGTGGCTTGTCACAACACTTGCGAGCCACAATGCGGATACACTCCGGTACTCCTGAATCTCACTTTTTCTGTTTGGTTACTAGTAAAGGGGTATTTCAGAAGGTGTGCACTGAAGAATGTCTCATGAACCACTGCGACTGCAAGGATGGATTCGTTCGTAACAATAAGGGAGATTGTGTGGATACCATGCAGTGCACCGAGGAGACCACCCAGTGTCCACCGAACGAGTCTTTCTTCGGATGCGGATCTGCCTGCGAGCCGACCTGCGACGAGCCGAAGCCTTCGTTCTGCACAAAGCAGTGTCTCGTGAATATATGTCAGTGCTCCAAGGGATTCGTTCGGTCCGGACACTCATGCATTGCCAAGAAAGACTGCCCGAAGTGAACCTGACTGCGCTCAGAAGGAAACAATCTTTGATAACAGCTGTATTCTTATGACTTATTTCGTAACTCCAAACGAAGAACCATTCAGGTCTGATAAAGATATTTTTCAAAGTTAGCGAACAGAAAGTGAAAGTCTCAAGCACGTCTTGAAAACAGCCATAGCATTTCAGAAAATGCTGACTGAAAGACGGATTCATCGGCCATCGACTGTTTTGCTTGTCGAATTGACAGCAGGCAGTTGTATTTGCAGACGAACGGATCCTTTGAGAAGTTTAGTAAAGCGTGTGAAAAAACTTGTCAACAACCCTTTCCGAAAGTGAGTTCCATCTGATTCCACATACTGCAATCATCCCATTTCTCATTTGTTTGCTTTAATCCGTCTTCGTTGAAACGACTTCTCTTCTCTGGAAACCCCGAGCTAAGTGGCAGTGTCGGTGTCGTGAGGGCTTCTCGAGAAATTGAAATAGGGATCGTGTGCAGGCACGGGAGTGCCGTCGAAACCTGGAATTAAACGCGAATCTCGAGACTCACATTATCTTCTCGAAATGGAAAGAGAGAACCTAGTGATTGTTATTTCACATTCTTCTCCAATGGCTTTTTCATAATTATATAGTACGTATTCCTCGGAGCTGACTCGTTGAGACCGCCCCAATCCTCGCCTCCGTCTTCTTCTCACTTCTTCCTCGCTGCTAGCCAGAACGCTCCATTCTTCAGTCATTTGTTCAAAGTTCCCAGGCTCCTGCTAACAATGGCAAGTTCATTACGGACTGCTCGAGACTCCTTTCAATCTTTCAGAAGACGTTCATCTTCTTCGGAACTCTGTTCTTCGCTTGCAACGCAGCCAAGTGGAACACACCTGCGTATCAGCTCCGCGAAGACGGCTGCCGGAAGAACGAAGTACGTGTTCCGTGCGACTACAATTGCGAAGAACAGTGCGGATTCGTGCCGGTCCGTCACATCATCTTTCCAGTGTTCCTCTCAATCCACAGCATTTCAGACGGTCTGCAGCATCGAGTGCCGGCCGAATGCGTGTGTCTGCGAAGACGGCTTCGTTCGCAACACGAATAACGAATGTGTGCACCGTCTCGAATGCACAGCCGAGACGAGCAGATGTCCTGAGTTCGAGCATTTCGAGAAGTGCGGCTCGGTGTGCGAGCCGACCTGCGATGAGCCCACCGTCAGCTCGTGCCCATATCACCGCTGTGTCCGCAGCGTCTGCCGTTGCAACCCGGGCTACTTCCGCGACGGAGACGTCTGCCTGAGTCGCGAAGAGTGCAAACGACACAAGAAGCGTCCTCTCGAGATCTTCACCCTCTAATTCCCCTCCGCATTGAAACTACTTCGTGTTCCGACAAATCTCTTCAATGTTTCTGACCTGATTCTCTACTGAATGACTTACTGATCTACATACGATCTGAATTTGAAATTTGAATGAATTGAGAAATAAATGAATTGAATAGCTTACCAGAAGAATGTGTATACCACGGAGCTCCAAACTCTCGGCAGACGAAAAAAGCGGTTCATTAAGCATTCAAAAAGTTCTCGACGACCTTTCTTTTCGAAATTATCAGTTCTCAGTAGTTTCAGGAGTCTCCCATAACCTTTCGGATGTAAAGTTCTCTGAATTTTCCGAGCTTGTCTGATATGTTTTCTCTTTTCCCACTTTTTTTGGAAAGTTCTCAGAATTTGTCTGAAGTGGGTGTCCATGGGTCTCTCGCTTATTCAATTTCAGCGTCACTTCCAGCCTGCAAACAGAGCGATTCACAGAACGACGTCCATCACACATGAACCATAAGAAATTTCCAGAGCAAATCTACTAAAGGAACTTTCAAACAATCACTGATGTTATTTGTCTGACATGGAAAACACCAATCATTCGAATTCTCGGAATCCCCCGTAAACTATAGTTTCCGACGAGTCTCTCCGCAAATGACGATGCTCTTCGGAAATGCTTCCGAGCAGTGATCTCAGTTGAGTTTCATGTTGATGTCAGTGAGCTCAGCAGAGACTACGTTTGATCTCCGGCTCAAATGTAATCCGTGCGTGTTCTTTGAATACGTCTACTTTTTGGTTTCACCCGTTCTGCACGTACGCACATTTTTGATGAAGAGAAAGCTTCGGTTAAAAAGCCAATGAAGAATAATGATAATCCGACGTGACGTCCTTCTCCAAATGAAGCCATTCGAAAGAGATTTTGCAGTCTTCTTTTCGAAAAGTGTTTCAATCGAACCAAATATTAGCAGAACATGGTCGGTCGCTGATTCTTGCAAATTGAGTGATCTATTTGAATTTCAGGGCAACGGAGTGGTTCTTCTGTTTTTAGCACTGATTATAGTTTGTACCTGCGCTAAAAACAACAGTTGAGTGTTTTTTAAAGTCTCAAATCATCAATGAGCAAGTTCAGAGGACCTCGGGAAGGACGTGTGCAAGCGGCATTCGTGCCATCCTCTGACCAAGTGTCACGCTTTGAAAATAAAGAAGGACGGCAAGTGGACTCTGGAAGCGGTCTGTATGAAAGGTCGCACACCTCCTCCACCCTTTCCATCGCTCTTTCCTTCCAGTTCCCAGCTGCGCTACGAAGAAATGCGACTCTGGTGAGAGGTGCTGGATGAAACCAATCCGATGCCAGTTGCAACCCTGCTTCGATGTACCCACGTGTCTTCCGGATATCAATGAAGCCTCTCCGGAATATCAGATTCCTCCTGCTCTTTTACGTGAATAAACAGACGAATTCAGTTTATGAGGTGCTTGAACTGGAATGCAATTTGGAATGGAAAGTGAAAGTCCCTCCGAGGTCGTCGTAGTGTATCCGTTTCATGGAAACGATGATGCTCATCATCTTTGATATCCTCGGCGCATAGTTGATTATGTTGTTTGCCCGGTAGTACTCGTGCAGGTCGTCGGCTATCTGATCTCTGAACTCGTCGCACACTTCCAGGGTGTCTCCGAGGATTCGTTCTTCTGAAAGAAACTCAAATGTCTCATGTCACTTTTTGGAAGGAAAACCATTATGAAGCACGAAGTTAACGATCAGAAAAGCGACTTCTTCAATTGATAGTTTCAGCTGACTCAATGGCTTCGCGACTTCTGCCACACACCTTTCCGCAAAGATTTTGTAGTCTCTAAAGAATAATTGTGAGTTGGATTGTGACTAGAAGGCCACGATTACTGTAGTGTTATCTCCAGCTTGTCTCTGGCAACTCCCTCAATGTCAAAGAACAACGAGTCGAGTTGGATGGCCCTCTCACAGGATATAGCTAGCTTCTGGAATCGCAGAATTTAAGAATGAGCTTATTAATATCAGAAGAAAACCTTCTCGCTGACACAATCGCCTCCAAATATCTCGGTGGACATTTGAATTCTCTCGAAGCGATAGATGTTCTGCCAGAGAGATTTGAATATTCGGCTTTTCTCGTTCAAAGGAATCTTCCGGAAAGCCATCGAGTGCATCGAAAGGAGCGCCATGTTCTTGGCTTGTTGTCTCCAGTGAGGAACTAAAGTCTCCATCGAGAGCGTGTTCTGGAACTCGATGTCTTGTGTCTTCTGAGCTCCTCGTATCTTCTGAAGGCCCTCCACACACTTCTGGAGCGGACTCAATGATGCAAAGTATCCCTGTTCGGTAGACGGGCAATCCGCCATGAACATCCGATGCATTTCCTTTTCGATGTTGTCGTAGTTCACCTCGGTCAGAATCGCTTTCGTAAACAAACGATCCTGTAAACCGACGAATAAGTCCTCTCGGAACAACGTCATTCCGTGCTCGCCTCTATTTTGACAGCCGAATATAGACTGGTGCTCGGTTCGCTCATGCCAATCGCCGCATCGTTCTCATCATTTTTAATCTCTTGAGGTCTGGTCTTGCGGCAGCGCATTTCAGCCGAATAAATATCTCGATTCAGTTGAACATCTGGAATGAAGAATACACTTTGAGAAGGAAAAGATGACGAACTGTCAGAAGTCATTCCCATCCGGACACACTTCTTGAAGCGGCAATGGCGACAGGAACTCCTGAAAGTAGCGATCAGAGAGTTCAGGTCGAAGAGTTCAAACCTCCGCAGCTTGTCCATACTGCACCTGGTCTTGTCCTGCACACACTCGTACTTGAGACCAAGCACGACGAACCGCCTGTAACAAGGAAGGAAGTACACTTATTTCCGAAAACCAAAAGATTACATTGAATGGTTACCTGAAAAATGCTGCGCATGCTCTGCATGCGGTGACTCCGAAGTGGACTCCGTGAGCCGTGAGTCCGCATATCTTGCACTGGGATAACGGGAATAGAGGAGCCATCACGGGGACGATCTCCATCATATCTGAAATGTGTCGAGAATGAATACTTCTCTTCTTCGTCTTCTGCTTTGTCTCAGAACTTTGTACGGCGGGCGGAAGAGGACACAGAAAGATCAGTTCCAATGGGACGACGCCGCCTCGCGGGAGGCTAGAGAGAGAGAAAAAGAAAAGACCGTATCTCCACATCCATCGCATAAACCACAAATGAAGAGAACAGAAGCATTGGGAAAACAGAGCGATGGAGAGTGTGCTAGATGTGTCTCGTGAGAAGAGCTCGTTTTAAATCTCGCCTGCTCGCGCGGTGTCTGAGATTAAAATGAGCGCGCTCACCTGGCGAGCAGACTAAAAACATGCGAGAAAACGTGTGTCGGAAGAGCTTCATGTTCATATGTATGTACTCCATCCTTCCGAGTCTCGCGGTACTCGTACGAGCTCTTGTTTCAAAATGGGGGCGGGGCCGTCGGATGAAGTCGTTTTGTGAGATGGCGTTCCAAGCAGAATCGGTCAGAAACGTCGGTTTCTGATTTGTGTGTTGGCTGCGTATCAGGTGAGGCACGGCATCGCTTTTGTGACTTGTGGTTTCGGAGGAGACTGGTTGATTGATTTCGTCTTCTGTCAGAGAAAGAGCGAAAATGAGAGAGAATCGTACAAATCAGAAAACCAAAAATGCAGAATTCACCGAGATAGACGCGCCTCGCGGAGTGTGTCGCCCCCGCTTTGGACGACTTTCAAAGATTGCTATCAGTCAGTCGGAAGAGATGTACATACGAAAGAGACTCTAGCAAGAACACCGTAAGAGTCACAATCGAATCCATTTGCGTTGAGCACTTGTCAGAGCTCTCTGAGCATTAGCTGTTGCGAAAGTGGCTGCAGATGAAGGGAGAGAGACGGAAGCGGCTAGAGGAGTGTTAGTGCATAAATTAGACGCGATTAGGACGAGACACCTTTCACTAGATACAACATTCATTCTGGACTCTAGACTTGACGCGGCATTTGAAAGGAATGACGTGCGAGACGAGACTGAAATCCTTGAAAAGGGAGGGTAATCCGTCGGAAGCAGGCTGGAACTGAAATTAAGAAGGGCATCGAGACCTTTTAAGTTGACTCACTTCGAAATAGTTGAACATGTTGGCAGCCAGCAAAAAGATCTCCATCCGGGCGAGTCCCTCTCCGAGACACTGTCTCTTGCCCATCGAGAACGGACACAGCTCTTCGACCTTCTTCAGTTTCCCGTTCTCATCGATGAACCGATTCGGATCGAATCGACTGCTGTCCGGGAAAGTCTGCAGGGAATCCGACCGATAAGACAGCGAGAGTATCTTACAGTCTCATCAGTCATCACGTTCGCGATCTGGTGGATGATTCCCGTTCCCTTTCTCAGTTGGTAGCCCTTTAGTTCGACGTCTCTCGTGAGTGCGTGCGGCAGCATCAACGGCAAAATGTTGGCCAATCTCTGAGTTTCCTGAATGAGCACATCACATCAGCAAGATAAATCCAGTTACGTTGGCAAAAGCATTGAAGTACACGAGAGAATTCTTGTCCGACATGGTGAGAAGACGACGGTGATGCCCGAGATATTCGTCGATCTCCTGATGAATCCGTTTCTGAAAAAGTAAGTTTGTGGGCGAGAAAGCCATCGAGGACACCTGCATATCCGGATAATTGATGGCGTAGGCGACGAGAAAGCCGATCGTGCTGGCCAGAGTGTCGAATCCGGCCGCCCAGATATCGAAGCACACGTTCTCGAGTTGAGAGTCACTGAACCGATCTTAGTTGGATACTCCGCTTTCAGTTCGTTTACCAATAACTATCAAAGTCCTCTTTTTCTTCCCTCTGTTGCTTTTTCCTCAAATACGCTTCCACAAAATCATCACTATGATCTCCGTCGTAGCTGATTTTCAACTTTGCTGCCCTGATCTGAGATCGTAGAAACCCATACAACTCGCGTTTCTGCTCTTCAATGCTGAAAAAAACATGAGAGTGAGAGAGTACTTGTTGTTGACAGAACACACCCGTTCACCATCCATTTGATGAGGAACTCGGGGATCCCGTGACAGGTGAATGCGAGAACTCCCAGCGGTTTCCCGACTTGCTCCATGAACTCATTCACCAAAGTCTTAATTTTAACAAACTCGTGGAGTCTCGATTCATCGAAACGGTATCCGAAAAGAAATTGATTGATGACACTGCCCACAGCGACGTCGATGTCAGTCTGGAAAGGTAAACTGTCTCGACTCCCCGAATCCCCGCTCCACCTGGAGTAAGTGGTCGTTGTCCGCTCCCTCCACTTCGGCCAGTTTCCGAATCATCTCTTCCGCCTCGACCAGTATCTTCGACTCCATCAAGGACTTGCCCACTCCGAGTTCCCTCAATTGCAAGACGGCGAACTTGCGATGCTCCTTCCACCGGTCTCCACTTATATCCATTATTCCGTATTCGCCCCCTGAAGGTCGGGATCCATAAAACTTTTGCTTTCTGCTCAAACCTCTGAAGAACTTGTTGAATTCGGGAGACAAGTACTTATCTGCATACGTTTCGCCGTCTTTGACAACTGTTTCTTTGATATCCCGGTAGTCCATGAGAATGACAAATGGAACGGGACCTGATGGAAAGCGTGCGGTTCATGAGAGAAAGTTACCCAGATTCACCCATATAAAATGTGAAAACCGAGCCATATTGCTCTCTCCATTTCTCGAAAATCGAAATTCCGGGGGCTTCGGATGCGGACAGCTGGAAGAGATTTCCGAAGATCGGAATGGGAGTCGGTCCGGGCGGGAGTCCTTTTCTTCGCCAGATGTATTGGTGTAGCAGAAAGAGCACGAGAAAGAAAATAGAAAAGATCAAAAACATTTGATAACCGCTTTCTTCTTATCAAGAGGAAATGATTGTTTTTAAACAGGCGGCTCGTTGGAAACAGTCTGGAGACATCGAACGAACCAAGAGACGCAGACTAGTATTTTGTGTTCGAACGGCGCCGCTGCTCGTGACTTTCTGAACTTCGACTCTTTTTTCGTATGCTTGGACATTCTGTGTATTTTGTGGTTTCTGAATTCATTCGTGAGAAGATCCTATCGCGAAACCATGGGAATCGAGATAATCAGAATTGTTGGTTAGCTGGTCGCAAGGGAGGGTTGCCGGTCCTGCTGTCCGAGTACTTGGCCGCCACTCGAGTACTTCTGCACCACAGCAGTTTCGAGATGCAATTGCGATAGTCGGTGCTGTGAGAACGATTTACACCGCGGTCGCTCTCGAGACTTCTTACTTTATCTTGTAGAACACTAATACATTCGATGCGCACGCGATATTGACGGGTAGTCCTGCATACAAGTTGACTAATTGTTTTCCGGAATCGGACGGGACGAAGAGGACCAGAAAAGAGTTCGCGATGCTTGTCACGGACCAACCGAAGACCACGAGAGCGACAGTGACGAAGATGGCTTTGAAGACGTTTTTGAAAGTGTTTACTGAAATTATTCGACCTTTTCTGATGCCAGAAAATCACGTTAGTACCATGCTCCGTGTCTTTTTTCTGTAAAATGCAATAAGTGGTCGAGTAAAGAACAACTGTGACCAGGTTCATAATGAGATTTGTGGTAGACCAGGCGACGAAAGTTTCAGTGCCCATGGCGACTGGAACTGCACATGTGACGAGCCTGACTCTATTCATCTGTAGTTGTGACGGAGAGGTACTCACTTGTTACTTTGCTCCAAATAACCGAGATGAATGAAGTCGCCGAGGCAGCTCACTGTGATCAAGTAGTGGCATGTAGAGCGCAGCTTCCTGTCATACGTAGGAATTGAGATGAATGGACCGCATCAGAACATACGGGAACTTGAAGAATACAGCGACAATGATGGAGTTTCCGACAATTCCGAAAGTGGCGATGACGACGAGAAGAATCGCGACCAGGAGCAGCGCATCAGGAACACTTTCGAACATTTATGGTCTTCTTTCTAGACGGAAGTTATATTTGGACCGACTACTGAATCTGGGAGCCCATGTTTACTCTCGAAAAGTTCAGCAATTGACGTCCCTCGGAAAGTTATTAACTCCACTTGGGTCACTAAACAACAGGTTGGCAGAAAGCCAAGTGATTTGGCCGAAAATTGGAAACCGCTTGTCAAATCGCTTTAAATGTAATCGGAAACGCGGCGGTAGTCACGTTTACCGAATTAGAGAGTGAGCCCGGAAATTGAGGAGTCGGGCGAGTGAAGGGAAATCGATCTGCCTCTGGGGGGAATATTGTGCTAATTGTTTACACGTTCCAAAAGAATTGAACTTTTCTTTGTAAATGAAAAAAATGTATTCAAATGATGAGTTTTTAGTACATGTGCTGGCTTATCCGTCGCAGATTCAGAAGCCAGACTGCACCCATCGCGAAGAAAACGGAAGACTTGATGACCCAAAGAGAGCCCACTCCGAGAAGTGTGAAAACTGTTCTGAAACGAAACAAGTTCAGGTGAAGGCTCAGAGATGACGAACGTCGTGAATATCGGACCGACCATGTAGACGAGATCGTCCACGACAGTCATCGCTCCGTGACCGACGCTTTGGTCGATCTTGCCCAGAATCCTCGAATAGACAGTGTCGAGAGCAGTGTGCATCATCGGGATGCATGGTCCGGAGATGAGAAGAGAGACCCCCATGAAGAAGTACGGGTTGACTGCGACCGCCGTCGGACACCATGAGTACTCGGACGGGTTGCATCCCGCGTGCGTCGTTTCTGAAATCCTCCCATCTTTCGTGATTCAGAATCCATTCGCTCACCATTATATGGGGCTACTGGGAGACTTGTAAGTTCGAATGGGTACGTAATAATGTAAACCATGCCATATGCGATTGTGCAAACAAAGAACGCTTTGTGCTGCGGAATCCTGAAATTTGTTCAAAGTTTCGCGAAATAATGATGTACAAAGACCAACAGTTTCCCCAAATGACAGAAAATGTAGAGGAGAAGAATCACGGAAGAGATGATTCCGAAGCCTACCATCAGGGTGGCTCCCATTCGGACTGTTTCAGTTCCGTCCCAGCCATACTGGACCATGAACAAAATCGACATTATACTGGAAATGTGACAATTGATAGGAGGAAATTGAGACTTCAGATACCTTCCCATTGTGACATGAGAAAAAGTGACCGCTGTTTTCACGAAGAAGCACACTCCGATCAGCTTCCAATCCAAATCACTTCTCCTCAGTTTTTGATAAACGGAACGCATTCGCTCAACAGAGAAACTGGATGTCGAATCGTTTTGTCGCAGTTTTTTATTCCGATCCTTCCGAATGTCTTCCATGAATATCAAAATGATTGCTGCGGTAAATATGGTGAGGAAAAAGGAAAACCAAATGGGAGCGGAGTAGAGATGGAACCGAATTCCCGGAACTATTTCACGGCCCGGATACGGAATCGTGCTGAAAATCAGTTGGAGAGCTGCAAATAAGACTTTCAGAGAAATAAGACTCCAATCTGATCGTACTGGGCCCAACAATGATTGAAAATATGATTGAAAGACCAATGACTGCGAATGCGCGGGGTCGATCTCGATTCGAAGAATGCATCGCGATGTAGCCACGAAGAACAGTTCCGCCGCCTGGAAAACCTTTTTTGCGGAAGATCAGATTGATGCTGCTCACTGTTTGCGATCCCAAGAAGGACATAAACCATCAATAACACGTATCTCTTTCCATTTGAAACGTACTCGATACTCAAATAAATCGAGCACGCGAGGAGAGCAACCAGTCGGCTAGCGAGAAGAGGCAGCCTCAAACTCTCGGTTATTCTACACAAATTAGTTAAAAACCAACCGCACTGACTGGGATTCATAACTCCAGATGGAGAAAACGAGAGCGAACAGAGCATGTCCACATTTGGATGCGGACTGCGATAAACCGAAGAACTGTGCGGTGGCTTCACCGTCAATCTGAGTTCAAGTGAACATAGGCGAATGCCTGAAATGACTCACTTCCTTCATGTAGGGCCACTCGCCGATCCCGAGCACTGAGTTCTCGACGGCATTCAGAGCAGAGACCACTCCGGCCACTGCAATCAGCCGCCATCTTGTGGTTTCCTCGTTTTGAGTCAGAAGGCGACCACCTCAAAATGAGAGAAGGAGGTGTTGAAGAGCAGAAAAGCCACTCACTTTCTCGCGAGTTCCCTTCACGGACTCCCATCGCAGAAAACAGAAACAATGGGCGAGTGTTTTGCGAACAAAGGTGTGCACGCCTTCTTCTTGTCTCCAAATTAGACGAAAAAGTGTGATTTGTGACTAACGACTGGGGCGTGATTTGAGAATATCGATGATATTCACAATAGGGCGATTAGGGGGTAATTGCGGAGTTTCTGCTCTGACTGGTTTCACAAGACACGCTACGAAGGCTCGAAACTACGGTTCTCGTTCGAAGTGGATTTGGAAGAACTTTGAAGCAAAACACAGATGAGATCACTCTGTGTCTAATTAGATGGTTCAGTAACAAACCACACTTTTCTGAAAAATTTGAAACTGATCCTTCATTGTTTAACCGGGGGACACGACCGAAAAGAGAAAAGGGGGGAACTAGATCGAAAGACGAATTCGTTTGAGATTCAGTAACCAGATGGAGCCAACTGTGAAGAAAATGGACGCCTTCATGATCCAAAGAGGACCCATTCCGAAGATTGTGAACACCGTCCTGAAAAGTAGATGATTTCAGAGGAAGAACGAATACTTCCCCGACGTCGTCAGTATTGGAGTGATCATGTGAATCGCGTCGTCCACTACGGTCATCGCTCCGTGAGCGACATTCTGATCGATGTTCCCGAGAATTCTGGAGTAGACGGTGTCGAGAGAAATGCCCATCATCGGCATCGAGGGAGCCAACACGACGACTGTGGAAACGAGAAAGAACTTTGGATCGACAGCCAGAGAGCTCTCGCACCACGAGTATTCTGTCGGGTTGCATCCCGTCCGACTTGTCTCGTTGTACTTCGCATTCGGCTGACTGTTCAACGCATTCGGGTAGGTGGCAACGAAGAGCAGTCCGATGGCCAACGTGCAAAACAGGAACACTTTCTCTTGAGACAGTCTGCAAAAAGATATGCGGACGCCGCCACGAAGTTGCTCACTTTTCTCCGAGACGACAGAAAATGTAAAGGAGAAGCACTGTGCAGGAGATCACTCCGAACGCGATCATCAGAGCCGATCCGAAACGGACAGTTTCCGTACTGGACCATCCATACTGTACCATGAATATGATGGACATTATCCTAGAATCGTTGTTTGCGGTCTCTGAATGAACTGAAAACTCACGATCCGAGAAGTGCATGAGAAAAGGTGACGGCGATTTTGACGAAGAGACAAATGGAAATGAGTTTCCAGTTGAGGTTGCTCTCCCGAAGACTCTTGAATGTTTCTTTTATCATTTCCATAGAAATCGTCTTTTTAGGAGTGCTCTTTTCGAGATCAGTCTCGCTTGAAATCGGATGAACATCTTCCATTCGGAAGAAAATGATTGCAGCAGTGAGAATAGTAAGAACTAGGGAGACCCAAATCGGAACAGAGAAAATATGGAAGCGGATTCCGGGAAAAACTTCATATCCGGGGTACGTGATGCTACTGAACATGAGCTGCAGCACTGAAACTTCGAAGCATTCGATAGACACGGGAAGGAATATCTCACTTGGTCCCACTACAATCGACACGATCACCGAAAAACCAATGGTCGCGAATGCCTTGGGTCTGTCTTGAGTCGAAGAGCACATGACAATGTAGCCACGGAGCACGGTGCACGCACCTGAACAGAACTGAGCTTCGACACCTTCTACAACTTCATCGCACTGTTCGCGATTCCCAAGAGGACGTAAACCGAGAGAAGCACGTATCTCTTCCGATCGGGGAAGAACTCGACACTCAAGTATATCACACACGCGATCAATGCGACAAACCGACTGGCCAGCATGGGGATTCTGCGAAAAGTCGGTTGCCTCGTGAACTTGTAATGCACAAACCTCACAGATTTGATCTTGTAACTCCAGATCGAGAACAGCAATGCGAAAATGGCGTGACCGAATTTGGCTGCGGACTGAGAGAAGCCGAAAAACTGTGCGTTCGCTTCATTGTCAATCTGAATGCAGTGAGAAACGAACGAAACGATTGTGCCGGACTCACTTCCTTCATGTAGGGCCACTCACCCATCCCGATCACTGAATTCTCGACGGCGTTCAACGCGGAAACTACGCCAGTCACCACTATCAGCCTCCAATTCGTTGTCTCGTTTTTTTCGCATAGATCCAATTGGCTTTCTGAATTTTCGAATTGAAAACCGACTTACATTCCTCTCAACCTTCATTCTTTTCTTTTTTCTCGATCAATTCGAATTCGTTCGGATTATCCATTGGGAGAAGAGGAAAGTTCGATCGATAATGTGGCGGTCGAATATCGGAAACCGACAGATACGCACTATCCCGATCGACGAATCCGTTGCGATGATCGTGATTTGTGCCGATCAAATCAAAAGCCAGGTTCCCGTCTACATTCACTTTTTGGAAAGTGTTTCAAACGCCTACGTGATCTTCAATCCGATTCAATTATGGGTTTTGAGTTCGAAGGTTGTGAACTGAAAACGAAATTCGATGGAGAGCACAAAGAACTCGAATTCTCTGATCGAAACAATTCATATCGCAAAAGTAAAAGTTTATTTCGAACATCGAAAATGTATGCCGGCAACAATAGTAAATGGGTTCATAAAACGCATTTCAACCCGCAGTGATAAAGCTTTCGTTTGTGTCGAATGTACAAAATTAATACATGTACGCGCTGATTCTCTTGAGATTCAAGCACCAAACCGTAGCGACCGCGAAGAAGACGGAAGCTTTAATGAGCCAGAGAGGGCCGACTCCGAGCACGGTGAACATCGTTCTGAAAAGGGGAAATGGGATGAATCGGAGGAAGAATCTCACGTTGTGAAGACGGGAGTGATCATGAAAACGATGTCGTCGACTACAGTCATTGCTCCCTGAGCCACGCTCTGATCCACCTTTCCGAGAATCCTCGAATAGACAGTGTCGAGAGCAGTGTGCATCATCGGGATGGAAGGGGCGGAGACGATCATGGTGACGATCATGAAGAAGTACGGGTTGACGGCTACTGCGGTCTCGCACCATGAATACTCGACGGGATTGCAACCCGCGTGAGTCGTCTCGTTGTACAGTACGACTGGTTGACTGTTGAATTCGAACGGATAGGTGATGACGAAGACGAGACCGGAGGCGATTGTGCAGACGAGGTACACCTTTTCTTGAGGAACACTGCAGGAGAACAGTTCGAAAGTGAGTGAATCAAGGGAACTCACATTTCACCCAGACGACAGAAGATGTAGAGAATGAGGACGAGAAAAGAAAGGACTCCGAATCCGACCATCAAGGTGGATCCCATACGGACGGTTTCTGTTCCAGTCCATCCATACTGCACCATGAAGAGGATTGAGATGATGCTGGAAAAAAAAGACTTGCGGAAAAAAGGAAAAGATCTCTCACGATTGCATGGTGGCATGGGAGAAAGTGGCGGCGATCTTGACGAAGAGACACACTCCGATCAGTTTCCAATCCACGTTGCTCCTCTTCAACTTCTGCCACGTCTCCTTCATTTGCTCCAGAGAGAAGATCGGCCGCCTTTCCTCGTCTTCGCATTTCTCTTTTTTCGATTCGCGACGAACGTCTTTCATGAAAAATCCAATGACGAAGACGGTGAGAATAGTGAGAACCAATGAGAACCAAATAGGTGCCGAGTAGATGTGGAATCGCATTCCCGGCATGATTTCGTATCCGGGATACGCAATGCTGCTGAAGATGAGCTGGAGAGTGGGTCCGACCACGATAGAAACAATGATCGAGAGGCCGATGACAGCGAATGCTCGCGGACGGTCTTGAGTGGAGGAGCACATGGCGATGTAGCCTCGGAGCACAGTTCCTCCGCTGTTGGCCACTCCCAACAGGATGTACACCATCATTAGCACGTATCTTTTGCCGCTCGGAACGTATTCGATGCTCAAGTAGATCAGACATGCGGCAATCGCAATGAGTCTGCTCGCCAGCAACGGCAATCTGAAAGATTCGCTCCGTGCATAGCTCATTCTCATCATTGACAACTAACTTCACAGACTGTGATTTGTAACTCCAGACGGAGAAAACGAGAGCAAACAGGGCATGTCCACATTTCGATGTGGATGTTGCGAATCCGAAAAACTGTGCGGTCGCGTCGCTGTCGATCTGATTCGGGATCCAGTTATGCAATTATCTCCGGTTTCCAGGTGACTCACTTCCTTCATGTATGGCCACTCGCCGATCCCGATCACTGAATTCTCGACGGCATTCAGAGCAGACACCACTCCGGCCACGATGATCAGCCGCCAGTTCGTGGTCTCTTCGTTGTCCGGAACGACCAGACTGTTCCCTTCAAAATGGAAATGTCTCAAAGTGACAAAGAGGAACTCACTTTTAGTCGAAGGCCTCTTTTCGAGCATTTCGAAGTCTTTGGTGGCGCCCATGTTTGTCGCTCTGAAAAACTTTCGAAACCGGTATGAAACAATCACAGCGCGCTGCGAATGAATTAAAGAACGGGGCGCGGACGGATGGCAGACTCGTTACTCACCGCCCCGTCTCTGACCGAAAAGGGCAAGTTCTCAGAGAGTTCAAAGCACAGAAGGGAATAGCAATGTCAGACTGCTCACACGAAAATTGTTCTGAACATGAAATGATGTTTCTTTTTCTCTGAGAAGCTGGAAAGGCAAACACATGGTGTCTTTGTGTTTTTAGCTTCAGTAATGTTATGTTTGTTGAGATGTTTTTGCGAGAAAAGCGGACAAGTTCATTCAAAGAGAAAACGAGAGAAACGGAGAGACATCACTAAGCAACGGCGAGAACAGAATATGTTCGTCGGGGGGAAACGGAGAAGCCCTCTCGCGCGGAGAGAAACTCCGAATGAAAACGAGAGCAACACGCTCAAGTTCGACACCTCGGGAGGCCAGACTTTTCAAGCACAAGAAGCAGTGTGATCGAGTGTGGGATTCAGAAACGAACCAACAACGCGTTGATCTCGTCTTTCGAACTTGGAATCCGATGGCACATATTCGTTTCTTTCCCTCTCTGTCGGCCATTTTAAACAGTTCCGCCACATCGAACCGCCTCCCCCGCGCCGAATTCGCCGACTACTGCCCGCTCATATCTGTGATTTGTGTCGCTGTTGAGAACAACTGTGTTGTGGAAAAAGAATACGCGTTGAATGATGTGTCACAGTTTTCAAACATATTCAAAACATGACTCACGGTGTCTGCAAATTGCGGATTTGCATCGGTAATTCCGAAAATGACAACAGAACCAATTTTCTGCTTGACTTACGAAGAGTTGTAGGATAGCTTGTCAAGCGACGAATAGTGCCGACTATAAATGTGGGAAAACGGAAGAAGCAGACGACGAGACCGGGAAAATGCCACCTGCTTCCATGCGAACTCGTGTAATCATGTGACCCTGAATCGATTTGTTTCCCTTTCCAGGTTCGTTACGTCGTTTCAGAAGTTGTGTGGGGGAAAAAGTAAACAGGAGTCGTTCACAGTAACAAAGATTATCTGGGATCATGTGTTTTTTCGACGATGTCTGTCCGCGAGTCTGAAAAGAGAGACCGGTTACCGATCGGGGGGCCCTGGCAGAAGCACTTCCTACCTTCTTGCTCTTCCTCGAAGACGTCTGCTGGCCTTGCGATATTGAAGACGTCACTCCCATTCACTTTCTTTCCGCACACACAACCTGTATTTTTTGTGTCCACCCAACTGCGTTTCGATTGACTTCTTACCGTCGCATCTCGGAAGTTCGACCTTTTCGAAGCACAGTGATCAACACCACGGAACGCCTTTTTTTGTGTTCATTATAGAAAGTTGACGAACTGTCGAAGAGAGATTATCGTCAGATTTACTGTCAATCGGGAAGGGATGAGTCAAAGATCGTACAAGTTGATTCATGAGCAGTTTTTGTATTCAAATCCTGCTGATTCACCACGAGGAAGTCATCGGGAATCATTCTCTGAAGGCAAAGAGAACGACGAGCAGTGGAAGTGGCTTGATTAAATCTGGAATACGGGGGGAGACGTCTTCTGAACAAACGCTTCATTTCAATTTCCGGCGCTGACAAACAAACTTTTCTCGTCTCCTGCTCTCGCCAGTTCATTCCTTTCACGCCATTCATTAGATTTTTCGGCCCGATTGATTCAATTTGTTGTCGCCCGCAGACGTGCGACAGCAGAAGTCACGGCCACCTCACTTAAAGTTTTGTCAGACAATTTATATTGTTTTCACACACTCCGTGTTATCCGCATGTAGACTCCTTTCTCAACATTAGAAGTCGCCCTCCCATTCAGGATCATGTCGAAAAGCGAAAATTGTCTGCTTTCGAATCCATATCAGAACCAGAATAGACGGGAACGGTGTTTTCACTCTCTTTCTGCAGCTCTTTTTCAAGGGACCACACTTTCACTGGCTACAAGTGTAGTGTAGCCGGTGGGGGAGTGTTTGTTTATGCTCGAGTATTAGAATCCGTAAGCGGGCTGCTGCTCTTCTCGTTGAGCCAAAAGAACTAAGACCAGGGTTCGGAGTCGAGGGAAATACGAAGCTTCGAATGTGTCATGTCAAAAGGAAACAGGGTGCATTTCAGCAATTCGATAGTTCGTGTGTCTTGCAGCGACCACATAACCCCAGACGAATCTGTTCTTGTTCTCCTCCACTCTTCTTCTTCTTCTTCCTCCTTCTCCTTCATTTTCTAATTTCTTCTAGCCTACATGATCGATCAAATCTATCAATGAAAACAACAAGTTGTTCTCCTTCTTCCTAACGGAACTTTTACTCTCGCATCTCAGAAACATCTCCGCACACTCTTGTTCAATTCCCCTATTGTAGCCGAAATCTTTTTTCATCAGACTGAAAACCAGCTCTGAAATGAGCGAATGAATCACAGTTTCCGTGCTCGGCTAATTCCGATTCCGCTTCACCGCTCCTAATTTGAGAGAGTTTCTAGCCTCTTCGTTTGCATATCTCAATTCGTTTCTCACGTGAGCAGATGCATTCAGAATGGCTCTTTCTTTCTTTCCAGATGTTGATCCAATTTATCAAAGATAACTTCATTGATTTCCTCAAGCGGTACGTTCCCCCCTCGTTCCTCTCAGTTATTTTCCCCTCTTCACTTTTCAGTTATCCCGCATTTTTCCTCCCAAACTACGGGAAATCCGAGTCCAATTAGAATTCTATTCATCGAAGGCTTTTTCAATTAATATGATATTCAGAAATTTGTCTCGTGACAGATCGTGTCGTGCATTTCGCCTCAAGAAAATCTCGCTGAAAATAGTAAAGTCCTTGAAAAAGTCTCTGTTATTGCTCTTGTCTTGTTTGTTTTTGTGCGCTCAAAATAAGCATCGGTTCCGAAGGTTACTTTAAATATTAAAATGCGTGGAATAATGATGTTTGAGAGATGGAAACGGGAAGAATGTGTCCGAATGCACACGGAGCCACACTGCGTGAGCATCCGATCTGAGCATCTCGCTCACTTGTTCTCACTCATTGCAATGTGCAAGGTCACTTCCCTCGTATTCCCGCATGCACTTGATTCGTTTCTTCCCCCTCACGGAAATCAGTTTCTTATCATTCAGTCTGAAATTCAGGCTCTCGATGCAGCAACACTTGCTAGAATCCATTGTGGCAGTCGGTATGGCACTCGGGATATTCGGGAACGTGAATGTGATCGTGGCGATATGCAGGAAGAAGATTCTGAGAACAAAAGGAGGTTCGGAATGAGATTTGAGGTGTTAAAGTCAAGAACACTTTCAGCCATGTTTGTTCTAGTTCTTGCCATAACTCATCTGACTTGCAATGTCTCTGAAGTCATCGGACTCGTTTACCAGTTCAGGTGAGCTTTTCGAAATACCAATGAACTAGAATAAAGAAGAACGTAGCACTGAATATGTCAATTTCCAGATTCCGAAAGATGCCAAGGAGAACGTGTTTCAAGTACAACATAGTTTACTCGTTCGCCGTCATGTTCCAGTCGGCGCTCTTCTTCATACTCGCACTCGATCTCTGTTTCAGCATCGTCCTCCCAATCAAGTGAGCCTTCTCCCTTCTCTCCGATCTTCCACACCTACCCATTCCAGACACATGATCTGGAAGAAGCAGAAGTACGTGGCTGTCATGTGTCTGTTTCCGGTTCTCTATGCCGTCGTCACCACTATCATCACTTTTATTTTCATCCCAGACGAGGAGACGCCCTATTGCATCTTCATGCTCAGTATGTTTGCCCCCTTTGCACATCTGTTTCTCATTTACCCATTCAGCCACGGATCCACGCATCTATCAGATCGTCTCCACTTCTCTCATCGTTCTCAACACTCTCACTTTGGTCATTGTCCTGTACTCGGTCGTTTCCGCCGTTAGAAAATGTGAGTCTACGCGGAAGTTGTGTGATCCACATATTGGTTTTCAGCTGAGAGTATGAGAGGAAGCAGGCATTCGAGCAGTTCGAAAACGAGCAGTTTGCGAGAAGAAAAGCACAAAGTGTTCCGCTCGACTTTCTTCCTCGTCCTCGTTTACATCGTTTCCTGGTGGCTCGTGGTTATCATCTTTCGTATAATGGTCGAACTTCTGGAGGATGTGAATGAAGCCGTCCACTACATGCCTTACTTGGTATCTTTCCGATCATGATCTTCTTTTCTGATCTCATGAACTCAGATAATCTTTGTGATGCCCAACTTCTGCCAAGCCTACTACGTGACGTATTACCGATCTCCCAGATTCAAGAAAGCATTCAGAGAGCAGTTTCATTGGATATCATGCGGAGTTTTGTTTCCTCGGATCTTCGACAATCAAAAAACGAAAGGAGGAAGCAGACAGGGAAGTGCCACTAACTCGGCCAACCAGCAGGTTTACCAAGACAGCGGCGAGTCGAAAAAAACGAGAGACGGCAGCCAGAAGTCGATCCGTTTCTCCGTTCAAGTCACCGTCTGATAGCTGAGGTCTCTGACTGTTCTCACTTCTCACGGGCTCACGCCGATCTCTCTCCTTCCTTTTTTCCGGTCTTTGCTCATTGAAAAAGCGGTATCTTCGAATGAAACTGTTCTCATGGAATGTCAATGCACATTATGTTGTCATCGTTTTCAGTTAATTCGGTATTTCTCGAAACGAGGTGCTCATCGAAGAGTCCCTTCAAATCGGATTCATCGACGCATCTCACTGAAAAAGACGACGGAATAATTCTGAATTCAAATTAATCGAATTATTCGTTGTGGGTGCCCGAAAACAAGTCTCTCCTATTTCCTAGCCCCTCGGCTCGTCCCACTCTTTTCGCATTCAGTTTCAGATCTTTGTCTTCAAATGTCCACCTGATTTTTATGAATTTGGTATGAAAAGAAAAACACGTCGACAGAAAAGGCGTTCGATTCGTGTTTTTTTTTTCATATTTTTTGTATTCAGGCGTATTTTCGAATAATAACAGAAGGTTTTCCAGAAAATACGGCTCTCGGATATATTGCTTTTATCCATTTTCTTCATCTTTCGTCACAAATTTGTATTTGTTTTTCCAGGGGAATAATTGAAATGTGAGCGATTGAGAAAAAAGAAAAGGAGACAATACAAGGAAGGATTCATTTCTTTACATTCGCATGTTTTCACTCGTCCGTTCTAGTCCCTTTTCTTCTCTCGGTTTCCTATTCATCCGCTTTTCAGCCAGTTGTATTCCGTTCCGCACCATGAATCAAAACTTGCTTGAAGCGATCATTTCGATAGGAATGCTCTTTGGTATTTTCGGAAATCTCAACGTGATAGTCGCTTCGAGCAGAAAACATACATTGCGAACGAAAGGAGACCTGTTCATCATGATCCTCGCGGTGACTCATTTGGTTTGCAACGTTTCCGAGCTGATCGGACTGGCTTTTCACTTCAGGTACTGTCTTTTTCAATTCAGAAGCGAAACATTCGAATCAGGTTCCGAAAGATGCCAAGGAGAACGTGTTTCAAGTACAACATAGTTTACTCGTTCGCCGTCATGTTCCAGTCGGCGCTCTTCTTCATACTCGCACTCGATCTCTGTTTCAGCATCGTCCTCCCAATCAAGTGAGCCTTCTCCCTTCTCTCCGATCTTCCACACCTACCCATTCCAGACACATGATCTGGAAGAAGCAGAAGTACGTGGCTGTCATGTGTCTGTTTCCGGTTCTCTATGCCGTCGTCACCACTGTCATCACTTTTATTTTCATCCCAGACGAGGAGACGCCCTATTGCATCTTCATGCTCAGTGAGATCTTAAAGTCCAACACATACATACACCTTTCAGTTTTTTAAGTCTCCAATCCGCGCATCTATCAGGTCGTGTCTACTTCGCTTGTCTTTTTGAACGTCCTCACTCTTCTTGTCATCATACACTCCGTACTCTGTGCAGTTCGAAAATGTGATTCAATTCATGTTTGATCCGACTCGATTCATTTATTTTCCAGCGATCAAAATGAGAGGAAGTCGCCATTCAACCGGCTCCAGAAGCAGCAGCATCCGTGAAGAAAACGGCAAACTGCTTCGTTCCACCTTCTTTCTTGTTCTGTTTTACATCGCTTCGTGGTGGTCCGTTGTGATCACTTACCGAGTTCTAGTCGAACTCAACCCGACAGATGCCATGTGTTACATGCCATACGTGGTCAGTGTTTCCTCGCTGTTCACAATACTTGATTACATTTTCAGACAATTATGGTGATGCCCAACTTCTGTCAAGCTTACTACGTCACATATTTTCGTTCGATCCGGTTCAGGAGAGCTTTCAACGAACAACTTCATTGGCTGTCTTGCGGACGTATATTCCCAAACGTATTCCAGAACCAGAACAATATTAGGACGCCGAGCGGAAGCAGACAAGGAAACAGCTCGAACTCTGCGAAGCAGAGCACCCTGCCAAGCAGTCAAGATAGGAAAGTTCGTGAAAGCAGCCAGTCTTTGATTCGGTTCTCGGTCCCTCTTCACGAGTGGAAAATCGGCCAATGTAGTGGGAAGAGGCGATGCAAAGTGCAGTTTGTTAGAGTTTAGTTGAGAAATGTTTGAATAAATCCTTGAAATTGTCATCATTTGATTCTTTCGACTGATCTCTTCCAATCGAGTCCCAGACTACGGAAAACCAGCGAAAACGCACAATTAACCCACAAAACCAACGAAGCCACTGACAACCGAATGTGCGAATTTGCATGTTTCTTTCATTGTGCGCGGCCGACGACCCCGATCCGATCGAGTATAAAAATGAAGAAGGAAGCATTACGTCACTTGGAAACGGACGATGCGGCAAGATATTCAGTGTCTGCGAGGGCTCGCAATCGTCTTCGTGGTCACTTATCACCTGTTCCCAACTTTGTTTGCAAATGGCTTTCTAGGAGTGGATGTGTGAGTTTTTGCAGTGAACTCGGAAGCCTCATTCGAATCTGTTCAGATTCTTTGTCATCTCGGGATACCTTATGGCAAAGAACTTGACAAAAGTCAAGATTGAAAGTGTGCTCGACATTCTCAAGTTCTACTACAGAAGGTTCCGAAGGATCCTCCCTCTGTACTACCTGGTTCTGTTCATTGCTCTTGTCCTCGTCCACCTGTACCTAGGCGACTTCTGGTGGATGACCAACCGAAGATACGCACTTGCTTCCTTGTTTCTCGTTACGAATCAGCTGATCATTCATGACAGTGCAGACTACTTCAGAGAGGTCCGACTCTTTTCGTTCTCTTCTCACCTCCTCTATTGTTTCAGTTCCTGGCTGATGGATCTTCTATGAACGCTTTCATCCACTTGTGGTCCCTGTCTCTTGAAATGCAGTTCTACCTCCTCGTTCCATTCATTTTCTTCGCCCTACAGTTCTTGAAAAACGATCTTCTAAGACTAATATCCGTCTCCATAACTACTCTGGTCGGATTCATTTGCTTTGTTTTCATCAATCCGCAGTTCGGATTCAACTTCATGTTCCTCCGTCTCTGGCAGTTCTCTGCCGGCTTCGTTGCTCTCTTCTGGAGCAAAGTGAGCTTCTACGAGTACTCCGAGAAGTTGAAGCCCGCGAAGATAGAAATGGCCCTTCCGTTTAGCAAAGAGGACCTCGTTACAGTGTCCCTCGCGGTGCTCTCGTTGTGTCTTTTCCCCTGCAAAATCGAAGTTCTCGCACTTCGTCCGTTGGTTACTTTCGCTGCGACATTCATTATTTCTTGCGAGCCGCAGGATAGTCAGGTCAGGCGATCTTTCATTTCGAAACGAATTCGAACATTTCAGTTGTTGAACTCGAAGCATCTCGCGTATCTCGGGGACATTTCCTATGTGGTATATCTTGTCCACTGGCCGATTATTGCACTGTTTATTGGAGCCAATGCGAAGTGTCTGCTCTTCTGCATCAGTCTGCACCCCCTTCTTCCCTCATTCCCACACCGGTTTCTTTCAGTGACCACTCTCGTCTCGGCCGTCCTTCTCCATCATCTTTTCGAGAAACAGTATCTGAAAATGAACCCGAAAGCCTTGATTCCGATGCTTTTCGTTCTCGTCTTCAGCAATGCGTACCTCCAGACTAGTGTCAGAGAGCACAGCTTCTGGAGTCATACATTCCGAGAGGACCTTCAAATTATTGTCGACAAAAACAAGATGCTTCTCCCGAGTCTATGGGAAAATGAGCCGATCAGAGACGGGTGCATCGAGACGACACTTCAAGATCCCATCGACAAGTACCGAGTTTTCGGTTACTGTCGTTATCCGGTGAGAAAGTGAACCAGTGAGAGACTCAATGTTTGTTTTCAGCCTGGAAATGGTTCCTTCTCAATTATGATGATCGGAAACAGTTACGTCATGAACTTCAACGAGCACATACGAGCTCATTTCCACTACAACTACTCGGACTACAGATATCTTTCCATTGGAGGTTTCGAAAAAGATATCGATTTGAAGACGAGGGAATTTTCAGAAAGCTATGGAATCTACGCGGATACGTACGGTTCGAAACTCGCACTGGAAATATCGAGACGGAATGTTGAGCTCTACAAACCGGATGTTCTTTTCATTTCGGCCAGGTGACCAGAGACGAGAACACCTTTTGTTGAAGAAAAGTTGTCCAGGTACTCGCCTTCAATCAAAACGAGAATACTAGAAAATGATGAATATCTGCGGCAAATGAATGAAAACATTGCTTTCTATGAGAGGTGTTTCCCATTTTCGAACCTACAAATAGTTCTAAATTTGTCTACAGATTCGTCAAGAAAATCTACATTTTGGGGGCCCATCCGTTGTACAATTTGAATTTTCTCAACTTCTTCCTTCACTTTGCGGTCCAGAAGCCAGAAGAATTGGAGTCTCTTCACTTGAACAAGAAGACGGCCGACGAGGAAATGAAGAATGTGAAGAAGAGATTCAGCGCTGTCAAGTGCCACAAGTGTCATGTTAGTGCACATCGGGAACATTCGAATAAAGCGTTCGTTTTTCAGTTCTACGACCTGAGCCACGTGTTCGTAGAGCAAGACAAGTACCTGACGTTCGACCGCGACGCGATGCTCTCGTTCGTCGACAACTCCATCCACATCACTGCCCCCGGAATGAAGCTGTGCGAACCCGTTCTGGAAAGCGTTGCCAACGAGATCATGCGAAGCATCTGACGTGCTGTCGCATATCTTCTTCAGCCGCTTTTCCCTCTGTTGTATGTACTTTGATCGCACGACGAACACACCTTCTCGTCAGAACCTTGTCCAAAGAACTCTTGTTTGCAAGTGCTACCGGTATATTTAATGAATTATTTTCTGAAACTTTTGAGTGTTGCCAACCATTCCTATCTTCTCGTGTTTCTTTTTTCTGCTTGAATGTTATCATATCCATTCAATAAAAAAAGACGCGAAGACAGTGTAGTGATAGAAAGAAGTGGGATGTGTGATGGTCGGCGCGGATGTACCTTGATAGCGAAGACCCTTTCCGAAACTCGCCTCCCTCTTTTTGATTTTCCTCTTTTGTTCCCTCATTCGTTGCGACGTAAGGATCACGTTTGCGCGATTGCGTTTCAATCCGTGAAGAAACTTTGCGCAAGTGGTGACATAACAGTTTCCGCTCTCTACATTCCCTTCTACTGTTCGCAATTCCAGATGCGCGAAGACATTCAGTGTCTACGAGGAATCGCAGTCTCATTCGTCTTCATTTATCACTTATTTCCAACTGTTTTCGTGAATGCATTTCTCGGAGTCGATATGTGAGTGATGAAACAACTTTACTCCCATTAATTCTGGTTCCATTCTAGATTTTTCGTGCTTTCTGGATACTTGATGGCGAAGAATTTGACACGATTCAGACTCGGAAGCGTTCGAGACTTTTTCAGATTCTACTATCGGAGGTACTGCGGTTCTCTTTTGCTTGAATGTTGCCGTTTTCAGATTCAAGCGAGTGCTCCCCCTATATTTAGTGGTGGTTCTGGTGACAGTGGTTCTTGTCCACTTGTACTTGGGAGACTACTGGTGGGCTGCCAACAACGACTACGCCCTCGCTTCTCTCCTCTTGTGCACTAATCAACTGTTTGTTCACGAGGGAGCCGACTATTTCAGTCAGGTACCCCATCCACTGTTTTTGTTCTCTATTGGTTCCTCTGCAGCTCGAGGGCCATGGCGTTTCCATGAACGCATTCATCCACTTGTGGTCTTTGTCTGTCGAAATGCAGTTCTACCTCCTCGTTCCGTTCATTTTCTTCGCTCTTCAATTCTTGAAGAACGACGTCTTCAGATTGATTGCAGTCTCCGCACTGACTGTCATCAGTTTCGTCGGTTCTCTCCTCGTCAGCTCGCAGCTCTCTTTCCATTTCATGCTCTTCCGTCTCTGGCAGTTCTCCGTCGGATTCATCGTGCTTTACTGGTCGAATCTGAATACACCAGATGAATTCCAGAAGCGAAATGAGTCCAAACTGCCATTGGCACTTCTCTGTGACCGGGAAGACATCGTGACCTTTTCCTTCCTCGTTCTTTCGCTCTGTCTCGTTCCCAGCAAACTCCATTCAACGAGTCTCCGTCCTTTGGTCACATTTGCGACTTCTCTGATTCTCGCGAGTGAATCTAAGAGTAACAATCTTCTCAGCTCTTCCGTCTTATCGTACCTCGGTGATCTCTCCTATCCAGTCTATCTCGTTCACTGGCCGATTATTGCACTTTTTCTCGGAGCAACCCCCAGAAGCTACGTGTCTTGTATAGGTGAGAACCCTGAAACTGAACATGTATTTCCTAATTAATATTTTCAGTCATTCCTCTTGTCGCAGCTGCTTTTTTACATCATCTTTTCGAAAAGCGCTATTTGAAGTTCAGTTTGAAACCGACGCTTCTGATGATTGCTGTTCTTTTCTTCGCGAACGGATATTTGCAGCAAAGTGTCCGTCAACACGAATTCTGGCGTAACACGCTTCCTGAACATCTGGCGACCATCGTCGAGAAGAACAAGGAGCTGCTTCCGAGTCTCTGGGATCGCGAGTACCGAGAGGACTGCATCGAGAAGATACTCCCAGATGTCAAGGATAGAGAACGACTGCATACATTCTGTAGGCTGCCGGTATTTTTGGGTTTCAGCTTCTTTATATGGAGACTTGACATTTACAGAATGGAACCGGACGCTTCTCCATCTTGATGATCGGAGACTCGAACGTACTGAACTTCGAGGAGCACATGCGGGCTCATTTCCATTACAACTACTCAGACTTAAGATACATTTCCATTCAACGTACTGAAAATCGTTCTTTTCGCGACAAATTGCTTCGTTTCAGACAATCGCGGTTTGTATTCGGATTCGCCGCAGTCGATAGAAGCGATACGGATATCGAGACGAGAGGTAGAAGAGTACAAACCGGACGTTCTCCTCATTGCTTCAAGGTTTCATTTTCTGACTGGAACTGTGGTCGAGCTCTCTTTCAGATTTTCCGAATCAATTAGAAGCAAAATGACGGATGACGATGATTTGGTTCGACAAATGAATGAGAATATCGCTTTCTACGAGCAGTTAGTTGGCCTAGAGAGCATTTCTTACTCGTAACGGAAAGGGTTCAGATTCGCTAAGAAGGTTTACATTTTGGGACCTTTGCCCCCGTTCAACAAGAACTTCATGAATTTCTTTCTGCACTATGCAGTCCAGAGACCGGAAGAATTGGAATCTCTGCATCTGAACAAGAAGACGGCCGACGAAGAGCTGAAGTATGCGCAGAGGAGGCTCAGTTCGATGCAGTGCCAAAAGTGCAAAGTGTGACTCCACATGATCCATGTGCTCAACCCTTCGTTTTCAGTTCTTCGAACTGAGTCCCGTGTTTGTGGAAGACGACAAATATCTGACATTCGACCGGGAGAACATGCTCTCTTACATCGACAATTCCGCTCAAATCACTGCCTCCGGAATGAAACTGTGCGAGACGGTTCTTGAAAACTTGGCCAAGGATGTAATCGGAAGCTTTTAAGTTTCGTTTCAATCGAGTCGAGGTTCAAACCTCACGATAATTTTTACCGGTACTGGCTCATTAATTGCCATAAACTCTTCCTTATATTTAGGGGCCGCCATAAGAGAGGGGGGCGGAGCTTCCATTGTTCCTCTCAAGCCCATAGCGCGGCCCCAGAATGCAAAAGTACTGATGTGAAAATGAAAACATATGTAATCGAATATAAGTTATATTTTTTTCACACCTCATCTGACAAACTTTAGGTTGGGGGCTAATTAGAACCAACGAGTTTCCGGAAAGCTATTTCGGTTTTGGATTGGATTCATTTTTAGAGAAACTGTGCCAAAAAAAACAGATTTTCTCCAAAAACGTGGCAACTCTCAACTGGTTGACAGTTGGTTGGTTTTTGAAAAACCTGTTGAATCGACTTTATTGCATCGTGACAGTTGATGGAAAGTTGGCAGAAGAAGCCAGCTTGAAGGCAGCCATATTGTTTTCGTTCGAAATCACGACCGACGACTCTCCAGTGAGGGGGAAAACGAGGAAACGACTGCGGAGAATGTGGCGGAGAACCTGCAGACAGACCAAGGTACACACGGAAAAGAAACGAAATCGCGAAGACCTCCTTGTTGAAGAATATGTAGACGAAGGCGTTGGCGCTGTTGTTGAGGGACACTGCGATCATGACGAAGCAGTAGAACTCGACTCTGCGCGTGCCGAGGACGTAGGGAAAGATGCGGAAAAGGATCCAACTGATCGTGTAGAAAACTGTTATCAGACAGAATTGGGTTGCGTATCTGGAAACAGTTGAGAGCGTGGGTGCGAGACTGACAAGAAACACAGCACAAAACAAGTTTTGAAGCACTCACGCGTACTCTCTGTTCTGTATGTATGGCTGAAAGCCGACTGCTGCCACTGCCGCCTTTTTCGATTTCCAGATCTTCACAACTATCTGGATGTTCCCTTTAGGAATAAGCGAACTAAAAACGATCACTAACCATGGAGTAGCAGACAAAAGCTGTGAAAGAGCACACGAAGTTGAGAGGTACATCGATGATTATGTTCGAGAAATTGACGTCATTTCCGGAAGATAAGTAACGGATGGACAGAATACGCGAGTCATAGACCAAAGAGCAACAGGGGAATCCGAACTGTGCCAAGTACGTCATACTGAGCACAAGTGGGAAAATGACGAGGAAGATGTTGAAGAGCACTTTGAGCGTGAAGAAGTCTTTGTACTTGAAGCAGATGACGACTACTCTGTGAAAAAAGAAGATGTTCAGACATCGAGAAAAAAAGAGAGATACCTGTTCACGGCCATGATTATTTGGGTGATCGAGCCCAGATACCAGCAGAACATGAATCCAGTCCCGACGGTCAAAGAGATTCTCATGTCGGTGGTGCTCATTGTCACGTATGCCTGAACTTTTTATCAACAAAGAACTCAGATACGTTCGTACTCACACTTTTCAAAATCATAGGGACAAGATAAAATGTGGTGAGCAGCAGATTGAGTACATCCGCGAAGATGTTCACGAGTGAAATCACGTAGATCGGGCTTTTTTTGAAGACGAAAGCGAGCCGATACACAGGAACGACAACGAGGAAGTTCGCGACGAGGCCGTAGACGGAAATGCCTCCGAGAAGCACTCCGAGGCACAGTTTCAGAGTTATTTCGAACATTTTTACTTTTGAAATCTCACGAACTTCGAGTACTCGGCTGTTATTTTCGGCAGTCTACGCAAGCACTCTTCCAAAATTATTGGTTTCGGTAAAAGCGTCTTGAACTTTTTAGAACGAATAGAAGAGAAGCTTGAGTGAATGCGTAGAGGATTGGGTAAAAAAGTCTTTGTGGAGGAAACTGAGTGTTTATCTCTTCGTTCCACCAGAGTATACAGAAAACAGAGGCAGCCAATTGATTCCAGCCGAGCCACTTGGGAAGCCCTTTGCCCGATTCTCACACTTCGACAGACCCATCCTCTTCTCGTCCCGTTGGGATTCTGATTCTGATAATGTCAGTTCATTAGCCAGAGTTTCATAGAATACAGATATCAGACAGATGAAATAACACATTGCGTATGTACATGGATCTGCGCGAAGGCTCTCAGTACTTGGTAACTGTGTTCGTGGTTGTGTTGTGACTTGGTCGGATGACACTGTGGCCGTCGGTTGAGTTGTTGCCCGCTTCAGAAGACGTTGTTGCGCGGGTGAAGAGGTTCAGTCCACTGGATTTCAGATTGCGCCACACCTGGGAGAACGAACGGTACTCGGCCGAAAAACGGAAATAGAACATACTTCTTGGTTGCTGATGAGATAAACAAGAGCGTTTGCACTGCTGTTGATAGTGACTGCCATCGAGATGCACACGAACCACTCGAGTCCTTTGTTGCCGATAACGACGGGGAAGACACGGAAGGTGATCCACGAGAAGGTGTAAAACATGGAGATGAAACAGAACTGCATCGCATATCTGAAACAGTTCCTCTTCTTCCAGTTCTTTCCCACTTCCTTTCCCTTACGTCACTTCCCTATTCCTTCGAGATCTTCTGAGTTGTTGTGTATTCAAAGAAGCCGCGATCCCCTTAGTGGACTGGCGAACCGTCCAAACAATCTGTTAAATGCTTTCCCATTACATAACTAAAAACAAGGCTTGACTGACCACGGCATAACAGATTGTAGCTATAGTGGAGCTGGCAAAGTTCAAAGGGAGGTCGATGAACATGTTCGGATAGTTATCGAGGTCGCCGATCTGATAGTACGAATAGGAAAGTACAGCATGGTCGAAAACAAATCTGAAATCACGAATGGATCGGTCATCTCTGGAAGTGCACTTACGCGCAACACGGAGTTCCGTACTGAGCCATGTACATCAAAAATAAACTGAACGGAATGAGAATAGAGAACAGGATGCAGATGTTCCTGCGAGTGAACAAGTCGCTTCTGCGGTAGTAAATGACAACAAGACGGTTCACTGCCATCACGATCTGAGTAATCGAACCCAAATACCAGCAGAACATGAACGTGGAGCCCATCAATTTCGGGATGGCTCCTGTTTTTTCCTCGGAGAAGAAGTACGTCTGCAAGGAGAGATTGTCTGTAAAGAGCAGTTGGAGCAGTCTTACCTCGAATATGATGGAAGGTGCCAAGTAAAAAGTGGCCATGAGCACATTCACAATGTCAGTGACGATGTTGATGAACGAGATCACATAGATCGGACTCTTATTCTGGACGAACGCGAGACGGAACACCGGGATCACGACCACAAGATTCACGATGAGCCCGCACAGAGAAATGAGCCCGAGCCCGAAGCCCAGCGCCGTTTTCAATGTGTAAGCGAACATTTCTGAAAATGCTCAAGTTGAGATCAGAAAGCAGACAGATCTATGAAAACATTTCAGATCAGGAACAGTTTTTTTTTTCGGTTGAAATTAGGTAGCATTCACTTAGAATAAGAAAACACATTTTGTCTGCATCTTGATTGAATGTGTGGTTCCGAAATAGAATGGGAGGAGCGGAAGAGGTGGGATGAGCCGATTCTTCCGAGTACGCAACTCTCATTTCTCGAAAGGTCCTAATAAGTCTCGAGACTCGGTTCATTTCCGGAAAAGTGGGTGTCTCCTCCGGCGGAAGGCTACGTGATTCACATGAAATGTAAACAGAGGTCCTATTTGCACACTCAAATTATGAGACGCTTGAAAACGAAATAAAAAGAAGAAGCTCTAGGACATTCCAGGATTCGACACCAACGAAGGTTTCAAACTAACATCAAGTATCGGACTCTCCTAATTGCTCCGCGAGCCCCGGCGTATCAAGTGACTGCTCTGAGCTTCGTGCGAAAATGCCTACTGTAGACGGATTTGGGTTGGAATAAATACCTAGTGCCTAATCCTACCAACCTTGTGACGGGCCAAGCTTCCCTCTTTTGTCTCTTGTGTCACGACCCAAGTTCTTAATTGTTAGGGCAGATTAGGCGGACTAAGGTGAATAGAAGAACTTACCGAAAGGGCTATTCAGCCGAAAGTGCTCAGATTAATCCGTAGGGCCTACATCGATGACAGAAAAATCAGATGATTTGTCTCTGACTAAAAAGTGAGCATTATGAGCATACTCGAGAGCCCATGAATCTGAATGTCCGGCCCGAAAACACCTGCTCGTCACATTTTCAGGTAAATTATACGTTTTGTGTTTGGTATTTTGACAGCAGCCCAGACTTGTGATAAAAAATGAAACTTTTGAATGACGAGAACGATTTCGAGTCTGGGAGTGACATATTTACTGGCAAACTGGAGTGCGTACATTGGGATATGGAGAATTAGGAACAGAGTAGATTGTGTTTCGAAAGCTAAAAAGATTTATTGGGGAAGAAATATTCAGTTATGTAGCTGTTGCCGGAAGCACGTTGATGACAGTCGAGTTTTTTGGTCCGGCCAGTTTCTTGCGGAGCCAGGGAATCTGAAGACTCTTCTGGACGTCTCGATTCACGGAGAGGTAGATGACCGAGTTGGAAGTGCAGTTGAGGGTGATGAAAACTGGAACCACTGCGAACCATTCTGGTTTATCGGCGGGAACGATATAAGGGAGCAGTTCGAAGAGGACCCACGTGAAAATGTAGAAGATGGAGATGAACACGAACTGGAGCAGGTACCTGAAATCAAGCACGAATTGGAATACATAGGCTCCCAGTCGCTCACTTGAAATCCTGGTTGCTTCTAGTGTTCCGCACATTTTTCGGTTGTTTCTTATGAGATGTACGGACCGTTAAGAAAACGAAAACGTAACAAAGGGTGGAAGTCAACGTGCACAATACGTCATACACAACAAGCATGAGGTTTGAGTAGGAGTACTCTCCCTCGATGGCCACGAACATGTAAGACATCACTTGGTGATCTCCGATGAATCTGAACTGTTTTCGTCTACATTGCTTCATTTCCCCCGCTTTCTCACTGGCAACAAGGAAAAATCCACTGATTGGACACGCCGGACACGAGAGTCGTCATGACGAGGAAGACGAAAATGATCATGGTTGTATTGAATGTGAAAATGTTTTTCCGTTTCAAAGTTATCACTGTGAACCTGAAATGGGTCTAGCAGTCGTAAGGCGATGGCACTGGGAACAACGGCTAATACCTGTTTACAGCCATCACAACCTGAACAAGACACTCCATGTACCAAGCAACCATGAAAACTCCGCCGAGGAAAACACTCCGGCTACTCAGACGTTCTTCTGAGAAAACGTAACGCTGAAAGATACTACGTCGTGGTACAGCGGAAAGAAAGCATTCTCACGTCTGCCACAATGGAAGCAGAAAGGAAGCAGGTGACGATGAGCTGGCACAGATCGGAAATGATGTTGAAGAAGGCGATCACGTAGATCGTGCTCTTTCTGGAGACGAAAGCCAGACGGAGCACTGGCATGAAGATGGTCAGATTTAGGAGTATTGCAAGCACCGAAAGAGAGAAGGAGAACACTCCGATGCACCACTTCAGAGTCATTCTTTGGCGAAATGAATGTGTATTGGTTGACACTGTGTGCTCCTTGGCAGGAAATTGATGTTCGTTTTGATAATTAGGCGGGTACGTTGCCCATTCTTCACCGTTCCCTCTTCTTTTTCTATATCACTGCCGCAAATGAAATTCAAAAAAATAGATTCGCATCGAAAATAGAAAAATAGAACGGATTCTTTTTTCCGAACGATACAGTGTGTTTCATAGTGCCGTGGTGTCTCAAACTCGAGAGTTTCGTGAAAAATAGAAAAGTTTCGGGGGAAACTGTTCCTCCTACTCGGATCCCCAAGAAACCAACGGTCCAGGAGTTCGGAATGAGGAGATGGTTGATATTCGATTTATTACAGTACGTTGGCATCGATTATGCTCGAAGGGATTGTGCTCGGTACAATTAGGCCACTCTCGAAAAGTTTCTTGACACGGACTGGTTAACCGACAGAAAGTTATACATAAGATCATTTCAATCAACAAATAAACCACTAGAGTGTGATGAATTTATCACAAGCGGGCATGAAGTTGTACCGATCGTATCGGACTCTCAAATGATAAAAGAGACCAAGTGTAAATGTGAGTTGGTTCCAATAGCAAATACGTTCGGCGAGATATCGAGCTCGTTATGCCCACTCAGTCCGATTCGATGCATTTCCGAGCGCACTCGCTTCGAATGTTTCTCTTGACCTGAGGTCGGAGAGTTAAAGAGAGTGACAGTTTTTGATCGAATTATTTGTTCCGAACCAGAAGGATTGCATCGTTTCAGCTGTAGTTTATAGCAAATACAGAGAGTCTCAAGATGAACCACTCGATGCGTTTCTCGTTGAAACCAAGATGAAATCCTTAGGAGAAGAACCTGAATAGAAGACGGTCTGGTTGAACTGCGCTGAGCACCGAGCGTCCTTTCTTCTCGAAAGACCTCAAAATCCTTAGTCCCCAGACTCGAATCGTTGGCTGTGCGTCTTATCGCCATTCGGAGAGAGCTCATCAAAACAAAATCTTCACTCACAAGTTGTTCTTTGCTTTTCCTGTTTTTTTCTAAGCATACCGGATATTGATGAACTTGCTTATATACACGAGAACTTTTGCATTATGGACTTAGGCTGGCAGTTCAACGAAACGCTAGTTAGCATAGACTGGAACCCCATCATACAAATCTGAAACTCTTTTCTGGAGATCTACATGATCTCTTCAGATTGATAAACGCAAATCTGAAATGCTTCCATAACAGTTGCAAAACGGGTTCAAAACAAAACTTTAAAATAAACGAAAAATACAACGAGAAGACCAAGTTTGAACTTGAAACACGGTAAGTTCGCAGTCGGTGGAAAAGAGTGCCCATCAGCAGCAAAAGTACCCTTTCAAATCGGAAGTTTATCATTTATGCAGACAAAAAACAACAGATCAGGCGGGAGTCACATTGAGTCCGATCGATCGGAACGGCTGCAGTCTTCTCTTCGGGGTGTACCGGATGGCGACGTGTCTCGGGGGCTCGCAGCTCACGCGCGATTGATTCGTGAAGCTGACAGCCGATCGGGTCGTCGGAGTCGCACTGTACGTCTCCGAGAGCCCGCACGCGACGAGAATCGATCGGATCGCCTCCGGACGCACGTTGCTTTGCACCTGTCAATGAGAAAACGATGAGTAAGGGGGGTTTGCACCTGGATTCTGCTCACTTCACTATTGAATCCGAGATATATGATCGCATTAGAAGTGCAGTTGATGGTGTAGCACGTAGGAACGAGAATGAACCATTCCACGTGTTTGTCTGCCAGAAGAACTGGCAGCACTCGGAAAAGAACCCACACAAAAATATAAAAAACAAGAATCAAACTGAATTGCATGGCGTATCTGAAAGAACACACGTTTCTGGATTGAAGTCTTCGAGCCGACTTGATGTCCCGTTTGCGACGAGTTTTCTGTACTTCGGACTCCGAAGAATAAGCAGGAGTCGATTTGTGGACGGTCCAGTAAATCTGAAACTTTGACTGAAAAAGAAAAAAACTGATGAGATGTACCATTATATAGCAAAGTCCCGATATGACAGAGCTGCTCGCGTTGAGGGGGAGATCGAACTCGTTCGAGTAGTTCGGAACCCCTTCGATCACATAATACGAGTACGAAAGGTATTCTTGGTCGAATAGGAAACTGCAAGAAGACGTCTTGGAAGGGGGTTCGTCATGCGGAAAGTACTCACGCGCAGCACGGGTTGACGTATTGCGAGATGTACATCGCGCCGAAGCAAAATGGAATCAGGAAAACGAAAATGAGAATAGTCGATCGGAATGTGAAGATAGTGTGCTTCTGGAGACAGATGACGACAAATCTGAAGGGACATATCGGTATTTGATGAGGGTAGAAGATGGGTCACCGGTTGAGAGCCATTACGACTTGAGTGATAGTCTCGAAATACCAGAGAAACAGGAAGATGGAGCCGAAGAACAATGTCAGTCTGTTCATTTTCTGACTGCTAATGAGGAACGACTGGAAGAGAAAAGCCTTCCGATCCCATATCTATCATCCAGACTCACACTTGTGACTATTGAAGGAGCGAGGTAGAAAGTGGAGAAGGACATCTGGAGGACGTCCGACAGTATATTGAAGAAGGCGATGATGTACACTTGGTTCCTTCTGAGAACGAACGCCAGACGGAACACCGACAGAAGGGCGATGACGTTGAGAAAGAGACTGAATCCGGACATCACTCCGAAGAGGAAACCGAGGCATTTCTTGGCGGTGAACAACATCTGAATGTCCAAAATCAGGTGAAACTGAGAATGGCTTGTTTGCCTCGAGATTGACGGAGCTGCGGAAATGAGGAAATGAGCACAGATTGATACAAGTCGCGTTCTTTATCGAGAATTATGGTAGAGAATGCAGAGAGTATTTTTATTGCAATACAAATCAACGCGTGTTTTGACGGGCGCTCGGAATCGGAATTGTGTGCACTCTGGAGTGATGCTCCGAGGAATGGACGACGTCAGAAGTGGCGATTCCGGAAAATCGGAAGAGTTTGCTCGACGAGAGGTGTCTTTGTATCTGAAGAGCAAAAGAAGAAGTGTGCTCTGAAACAGGGTTCAAATATCACCTCTTTGTTGAACATTATGTAGACGAATGCGTTAGCACTGCAGTTGAGGGTGTGACACAGCGAAGTCAGAATGAACCATTCGATCTGACGTCCATCGAAGATGACGGGGAAAATGCGGAACATGATCCATGAGAACGTGTAGAATATGGAGATGAGACAGAACTGCATTGCATACGAGAGCTCTTCACGCCCTCTTCTCTTCTGAAGTTCCGTTCCCATATTGGGACAGATGGATTGAGACGCACTGCGGATTGTGTAGAATATCTGGAATCTTCAGGTCACAGGTATCCCGCGAAACTGAGGAAATCACCCAAGAGTAGCAGATGACTGGCACAATAGAGCTTAGCGCGTTCAAAGGGATGTCGCTTTGATCCGTGTAGTTAGGGAGATCTCCGATTTGGAAGTAAGAATACGAGAGGACCGTGTGATCTACCAAGAAGCTTGAACAACAAAAAGGTTAGGTGCGACCAGAGAACGAAACTCACGCGCAACAGGGGAGCACGTACTGAACAATGTAGCTTTTGACGACAGCAAACAGAATGGTGAGCACGAAGAGAGAAATGAGATTGCGTTTTGTGAAAATGGAAGAGTTTCGGAAACAAATGACCGCCCATCTGGAAAGGATATCTGTTTTTTGAAAGGTTTTCTGGAGCCACCTGTTAACTGCCATTACTATTTGGGTAATGTTTCCGATGTACCAGCAGACCATGAAAATGAACGATACGAAGACTGTAAACTGTCCGTTGCGTTCATCTGTGAACCAGAAACTCTGAAAGTCCGATTGCTTCTTGAGACTGATTTAGTTCTCTAACGTTTTGAATGATAGTAGGTGCCAGGTAGAAAGTGGAAATCAAAAGGTGGAGGATGTCGTTGAGGATGTTGAAGCACGAAATCACGTAAATCGTACTCTTGTCTTTGGCAAAAGCCAATCGGAACACTGGGGCCACGACAGAAACATTCAAGAAGAGTCCGACGGAAGAAGCGGTCAGGAGGACGAATCCGAGATATGTCTTGAGGTGGTAATCGAGCATCCTGAGTGACTGGAGGCAAGAATGACTAGCTTGCCCAGGTGGGGGTGCGAGGATTAGATTGGGGCGAGGATTAAGACTACCGAAGCACTTTGGGAGTGCCTCTTTTATCGCTAGGAAGTCAGGCGTGAGATGAGAACAATGGGTTCAGCGATCTGATAACAAGACGAATAATCAGCTGAAAGTGAGCATGTTATTGAGGAGAAAAGGAGAGGAGAAAGAGCCAGCTGCTGCTCAAAGAATAGAGAAGGACTGCTCGAGTACAGAAAACATTGAACGATTTATTGCTCATTCCGAACATTATCTTCTCATCTGCATCATCAGAAGCGGTTCACAGTCTGCCAGATGACCCATTTCGGCAGCTTAACTCTTGGCGACACGTATTTCGCCATTTCGGTTCTGCCCATAGTCTCCAGAATTGTCCGCACACTTCTGATGTTTTGAGGCTCCATTCCTGAATATTTCATTGAGATTTCAGAATCAAGACGAATTAGTCACCCTGCTTATCGCAAAAGTCGTACTTCTGTGCAAGATCCTCGGTGAAGAGTGTCTTGCCCGTCTTCTTGAGCCTCCCCGGATCCATGGCCAAACGAGCCAGCGCTTTTCCCGTGTACTCTGTCGACTCGCCTTTCTCGAACTGTCGAGCACCCTGCAATGATACCTTCAACTGGTAAAGACAAAGTGTTCCCACAGGAATCTCCTTGCTCAAGGTAACTTCGGCATCCCTATTCGACTTTCCCGTTTCCGTTTTCACGGGTCCCGGCATCAAAGTGATAACGCACACATTGTACGGCTGTAAAGACGACTCTGTCACTCGAAAGTCCTCGTTTCTTACGTTCAGCTCGACTGCCATGTCCGTTGACATCCGAGCCAACGCTTCTTTGCCGGCTCCGTAGGCGACATTAAAGACGTATCTGTGACTGCAACGGTTGCGGTGCCTTTCTTTCTCTTCACTCACTTCAGTCCGCCCAACGAAGCCACGTTGACTATCATCCCACTCCGTCTCTCCACCATCATTCTGGCTGCGTACACCGAACAGTAGTAGTGGTTTCTAAATACTCGAACGTTTCTCCGAATACGAAATACTCTAGAACCACCTCAATCCGATGTCGTTGATCGAATCCCAAAAGGAAGGATCCTGGTCGAAAAATGGTTTTCCGACCATTTCAGTTGCTTTCTTAGAAAAGCAGATACGATAAAATAGGAACGCGGATGCTTACGCCCAAAGAATTATAAACGTTGTTGACAAGAATATCGATTCGCCCGTTCTGCTCATCTTTTATTTTCTCGAAGAGGAACTTCACTTCGGTCATATTCGAGTGGTCCACATACAACGCGATTCCCTTCCCTCCTCTTCTCGTGATCTCTGAAACATAAAAATAAAGAATCGTGGAGAAAAACGAAGCGTAAACCTTCAGCCACATGTTCCAGGGAAGGCAGTCCCAGTTTGAAGTTGTCGCTGAGCTCCGGCCTTCTGCCAGTCACGTAAACGGTGGCTCCGGCCTCTCCCAGCTGAAGTGCGATTCCTCGTCCTGTTTCGAATGGTCATTCAACTCGAATGCTCTTTCCCAACGCACCGATTCCTCGCGAAGCTCCTGTGACAAGGGCCACTTGGTCTTGAAGTATAACACCCATCGCAAAGCGAGGCCTCGAATAGAAATATTCTGTGACAGAAATGCGGACAGAATCGAATATTTGGATGCGATCGAACAAGGATTAGGCCGTCGTCCGATTATGAGATTTACTCTTTTCGATGCATGTTTCCAGATCGTCCCTTTTGTATAATTGGATGTATTTTTGCATTGTTTCACTAGTTTTCTCTTGAACAAACAATATCAAAATATTTTTTTTTAAACCCCGCAGAACTGACTCAAATTTCATCGCGTTACACTCGTAAATACTGAAAATCTGATAAATACATTTTATAGCATACATTTTGGTCACATGGCATTTTAATATTTCAGTTGTCTTCAAAACAAAACATGTAATCTCATCTACGCTAGAATTGCTGCTCAGTTTTTTTTTCTGGATTTTCTGCATGGATCAGTACTATAACCTTTTTCATTAGGAAAACAGTTTAAAAGTTATGTCGCGTGCTGCCGGAAGCATCCACTACGAAGCTGACGCTGAGACGACTTCTGCGCCGACGTCCTTCTTTACTCCAGAACATGACGAATGCGCGAAACTCGGGAAACGTCGAGATTACGACAAGGGAGTTGATGGTCGAATGCGACGTCATCATCAGTATCATGTAGAATGTGAACTCTGCAAACAGTTCCACAAGTACTCAATGGCTCTCCTGGAAAGTACCTTGAGCTCCACTGAACGGAATAAGAACTGTCATTACGATGAACATGGCAGGCAAGATGCCGATCGGAGTCGTCAGAAACTGCGCCACCAAGCTGACCAGAGCCGCCTTGTGCTTCTCCAGTGTCGATTTCGAAAGCTTCGCACGGCAGCTTGAAAGTGTGTTGTACATTTGGAAGACGAGAAAAGAGACGGTGAGAATCGATTGCAAGCAGCCTCCGATGATCATCGACAGAAATGCAATGACCATCCAATTCAGCTCATACAACTCGAACTCGACCAAATTTCGGAACTTAGGCAGGAAAACGGGATATTCCTGTGATTTTCAGATAGACTTTGACTGAAAGTGTCTTCTCACCTTTTCAATTATTTCATATTGTTTCTCCTTTGGAATTTTTGCGAAAAAGAATGATGTAGTGTAGAAGAATGTGTAGATGAAGAATAAAAAAAGGATGAAATAGTATGATGTTCTCGACAAAACGCCCTTCTGTCCGATCTTCGCGATTGCTTGGTGCTTCCTCAGGAAGCAGGCGTTGAGAGAGTTGACTTGGAACCCGACTAGCAGCGACAAAATGGTCATGATGAGGTGAGACGACACGTGGAACAGACTGGAAAGGAATCCGGCACAATGGCCGGCTACGATGGGAAAAAGAGGAATTGGCTGCATGGCGAAACACATGTGGATGTCTTGCAAAGAGCAAACGAGCTGTAAAAAAGAACAGGTTCGTGCCCGCTCGAAAAGAAAGCGGTACCTGGAAACTGAGCATGTAGTACTTGAACGAGTCAATTTTCCCGCTTTGGAAGAGAATGAGATAAAAGACGAACGAGTTGATGATAATGGCGATGCTACCCATAACGTAGTAATGATGGACCATGAACGGAGGGACTTCGAAGTCGATATCTGATAACTGCAGAGTCATTTGAGCACGAAATAGGAAACCGCATTCGAATATTAATCAACTCACCGACAGCTGGAAATTATGGGAAACGCAATAAACGATCGGAGATCAAGTCGGTCCAGGAACAAGCAAATGAAAACTTGAATCGAAGCCAAACTCAATTGGTTTTCATATGTTCAGGTCTCAAGCTGACTGCTAATGTTTCTGGTAACTGACAGCTGGAGTCGAGTCGGTTCGGTTCTCGGTGTTCAATGGTAATTTCATTTTTTTTTTTCATTAAAGATGATGTTTCGAGTAGAATGGAAATACAAATGGCAGAAGTATCTATTGAATTCTCTCGAAATTCTAGGACGAACAAAATCATGACTAGTACCGGTCTGTGAGAAAGAAAAAGGGAAGATCTAGTTCAGTTGTCGACGGTCTCGCTCGATCCGAGAGTTATCTTTCGGTCTTCTTCGCAGTAGATGCTGTTGGCCTTCTTCGCCTTCTCCTCCCATTTGAACTGCAGGATGCCGAGTCGGTCTTCGCACTCGTTTCGGATTGCTTCTTTGACGCACGGAGTGATCGTTTTCCATTCGATGCAAGCTTCTTTCGCAGTCTGAAACTGGCTCTTTCGATTCAGATGCCAGTTAGTGAGACTCACTCTTTTCTTGTCGTTGTAGATGTCTGCCAAACATGGAATCTCATTCTTCTTTTCGTAAAGTCGGTTGGCGCACTCGGAGAACTCTCTCGTGTAGTAGAAAATGAATCCACAGATGCTGATGTCGTTCAAAATGTTTCGGATAGCTCGACACTTGATCTCGCGGGCGCACTCCTAAGAGTGAGAATATCATAAAGTTCACGTGGAACATGAAGACGTACCAAAGTGACGTGGCACAACCCGGCTAGAGGTTCGTAGTCTTTCGGCTGTCTGAGAAGAAGGTGCGTGTGGTTGAGACTAGCGGCTGCGGCTCCCAGCTCATCGTCCTTTTTCGCGCATTCCATCGCTTGAGCAGCGTGCTTCCGTGTGCAGAAACCGGGATCCGGCTTGCTGGCTTGCAGACCAAACATGTAAATAGCGACGATGGATCCGACGATCAAGAGAATGCACGTGCAGCATGAGATGTTCAAGATCAGACACAGTTTGCTCGACTTCTTCATCTTCCGTCCTGCCTGCGAATGGATGATTGGACCGGTTCGACGTCAGACAGACGAAAGCTAATTGACTCTTTTTGCGGAATCAGATGAGAAAACGGAAAAAATGCAGAAGAAGAAGAAGAAGAACTAAATGGTTGCCACTTGTGATCCACAACCATGCCCACTGTCTCTGATTGTGGCACGAAAGGCGAGAAATTGAGGAAGAAGCGAGGAAGCGAGGAGGACGTGAGAAAACAGTTTTTTCTTCGCATGAAATGGTTTCAAGGTCAAGTCTGATTGAATACAATCAGAATAAACCTCCGATCAGCGAGTCTCAACCGGAACGCACGTCCAGATCAATGAAATCAGAGAGAGAAAGACGGACTCGAAAGTCAAAGACTAGCGAATGGTTTCGAGAAGAAGAAGAAGGAGAAGAAGAAATTGAGAGATAGGAAGTATATATAAATCAATCAAACGAATCAAATCAGGAAAACGAAGACGAAAAAAGGTCGTTTCGGCCGGGAGAAGAAAGTGAAAAAATGATAGGTCTTCGGGAGGCCGCATGAATCGCTTTCCGAACTGATCAACAACAAAACTTAAATTGAAAAACAGAAGAGGGTACAGCAATTGCGAAACAATATTAATTTTTCGAAAGAACTACGTATGCTTCGGGTCGTAGTCAACCCGCAACATGTTCCTAGGATCACGAGCCCAGTTCGGTCTTTACTGATGTACGGGCTTGGTCTGTGTCGATCTGATCACTTATGAAAGCTTTCCAAAAAACCCGAGACGATCAGAGTGATTTCTGATTTCTTGGTGTCGATGCGATCAAATCAAAAATCGAGAACACTCTTTTATACCCGGGTCGCCTGACTCGGTTCGACCCGAACTGTCCACCTACGGCCCCGCCCCCTTATCTTCAGTGCACCCGTGATAAGAACAAACGCAATCCTTCAATCAGTTTGTTGTGACACTTGAGAAGACGTCACGAAGTGGGTCTGAGTGACAGGGATGCGCCACAAATGACATTTATTTACGCGTGTTCCGAAAGAGAGCGAAGATTGACACGGAAGTTTATTGAAATAGATTGAAAAAAGGGCAGAAACGAACAACGTGCAGATGGAGTTCGAAAGTGATCGTTAAGATGGAAACGGGAGGTGGAATTCTGAAATATTCCAGTCAGGTGACCACACTGATCAGCTAATTGGAGGGAACGTACTACCGCCCACGGTCACACCGAACCAATTCGAGAAGAAGACCAGTTGGCTAGAAGACGTTGAAGAAGCGGACGAAAGAAGGGTTTTCTCGGCGAGAAGAGAAGGAAGAGAGGCAATAATTAGTTCAACTGTTGACAGGAGGGAACGAAAAGAAGGACCGCCTAACGAGCTAATTCGATCAGATCGATATATAGTGTTTTTGAATTTTCGACGGGGCAATTCGATTTCCAAATGGAGGAGGAGAAAATGCGAAGCACGAAAATCGGTGAGAAGAACGAAAATTCATTTTGAGAGAATGGAAGTAGTAGAAAGCACAGACACAACAACTACTTTCAGAGACTATGATGGATAGGAAAACTCAATCAGTGGCAGAGTCGATGATTTCGTAGTCAATGTCCAAAGTGCTGATTCTCGGAGGCATCGGCTCGCAGTTCATTCCACGATAAAAGTCACTGGCAACCTGAAAACTCAAGAATTACATTCGGTTCATTTGGAGAATGAGAGGCTAGTTTCGATTTGATAAACTCGCCTCTGAGAAGCGAAACGCCAATTGGGTGGAATTGCCTTGAATGTCGCACTCGACGGAAATCGCATCATGCACACATGGCTGGATGTTTCTCCATTGGTCGCAGCGGTTGAATCTGATCTGGAACTCCCGCATCTACTCTTCCTGACCGTTTTCTCGTGACTTACCGCGTGTTTCGCGTTGAAAAGAATGTTGAGGCAAGTGTAATTGGAGGTCTTAGATATCAACTGAAAACGAGAGAAAACATTCTACAGTGTCTCAATTCAGTCGTCACCGTCTCCGCGCATTCTTTGAACTCTCCAGAGTAAAACTTGAAAAAGTCGCAAGCTGGAAGCGTGTCTCTAACGTCTGCCACGAAGTCATGCCCATCTTCGCATGTGATCTTTTTGAGACAGATCTAAACGAACCTGCGTTTTCATTAATTTAAACAGGATGCCTACCTCAGTTCTGTCGCATAGTTCAATTACTTTATCGTATTTAGAAGGGGGTCGGAGGAATCTGATCGTTTTGTTGATTCCCATGAGAGAGTCTTCCAGTTCACGAGTCCTCTGAAACCCCCATGTTGACCTTTTTGAAAGAGCCTTTTCGAACTCACAGTAGCACATTCTGCTCCGATGAGAAGCTGGGCTCTGGTGCAAAAGCTGCTCTCCGTCACAATAGCTTCCCAGAGTGTGAGGAAGAACCCGATGAACAGGATTCCGGCGAAGAACAAACAAATCCAACACAACAGCTGCACTGCGCACCCGGAACCCATGAGGAAAACAGAGAAGGAAGGAAGGTGAAGAGAAGGAAGAAGTGCTTCGAAACGAAAAGATCGTCAAGGTTTTATATAATCTCTCGGAGACGCGCCGATTCGATCGTTCCCGCCAAAAAGCTGCCATGAGAGGGGTTTTTAAACGCATTCCCATGGGCGCAAGAGAAAATAATTTATTTCAACTTGAAAACTTCCCACCAAAACGAACGCTTGCATAAGTCAATTCCTTTTTCCGTGTCTTAGCCGCAGACAGATGGCCGAAAAAAGGCGGCCTCCTGGAAAGGAAATGATCTCGTGGGAAGAAGAAGTGATGGATTCACCTTCTCGTATCTCTCCGTCACGTCTCCACAAATACTCTTGATCTGTGTTCTGATGCATTCCTGAATACCGTCCCACTGGTCACACGCGTCCACGTCGGGCTGAAATTGAGGTTCGGAACCTGCCCCGGATAATGTTCTTACTTCGTAGACATCATTGAACAATGTATTCAAACAAGCGATTCCGTCGTCTTTTTTCGCGATCAGCTGCATTCGAAATACACATTGTTCGTTTCTAGTTTGTTTTCAGACGCACCTGGTCGGCGCAGGTCGAGAAGTCTCTGTTGTAGTAAATGTAGAAATGACAAGGAGAGAAAGTGTGAAGGACGTCTTCCGAAGCAGATGAATCCACTGCATTCACGCACTTCTGATCATCCGAATCTTTCCAGATACAATAATCGAACTCTACTCACAATCGCATCGTTACACTTGTCCGATAGGACAGTGTACTCGCTGGGACTCCTCCAGAATCGGAGCGTCGTATTCAGTTCAGTCTCCAGTTTGCCTACGGATTCAATTAGCTGGAAAGATGTCTTTCTTGGAATCTACAAAGTGTCTCGACTCACAGGCACGCAGTGTTCCAGTTTGCTGTGCTCCGCATTTCGCTCCATCACCAAGTGGACGTACACAACAATGAACGTGATAAGAAGTAGAATGAGAATGACTGTAACCGCAACACCTACTCCGATCAACACTTTTTTCGTCGTCGATTTCATCCTGAAAATCGAAAAACGAGAAAACGGAAGGTAGCGGAGACGCCGGTTCGGGCGAGTGAAAGATCTGATCTAAAAACGGCCGACACGCATGAAGGACGATTTCGGCGAACAGTCAGTGACTGCGTCTTATGACTTGTTGTGTTTGGGTCGAAAACGAAGAACTTTCCTTTTCTCGAACCGGGAAAATCGATAAACCTGAAACAATGAAATGTTGTTTCAGATGGTACTTTCAAGTTGAATTTAACAGTGTAAAGCGGAAGTATTGACCAGTAAAACCGTGTTCTGATCAGAGAGCAATTATTCTGGAAAAAGTCGATGTCTTCTATGTAACTGGTTTTTCCTTCTTTTCAGCCGGCTCGTCGAATTCAGGCGAATCATCTCGACGTCCGAATCGATTCTCCCACTATTCGAACAGAATTTTTCTTTTGTATTCAGGAATACATTTGGGTTTCATGCTTCGGGGAGCTAATATGCACTCATGCATAGCTAGTACGCACTCGTTTACGTTTTCGAGTAGACAATCAAAACATTATAATCTCAGGAGATTCGTTTCTCCCTCGAAAACATGTACATGTTCCCTTTAAAAGAGCGGGCTTCCTGGTTTCTCTTCAAATTCCGCCCACTCCCGAAATGTCCGCTCTTGCTCTCTACAACCTGACGATGACCAGTGAGGTCGTCGGACTCGCACTCGCTTTCTGCTTCAATTGCGTCATTATGCTTCTTCTCGTTCATCGATCAAGCCCGAGTCTGGGAAGTTACAAGTATCTGATGATGATGTATGCGATGGTCGAGCTGGCGTACTCTCTTATCGGATTCAGCGCCAGCTCAGTTAGTTTTCTTTACCAAGAAGAAGCGCAAAGTACAGTTCCAGGGGGCCCATAGTACTGATTCCGCCTACGTAGTCTTCCGTATCTACAATGGACCAAACAGAACCATCGCTCCGTTCTTCCTTCGTGAGTGCACATTTCTAGTTCGTTGCGAACGGTGTTCTTTGCAGTCCAGTACTGCGGATCCATATTCGTTCTTCTTCTCGTTCTCGCAGTCCATTTCATTTACCGTTATTTCGCCGTCTGCAAGTTAGTATAACCTCATTTTTTTTATAATAAACTTTGTGGTTCCAGCTCAGAGAAGATGTATTTGTTCCAAGGACATCGGGTTGTTCTCTGGGTGCTCAGCGCCATTCTCGTAGGCCTGCTCTGCCCTGTCCTCAAGTATATCTTCCTTGGAGAGCACACATCCGCTACTGAACATTTGAGGTTTCTGATCGGATTCCCGTCCGGTACCCAGATTTTTACAGAAAAGAAATGAAACGAGCATACAACCTGAGCATGGAGAGCATAGTCTACAACGGAGCGTTCTTTCGTGTAACATCATCTTTCTTTTCCTCACGTCTTCTCTTTTTTTCCAGATGTGTGACACCAAAGGTGGCTGTGAAACACCGTTGGCTGTTTGGGTTACAGTTTCCATAATAGTCGTTTCTCTGGTAAGACACCCTGCAAATACGCAAAGAAACTTGTGTACTCCAGATTGGTTGTTTCGTTTTGATGACCTCGTTCGGCGTGTTGACCTACTCGACCCTGAAGAAGTCTAGTGGCGCGATAAGTGCGAAGACTCTCCAAATGCAGAAGCAGCTTCTGGTCGCTCTTCTGATTCAGGGCGGCATTCCCATAGTGTTCATGTATATTCCGATAACGGTTCTCTGGGTGTCTCCTGCTTTTGGATACGGATTCGGAGCATACGGTAACATAACTATGATCTGCGTTGCCATCTACCCTCCGTTGGACCAACTGGCCACCATGTACATCATAAAAGACTTCAGACTTGCCATCAAAAGTGGGTCCTTTCGATAACGAGTCAAAGAAGCGTTTTCAATTTTCAGAAGTTCTTGGTTTTCAAGAGGAGGTCAGCGGGAATAATTCGTCTCAGATTGGAATTGTCCGCACCGATCACTCGTTGGTCCCTTCAACTTCGAAACACTTCTAATGTACCAATAACATCTCCTCCGCGCACTACAAATCTATTTATCACGATCTTGTTTGAAATAAAAAGTTCTTTTTACGAAAATGGTAAAATTTTACGAAAATGGTAAAGCTGGATCCACAAACTGGGCTGACGGAAATCGTTTTCGAAACGACTTCGAAGCCTCTTCTGAACCTGTACTCGACGACCAGCAACAACGTATCAGTGACGAGCTGCTATTTCCTCTCACTGCTCGTTCAAAACTGTTTTTTTCTGGAATTGTTCAGGGAGTATCATGGGGACCTGTCTGGTCATCTCTCCGTCGCTGGATAAATTAGCAACTGCGTACGTCATCAGACACTTCAGGGACGCAAGTCGATGTAGACTTTGTGAGGGGACAGAAGGTAAAAACAAGAGTACCTCGAATGTTCTGAGTGTCTGGACGTGACGAGAACTTCTGCGACTCCAAATCCCAACTGGCTGTCTCGGTAGTAGGATCAGCATCGGAACGGTGTTCAAAAAACGTTTCCTGAAATGAACCGCAAACAACTTACAGTCGGTAGCTGGTTAGACAACTCACTGATCGAATTGTCGGAGTCATTACAATGGTCAGTAATTGAGTTCTATGGAATGCGGAACGCCGCGAGCTGCTCAAAAACAAATTAGTCACTCATTTCATCGTCCTGGTTTAAGCTGGGATCGGTCTGATATACACTCGGAAAGCATTCACTACGAGATGATGTCTTCACTGACTCTGCTCGGTGTGGCTGGACTCTGCGAGAAAACTGGATTGTTCATTGCATTATTCTCGAACACCATTCTTCTGTTACTTTTGCTTTTCAAATCGAACAAGACGTTCGGTGCCTACAAGTACCTGATGATCAGCTACACTCTCATTGAGATGCTCTACTCCGTCGCTGCCACTTCTGCCAGCATGGTTCGAAGCCAAGCTAGTTTCTCTGGAGTTAAAAAATGTTCCAGAAAGCTCACAGCACTTCTTTCTCGTACGTCGTCTTCCGAAACTACAACGGCCCCAGTGCAATTCTGTGCCATGATAGTGTCCCTGCTTCTCGTTCTTTCCGTCCATTTCATCTACAGATACATTGCCATCTCTCGGTAGGGAACTGTGTTCCTCTCGAGCTCCATTCTCGATTTAAGTACTCAACTGTTGTATCTCTTCCAAGGTTATAACATCAATTTTTGGATCTTTGGGGCGATGGGACTGGGCGTCTTTTCCGCTTCGATGAAATACTTGTTTCTTGGAGAGAACGAGTACTCCACAGAACTGCTCCGTCAAGAATTCATGGATCATTACGGACTGACAATGGACGAAGTTGTCTACAACGGGCCTACTTATCATGTATCACATCATTTCTTTTGTGTTCGAATTGAACGTTGACTTCCAGTTCTGCGACAGTTTGCAAGAAGAGTGTTCCACCCCTCCGTCAGCAATTCTAACCATATTTCTGATCCTTGGCAGCTTGGTTTCCGGCTCGTCCGAATAACAGCTTCAAATTCGATTCCTTCAGATTACCTGCTTCTGTCTGATGACTGTTTTCGGCTACAAATGCTACACAACCTTGACCAACCAACACACGGTCATGAGTGCCAAGACTGCTTTCCTCCACAATCAGCTCCTCGTTGCTCTTCTCATTCAGGTTCCTCCCAATCGAAGCAGTGTACCCTATCGGCTTTACAGAGTGTCATTCCGATCTTCTTCATGTACATTCCCCTCGTTCTCCTGTTCACTCTTCCCGTTTTTGGCATCGGAGTTGGTGCCTACGCGAACATCACAATGGCCAGTCTCGCAGTCTATCCTCCCCTCGATCAACTGGCCATCATCTATGTGATCCGCGACTTCAGAAACGCTGTGTTCAGTAACAAACGTCGATAGAACTTTTCAAAAGTATAACTGTTAAGATTGGCTCGGGTGCGGAACTGCGAGCAGAGCTCGTGTATCTTCGATCAGCATCACTTCCTCGTGACTCCAAACCACAGTGCTTTGATCATATATGGCAGACTATTGTCTGGAATAAATTCACCCTTGGGAGCATGTTTCCAATTACCGCTGCCTACACAAAATCGTACAACTAGGTCCCTATGGGAGTCTCACGGAACTGCAATAAAATGGGAGAAAACGAATCAGAAATTCATTCCAAGCAAGATGAGTGCCAAGTGGCTGCTGAACCTGTCTCTCCGCGGTGAGAAACTAGGCGTCGTTCTCGCCTCGGCTTCCAACTCCATCCTCCTTTACATGCTCTTTTTCAAAGCGAGCACTTCGTTCGGGGCCTACAAGTATCTGATGATCTGTTACACGATCATCGAAACGATCTATTCGTTCATCAGTTTTCTGACTGGAATGGCTGCACACAGCACCGAATCGGCGTACGTCGTTTTCCATCTCTACTCAGGATACTTGAACCGTTCGATCGCCCCTCTGTTTCTCGGTTAGTCGACGTTTCGTAGCTCCCGTTCATCTGAGTCTTCAGTCGACTTCTGTGGAATCTACTTCGTTTTGCTTCTCATTCTCGTCGTCCATTTCGTCTATCGCTACTTCGTCGTGTGCAAGTGAGCCGTTCGCAATTTCCGACATTTCCTTTCGAAAAACTCTTCCAGCTTCAAATTACTTCAACTTTTCGAGGGTTACTATCTCGTCTTCTGGATCGCAGTTCCAGTTGTTTTTGGTTTCTCGAACGCTCTCGTGAAGTTTTTTATTTTCGGCGAAAACGAATACTTGACCAATCAACTGCGGTACACATTACTTTTCTCGACTTTTTGCGATTGAAGCACATCATTTCAGAGACGTTTTCTTATCTAATTATAACTTGACAATGGATCAAGTGATATACAACGGTCCGAATTATTACATTTGTGATGAATTCGGAGAATGCGAGAAACCGTTAACCGTTTGGATCGCTATTGTAAGGGATCAGGATCCCTTATTTGGCTACCAGTGACGTCACCGTCACAGGCCTCTTCCCAGAGACCACATTCCCGGCTCTGTAGCCTACAACCCATCAGGATCGCTCTTTCCCCTGTCAACGACAGCATCCTCCCACGAGAGCACTTGACTCACGGACTTTATCCTCTGATTTACAATCTGACAAACACCATCGGAATTCGCCTCTCCGGCTCTCACACGCTCTCTCGGCCCGGCTCCGCGGTACAGTCATCCCTCTCCCCGCGTCGCCGCCTTTCATCCCGCCTTCTGGAAGCTTCCATCCCGCCTCGCGCCGCTGTCAACAACATTCTGGACTCTAGTTGCATTCCTCTGTACCGTATATAAGCTCAGAAGCCGCTGGCTTCGGGGCTCGAATAAACCTATTCCGAAAAGCAACCTCTACATCATTTATTGGTAGCAGCGAGTGAGACGCCCAATTGGGCAGTCAGATAAGTCTTTCCACATCTTTTAGGGTAGGCTTAGTAGGCCCTGTGTGCAAGATGGGTCGTTACCCGAGGTCCTAGGCGCCCAAGTGGGCTTAGGGTAGCTCCCCATAGTATTTAATCAGTTGATCGTACACAGTATGAATTAGTTAGAAGCGCTCAGTCAAGTTCAGTTCAGTCAAGTCAAGTTCAGTCCAGTTCAGTCCAGTTCAGTGTAAGCCCGGCCGGCCCAGTCAGTTCAGAGAGTCAATTCAGTCAGTTCAGAGAGTCAATTCAGTCAGTTCAGAGAGTCAGTTCAGTCAGTTCAGAGAGTCAGTTCAGTCAGTTCAGTTCAGAGATACGTATCAGTCACAGTTCGCAGCGCTAGAGTTAGTCAGTTCAGGCCCTTTTCTTTATCTTTCACACCATGGTTCCATTTATCCCTTCGCCCATCTTTCCCGTCCTCGTTTCTTTTTCTCCAATCATCCTCGATTACCAACAACGTCCTTCCACTTAATTTCCACGGCTTCCTCCTTCCTCCCTTCCAATCAGTTTTCAATCAACAGCACCATCTCTACATCCATCCCCTTCGTCCTTGCTCTCCAATCATCTTCAAGTAGCAGTACCACACTTCTATTTGTCTTTACATCGTCCTTTCCTTCGCTGTTCAATCCCACGCCGTTGTTTCGTACACCATTTTTACATTGCTCATTGTCCACACATATAGTATCCTCGTCCCAACCCAGTGTTTCTACCGTGGAAAGGACGACGGATAGTTCTCTATTTGCACTCCGTTTTCCTCATCTCCTATGTTTCTATTCCAAGCTGAATCCCGGCCGCCCCAAACGGTCCTTCGCCAAGATTCCCGGAATCAGCGATAATAGACCCGAGAGCCCGAGCACGTCCTTCAGAAATGAGCAACCAACCCCCATCGGGCAGAGGCCCTCCCCGCCCACGTGCACCGCCATCGCCGGCCTTGTCGCCCGCACTATCTACCATCAACCTGGCGACCGAAGCAGCCCTGGAAAGAGTCACCAACCTGACGAAGCCCGCAAGTACCCACCTGATCCAGCTCCGCGAAGCCGTGATCGAGGATCTGACGACGATCCACTCTCGACTCAACGACCTCACTTCGGCTGCCGCGGATCGCGTCGACAATTTCGAAGGACGAGTCGCCAAGTTGGAAAGTGAGTTGGGTCGAAAGAAGGACTCCCCGGGAGTAGAAACACTTCCCCCACTGTCAGTATTAGTACCGGGAAGAACCTCTAAGGCTGTACCCAACGAGTCGCTGAGCCAACTCACGCAGATACCTCTTCGCAGGATGTCTCAAGAGTGTGGCGAGGCCGAAGTAGCAAACCTCTCACGGTCAGTACCAGTTCAGGAGGCGGCCCCTAAGGCCGCCACCACCGAGTCGCTTAGCCAGCTCACGCAGTTTCCCCTTAGCGGGATGTCTGCTGAGCCGGGCAATACCGACGTAGCACCCACCCACCCGTTTCCCTCGACCCCAGCACCACTCGTTTCCCCCAACGCAACTCCACAAGCAACGCATCCAGCCCCAGGCGATGACGCCACCCCCAGACTTCCCGGCAAAAGAGTGGTAAAAAAGCCAGAAAGATACTTCATAAGCGTATTAGGTAACAAAATCAGCTCCATGGTCCCCCAATTCTCGGGCGCTCCCAATGAAAACTTCGCCGCGTTCACCCGGTCCTTCATGGATCAGGTCAAGGTCGCCAAATCCGAATTATCCCCCGAAACACAGCGAAATCTTTTCATCACTTTCCTCACCGATTACGCTCGCGATAAAACAGAAGAAATCCTTGAACTGAAGCCTGCAGCTTCACTCGAGGTAGTGATCACACATCTTCGCACTACTTTCCAAGATCCATCCCGCGCAGAACTAGAGAGACAGCAGTTGAGACAGTGCATCCAGAGACACGACGAATCCGTCGATTCGTCAGCGCGCGAGTGAGAAAGTTAGCTCAGAGCGCGTACATCGACAAGTTCAGAGATTTCATCCAAGAAAAAGCCAAAGAAGCGTTCGTCGAAGGGCTAGCCTTCAACTTGAAATTTCATGTGAAAGGCGAAAGCCCGATGACCTTCCAAGAAGCCCTTAACGCCGCGATCAAGTACGATATTCTTCTCGCCGAAGCCGCCAAAGCTAACACAATCGCGCCCCAAGGTCTCGCAGTCATGCCCGCAACACCCCACCCGCCCGCGGTCCCCTCCGATCAGCAACAAGCACGCAACACGAACCAGCAACGCGCTCCAAGACGAAATGGCGCTTGCTTTGCTTGCGGCATGGAGGGACACTTTGCGTCCGATTGCAGGCGCAGTCAGCAAAACACACAGCGTTACCAGAATAACTACCGTAATCAGCGCCGCCAGCAACCCACCAATGGCTACAGAGACTTTAGAGGGAGGAGATACAACTTTAGAGAACAAGACCCCATCCTTTCACACCAGATTGTCCCCTCACAACCAGTCAACCGTTACATCCAGTCGTGCAACTTAGTAGGGAACCCCGAAGTAGAACAACTTAGAGCCGAGCTCCTCAACGCTCAGGCCCGCACAGAAGCCCTCATTAAGCGTAACGAAGAACTTGCTCAGGCAGCCATGACCCCCGCGGGCCCGAAGCGCACCAGTACCTTTAGAGCCCTCCCAGTCAAAGGTCCCTTACAATCACTCTTCACCCTAGTCTGTCTGTTCTCGCATTGCGCCGCCGTCTCCCCTCTGATTTGCATGCCACACGCCCCTGAGTCCCACATCCGTCTCCCACAACCTCTAGATTGCTCAGCGTATAGAGCCGTCCCATCAACTACCGTAGTAGAGCCATTGGACCTAGCCGTGTATCGCGATAACACGGTTAACTACCAAGTCAACGGCACCCTCTGTAAAATCGTGAAAAGAGTCACCCGCTTCTCAGTGAATTTCTTCGGAGCGAGGTGGTCCGAGACGCAGTCCACCCAGTTAGCGGTCTCATCGGAGGCTTGCGCTTTTATGACGAAATTCCAGAAGTGTGAACATGGAGACCTCCACTTCACAGACGGCATCTTCAAGACGAATAACCGGCATGCAGTAGACTGGCCAAGCGCGCCCCTCGCAGCGTTCCAAGGCACCCAGAGCATCGAAAGCACACACTGCTTCATGATGCCGACGAGGATCCGCGCCTCATTCGGAAGAGGCAAACCAATCTCCGCCGCCGGCTCCCTCGCAGGTTGCAAGTTTTCGGCCGGAGTATGCAGCACGAGAGAAGGAGCCACGTTCATCTGGAACCCGGTCCCGCAGCAGAAGTGCCGATACATCCTCCACGGCATCTTGAAAGGACAACGCTCCGGACAAATCTGGCTCAGCAAGGACAAAGAATTCGCCCTGTCCTTCAACAAGAACAGCACCCGCGTCTACGACTGCGGCGTCAATCTGACAGTCACCGACCAGGGATATGCGGTCACCACCCCTTCCCGGACCAAGCGCGAGTCCGACATTCCACAAGCCGCGACGATCAACGTCACCAACTTCGTCACGTCCAATCAGCTGTCGTCCCAGTTGCTCGCACAGGAAGAGGCCGTCCTCGAGAAGACAGGTAAGTGGTTTTTGGATAATTTCCTCACATTCTGCATGTCCACTAACACGCAGACCGCAGCCACGCTCTCATCAGTCGCAAGTAATCCCACTCTAGCAGCACGAAAGCTAACCGGTAGAGAAAGAATCAGCGCCACCTACATCGGCAACGGTTTCCTATCACTTAAGTCATGCTCCCTCATCCCAGCCGTGTCATTCGAGTTCATTCCTTTTCATGAGACATGCTACTCGAAACCATCAGTCAAGGTAACACTGCCAACCAACACCTCGATCATTACTTTCATCGATCTTACCACCGGCATTATCACGAACAGAGCCCATCCAGTAGAGTGTAGCCTAGTAACCGACTTTGAGTACGTAGTTAACGAAACCTTGTACCATCTGAATCCAAAAACACTTAAAATCAGCAAAAGTAGAAATTTCCATCCTCAACTAGTCTCACCGGCTTCCAAGCTTCATGTAGCCCCACTCGAAGAAGATCCTCTCATCTTTCATAATATGATCATAGGTTCATTGTCTGAGAACATTCCCGAAATACACTACGATGAAATTTGGGAAGCAATGCAAGGTAGTCCCGAAGCCCTCACCCGCATTATCTCTGCCAACAGTGACCCGCACTCCGGCCCCCTAGCAAGCTCAGAGATCGCAGAAGTAGTTAGTTACTGGGCTAAAGCCAAGTACGTCTGGAACATCTTCCTTTACGTTTGGACCCTAGCGACCAACCTCGTAGTCACCATCATCGTAGCCACCCCGATTCTCTGCGGTATTGCTCAGTTTTACCTCGCTCCTGCGATCTCGTCGATCAGAAGTCACTGGCTCCCGTCAAAACCAGTCGAAGAACCTTCGCCACCCGTCGCACCGACCGTGAACAAATCGCCGCCAATCCCAGACTGCGCCAAGGCAATGAAGCGCCTGAGGAACACGCCAGTCAACGTGCTCAGCTTCACGAACCACAAGTACTTCACCGCACAGATCCCGGTCCGAGCCAACGGAATTGCATTCTGGGCACTCGTCGATACGGGCGCTGGATTCACTATCGCCAGCCAGGACGTGTGCACTCTCATCGGGATCACCTCCCTGGACGCCCCTTCGGTCGAACACGCTCTCGGGCTCGGCAACAACGAAGTCGAGATGGCCGGATCCGCCACAGTCAAGTTCGAGATCGGTTCATGCGTCATCCGCTAGACGACCAACTTCACGAAAGGACAATGCACGCCCGAAGGCGTTCACAACTACGACTTCATCCTGGGCAACGACATCCTGTCACGACTCCCGAAATTCCGTTTCGACTACACCAATGAGATCTTCGAACTCGGAGAGGATCGTCCACCACTTGGAGTACAACGGAACACCGACGTCTTCCCATGCAGGTACGATATTTCCGTTTTGAAAGATACTGTGATCCCGCCACGCTCGGAGTCTTTTGTGTCATGCGTTGTACCCCTTTGCGGGCTTCAAGCTGACATAATCCTCCTTTCCCAGGCGAACACACTCTCAGACCTAGACCTGTTGGTAGCCCCCGCAGTGTTCAGTTCTAGCAACCCAGTAGTCCGGGTGACTAACCCCACAAACAAGCCCAAAATCTTATACGCTAACACCACAGCCGGATCGGCCACCGACATCAACGAAGAAACGGAAACCCCTTCCGTTCTGAATTACTCCTGAAGGCAGCTCCAGCTGAAAAGAAGTCGAAGTAGATCCTGAGTTCACCTTCGATTACACCCAAGCGACCCCCCACCCTCGTTTTTTTCTTTCTTTTCTCTTGCCTTTCTTTGCAAAATCCGGAATCATTTTCCTTTCCGGTCATTACCCCTTCCTTCCAAGCATCGTCTCTCCACCCTATTCCCCGTCCACCCCTTCGTAGCATCCTCTCCTCGCGCCGCTCACGCCAGTCTTTGTGCCGTGCGTACGGCCGAGGGTAAAACGCTCGACGGAACCGCCCGGGTCGAACATCTATCCGAACACATGAAATATAGAGCCGAACACCCCTCCCCCCCCCCCCCCCCCCCCCCCCCCCCCCCCCCTCGGTCGCCTCGAACTCACGGGTCTATCAGATCTCAGCCTGACACCCGGCAGCCCAAGCGCCCGTTGTAGCAGTTGTCGTAGCAACATTTTACGTTGCTCCTCCTGTCTCAAATCTGGTCTACGCCCCAGCTGTACTTCCGGCTTCCCTACTTGTCCCCTACCTCTCCACTCCCTTTTACGTTTCCATTCTGCTCTATCATGTTACTTCCACTTTCACGGTGGTCATCAACTCCGACCAGGTTCAAGCACGCCTTTGCGCGTAGCTTAGCCTCGGCGGTAGCCTTACGTCACCAACAGTAAGCCCATTATACAAAAAAAACAAAAATACTTAATCATTTCCCACGGCCCACCATCCAACCAAGTTCCGCTGCTCAACGCCAAGTCATCGCCTTTCCGGTACAGCCCCCCCCCCTTCGGTCTTAAGAGAGGACCAGGGTCGGTCCTCATCCAAGGGGGAAGGTGTAAGGGATCAGGATCCCTTATTTGGCTACCAGTGACGTCACCGTCACAGGCCTCTTCCCAGAGACCACATTCCCGGCTCTGTAGCCTACAACCCATCAGGATCGCTCTTTCCCCTGTCAACGACAGCATCCTCCCACGAGAGCACTTGACTCACGGACTTTATCCTCTGATTTACAATCTGACAAACACCATCGGAATTCGCCTCTCCGGCTCTCACACGCTCTCTCGGCCCGGCTCCGCGGTACAGTCATCCCTCTCCCCGCGTCGCCGCCTTTCATCCCGCCTTCTGGAAGCTTCCATCCCGCCTCGCGCCGCTGTCAACAACATTCTGGACTCTAGTTGCATTCCTCTGTACCGTATATAAGCTCAGAAGCCGCTGGCTTCGGGGCTCGAATAAACCTATTCCGAAAAGCAACCTCTACATCATTTATTCTATGATTTGGATAACTTTCGCATTGGTCAATGCAACCTTTGTCTAAATCGGTCAATCAGCCAGATTTCAGATCGTTTGCGTGTCGACGATGTCTTACTGCGGTCGCTGCACGTATGTGAAACTGAGCAAACCGGATCCCCACGCGAGCATCCGTACTTCAGAACTGCAGAAGCAGCTGATGACTGCTCTCATCATCCAGGTACCCTTGTTGGTTGTTTGCTCGTTTGCTTATCCGGGTTTCAGTCGGTAATTCCGATCATCTTCATGTACATTCCGATCCTGCTCCTCTTCACCTCACCGATGTTCGGCATCTCGTTCGGTCCGTACGTCAACATCACGATGGCGAGTCTTGCCGTCTACCCGCCCGTCGACCAGTTCGCCATTCTCTATGTCATCCGAGACTTCCGTATGGCCATGAAAAGTGAGCCTTTCCATGCCCACCCGAAACGTTTCTTTGCTTTTCAGACTTCTTCTGTCGCGGAAAAGAGCCGTCCAGCGTCCAGTCTTCGGTTGTCTTTGTCTCAAAAACTGGCTACTCATCGAACTCGTACTAGTCAGGAAGCTGGGATCAATCATAGACGGAAGCAAACTTCATGTACATAACAAATGTGTTTTCGTAATAAAAATTCTCTTGAGAATGCGTTTCCGATAAGCAGACTGGATCAAAACAAGGGGCACGATTCCCCAGACGAGGGACAACTGTACAGTCCCTGAACAAAAGCAAGCCACTCCATGATTCCGAGAAAGTGTCTCGTGAAAACAAACTGAAACTCAGGGGGAACGTTTTAGAGAAGAGCACTGAAAGCTCCGGAACATTCTCCGCGGAAAACATGAACCCGCCGACGCTTGTCAAACTGTCTCTCTACATGGAGAAAGCTGGCATTCTGATTGCAATGATCACGAACCCCGCTCTTCTTTTCATGATCATCAAAAAGTCGAACTCCAGTTTCGGCGCATACAAGTTCATAATGATAGCATATTGTCTCTTTGAAATGATATACTCTACCACCGCATTCTTCTCAAAATCAGTAAGCGGAACACAAAAAGTTTAAAAAACGAGAGGGCATCTCATTGAGGCATTTCACAGCACCGAACACGGATACGTTCTGTTTCGACCGTTGAATGGATGGTCCAAACAACAAGCATCGCTGATTCTAGGTGAGAAACGGAGACACTCTTCCCAAATACATGCATCGTTCCAGTCTCGTTCTGCTCTTTCTATTTCTCTCTACTCGCGTTCTTATCAGTCCACTTCTTATACCGGTACTTCGCAATCTGCAAGTCAGGCACTTTTCAATCAAACATCCAGCTTGAAAATCCCATTTTAAGAGCAGAGGCCGTCTGGGTTTTTCAAGGGTGGAACCTGGCATTCTGGATAGTTGGCAGTCTTCTATTGGGGATTTCTGAAGCTGTTTTTAAATTTTTATACTTCGGAGAGAACCAGTTCCACACTGAAAAAATGAGGTAAGAGTGGAAAACTGAACGGGAACTCAAAAGATTCTCAGAGACGACTTCTTGAGCCTCTACGGCTATGAAATGGAAGAAATCGCCTACAACGGACCAATCTACGAGGTTTGAAAACGTTCGAACTGAGCAGGAGAGTCTGGGTTCAGATGTGCGACCGTCAACATGAGAATTGTCACTTTCCGGTTGGCACTTGGCTTGCCATGGGCACTATTATCTGCTACATTGTCAGTTTTCTAGCTTCAAACCACCTACGTCCTCTTGTTTACAGATATTTTTCTGCGGTTTCATGATGTTTCTCGGAACGCTCACTTACTCGCAACTCAGTGAATTCCGAGCAGTTCAAAGCGCAAATAAGATCACACTGCAGAAGCAGCTGTGGAAGGCACTCCTTTTTCAGGTGCTCTTCGGGTGCTCCTTTGAGTGCACATCGGATACTTGCAGACAGTCAACCCGCTTCTGTTCATGTATCTTCCGATCCTTCTGATCTGCATCACTCCGATGTTCGGCGTTTCTCTCGGCTCCTACGCAAACCTCAGCATGGTTTCTCTCGCAATTTTCCCTCCTCTCGATCAAATGTTCATCATATACATCATCAAAGATTTCCGCAACGTCATCAAAAGTAACGTGTTTTCCAGAAATCAGTTTTAAAATACTGTTTTTAGAAGGCTTTCGGAGTGCTCTCAATCGTATAAGGAAGCAAAAAACGAATTCATCGCAACTAGAAATATTCTGATTTCTCCGTTTCCAATGATCTCACGCACATCCCTGTCCAATTCTTTGTAAATAGTCTTTGTAACTTCAAAAAACACAAATTGTGTTCACATTTTTAATGAGCTCGCTTGTTTTTCTTCCCTTTCGGTTCTCTTATAAACAGAAAGAAAAAGCAATTCTTGCAAACCGATTAATGAACTATTTCGTGTCGTTTGCTCTCGATTACAATCACTCGTTTCCCTAATCCAATTCAGTCGCCGTAGTTGCAATTCGCGTGAGCATTAGCACCTGCTCCACACGCGTTTTCGACCCGTTAAACTTCTCCAGCTTCTAGTCAGTTTCCTCTCGCGATAAAGCGATGAGCTCCCAAACACTGCTCGACATGGCTCTCCACACCTCCGGAGTCGGCTTCATCGTCTCCTTCGTCTCCGAGATCCTTCTTCTTCTTCTCATCGTCTACAAGTCGAGACCTAGTTTCGGGTACTACAAGTATCTGATGATCGTCTACAACGTCGTTCTCATTTTGTATTCCGTCGCCACATCCAACGCGAACTTGGTAAGAAACATCGGAACCCTTTTTCTCAATGTTCACTCTCAGGCCGCTCACAGCACTGAGACTTCTTATGTTTTGTTTCGGATGTATCACGGACCCAACAGAACCATCGGACCTCTGTTCATCCGTGAGTTGTGGCAACCAGGGAAAAAAACCAAAGATTCTCCCCGGTTGCAGTCCAGTTCTGCACAATGTACGTGACAATGCTGATCATCCTCTCCGTACACTTCATCTACCGATATCTGGCCATCTTCTACTGCAAAAAGCTCTGGATGTTCCAGAAGGTGTATCTGATGCTATGGGTGCTAGGTTCCTTTTCTCTCGGGCTGTTTCTCATAGCACTCAAGTATTTCTTTCTCGGAGAATTCGATTACTTCACTGATCAGTTGAGGTGAGTAAGAAGCAGTCTAACCAGAAATGCGGTTTGCTTTCACAGAGACGAGTTCAAGACTAACTACAACCTGACGATGGAAGAGGTTGTCTACAACGGTCCGATCTATTATGTGAGCGCGACGATCTCCAACTCCCAGAGCACAAAAGTTTTCAGGTTTGTGATGCGAGTGGAGCCTGCACGAAACCTCTCGGAGTCTGGCTGACCATGGCCGCCTTGTGCTCTTGTTTCGTCATTTGCCTGCTAATCATGACGTACTTCGGGACTAAGTGCTACTACAAACTGGCACACATCAAGTCGGAACTCAGCAACCACACGAAGAAGATGCAGAAGCAGTTGCTGTACGCGCTGATCATCCAGGCGGGCATTCCGATCGTCATCATGTACACCCCGACAGCACTTCTTCTCCTCTCCCCCATCGTCGGCGTCTCGTTCGGAGCTTACTCGAACATTGCCATTTCGATGGTCGCTGTCTATCCGCCACTCGATCAATTGGCAATAATCTACGTTATCCGAGACTACAGAAATGCGATCAAAAGTGAGAAATGAGAGCTTTTCCAGCCTGGAAATGAGATGATCTGTTCGAGTTTTCAGTGATCTTCTGCCGCAAGATAGCTCAATCCGAAGTGCCGTCTGTTTATTCCAAAGGAAACACATCGTTATAATTGCTTGTATTTTTCTTAATAAACAGAATCATGGAAGTCCGGATCACTGAATTGAACTTTGAATACATCGAAAACATGTCCGATGGCCATTTTCTCCCTTCTCATCATCGAGAACTTCTGGAACGAAAAGAAGGAATTCGTATGAAGGAATCAAAACTCGAACCTCGAAGGACCGGCTTATGTTGAGCAGAGTAGTCAATCTGTGTGAATATCTCGGCGTTTTCTGGTCTTCCGTGTAGTACTCGTGCAGTCCGTCGGCCATTTGGTCAATCAGTTTATCGGTGATTTCTGATACTTCGGAACCGAGACTTTTTCCTGAAACAGAGATTGTGCGAGTCTTTTGGCTGTTCCCCTCACCTGCTATTTGGAAACACAACTGACTCATCATGAAAGCGAGCTCCATTTCCGTCGGCTGCTGTTCGATGAGAGGCTTCAGAAGGTCCTCAAGGTAGTCCGCTTCGAGAAAGTCCATGAAGCTGAAACTCGCGCATTCAGAACTGGTACCTAGTTGAACGACTACTATTTCATCTGTTGCTTCGAGTAGTTCGTGTACCAATCACAGTCGACCTCGAATTCATCGAGAGAGATGGCTGTCTCGTGCGAGTTGATGAATATCTTGTCCTCGATCACCTTCTTGCCTCTCATCTCCGCTGTCATCGAAGTTCTCTCGAGACGTGTCCAAATCAGCCAACAGCTTTTCAGGATTTTCATCTGAGTGTCGAACTCGATCTTGTTGAAGTCTTCCAAATAACTGAGCCACCTGGCAACAGTCCCAAAGTCGTGCTCAAAAAACCAGAGCGAAGTGTCTCGGCTCAGACTTGTCATTGTCTAAAATGGAAATAAAGAGATGGAGAGAGAGAGAAAGAGAGAGAGAGAGAGAAATGAGAATTGGAAGACTCACGGTTACTTCAGATTTTTGTGCCTTTCTCAACTGGTTCAGCCCATAAGCGAGTCTTTGCAAGCCGTTCATCGTCCCAAGTTTTTCGTCCAACTTCGGAGGCTGAATGAACAATGAGCGTTTAAGACTTCCAAAAATGCGCTTACAGTCATGAACATGCGCATTGCATGATTTAGAAGACTCGATGCATCGATGACATACTTCACAGGAGCAGCCTTTTCCGGCTCGAAAGTGATTAGAAAATGAGGTCTTCCCAGAAAGGTCTCCATCGTCTGAATCTTCATTCTATGAGCTTATGGTGAATCTCAAACTACTTGTGGCAACACTCTCAACACTTCGAACTTTTTCTTTCTCTGGTCCATGTGATAGTTTTCGACGGAAGAAACGAGATCTCGATCTGCTTGAACTCCTGAAATTCATTCCGAACTTTTTCCCTGAGCTCTTTTTTTTCAGAATACTTTCGGATATCATTCCGACGGAGATGCATCGATCGAGGCGACATCTCTTGCATGACCATTTCTTCTCCACGTCAGGCTCGCATTTGTTCGTCGAGTTTTTGCAGTTCGGATTCCTTTTTTTCGCAAGTATAGCTCTCCTGAAAACAAATTTCGTTCGTAAAAGCGATATGCTTGTGTGCACCTGAAGAAAGCGGCACACGCTTTGCATGCGTGAACTCCGAAATTAATCCCATTTCCGGGAAGACCGCAAACTGCACAAGTGGGCACAGATTCAGAAGGCGTCGTCGAGTCGGGAAGCATTACGAATGAGTAGACGGGGAAACGAATCAGATGGCGAGACTGCCGTCCTCTGGGAGATATATCAGCCGATTATTTTCCATTCCACCTGTCTAATGTAGTCGTGATACGCGCAGAAAAGTCGAGAGAGGGGTTGACTGATTGATCACTTGACCTCCCCCGAGTACATTTCCCGAGTATCCGCAATGATTCAATTAGGCAAGTGATCTGTGAACGTAAGACTCATTGGTTTCAGAAACATTCGATCAACTCGATGGAGCCAAATGAACTCCGGTAAGCGTGAGTCAGCCCCTCTCTTATCGCCAACGCACTCTTCGTTTCTCCTCACCACTTCGTCTCTATCTCTCTGCAAATATACGTATTTCCGAACGACGCGCTGCGTATCTCGTTTGGCCATCTCTCGCGCTCTCCGCATTGAAACTTCATTCTGGTCGCCACTTATTACCAGAAATGAATTCTCTCATCCCGACTGTTTCTACTCCTTCTTCGAACTGTGAACTGGCTCTTCCAAGCATGGATACGTGTCAAGTTTGTGATAATCCCGCTCATGGTCATCATTTCGGAGCATTAACGTGTCGGGCATGCGCTGCTTTCTTCAGAAGGTGCCACTTCTCGAAAGAACCAGAACACCGATGCAGAAGTTTGAGTTCGAAATGCAAACCGGATGGTAGAGGAAGGTTGGATTTTTTTGAGAATCGACCTTTCAAAAGGCAGTTTCAGGTGGAATTGCAAAAAGTGTCGACTCAGAAAATGTCTCTCGCTAGGGATGACAACTGAAAGTATTGATTGGTTCCACTATTTCAATCATTGCAGTTCAATTTTAGATATTCAGTACGATCGAGATGCCTTCAAATCGTCCGAGACGTTTTTGAAAAAAAGAAAACTTTCTGTGATGCTAGGAGAAAGAGTTCCTGTTGTGAGCATTTCTCAGAACTTTATCCGGAAAATTGAGTATTCAGACAGTGGAAAAAGTCCTCGGTGAGCCTCATTTGGTGATTTATCACAAGAAGGAATCGCAGCAGAATCGGAGTGTCACATTCGTTGATTTGAGTGCCCTTATTGAAAAGGCGCGGGAAACACTTTGCTTCGTGAGCTTCTTCTTCTTCTTTTTCGAATACTTTTTGGTAGTTTAATGTGCTCAGGTACCGGATATCTGTACGTCAACGAAGAAAATGAATATACTCGAGCAGCTCGTTTGTGGTCTGAACGACTATCGAAAGTCGCAACGAGACGTCCTCTACGAAGATTCGCACATCACAATGCACATGACTTTCAAGAGCTGGCAGGAAAACGTGTGCGCAGTTGCAAAATGGCTGAATTACTCCGACGAGATCAGTAAATTGCATCCGAATCAGAAAATGCAGCTGCTTCAGTGCACATGGAGTGTTTGGAATAAGCTGGAGAGAATAGCGATGACTGCTCAAATGAGAGTCAACCGGACATGTGGGAAAGAAGTAAGGGTTGACGAATATTGAGTGATCCACTGTTGTGGAGTTGCAGCAGTTTGTAGCGTCACACAGTTCTCTGATCGACTACGATCGAATGACGGCTGACATCAGCTGGTGGACACGCTACAAATTCGAAGAGCTGGAATAGTGAGCTAGACTTCCTATCATTCCCAGTTTCTTCCGTTACAGTTTGTTCACTCCGAAAAACGTGTTTTATGACCAACTGGTATGGGAGATTGCCGAAGTGCAGCCAGATTCCGTCGAACTCACCTACTTGCTGTGTAATCTGTGTTTCGGTTTGGCAGGTTGGCCAATTTACTTTTAATCCTCTTTCAATGTTTCATTGTTCAGGAAGGCACTTACGAGGAGAGATGGAGGTCGTAACGGACCGGCTCCAAGATGTTCTGGCCAACGACCTACACCAGTACTACGCGAAACTGAACAGACACATTTACACGCTTCGTCTCAAAAAAACTGATGAAAATCAACGATCAGTTCATTGTAAGAACAAGTCGGAAGACGTGCTCCGGAGTGGATTCACTTTCAGAAGCTGAGGAATATGGACAAGGAGAGGTATATGTACAGTGTGTTCGAGTCTCAACATCTTCCGCTCCCACTTCTCGAACTACGACTTCTTTCAAATGTGACCTCGAATGTCTTAGTACCTGATTGACATGAACACTTGCTCACAACGTTCACTTTTTTCTCAGCACAACTAATAGAAATGCGTTTCTCATCTGTAATAACGATTTTCAACTTCAGAGAGAAGCCCGAGAACTACTGACTTCCGCACTCGAACTCACTGTCTCATTAGTTGATAGTAAATTATGATGCAATTAGCGACGCAGTAGTTTGAGACTTCTGAAGTCTTTTGAGTGCCTTTTACTTCGCTGAGAACCTCGGATGGATCGTTTGTCACATCTGTCCGTGACTGTTCGAACACCCGATAGAAACTTTTGTGGACTGAAAGTGAGAAACCGGTGAAGAAGCCGCTCGTGATCTCGCTGATATTGACCAGCGTGTGATGAATCTGAAATGATTATAAGGTGACACCTGGCTGATAACGACTTCTCAAACTCGACGCTTTTCAGAGGCCGGGGCATCAAAGAACAAAACATTTCCAGGTGGCACTCGCCGCGATTCACTCGGTTTCTCGAAAAAGTTTCGCTTTCTCCCATTGACCTACCTCTCCTTTCATAATTCTTCCGTCTCTGCAACTTTCAATTATTCACGTGGTTTCCAAGAAACACGACGGCCAGAGACGCAGAGGAGACGAGGAAGCAAGCCTCGGCAAACACCGCCAAAGTGAGCCCTTGCTCCCCGCTTTTTCGATGTTTGCTCTCCATTTATTCGTTTTCACTATGCAGTTGTTCCGTATCAGTAATAGTCCAGATTTCCCCGGATCCAATAAAACTTTCTCTTCTCTGCTACGCGCTTCTCCAAATGATTTCTGCTGTCGTTTCGCCGACTTCTCTCGAATATCTTTTTGACGAACAACGTCGCTCTCTTTCGTTTGCAACGAGAAACGCCTCCTTCCTCAAACACCAATGAAACAGTTTTCAGTGTCTCTGATATGAGTTGTGACATCCCGTCGTCTTCTGAATCATCTGTCGGCAGCGTCGGAACACCGTCTCCGCGGTGCGAAGTTTGCTTCCTGAAAGGACATGGAAACCACTTCGGAGTCATCACTTGCAGAGCGTGTGCTGCCTTCTTTCGGTGAACATTTCCGTTTCTTGTTTTCTTTTTCAGTTCGAACTTTCAGACGAATGACAGTCGGCACGGGACAACGTCAGAAGTGCCACTACCAGAACAAATGCATTCCTCGCGACGGGAGGTGAGTCTCCCAGCTCTCTCCGATTCTGAATTGCTCGATCACAGGTGGTTTTGCAAGAAGTGTCGTCTGGATAAGTGTCACGCACTCGGAATGACGCCTGAGAGTGAGTTCATTGAGTTCAGTCTGTTCAAAACAATTCAATCAATCCAGATATCCAACACAATCGGGACTTGTTTCAATGCTCGCAGCTCTTTTTGGAGAAAAGAAAGAAACAGGATGTTCTCGAAGACAGAATCCCCACTGTAAGTATGGCTTTTATGAAGAAAGAAAAAAGACCGGAATGTTTTGAGTCTCTGGAGAAGTTCGTTGGAGTTCCTCAAGCAATAATTCATCTACGGAAAGATTCGGGTGCTAAGAAAACGATGGCCTACGTGGATGTGAGTCCCCTCGTCAGCAAAGCTGAGTGGATTCTGAAAACTGTGAGACCAACGATCGGAAATGTTAGCAATGTGCTCATATATTCAGAGACCGGAATTCGATCCAGTCGTCTCCAAAATGACGACACTCGAAAAGCTAACCTTCGGCCTGAAAGAAGTCCGAAAGAACCAGAGAAGCTACCTCACAGTGAGCTCTTTTCATTTCTTGGCGTCACGCAATTGTTCGTTTCCAGGAAATTCGGTGCATCGGGAAAAAAGAAACGTTAAATCTGTGGGAGTCTCAGCTGCTGACTACAGCCAACTGGATGATGTACTTCGATGAGTTCCGCGAGCTTCCGTTCCATCAAAAGTTCGCGATGCTCAAGTGTATGTGGCACATTTGGGGAAGACTCGAACGGCTTGCAATGACTGCAGAGATGAGAGTCAACAGACTTTGCGGCAAAAGGGTGAGAAACAAACGGGTGTTCCATGTGAATCTGGAAGTTACAGCAATTTGTGGTCACTCACGATGCCCTCATTGACTACGACTTGCTGGAAATGGACTTGGAATGGAGTTGTCATTACACTTCTGAAGAGCTGAAATGGTGAGAACTTCGATACGTATCAAGATTTCTCCTCTTTTTTTCAGTTTTATTGACGCTGAAACATATTACGGTGAGCCTCTGGTTGAAGCGCTCATTGCAGTGTGCCCTAGTGATACCGAACTTGTATTCATGCTCTTGACGCTTTGTCTACGACTCACAGGTACACAAAATCGATGTTGCTTTAAAACAATATCGACTTCAGGAAAGAAATTAGGCGGACAGATAGAAGTGGCATCTGATAAACTACAAGAGATCCTCTCGAACGGCATGCACGAGTACTACACGGAGAAGGAAGGACTCCCGAGATACGCCCATCGGCTCACTAAGCTTCTTTCGTTCGGCAACGACTGGCAGGGTCTGATGAACAAACGAAGAGAGAAGTTCATACTAGCCTTCATTCTGGACGCATTCCCCGTCAGTTTCTCCCACCCGGAACTCTTTCAGTACTCTGTCTGAACCTTCTTTCTTTTTCGACTTTGATCCGCTTGTACTTTTCCACTCGCCTTGCCTGCCCAATTTCCATGTTTTCTCTGATACTCTGTGTCTCTTGACTCCCCGATTCACGTGTTGAAAACCCGAATGATTCATTCTACGCAAACACAATTTTAGTGTCCCTCGTACGAAAAGTCTATTGATTTTCCATTGCTTCTCTTTCGCGGGATGTAATTTTGTATGTTTCCCTTGAATAAAATTGAACGAATTTTGCGAGCAAACACGGAAAGCAAACGAATCGCGTCCATGGCGACGCTCGTAAGCTGACGAGGAAACGACGCAGACATGCGCAGGCAGCCCGTTGTTCGGCCACTCACTGCCGTTCTCCTCTCTCTCTCTCTCTCATTCCCATTTGTTGCAGATGAACTCTGATCTCGATCCGAGCACGTCTTCTGGCTCTTCTTCGGAAGTCAGCACTCCGAACCAACACATGAAATGCCAAGTTTGCTTCCAAAGGGCTCACGGAAATCACTTTGGTGTGACATGTTGCAGAGCTTGTGCAGCCTTTTTCAGGTTGCATCAACTGCTCAATTCTCCATTATTTTCACTTTTCAGAAGAGTTTTCGTCACACACAAGCAGCATTTCAAGTGCCGTGATGGAAAAGAAAGGTGCACTCCGGATGTTTATGGCAGGTTGGTGGGTTCCATTGGAAAGTTTCATCGTGATCTCGTTTCAGGTGGAACTGCAAACGATGCCGGACCGAAAAGTGTTTCGCGTTGGGAATGAAGCCAGATAGTAAGTCGTTGTTGCGATGTTTTCACTTGGAACTCTTTTCCAGACATCCAACTGAACAGAGATCGATTCATTTCATCCGAGAAGTTTTCAAATCAGAAGAAACTGAAAAAAACGAACTCGATTCCATGTTCTATCAGTGCTCCGGAAGAGAAAAAATTGATTACTTTCTTCGATTTGACACCTTTAGTCGAGGCAATCGAAAGAAATCTAATGAAGGTAAATGCTGATTTTAGGAATTAGAAGGATACAGGAAGCGTTATAGGAGCCGGAATTCGGAATGGAGGAGGCAAGACTGAACTCGCTGGAGAAGCTAGCGTACGGATTACGCAAAGTGAGAACATCGCAGGATTGGACCACCAAACCGGTAAACCCGTCAAAATACCCGAGTGGCTCTTAATTGGATCGATGCAGAAGCTTGAAGTAATTGGAAAGATGGAGTCTTACAATCTGTGGAAACATCAAATGGAACGAGCCAGCGCGTGGTTGATGCATTTCGACGAATTCCGCGATCTCGAATTCGAGGATAAGGTGAGAAATCGAAGAAAACGTCATAGGAATGCATCGTTTTTAAGTTCACAATCACGAAATGCATGTGGTTATTGTTCGCGAGATTGGAGAGATGTGCAATGACAGCGGAGTTGAGGAGAGGCAACCAGTGTGGGAAGAACGTGAGAGTACGTCTTCGGGGATGTTCCCATCGGATTCCTTTCAGGAATGTGTCTTCGGGACTGATGCAATCATCAACATAGACACGGTTGAGTGGAACTTCGATTGGCTCACACACTTTTCTTCGGAACAAATGAAGACGTGAGACGAATCGCGATTTCCTATTACAATTCTCGGTTTCCAGCTTTTTGGGGGGTGGAAAGTCGCTGTTCTGTGAGAATCTCACAGATTCGTTGATGGAAGTGCAGCCGACTGATGAAGAACTGTGCTACATTCTGTGCGACCTCTGCTTCTACTACATCGGGAAAAAGTTCGGAGGTCGGATGGAGAAGATCTCCGAACGCCTTCAAACTGTTCTGGCAGACCAAATGCACGAGTACTACTCGGAGAAAGACAAATCTTCTCGGTACTTGCACCGGCTCAGCAAGCTACTCAAAATCAGCCAGCAGTACAGGGTAATCGAGCCTTCACCTCTTTCCGTCAAGAATCTATTTCAGTTGCTGATGGAAGAGAAGAAGAAGTGTCTGATTCTGGGGTCTGTTTTCAACGCTTTCCGAGTGAAATGGTCTCATCACGACATCTTTCAATACGGAAACTTCGTATGATTCGTTTCATCTCTACATATTTCAATGAACGTTGTAGTTCTTTTGGTTCTGTTGTTTCGATGGGAAGAAGTACTCGATGAGTCTGAAGTGTCTCATGAATATTTGCGAACAGAAAATGACATCTTGTTTTCCCTAACCGCATCGGTCTTCGACCACTTTTCATCTCACTGTAACTCCGTAATGAGGGGCCTCCTGCGAAGTCCATAAGCTTGCCCACCTGTCTCGCTCTCTGATTCTCTCCAGTTTGCGTTATGTTTCACTGCCGCAGCAAACAATTTCCGAATCGCGTCGTACTACAAAGAATCGATTTTCGTTAACTACGGCAGGAATCCGGGCAATGTTAATCCTCCGCAACACTCTTCATAACTTTTTCTATTTCGTTTTCGAATGTATCGGAAGACTATTTCCGCGTACCAGTTGAATGCATCCTATTGTGTCTCGTGGTTAATCCGAAGTGCGTAGTGTGGTTCCCATAGAAATGGAGTCCAAGTCTCGTGGCGACCAAAAGACCAGAAGATCACTCGTGTCTCGTCGCTTCAGTTGCCGATTCCGTGCATTGTTTGACCAGACCTCCAGTCGATTCTGCTCATTTTGTCCGCCATCTCTTGCAGATGCGATCTCCGCCGTCCAGCTCTTCCTCTTCTTCCGGAATGAACACTCCGAAGCTTGGAGACAAGTGCCTGATCTGCTACCAGTCTGCTCACGGCAATCACTTCGGAGTGGACAGCTGCCGGGCGTGTGCTGCCTTCTTCAGGTATGTCGTTGACCGCATTGAACCAGAGCATTTCGCAATGGTTTCCTGTTTGCAGACGGGTATTTGTCACCCACAAACAGCAGTTCAAATGCAGAGAAGGGGATAACAAGTGCACGCCGGACTCTTACGGAAGGTCAGAATACAACGTTTCAGTTCGTTTTTCAAAGAACTTTGCAGATGGCAATGCAAACGGTGCAGGACAGACAAATGCTTCGCACTAGGAATGAAACCGGACAGTAAGCACCGGGAAGAGAGACGAAACGGAGAATTCAGTTGGTTACAGATATCCAACGGGACAGAGACCTCTTCATATGCTCGGAGAAGTTTCAGTTCACGAAAAAACGGAAAGCAGTGGGTTCGATTCCATCGGTCAGCAACCACGAAATTTTCGAAAACGACATCATTCTATCAGTTTCAGTCAATCGAACGTACTGTGGGAGTTCAGATTGCAAAATCGTATTCGCTCGGAGACGGACTGAATATGGAATACATCACTTTCTTCGATCTTTCCCCCATCATCAGCGACGCTGAATATATCCTCAAGAAGGTATGTTCCAGTTAGAATCATCCGAGTTCTAGTTGAGCATGCAGACTCCTAAAATGGACAGTTCGATGAAAAAGATGAGCTCGCTGGAACAGCTAGCATTCGGCTTGCGGGAAGTGAGAAAGTCGCAGATTTGGGACGGACTGCCCGAAATGAAGAGTATTGGGAAGAATGAGACATGGAACCAGTGGGTGGAAGCGATGAGACGGGCCGCCAAGTGGATCATGCATTTCAGAGAATTCAGAGAGCTGGAGCAAGGCGACAAAGTGAGGAAGCCTTTCCATCAGTCTCCCGAAGTTCTTCCTTTTCAGATGGCGATTCTGACGTGCATGTGGCATCTATTCACTCGTTTGGAGAGAATCGCGATGACAGCGGAGATGAGAAGACGGAGACTGTGCGACGAACAAGTGAGAAACACAATCGAATTCTTCTCGAGAGCTGTCATTTTAGGAATTTGTGTTCGGAACCGATTTACGGATAAACTACGAGAATCTCAAGTTGGACTCCGCGTGGTTTGCAGATGTTCCAGAAGAGCAAGTCAGATAGTTAGTGCGCTCATCCCTTCTCGGCATATGAAGATGATTGTTTCAGTTTCATCGGTCCGCTTCAAGTCTGGTTTTGCGAGACACTGATCGCTGCGCTGATGGAATTGCAGCCGAGCGACGTGGAGCTCTCGTTCATGCTCTGCAACTTGTGTTTCCTTCTCACAGGAAACAAACTAGGAGGCCGGATTCAAGAGATAACCGAACGACTCCAGGAGATTCTGGCGAATGACTTGCACGAGTACTATCTGGAAAGGGACAGGCACTCGAGATACTCTCACAGACTTTCGAAGATGCTCAGTCTTAATAGGGAGTTTCAGTCGGGACTGGCGCGCAGGAAACAGAGAATCTTCCTGGCGGACACGTTGAACGTCTTCAAAGTCAAGCTCTCACACCCAGAAATGTTTCAGTTTTCTTGTTGATCGGAACTTCGTTGTAAATAAATGTATTCATCGCGACAGTGACTATCTCTGACTAACGACTCATGCAAACAATGGTCTCCGTTCCATTGAGCAAACTGCTCGAAATGCATACTTTGTGATCTTCGTGTGTATTGTCTCGCTGTCTCAGTCCTCTAGCGCTTTTCGATTTCAACGCAGAAAATCACAAAATTCTGTTTGACTTGACGTAGTTCGTCATCAAATTTTGATTTTCTGTACTTTGGAAATTATCTTTCGCATCGAAATTTCTCTTCGTCTTTTTATGACTTCTGCCGATACGTTTTTCATTTCAAATGCACACTCGGTTTTCAGATTCGATGGACTTTGTTCCGTATTCGGATGCAAACTTCAGCGAGGGCGAAAGTAAAGTCGACAGCGCCGAGAAGTGTCAAGTCTGTTCGCAGCCTTCTCACGGACGCCATTTCGGAGTCGAAACTTGCCGAGCCTGTGCCGCTTTCTTCAGAAGGTACAACGTTCCCAAGCAACTGAAGAGGCAGACGCGAGACTTGAAATGTCGACAAGCACGAAGCCAATGTGAGCCTCACGACAACGGAAAGTGGTATTGCAAAAAGTGTCGAATGGACAAGTGCGTTGCTCTTGGGATGACGCCAGAAAGTAAGTCGCGATGAGCAGCGATCGCAACTCTCGAAAACAATTTCAGATATTCAGTTCAATAGAGACGTCTTCTCGTCATGCTCCCGGTTCAAATTGGCTAAGAAACTGAAGAGTTCAAACGAGAAAATACCAACGGTTAGAAATATTTTCCGATGAAAACGAAAAACGGTTTCCTTTCAAGTTGCAGGCCATAGAGCAAGTAATCGGAAAACCTCACGTTATCCTGTGGTTCTACAAGGAGAGAGATCCGAACCAATCGATCCTTTTCATCGACTTTTCTCATTTAATCGAAAATGTTTGCCTCATTCTACGAAATGTGAGTTCGTTCCTGTTTCTGTATGCAACCTATTCCGATAATCTCTTCAAATTAAGCCTCCTGATGTCGACGAGACGATGAACTCTTTGGAGAAACTGAAGTTCGGTCTTCAAGAAGTTCGAAGAACTCAGAAAACGGATGAAATCGTCGAGATGAAAAGGATGGGAAAGACTGAAACTGCAAGGAGCTGGGAGAGTTCGATCACGTTTGCAGCCAAATGGCTGATGTATTCGGACGAGTTCAGAGCATTGCGTTTCGATGATAAAGTGAGCTCGGAATGCTCGTCGATCCCATAACACTCTCAGTTTTCGTAGGTGTCAGTGGTGAAGTGTATGTGGCATGTCTTCACGCGACTCGAGCGAGCGGCCATGACGGCTGAGATGCGAAGGAGAGGCCAGTGCGGGAAGAGACAGTTCGTGTTCTCGCGCGATGCTTACATCGACTACGATTCCTGTGAAGTCGACGTGAAATGGTTCACTGATTTGACAGCCGAAGAGGTCGAGTTGTAAGTGGATGCGAACCGATTTGAGAGGAATGGCCAATTTCAGTTTCCTCGGACCGCTTACTCGGTGGTTTTATGACGATCTCGTGGGCGACATTATGGAAATGCAGCCCTCGGACACTGAAATCACCTACTTGATCTCCATTTTATGTTTCCAGTTGACAGGTTTGCCCCTCTGAATGCTTCAAAGTTGTATCTGAACTGTGCAGGAAAAAAGTTTGGAGGAGCAATTCAAGACTACACCGACCAGCTTCAAGATGTACTCGCGGATGATTTGCACAATTACTATGTGAACCAAGGCAACCAACGGAGATATTCGCACCGATTGGTCAATCTTTTGCGAATCAACAAGAAGTATAAGGTAATGTTCTGGAAGCGAATCAAACGATTTCCCCGTTATTTTATAGAAGCAAATGCGCAAGGGACACGATATTCTCACCGTGGCAAGTGTTCTGGATGCGTTCAAGGTAGACTTCTCGCATCCGGAACTATTTTTAAACTCAACTTAGTGTTAATGAATTCATTACTACCCGTTCTTCTTGGAGAATCCAAACAAAGACGAAGAAAAGTGAAACAGGTGAAGCGAAGACGGGGCAAGATGATAAAATATATCAACGTGTTAATCGGGATGGAAAGGGAACACAATTAATTAAAACTCGAATTCTTTGCCGGAATGACAATAGATAGCTCGGATTCTGTCCTTGGCAGGTTGGAAGCTTGCCTGAAGGGAAAGTGTGGAATAATAGAAGTTGAGTGCTCTTTGATAGTCTCCGATGGACGCGTAGATGTTAGCTATCGTGAAGTGGATGGCGACGAGACGGGGAGAGTAACTAAGAGCAGCGCCCGCCGAGATGAGAGCCGAATTAAGAAGACCCGCTTGATGACAAATGTTGGCCAGGGATACGAGAGCAACGTCCCTCATGTTAGATGGAGCTGATTGAAGGGCACATCGGAGACATCCCATCGCATTTTCGGAGTTGCCGGTGACTCTCCAGTACAGAGAGGAGAGGACACACAGCAACCAGTTGACATGTCCATCTTCTGCAACACTCCTTTTTATTAATCTCTTCATTCTGGAACTTACTGGCATTACTATGCAGCATGGCTGCGTGCAGACGAGCTGCGACGTGTTCGATCGTGTCTCTCTCATTCCCCAACGACTTCAACGCCTCAGCTAGCGCCTGTTCAGGCTGATAGAAAAGAAACTGATCGCTGAGGGCGAAAGCGGGAATGTGGTCGAGACTCAGAATCGGCGAGTTGTTGTACTTGTCGATGCTGGGACACACCGGCTGTAGAGACGCCATCGCAGGCATTGGACCCCTCAGATCCACATATTTCTCGATATCTTCTCCTTTCGCAGTCAGAGAAACCCAGGTAGAAGGTGCGTTTTCGAAGTGCGTCTCAAGGGATGCAACTCCATTGCATGACATCGTGGCGACACGTGGCGGAGGGAAAATGGCGATTCCTCGCCGAATCTGATGAACGGACGGCTTCGGAAGATCATCGGGAAGCTTTGAATCGTACTGCATCATCATTGACTTCTCACGAATCCAGAGGAATGAAAGAGGCTTTTCAGGGATAGCAGCCAGATCAGACGGCCACTGTTCTTCCCACTCGTTCGCCTCTTCTTTCTCTTCAGTCGGCATCTCGTACTTCATCTCGTTCTTTGCTCCCTCCCACCATTCAGCAGGTCTCTCCGCAAAGAACTCACTCCAACCTCCGTAATCCAGAGGAAGTTCGCTCGTATCGATAGTTTGAATATTATCGAAATGGGACCCTAGATTTCCGACGCCATTTCGGGGAGCGACAGACTTCCAAATCTGTAGGAACGGAGAGATGATACTAGCGAAGTCGGCCGTTTTCTTGCTAAATCCATCGTAAAATCCGTTGCACCGATGATAAGTGAGCTGAGGTAGGCCGTCCGGTAGGGGACTGTTCTCGATCACGTAACACGTCTCCTCGTATTCCTTTCGTGGCCGGATGCATACTGCGTTCTGAATGGCCTGAGAACAGCAGACTGTTGGAAACTGCGAGGATATAGCCGTCCTCGTGGACTTCCCGCTGCAGGCGATCTTCAGAAGATCCTCACCGATTATCGTGTTTTCCGGGTCTTTATCCATCGCGTCTTTCAGATGCTGAATAGCCTTGTCGACATCGTGAAGAAGCAGTTTCATTCTTCCCTGCACGTAATGGAAAAGAGGCTCTTTGTAGCCGAGCAAATTCAGCTGCTGCATCAGGAATCCGTGTGCATCATTCACCATTTTCGTTGTTTTCAGCATCACTTGAGTCAGCTGCACGATCGAAATGAACGACTCTTCGGGCTTATCGAGAAAGGCGCCGAGGAGACATTTGGCTGCTTGGTGGGGGTTTCCTTGGACTCTCCAGTAAAGACCGGCCAGGTTCATCGAAACCCACTGAGGGCCAATGTTGTGTTTCATCAGCATATGAATCCGAGCACCTATTTCGTGATCTTCCATAACTCTGTCCGCCAAACGGACCAGCGTCGTCTTCAGTGTTTTTTCAGCGAACTGTTCTGATCTTCGATCCAATCTTGGATTGAGAAGGCGTTCGATTGCTTCGAACTGAAACAGAAAAACATGAATCGGAATGAAATTAGACAAGTCTTACTCCAGTGAAAACTCGGAGATCCTCTCGTTTCACGAAGTCGCATCTTGGCTCGAACCAAGGTAACGGAAGACTTTCAGCAGACGAGAGACCAAGATGAACAGTCAAGAGCTCGGATATTCTGAAAACCCGTACTTTCAGGATAGTTATGGAGTAGGAGGAGGTTCTTACACCCATCCACGATTTTCGGGAGAGATGAAGACTTGCGGGAACGTATTGACCCGGAACGGGTTCGAAGAAGAAACGACGGCCTGGCAGTCGAGAGAGTTCGGCCAATCCGCACGTCTCCAGTATCGATCCACACTATCGTTGAGTCTGAAAAAAAAAGTTGGTAAGAGGACTATTTTCCAATCACTAACTCTTTGTTCGTAAAACGAGGCTCAATCATTCGGAAATATCCATCTTCTTGGCAATTCTTTGAAATATCTGAGATGGTTTTTTCAAAAGCCCGATTCCGAGGGAACACATCAGTCACTTTCCAAGAGGATTCATTGACAGGCGGTCGATTGCGTAACGTTTTTACTCGCAATGGAGTCATAGCTGCCTCGTAATCGTCTGGAGGCTTATTCAGTGTGCAAGTGATGGTAAGAGCAACATTGGACGGATGATTCGTAGATGGGAATCGGTTGATTTGCGATTTTACACATCTTCTGACTGGAATTCACGAGCAGGGTTTTATGAATAAAAACGAACGACTCACGAGGATGGGAGCCGTACTTGATCTGATCGTAGAAGAGTCTCTGGTTTTGTCGAATCTCTGCTGGTGGAATCAACGACACTACTTTCGAATTCATATCTACTCGTTTGTTGTACGACTTTTGGAAGTTGTTCTTCTCATACACGAGCTTCTCCAGATTCTCCTTCTGCACTTCGAGTGCTTCATAAAGTCTCATATGGCATGAGAGGACGTAGGCCTTCGCTTCTCCAAGGTCGAAAAACTGGTCGAGAAGCTCCCCGTCCGGTTGTTGTTGTTCTTTTTTAGCTTCCTGAAACGCCGCATGGATATTGAGAGAACACAAATATTTTTCCTCTAACCTTGAAAAAGTGAGCGGCCCTGGCATAGTTCTCGAAAGTTTTGCTAAATATACCGCTTCGTTCTTTTTGAGTCAATTTAAAATGAATCGTGGGTCTCTTGTCCTCCTCCTCATTCGATGTTTCAGGACCTGTCATCACGGAAGAATCAGCCGTTGCCGCGTACATCATCCCGAGATAGCACGGAAGTAGATGCTTTGTCTTTAGCTGCTTCAGAATTAAGTACGATTCAACAGAAAAGCCAGCTCTGTTCAGAAGCGTCGCAATCGAAAGTCGGAGAGTCTGCTCTGCGTGCGCAGGATGTAATGCGTCGATCTGAGGAGACCGTACTTCTTTATTCCTGTAATTGGGTTGAAAAACAACATCCAAACATTTGATACCTACACAAATCGTATTCCAGTGGCGTAGCACACCAGTGCCTCCGAAAGTTTTCCCTGTGCCCTCCAATACGCGGCAGCTGCCATGTGCAGGTAAGCATTCCGCGACACTCTCTGGAACCGGAGTCTTTCGAAAAGTGCCCCTAGCGACCGAACTTTTACCTGATCATCATGCTTCAACATGCTCGCTAGAAACTTTCCGTATTGATAAATTCCTTCGGAGCCACGTTGAAACTCGACGAATCCCGGGAAGTACATGTCAAGTACTTTCAGATACATCTCGTCGTCTTCTCCAATTTTCTCATTCAAACTGTCTCCCAAATCCTTAAACTATCAAGAACCTAACTTCAGACTGCTACCAACTCTAGTCTTACCACATTGTTCTGTCCCTTCATTTTGACCGCCTCAAACCAGTAGTGGCACCTGGGCGGTCTTTCTTCGTTGTCTGGTGGGGATCCGAAGAACTCTTTGACAAACGCAGTGTACTGCTGATAAGACTCGTGAAACTCCGGACACAGTTCGGCGGAAAAAGAGGTGTGGAAGCTACTCGGCTCCAGTTTGATTCCTCGTGACTTCACGCACGCCTCTTCTTTTCTCCGAAAGTCGTCCTCGAACTTTGGATTGTCAAAGTTTTCGTGATCCGAGATCTTGTGCAGCATTCCCTGCATCTCGCCCATCTGCTCGCCGATCACTTTCACATTCTCCACCTGCTGCATGAAGTCCGTCAGTGATCCCGTCATTTTCAGTTGGTACGGACTGTCCGTCTGCAAGAATTGCTTTCTTGAAGAGTTTTTCTAGATTTTTCTCACCACAGACTCAATCTTCTTTCCATCTTCGCTTATTCTCCAGTGGTACGCCGGCAGAACGACGTCATTGCATAACACGAGAACAGTGAACAGCCACGCGAGCCATTTCCGATTCATCGACCCGAAGAGTCCTGAGAGGGAAAGTAAAAGTTCACGGGTGATAAAAAGTATTTAGGAGAGCAGAAGCCTAGTGGAAATACGTTAGTGTGCAACTTTTTTTCTAAAGATTATCTTATTTGAATATTTTTCGAAAATGAATCGATATAATACAGGCGAAAAGAGAAAGATTTTGGCTGCCGAGACAGCGCGACAGAACCTGTAGTTCCTCGGAAGACGTCGCAGAAAAGAGAACACGCGTCGGATCGAAGAGAGGAAAAAGAAAACGAAACGCCCGCCGCGGATGACATTTCGAATTGTGAAAAGCGGTTGAGCGAGAGAGTCAAACGGCGCGGAGACGCAGACACAAAGGCGTTCTCCGGCAGCTAGATGATGTCGGTTACTCGTGGCGAGGTTTCGAAGAGAGATGCGAAAAACGGGGGGTTGCGAATGAGGACAAGGCCATTGCGGCAGAGACCGAGGAGACGTCGACGCGCGCATCTTTCATTTGAATCCTCGTTTCATTTCACCCAGGTGTCGAGTATAAGTAAAGCAATTTTGTGAGAAAAACAAAATATTATTTTCAGTGATGTTCAAATCTTTTGAATAGTTTATTCACAATGGCATGTTCAATTCGGTTTTTCTAGACAGACATCGCCAGTTCGAATACTAGTCATCGGACTATGAAGAGGGAAAGGGGGGAGAGGGGGGGTTGGTGGCGATGGATCGAGCAAAAAAAGGAGAAAAGAGATGACCACGTTTAAATTGAAGAGGGAAGTGAAAACTATGGGAGAAAACACAGAAAAAGAGGGAAGGCATATACTAAAACTAAAAGAAGGGAAAATTTGATGGAATGAGACCGGTGATCATCGAAGTTAAAGGGAGAAACAACGAACGAATGAGCGGTGAATACACTCGGAAAAAAAAGAGAAAAGCAGGACCGAGAAGGAAAAATTCGAAAATGAGCAAATCGAATCGATTTCTAATTTATTTACAAGGGAAGGCGAAGACTGGAGAAGATATTCTCCAGGAGAAATGAAAAGGAAGAATGAGGATGAGAAGAGGCTTTTTGAATTGAAAAAGGAAACTTAAAGGGATGAGAACCGTGTGGAGAAGAGTTGGATAACACAGAGATGGTTTCGATAAGAAAGGCGATAAATAAACGGGAAACCAAAGGAAATGGGACACAAGACAACTAAATCACACAGCCAATTTGGCTGGAGAAGACACGCAAATTACACAATGATGGGAAGGAGTTTCCACGGAAGGAAGGAGACATCGTACAGTGCGGGAGTGTGGATGAGCGATAGTACATGCTGAGATACAATGCGAAAAGAACAGCTCAAGACGGTGGAGTCGTCAATCGTCGGATTGCAGCTTCGAGATCACTTTGGCTCACCTAGAAGATGAATCTGAGAACTAGAGCGAATGAAATTACTCACCTGAGGGACGGCAATTCTTTTAATAAGCTCCTCAATTAACTCATCGCAAATTCCAGGGCACGACTCTTCAACCTCTCGAAACACGTGTCGCAGCTGATCGAGAGCAGATGTGGCGTGTCGCGTTCGAGACAAGTGTTCGAGAGCAGGTAGAAGACTGCAGTCAAGTGCTCCTTGCACTCGAGAAGATGAAACTTCCCGCGACGACGGAGGGAGTCCGTATCCGTACATTCTTCCATGATTTAGATTCTCTTGTGATGACGTGGGCACGTGATTTTCTGTGTAGTCTTGACGACCTCCAGACCCTCCCGGAACGCGTTGTCTTATCGCTTCCGAAAATTCTCCATGATGCGAGCTTTGCCCATTCAGAGCAGGAGCCGAACCGTTCGAAAGCTCTCGGCGGCCTCCGCTGCCACCTTGAACGTTGCTTCCGTTTCCAGACGCTCTTTGTTGCGCGTACTTTGAAGGAGAGTGCTGTGAGGGCAGTCTCTCACTAGACGGACGCGTTCCTCTTTCGAGTTCCCACGAGTTTGCCGAGCCGGCTCTCTGTCCATTTGGAGAAATCATCGACTGAGTTCGTGCCAAAGAAGACGTTGGGCTTCCATTCGGACTTCCGAGAGTGATAGTAGTGGCACCTCCAGAAGAAGCGGTATGTGCTTGTGGAACCGAAGAAGAAGAGTACTGCGAAGAGGAAAGGTTCCCTCCGGAACCGTATCCGGAAGAGCCGACTGAAGAGTTCCGAAGCTGTTCCGCGACAATTGCCACCTGTGGATTTCCCTGAATGATAAGAGTTTTGAGTCGAAAAACGAGAGGATCAACTCACTCTGACTATAGTTCCACCTGGAGAACGGCTCGGCGACCTTCTTCCTACTTGGGCTCTCGGTCGATCAGTTCTCTGGCGGACAGTTCCGTCGTCGTCGGCTGGTCCTCGAGGACCCCGGACTGTTGGGTAATCCCACTTGCTCGTGCCGCCTCCTCCGTCTGAATCTTCATCCAGATCACTGTCACTCGAAACGCCTGTCCTCGAACTGAAAAGTTTTTTTTTAAACTTCTTGTAAAAAAGAAACAACAAACCGGTATTCTGCAGCTCTCTCGATCAATTCCACTAGAATGCTGTTTTTTTTCGCTCTTTTTATGAACTGATGCTTTAGAAGCGTGCTGGCGGATGGTCTCTGAAATGTTAAACATTGGAACGATCAAGAACATGACAAGTTACTCACATTTTCCGGATCCTTGTTCAAGCATAGCTCGACAAACTCTTTAAATGGCTTTGACCACTGACTTCCTTGTAAAACAGGTGGAGGATTTTTCGGAATCAAAAACAGGACTCGCATCGGGTGAAGGTCGGAATGTGGAGGTTCTCCGTTTGCCAACTCGATCGCAGTGATTCCAAGCGACCAGATGTCGGCCTGTAAGCAGGAAAATTAACAGAAAATATCACAAACGCAACCGATGGGAACATAGGAACCAAATGGGCGGGAAAAGACAGAGGAGATGGCTAAGCGGTACCTTGTAGTCGTAGCTTGATTGTTTGATAAGTTCTGGAGCCATCCAAAATGGAGATCCAACGAAAGTAATACGTTTTTTGACTGTCTCGGTGAGTTGTCCGGCAACTCCGAAATCGGCTACTTTCACATCTCCATGCTCACTGACAAGAACATTCGCAGCTGAAAAGACAGACAAACGGGTACATAACAGGGAAATAACGGAATAAGCGGCGGGAAGGGAGAGAGAGAAACAAGGGGTTGAAGACTAGACGAGGAAGGGCTCTTTTTGGAAAGTACCTCGATACCGTAGTCGCCCTGAATCACTTCAGGAGCCATGAAAAAAGGAGTTCCCACAAATGTATTGGCTTTGAGGACTGTGGCGAGCGACTTCGCCACTCCATAGTCACATATTTTAACAGCCGCCGTCTGCGGATCAAACAAAATGTTGGCTCCTAAATTAAATCCATGTCTGTGTACAGGAGTGGCCTCAGATGATTGAAAAGAAAACACGAATAAAAAGGGAAGTTACCTTTGATGTCTCGATGAATCTTCCTTTCGCTGTGCAAATATTCGAGTCCCTTCAAAATTTCTCGCAGAATCACTGCAATGTGGCTTTCGTCCAGTTTACCACTCTTTGTCAGGTCAAGAGCAGATCCTCCTCCAAGATACTCCATGATTATCCAAAGCTTCGAACCCTAAAGAAACGATATTTTCATCCGGAAACGAAATCAACCGAAACCTTGAGATAACTTCCGAAGTACTTGGTAACATACTGCGAATCACACTGACTGAGCACTTGAATCTCTTGCTGAATATCTTCGATTTCATCTTCTGCCTGCTCCAAATCGATGATTTTTATTGCGACGACGCGCCCTGTCCGATTGTCGATACCCTTGTAGACTTCACCAAACGAGCCGCGTCCAATGCGCTCCTGCTTCGTAAAAATGGCCTCCGGATCCAGTTTCTGAAAAAGAACTAATCAATAATAAAAATCCGTTACTGTGCAGCCGACTTTCTTGCTTCAAAAAGAGCGAACTGTTGGGAATCTTATGAATCAGCGTGAAGGCCGGGTACACATAACCGGCGTGAGTCAGCATGTATTAAAATACTAGCGAAGGGCAAACAGACGACGAATACGCATTTGGTTTCGCAAAAAATGGAGCAGTGTAACATCACCTGATACGAGTTTGGAGTGATTTTAACAAGAACGGCGAAGACGAACTGAGGGCAACGGAACGATTTACGGAAGAGCAGACGGATTCGGGAGAAAAATGGCATAGACCCTCGATTTCCTCCTTGAAACAGATATATTATCTGCGGAGTAGAACTAGTGACTCAAATTTAGAGAGAACGCAGATGTGCTTGCGACCTCCCACATGGGTATCGTGGAGGGCCGTATCAGGCGCAGTTGTGCTCCAGCTGCTATCGAGATTTCACCATACAGGGATGTAGACCACAATTTTCGAAAAAGTAAACGAGTGAAACGAATGAATAACATGGAAATCGATGGGCGAGCGTATGCACGAGTGTGACCGGTCGCTGATTACAACAGACACACTCCTACGCCTAACTATATATTTGCGCTTAATGATGAATCAAACACCCAACAAGGATGCTCCAACAGTTTTTCGAATGCATTCTTTTGAAAGAACAATAGTTTTTGGTATTGATCTATCGCCTCTAACAGTGTCCGTCGTCGTGTGAAAGAATCAAAGCGTTGGCGCGAGAGCGTGTTAAGCGGCACCAGTAAGGCACATATAGGAACATTTCAATATAATACAGGGAACTACAAACACAACTAGCCAGCCGCCGCCCCGATTCCTGCACCCTCTCTCGCCATCGAATCGTACACACTCGTCCAATTCGATGCCTGCCTCTCTCTCTCCCTTCTTCTTTCTCCACCTTCCTGTCAGCAGCAGCACACCGTGTTGTTCAAACATTCCGAACCTGTGGTGGTCGAAGAAAGGATAGGCAACGAAACCGAAGAGGCGAGCTCGGCCGGTGCGCATGCTGATCAACACTCAATCAGCCTCTGACCATATGAAATTTACGGGAACGAAACACACCCAAGACGTGACGGTTCGGAGAAAACGAGTGCAAGAGTCATACAACGCTGGCAAAGATAACTTTCGACGAGAATCCTGTTTGCAGTCGGCAATAAAGAGAAGCGTCATAAAATGGGGTTGAATGCACAACACAGACTTTATAAGCACGGTACAGGGGAGGAAGAGAAATGGTGCAAATAATCGTAGACTTCCTTCCCCAGCATGATCAAAAACCGTCAGATTGGCGTTCCGAGCTCCGAAAAAAAAAAACGGGAGAATCGGGAGGAGGATACTAAACGTTTTGTGCAAACACACTGCATTCCAACGGAGCGATTTCAAAAGACGGGGAACTGAGTACTTCTCCCTTCTTACTGGTTTCTCCATCTCGTTAGTGATAGTTCAAGTTGAACTGTCGGATTTAGATCAATACCGTAATAGAAAAGAAGAAATTCTAATGGACTAGTCTCCGAATAGAAAGTTTCGGATTAGAAGCCGGATTAAACGCATTGAAAAGGAGGAGAGATTAGCGTGTGGCAGACGAGCGTACAGTCGTCAGTCAGTCGAACGAACGAGAGGACGACGTTTCGCTTCGGTTGGCCAGCCTCCTCCATCGCGCAGCAGTACGCCCGTCCGTCCGCCGGATACAAATTCGTCGGAAGACGGACACTTCAGGAAGAAGGCCTCCACAGTGAGGCGGCAGATTGAGGACACATTCTCTTTCTTGCAGAATCCTCGCACGCATTATTCCCGTTTGATGTGATTGGCAATGTGAATTTGAATGAGCGTATCACCGCAAAAAAGGAATGCACAAATACTTTTAATCTCTAATTGGCGGTTTCAAGTGGCGAAAATCAGAACTGGTATTTGAGGAGCTACTACTAAAAGAAAAACAAGGCGAAGGAGTACGCTCTTGTTGCAAACATTCTTCTTATTTTACTGTAACCCTTGTCAAATAGCAAGAGCCTTACTAAAATTGCACTCTTCATCAATTCTCACCTCGACTTCGGATCCAAAAGACGTGAAATCCATAAGAAATACCGGAGTGTTGCAATATGAGAGAACGGCTGAGCGCCGAACGATACGAAAAGTGAGCTAATAGTGAAGCGCCGAAGACTCGCAGCACTGGGTTCGGAAGTGGCCGCAAACACCGAAGGTGACGCCTGATTGCGGACGGAAAAGAGAGGGGCGCGAAAAATACGAAATGGCGGGAGAAAAACTTAGTGATTATCAAAGCGGGACAGTCATATTTTTTGGGTTTTCTAATCAGAACAATGTTTTTCAGGCAATTTTTCTTCTACATTTTTAAGAATTCCCGTTTTGATGTTCGGAAGAAAATGTTGACGGAAACAACACGAACTTTGCACAACTTCCGCTTGTTCAGTGAGAGGACTCACACTGTTATCATCAACTTTCGTCTTAAAATTCCTCCGTTCCACTGGTTTCGGTGGAGACTCTTCAGGCGACATTACGTTCAAGTTGACAGACAAACTGCCCGGAGAAAACACTTCTGTTGACGGTTGGGAAGGCTCCGTGGTTGAATTGTAGATTCCTTGGATAGTTTTCCCGAAGTGAGATGGTTTGAAACCGGTTTCGAAGCGATTCATTGTCATATTTTCCAGCGGAACATCATCCACAGTCGTTTCATTCGAATCAGTTCCATAGATGACGTGCTCACGAGGCGGCGTGATTTGGGGGAAATAGGTGCTTTCTTCCATCGGATAAATAACGCTTGTGTTGACGAAAAGAGGAGCATCGTAAGGATTGCGAGGTGGGTCGGCAGAAGTATCCGAGGCACGGAATGGTGGCGGAGGTGCCGGAGTCTTCTTTTCGAACCGCTGAATAGCCGACTGGACATTCGTCGCTCGAAGGATTGTGTCGGTGAACCGATGGTCTTCCATTTCAGATGGTTTTGAAACTGAATTCGGATAAATTGATTGAAAGGAAACGGAAGGAGAAACACAGAGACGAAACGAAAGAAAACGGGAAACGAAGGCAACGAAGGGCCAATCGATAAGGGAGAGGGAATGATGCCATAAAAATTCCTGAAAGATGATTCATTTTGATAACACGAGTAAGAAGGAGTGGAGGCAAGATGAAAAAGGTTTGCGTGATGCAATGACAGCTCGACAAATACACGGCAAAGGCCGTTCGGAGCAAAAAGCGAACGGATTGATTCTTCGATTTCTGACTTTGACTTCTCGTAATAACGAGTTCGAAGTGTGAAGGAACTGAGAAAAGGAGGTAGAAAACGCAAGTTTGTAGACTGCGCGGTGCTCTTGAAATGGTCGGAAATTCGATACAGACCCGGAGCTACTCTGTTCAAAGAGGTCATTTCTCTGCGAGACGAAAAGGAAAATAGGGGCAAGAGAGTCGTACGGGTCTTTCGGATTATTCATATTTGTTGTGTCCTCGTCGACGCAACGCAAAAGTTCAGTGTTGCTATAATCGTAACAGTCAACAATGTTTTACAATTTCAAGAAAGTAGTGTTTTCTCTAAGTTACCTCGATATAAATACGGTCCCATTTAACTGATTCCTCGACTGCGGGCGCTGCTTCTGCTAATAAGGTGGCCATTTCTATCAGTGACAGCTGTAATAACAAGAATATACGGATGTGAAACAGACTGAAGTAGATTGAAGAAAAAACGGGCGGAACAGGTCAATCGGCGTGTGAAAACGGGAATAATAGGAATGGAAAAAATACTGTTCTTGAGGTACGGTGCGTGAGGCGATTGCACAGATTCCCTCCCACTTACAGTAACCCATGGAAGTAAAAAAAATGTTTTTTTTTAATAAGAAAAAAGGAAAATTGGATTTTGAGCAAAACAAAAAGACAAAATTCATTGAAATGTTTATTGAAATCGGAAAACATGAGTGTTTTTCAAACACAATCTTACAATTTTTCAGGATGTAAATTTTTTTATAATCCATTTTAACAGTATAAAAGAAATTTCTAGAAACACAATAATACACGATCGCGCGAAGCTCGGAGTCTGCAGCTCCGCCTCACGTGGCTCCCGAACGAAATTCACGTCACGCGACGTGAAATTCCCTCTGAACACCTGAACAATGCCTGATCGACATCATTTCATCAACATCCGGATTCCTTGGCTTCCGGATCCAGTTATTCAAATGCTCACAGCTGGACCCCTCTCGCTTTCTCGATTCGTCCCCTTCACTTGTAAATTCTCGCGTCTTCCATCGCCGCCGATCTTCTCGGATCGAAAGGAACCATAAAACGGTGTCAATTCCGTTTGCCCGTTTCGTCGTCTCCTTGTCCTTCTTCTCCTTTCTTCTTCACCTTCCTCTTCTTCTTCTTCTTCTTCTTAATCCCTTATCATATCTCTTCATTCAGTCGACCTCGCCCAGCCGAATCAGAAGCGCCTGAAAACTCGCTTCCTCTATTCGTGTCGTGATAAACTTGGTCCGCCCGTTACGCAACACTGTACACTCCTGCCGTCTTCTTCTTCTTCTTCTTCTTCTTCAGAAGTCTTCTGCAGAAGCTCTCTCCAATTGGCGCGATCTCTAAAAGATCCACTTCCTGCCGCGAACGAACATGAAGGCGATTAACTCGTTTTTTGTCCTCCGCCGCACTCACTTTCCGTACGTGTTTCCCTCCGAAATGTCTCAACTTCCCCCCCTTCACCCTTTTTCCGCACTCTTCACTTGCAATTGGTTTCTCTTTCAGTGGAAAGTGAAAAAAAGGATGGAATGGAGCGATAGGAATCTGCCAACGACGAAAAGATTCGCTTCCCAGAATCCCCTCAAAGTTATGAAGCTTCTAGAAGTGCAATTATGCCGGAGAAGGTCCTGAATGGCCACACCAGACAGCCATTCATAGGCCGAAATTGGCTCATAAATCACGCGTTCCCCGAAAGCAAAGAAGCTAATTCGGTGTCATCTATCAGAAGCTGATTGGACGCGAGTGGGGAAGAGAGGGAGAAGCACGCGTAGTCCCGTCATTTTATTCTCCCTTTCGACCGCGTTTCTTCTCCGAATTCTTCGTGTTATAATTGATCCGTTTCACGAGATAATTTCAACTTCTCCATCTTTCGCACTTCGTGTTGCTTTTCTTCCCGATTCTCGTCTCAGCCCAACTGGTTTATCACAATCTTATCTCGGACTTGGCCCGTCGCCAAACCTCCGGAAGTCTTTCACAGCTCCCTGGAGCATGACGAGTGAGACCACTTTGCAACTGTCCGGACAGTCGACTCCTTCGTCATCCCTCCTCGGAAATGTTCTTCTTCTTCTTCTTCGTCGGGCCCCCAAGTCGTGTATCGCCCCCACATCGTCGGGGGCGCTCTTCTCACCGTAATCCTGTCTTGTGCGTTCGCACGTCTGCGTCTCAACGTCTCCGTGCCCGACAGGCTTCTTCCTCTCCTTCTCCTCGGTGGCCACCGCGCTTCATTCCTCGGCCGGCCACCTTCTTCTCTTTCGTCTTCTACTGCTTCTCCTGCTTCATGCCCCCTTGTTGTCTCTACTGTGTATATCGTCTCGTATATTCCCCCTTCTACTTTTCCTCTTTCTTCTTCTATTGAAACCAATAGAAACTTTTACCGCGCAATCCGTTCCGTGAGAGAACACGATCTGGGTCACTAAATAAAGTTTGTGCCCGTTCCTCTGTTTCCGTTCATTACTCACCACTTTCGGTCAGTGCCACGTCACCACCCGATTTGCAGAAGTCTCCCGAACCAACGACGGCTGCCGTGTCGTCCAGAGACACAATGCCCACTCGGTTACTGTCTCTCTCGCTGGCCGTTCTGTTCCTAGCCCCAGCTGCTTTGGCGGTAAGACCCATCTCGTCCTCACTCCTAATTACATCTATTCCCTTCATCATTCGGCGCCGTCCATCCACGGCAAATTATGTTTATTTATTACCTAATCGGCAAAACAACAACAAGAAAAAACTCTTTCGCGCCGAAGATCGTTAAAATAGATCGACTGCCGATTCGAAGAATGAAACAACTGAAAGAAAAACCATGAGAAAGCAATCTAGAGACTTGCAGCAACTCAACGATGGAGCTTCCTCGTCGCAGTTCGGAGACGCGCCTCACTCTCACAGAAGGCTCTACGGCATCAGAAGACTGAGGGTATTTCCGTGACGGTAGCTCGAGCACCACTTTCTTCCTTCAGATGCTTCGTCCGATCCCACAGACCGTCGAACACTCGCCGACGCATCAGTTCGTTGATCGTCGGCGCCAACCTGCACGCCTCTCTGCCGAAGATTCCGAACAGGTCAGTTTGACGTCAAAGACCTACAACCAAAGTTGGCAAGGGCAAAAACGTGTTTTCTCCCATCTCCCCTCCTCCATTGACTCATTTTTGTTGTCCTCCTTCTTTTCCTCATCCGTCTGACGTAACAGCGTGAGGGAGAAGAACGACGGGGACACACAAATCATCATAAGATTGCCATCCGATACCATACGATTTGTTGAAACGAACAAAAAAGGGGAGGTGTGTATGCATGTGTGTATTCCGACGCGTTCAAAAGGGACAATATGTGTGAGGCAATCCAGAGTTTCGTCGGAATGTGTCTCGCGCACAGCCATCACAGCCACCCACAAGTTCTCGAAATCGAAACCGCAAATTCTGGTTTGCAAGCCTGAATGCCCTCTGTCGGTCACGCAAAAGGGAATCGAAGAGACAATCGGCTTCGGGAGTCTCTAAGAAAACGAAAGTCTCGCGACCTCGCTTATCTCTTTCTTTTGTTTCGCCGGGAAGACGCAAAGCAACATTCCAGGAACAGGTGTTTGTGCCGCGCGCAGTGGCACCCCCGAGAGCCGTCGTACCCGCTTCTGTGGAATCTTCCGTGGAGACGTCGGCTGAAGTGCCGACGACGTACATTGTGCAGACTCCGACGAGATTCGGAAAGAGTTTGGACGAGGCGAGAAGGAAGAGAATAGAGGCCAGATGGAAGAGACTGGGCATCAACTTCAAGACAATCAATCACCCACTTCTCACAAATGTAGGCGATAATGGGTGTTCTGCTGGACGAAATGGGTGTTCAGGAAGAAGGAGAGACTCCATCAGGACACCAGTACAAGATACGCCAGTTGAACGCTCCCAAGAAAACTGACAAAATGGTGGAAGTCCATAGGCCGACCATTCAGGAACCAATACTTCACGTAGTGAATCCCGTGGATCAAGGTGAGTCACACCATTACTCGAACTCGATCTTCATTGCTTCCATGTGCTTTTTCTTTTCAATTTCAATGAGTGTAATGGGTGCTACATAACAGCTTTCTATCTATCGGGTGGCTTTCTCTTCATCTGCTTGAGCTTTAGGATTCGTTCCGTCGGAACCGCAGCCGCAGCCGATTCCTGCCGAGTTGCCGCCTTCTGGAGACTACCATTCTCGCACGAAACCAATTCTGAAGGGGGTCAAGTTTGTGCAGGAAAAATTGTCCGTCCGCCCTCGTTTGAGGATCCGTCGTCCTGGTTGGTGTCTTTCTTTCCGGCTCTCTTGCTTCGGTCCCCCGCAATACGTGTTTTTTTAACCATTACGTTGCATTCGCATTTAGGACAAAAAGCTGAGCTTCCGATGCCAGAAGACCCGAACCTCACTCCATTCATGAACAGTGCTCGTGCCAAATTCGGATATGGGACGGTGCCGACGATCCCTCCTCCAGTCACCACGACTGTCTACGTTCCTCCAACCACGGCTTCTCGGAGACCCACGACTACTACAACTACGACGGAAGCTCCGATCGAAGAATCGTTCGGAATCGGACCGGGAGAAGATTCTGGAATCATCGGAGACGGAGATTCTGGAATGGTTGGAGTTGCTCCGCCAGATTCCGGAGACTCCGGAGCTGGTTTCGGATTCGGACCATCAGAGCTGCCTCCAGAGTTCCAGAACATTGGTTTCGGAGTGGGAGGTGGAGACAACGGATTCAACTTCAACGTGCCTGCCGATAAGATTGAGGCACCAAAAGAAACTACAACTGTTGCCGCGACCACTACAAAGGCTCCGACGACACCGAAGCCGAAGCGGGCCGTTCAGAGGTGATTAGCCGATTTGGAAAACAATTACTTTTTATTTCAGAAAACAACCCAACGCGGCCATTGACAAAGACGAGTCAGTCGTGATCCCACAGAACTCCGGACTTCGTCCTGTTGCTCCTCCAAAGGAATTCGAAGGAGCTGGAGGATTCGGGAGTAGGAGCATGATCAAAGTTCAGCAGAAAAAAGCTCATTTACAGGTGGAAGCGGAGGATTTGGCGGCGGAGGCGGCGGATTCGGCGGAGGTGGGGGCGCTTTCGGAGGAGCCGCCCCGCCAGCGCCGGTCGCCGCGGGACCCGATCCAGACTTTGGAGGAGACACGGCCGCCGGACCGACCGAAGAAGAGTTCTTCACCGGGGAGTCTGCGTTGACTCGTTCGAAGGGACCCACGGGAGATGGGTACGGACCGCCGATCTTCCCCGGAGGAGCCGCTCCGCCACCAGTTCCGGCCGTCGGGCTGGGAGGAGCCGCTGCTGGAAAGTCGCCGTACAGTGGACAAGCTGTCGACGTGACCGAGAACCCAGTGACTACTGTCAAGCCATCGGCTCTTCTGAGTGTCTTGAGCAAGGCTGACATGGGATTCAATCAGGCGATCGACCATTTCGAACACGGAACTCCAGTGGAAACTGCCGCCATCGACATTCTGGAAGTGGCTCTCGGTTCTCAGAAACTAGACTCGCAAGCCAAACTGCTCGGCCACGTGGACAGGACGATCGGGTTGGACAACTTGCAAAGACTGCAAAGATGGGCGAACACTGCAGGAGCGATGGATGTGTTCAAAGATCAGGTAAGAGTAGTTGAACTCGAGCAGAAAAGAGAGCGTGTTCTGCAGTTCCTGAAATTCGCGAAGAACTTCCAACCGCCGGCCGATCTCCTGCCCACAGTGCCGCCGCAACTCGAGTACCTTTTCAAGACATCAGGAAAGTAGTCGTCCTCTCACGAAACTGTCCCTCAGCCCCCCAAGAGTCTCACTACCTAACTCATTCCTTTCTCATAGTTTTACTCTTCCTCCCCCACTCCTGAACTTCTCTTTTCACTTGTTCCTTCTCTTCTGATCCACCTCAAAACGGGATATTTCATTTGTCGAGCAATTCAATTCTTTTTTCGTCTTTCCTCTTCTTTCACCCCCTTTTCTGCTCAGTTACTTGCCATCCATTTTTGAATGTTATTTATTTATTTATTTTGAATTGTTCCGAGCAAAAAATAAGAATCAATAGAGAAACTTTTGAATAAATCTACTATTTGTGCTTCACAGTTTGTGAAAAACGAATGGACGAGGACAACCGTAGTGGGAATGAAAAACGAATGACGGATTCAGTGGGGGGAAGAAGGAAAAGGAAAATGTTCAATGGCTGGAAGTTACAGAATCGGATGTAGATGTTTGGAAAACGTTCTAAGAAAGGGTTAAAAACTGATGAGAGGGCGATTGTTACTAGAGAGAACATGTATCTACAGACAAATCAAGGGCATTCACTCGCTCTCGTCGTCCATCAGATCCGCCTTTGTTTTCTCCGCGTTCTCGATCTGCGACATGAGATTCTCCAGACGACGTTTGATGCGCTTCTGGTCGTCGGCGGCACACTGGATGATAATCTTCAGGAAGTTCTGGCAGGTGGCTCCGGCAGTCTCCTCGTATGAACACGCGTTCAGGTATGTTTGAAGGCTCTGAAACAATCGTTTTGCTATCGGAGAGCATTCATTATCTAGCTCACCAGCTTCGCCTTCTCGATGTTGGATTTCATGAGCACGACGACTTCGTCGATCATGTGGCTCGCGTCCTCCAACGCCTTCTTCTGCTCCTCGTTTCTCGGAGTCTCCACGACTACCTGCACTGTCTTGGTCCGTTTCGTGAGACGCTCCGTGATCGCTTCGATCTCTTCACGATCACAGTCTTCCAGCTTGAACATGCAATTGTGGACGCTGATCTCCCCGAGCCCACGAAGAATCTGCTCTTTCTCCATCTCGAGTTCGGCTGCTTTCTTTCTCAACTGCTCCACCTGAGCCTCGATCTTATCCAAGGCAACGATGGTCTTGGCATTGAAATCAACAACGCTCTGGTTACGTTGAAGTTTCTTGCCCTTCTTCGGTTTCCCTTCGCTGATTGGGGAGGTCAGAGGAGACGGGTCGCCGTCCTGAAACGGGTCGAAAACGTGTTATTATCATCTTTTTCTCCTGCGCACTTACGGTTTCTCGTTCTGGACACAACTCGCAATTACTCTTCCCGATCGTGATCTTGGCAATGTTCTCCTCGAGCGCCTCGTCTCCTTTCCCAGAATCGCGACTTCCCTTCTTCTCCAACGGCTTCTCCTTCTTTTCATAAGGCAACGGAATGACAGCCGGTCTCTCGGGGACTTCTGTCTCTTTCGGTTCACGAGTACGCGATGGTGGACGGGAAGAGACCTTTGTAGCCGGTGGAGTCGTCTGTCTTTGGGACGGTTGTTGAGAAGACTGAGGAGGAGCCTGATTCTGATGGGAGTTGCGTCTCAGAGTCGATGTCGGAGATTGCGTCGACGTAGGAGTCGGGCTTCTTCTGAATGCAGGCATCTGCGGGTTCGGAGACAAGCCTCCATCCCTTCCGAATCCTTGTCCGAATCTCGGGAATTCACTCGGAAAGTCTCGGTTCATTGCCGGAAACTGAGAAAACCATTCAGGGTCATTTCCGAAGTGAGAAGAGAATCCGGGGAAGTCAGGGATCGGACTACGAGACGGAAAGCTGGACGGGAAGCCGTTCGAGTGGCTCATGTTGGTGTTGAGAGTCGGAATCTGCTGATGCTGTTGCTGTGAAGGTTGCTGTGAAGGTTGCTGAGAAGGTTGTTGAGAAGGTTGTTGCTGCTGTGGTGGACGATCGTTGTCAACTGAAGAGGACGAGTTGCTCCGACTGTGCGAGTGGGACTGTCCGAGGATCTTGATCGGAATGTTCTGAAACATGCTGGAATTGAAGCGCGTAGAGAAGGGTAAAGGAGAAAAGGTTGGAATGAATTGAAGGGGGCGCCTCGCCAACTGATAACAATCACATTGATCAAAATTCCTCCCATTTTTGCCCGGTTTTCGTCTCTTCTCCCCGCGGTCCATTTCGAAACAACACATTTCTCTCTCGCCACTCGTCTGTTCTGTCCTTTCGTCAGGTCAAATGGAACGTTTCAATTTCGGGGGATTAGCGATTGAAATGCAAGATAAGTCGGACAAACGATTTGCATGTTCAAGGCCGTTTTCGCACTCAACGCCTCGCTTCATTCCGTCTCTTTCATTGTAATAGTCGGTGTTATCAACTACGGAAAGTTTCCGAGACGCAGACGAAATGAGCAGCTGCTCTCGAGGCAGAACGAAAAAAACAAATGGAAAGAATAGAAAGCCGGGGGGGGGGGGGGTGTAATAAATAGGCGCAGTCTGCCAGATGGGTCTCCCCACTACCGTTTGCCAGAAAATGCGCTGAGTCAAGGCGAGAAACAGCTGGCGGGGAGCGAAAGAAAAAAGAACTTACCACTACAGGCATCGTTAGCAATAGGTCGAGTGCGGGCTACAATAAGCCGAATTTAGCGATAGGGTGGGGGTCTCGGTGTCTCGTTTGCTTTCAATATGCGCGGGACACACGGACCGGATTCTTGTTCCTTTCTGGAGGAGGGCGCCAGACACCGAAACAAAAGTTTTGACAGTCACTGGTGGCGGTTTGACACACACGGTCTGAGTCTCTTGAGAGAAGAAAGAAAGAGTTACGAATCAATTGCTGGCGAGCGGCGCCGCGACCACGCCCATTCAGTTCGCGGCGGTTCGGAAGTCTTCGAGAAGAAAGCGGTCGGCGAGAGTGTGGCAGAAAGAGAGACGCAAAGAAAAGTGGCGAGAGAGTGCGGAGGAGAGGCGAGGAAGTGCGGCAATCAGAGAGGTTCGGGCCGAGAATCACAGAGACTTCCATGAGAAGCATCGAAAAGTTTCGAAAGTTCCAGAAGTTTCCATCGTATTTCATCACCATATCGAACGAACCAGAATATTCCGGACGCAGAGAGAGGAAGAGAGTGCGAATGAATGTGATTAGTGCCTGTCATCATGCATCCAGCAATTACGAGTATCTCGCCCGACGATAGTTTGTTTTTGTGGCCGACGACGCCCAGACAGGAAACTCCTTCATCTGGGATGACCATCAAACACATATGCATAAACGGAGGAAGAATTCAAAACATGCCGACTATCGAAGAATGAATTGCGACGATTTCTTATCGCGAATGACTAACACAAAGAACCTCAGATGGTCAATTGATTTTATAGCGGCAGAGGCAGCCGAATCAATTATTTCAGGGTGTGGTCGGTGAAAAAGAAAAACGAGAACATGTGACAGGAGAACCGAATGATGATGCGAGGCGGGTGATGAGGCGGGTGGGGCCGCCGAGAACTTCTGTTCAAACATTACGAAGTAACTGTGCTTTTCGGTTCTCTAAATCTGTTTGACGCCTTCTTTCGTGTTTGTGCCGGGCAAACAGTCCAACCCGACAACTCTTTTGTTCCGTGTCGAGCATGAAGTTCAAGATAACAGGACGGCTCACAGGAACAGAACTCTTGTAACAATCCCAAAAGTCAGTTAGAACGGGTTCCTAGTCCCTAACAGACTCACTTTACAACGTTCACATTCGAAACTTTTCTTGTTTTTTTTTCAATTTCGATTCAGATCTTCCGTGAATTCGTTTTCAGAACACATTTCCAGTAGACAACATTGTCCCCCTCCCCTTTTTTCCCATTTCTGACTCATCCTTTCTCTCCGTTTTTTCTCTTCAGTTTTGCACCTCCGCCCACGTACTCTCGTATGTGTGTGTACAAACAATCAGTGATAGGCAACCAAAACGTTCGTATGTTTTCGGCGACAAAGGCGTGATGCAAACATGAAACACGTCTCGGAAGGAATTGAATTCAAAACTTGGTTCCTTTGCGGTCGAATGGAATCGAAAAATGCTTGAAGTTGCAGGAGCCGTAGACGGGATTGTAGAAGACGACGTCGAGTGTGTCACGATTCAGAAGCCTCGAAGAGACCAGAACCATTCTGAAAAAGAAGGGAAAGACGTCGTTTGAGATGTGCGAAGAGTTCACTCACTGCGAATCCACGACAAAGTACCGAACAAAGTGCCAGAACTTGGTCTCGTCGTTCCTAGTTCTCGGTCTTTTCAGTGTGACCGTCAATTGGCAAACGGGGAACAGTTTCGCGAAATCTTTCTCATTCGCGTAGTTCAGAAGATCTTCAAAGTTAACAGATTCGTCGAGATAAAGAGCTTCTGGAAACAATTGTGAATTAGAGAGAACAAACACTAGTTCTTCTTCACCAATGTAACGATTCTTGAGGTAAACCCTGATGAGAGTGTCCAAATCGATCGATTTCTGATCAATACGAGAAGCGTGCCTCTCGAAAGTCATCGTGAGCTTCGCGCGGACGACATCCACTTGATTGTCCATATCCGGAGCAGCTTGAGTGCTCACTTTCACCACTCTGCATGACGGGTGCTTTTTCTGAACAGAGTGTACATTCAGAAAGGGTAATGCGGTCACACCTTCATTTTCAGCTCCAGTCGGATGTCTTCGCTGAATTCAGAAGCATGAACGATGAGGCATTGCTCGTCGTCGGAGAAAACGAACTGATGGTGCGACACAAGGATGTCTTTCATTTCCTCGAAACGGAAAAACTGTTTGTTGGTGGAAATACGACCCAGGTTACCTGCTCTCTTGAAAGAAAAAGCGCCGATCTGTACCCTGCCCGAATCGAACGAAAATATCCCCGAATCAACGGAAAAGAGCACTGATTGATGAGCACTGGTAATGTGGTGAACAACTGAAACGATCGAAACTGTTTCCATGAAAAGCAGAAAGACACCGACTTGAGCTGCCGCGTCTTGAGTATACGGTCTGAGAAGATTCTGGAAGCACTCTTGCTGATCCGGAAACGCGGCGTAGAAGTTTTTTTGGGACTGTAAGAAATGATTCAGAAGGACGATTAGGAGCATTTCGTGCGACTCTGCAAACCTCAACTTTGTCCAATCTGAGAAAAAGAACAGTGGCGAGAATGAAGATGGTGGGATACAAGAAAGCCGCACAATGCATTACTGCCAACCAGCCCATGTTTTCCCTTCTCGCGTTTCTTTTTATCCGTTTCCGATGCTATCTTCCCTTTTGAAAGTGAGATCTCAGAGAAGAAGGACGCACCATGGTCCCTGGGCACAGAGAGCGGCGATACAGGTTTCTCGACTTTTGTCCTTTCAATAACCAGAGAAATACGACACAAGTCTACCTGCTACTTTTCACTTGTTTTGTCCAACACTCGATGTTTTTTGTCGAAGAACGGAACAAGAACTAGTTTCGGATCTAGATATGTTATGAAATCGGAAGGCGAAGGAGAAGACATCGGAATAATCATGGGCTCTCTTCGAATCAAAGTTCAATTGAATCGGGATAAGTGCACAAACGAAGCGGCAGCCGCAGTTCTATTCAGCTTCCAATTCTTTTCTCCTTTTCATCTCTCACCTAATCCTCACCACTTCCAGTCGAGGAGGTCTTGTGTCTTTTGACATCCTGCCCAGGTTCCCCCTCCAACTAAGGTCACCTTGTTTGGCAAACTGAAATGTGATTGTAGTCTCCTCCTGACGTTGTAAGTTCCCCCGGCGGGTCCATTCTCTTCTCCCAGCACAATTTGAAAAGCGCATTGCCCCATAGAACGATTACGTATCCTCTCCCGATACGCATCAACTGTGTTCTCTCCCTATGCCTGCGTCTCTCCATATCCTCCAGTCTCTCACACAGTAATCGTCTGACGAGTGCATGTCGCTGAAAGACGAATAAAATAGAGAGATGTGTATAAAATATAGACCGGGATCAATAATTGGGGTTAAAAACTACCTTTGTTCCGTCTCCCCTCTCGGAAGTTGAGAGACTCTCCAGTGGTTCACGATCCGGTCGTTTCGTTTCGTCGCTGACCATTACCGTTCTCGTAAGAGTTATAATGGAGTACACTGGGGAACAGACCACAGAACAGGATCCAGGCGATGCTTTCAGAATGATCAAACTGGGTATCACATCCCGCCGAACACACCTCTCATTGTCCGATGCGATGATCAGCAATTACCTCTGCTGCGCGCGTCTCCCTGATCCAATTCTACAAATATTTCAGCCTCTCTCGCCCCACGACAACACGTTTTGTTCCTCCTCCCGTGTCCTTTCTCGTTGTAACTTGTGTTGACCCTGCCTTCAGAAGTCATGACAATGGAATCAACAAGTTGTGACATTGTCCCTCCAGCACCTCCTTCTGTATTTTCCCCTTCCTCCCATTCTCGCCATTTGTTTGCTTTCCAACTCCTTCGAATATGATTACCGTCCATTATTGCCATGTTATGTTGTCCACGAGTCGTCGACAGTAATCCGATTGTTAACTTTTTCTCAGTTCTTCTTGCCTGTTTGAACAACTGTTCGCGCGAACGGTCTGACGACAAAATATTATTCTGATGAGAAAAGAGTCTTGAAATTGTAGTTTGACGGCCATTCATTCCGAAGAATGCGGCCATAAAATGACGTGGAAACTGTTTTGCCAACCGATCGTTTAGTCGACCGTTTGCATTACTTCCACTGATTTCACTCTCGAGAATTCGTCTGATTCAATCATTCCCTCGGTTTTCGAGAAACGCGATCGGCTCCTTCCCTTTCTGTCTTCTCCAAAGCCTTGATTCTTTTCGAAAAGAGTTCGATTCGATTGAACTCTCTCGTTACCAGTTCGAGCCAATCAGAAACAAACACTGGTGTGCAACATCCGCAGCGTCCGTAGTCTTTTGCTCTCCTCCCTATCTCTGTTATAACTGGATTCCTAACTTCTCTTCTCAAATCGGTATGTGTGTGTGTGCTCACTGAACCACAGTATATTCTCGGAGGTATTTGTGGAGGTGGTGGCACGGCAACAAAGAAAGTTCAAATAGTAGTCAAGGTCCGCCCTCTTTCGGTTTAAAAGAGGCTCGAGAGTGACGGGACGTGTAGTTTAACTCGAGACCACTTGCAGCAATGATCACACGTGTCGGCGACGTCGAATCGCCCAGAAGAGGCAGTCCGAGCGAGGTCTTCTCTTCCGACATCAACGACATTCACAGAAACCGCAAAGATGCCGAGCAGAAAGGGTGAGTCGAACTTCTTTCACGAGCCAAATCACACAGATGCATTTGCTTCGAAATGTCGTTCAGTCAACTTTTCAAAAGTGTCATTTGAAAATCAAGTAGTAATCTGTTTCGAAACCTTTTTCTCTTAGTTTTTGATATTCCAAAAACTTCATATGATTTGAAAATACCATCGTTCGGTTTGTCTCTTCTCGGTTCCCCCCTCAACGAAAGAATCGAAAGTCCAACGATCTTGGTGCTGAACATCGGTTCCTCCCACGTGTCATTCTGCAGACTTTCTCAAAGTAAACTTATCCTTTCTTCGTCTTTTCTTGCCAAAAGATCAGAATGTGTCCACCAATTCGCTCCGAATGTTTGCTCTTCCCTTCGGTTTGCTCATTGTCAAAAATGAGCGGGAATCGAGAGCTCGGGGAGCTCCCGCTATTCCTATCGCAGATATATTATTAGCATGCGGATCAGTGTAGAGGAAACTGACTCCATCGTTTTCTATCCCTCATCTCCTCGGAATGTACGCGATAACAACTGCAACTCCGTGTGCTCGAGCATCTCGAACAAAAGGGTCCGGACCCTCCGTCGCTGCTTCTACGCACGGATCCGTTCGAGAAGGTGACTCATTCTCTCGATTGGATGGCATAGTGAGACAGGAAACCAGTTGTATTCTTTTGCGCACGTCACATGAACACGCCTTCAAAAATCGCAGTGTTTCACGGGGGGTTGTTCGGGATTGTACTCGCACGACGCATCACGCCGTCAGCGGTAGAAGACTCTTCTCGCCTCGAAATCCATCCGGTTAACGGATTTGTTGGGCGGATAACGGAGAGACTCGGCAAGAAACTCGGCGTTTTCCTCGTTTTCAATTCTTTTTAGTATTCATCTTCTGCTAAAGAGAAATGGGTTTCGGTGAGAAAACGTGAGTTTTCGGGTTCAGACTATTGTTTTTGAAATGTGAACACAACTCCGGCTGGAAATCTCTATCGTTCGAATCTAAAGTTCAAGTTTTCAGATGTTCCAAGTGGACAACCATCGCGTTCGGAGTTTTGGCCACCCTGTTCCTGCTCTCAACTATCGCTCTCGCCATCGTCGTCGGAATCAAATACAGTGAAGATGACAAATCAATCGAGGTGAGTACAGTGTACAGGCAGTGGTTTTCCCCGATTAATCCGCCGACTTTGGGGGTTTATTTGAGTTTCGCTACTCAAAACATACATTTTGTGTTTATCGATGTGAGACTAGATGTAGTAAACCACATTAAAAACGCGGAAGAGTCAGATAAGACATGGGTCAACGACCGAAGAGCCAAAGGACGTTAGTGTTTCGGTGACGACGAGCACAATGAGAACGACAACGACAGTCAGAGTGAGACCGGTACTATTGCGCATCGTGTCTGTGGGGACTAAAAGATGGTCGTGCTCTAACCTGAGGAGGAGAGAAGGCCAAAACGTGTGGAGTTCTATTTCCAGATGGTCGTGCAAAGAGATGAGAACGGAAAACCCCAGTTCGATTGGCCGCAGCCCTCCGGCAGTCTCTTCGCTCATTACAAGAAAGCCGCGGTGACTTCGGATCACGGACTCTGCTCTGAAATCGGAAGAGACGTTCTGATCGAGGGAGGCAACGCCGTTGACGCAATGATCGCTTCGCTCCTTTGCATCGGCACCGTCAATCCACAATCTTCGGGAATCGGCGGCGGATTCGTTATGACTCTCTACAATGCGTATGATTGTTCTGAGGTGGTTCGGAAGTTTCTCAAAGCTTCTTTCAGCTCGACTGGAATGTGCCAGACCATCAATGCTCGTGAGACCGCTCCAGCTGCAGCCACTGAAGACATGTTCGTGAGCAATCCGAAAGAGTCCGTCATGGGATACAAGTCTATCGCCACTCCCTCTGAACTTCACGGCTTCTGGACTGTTTTCAATCTGTACGGATCCGGAAAAGTGTCGTGGTCCCGTCTGTTCCAGCCCTCGATCACACTCGCCCACGACGGCTTCCCGGTCTCTTCCAACCTTGCCATGGTTCTAGCCGACAAAGAGAAGTACATCAGAGAAGAGCCGACCATGAAGTGAGCGGACTATCTGAATCTGACGAGCAGTCCATCTTCTTTGCAGAGACATCTTCGTGAATCCAAAGACCAACCGGGTCTACGAAGAAGGAGACATACTGAAGAGGCAGAGACTCGCCAGCACGTACAGCCTTCTCGCCAATGCGTCCGATCCGGTGGAACTCTTTTACAAAGGAGGAATGGCTCAAACGATTGCCGGAGAGATCACCGACAACGGAGGATTCGTGAACGAGTCGGACCTCGCTGCTTACGAGACCACGATCGACGACGCTCCGTTGCTGAGCACTCACCTGCCCGGAGACTACGAGATGTGTGGACCTCCGCCGCCGTCGTCCTTCGTTATCACGCAGAGCATCATACAAGTTATGGCTCGTGAGTCATTCGAAGCGCATTCAGGCCGATGAAACACGTGCGATTGCAGAGTTCTACAAAGACGGGCAAGTAGATCTGGATGATCCGCTCGTTTATCACCGACTCATCGAGGCTGAGAAGTTTGCTTATGCTCAAAGAACTAAGCTGGGAGACGTGAAGTTCGTGGAATCGGCGAAAGCTCTGGTGGATGATATGATGACTGAGTGAGGGAGAATCGGGGAGAGATGCAGAAGATGAATTGGAAATTCAGAGAGTACACGAAGAAGATAGCAGCACTGATCAAGGACACGGCACAGCCATTGGACTACTACGGAGGAGACAAGAAAGATATGGTTAGTGCACGTGTCGTTTTTTGAGAGAAGCTAGAGTCTAGTTAAACGACTTTCAGCCAGATTCTGAAGAGGAGACCCAGGTGAGCATTGAGACTTGAGTTCAAACAACTTTTACTATCTTTCATTTTATGACTTTCTTTTTGAAAAGAGACTTGTGTTAGATTACTGTGGTTCTTAAATTGCAGCCAGATTCTGAGAGTATCAACAAGGTGAGAGTGCATGAAATGTCTGTCGTACTGTGTCAGACAGTGTCTTTCTTTTCATTTTCATGTTCATCATCTCTTTCTCTCGATTCAGTTTCCTGTTTCCGAAGACAGAACGACACTTATCTTTTCAGGCGCCGGACCACGGAACTTCGCATGTTTCCATCATCGACGCCCACGGAAACGCAGTCTCCTGCACTTCAACTGTCAATCAAATGTAACCGAAACCAACACACTTTTCCCTCCCAACATTCTCAATTTAAGCCTCGGAGCAATGCGAGCTTCTCCGACTCTCGGAGTCGTCTGGAACGATCAGATGGATGACTTCTCGACTCCCGGCATGAAGAACTCGTTCGGATATGCCCCCTCGGAGACCAATTTCATAAGGCCAGGAAAACGACCGATGAGCTCAATGAGTCCGATGATCATCTACAATAAGAACGAGAACCGAGTGGAGATGGTGGCCGGAGCCTCCGGTGGATCCTACATCATCTCTTCTACAGCCCAAACTGTCATCCGAAGTCTCCTGTTCAACCAGACGGTCAAAGCAGCCATCGACGCACCCAGATTCCATAACCAGTACCTTCCGGAGGCCACGGAGACCGAGGAAGCGATGCCGACGGCGTTAAGAGATGTGCTCGTGGAGCAGTACAAGCAGAACTTCACAGTCGTCCCTCGGCAGAAGTCTGTCGTTCAGGCTCTTATTTCGGTTGAAGGTGGGGAGCTCGGTCAGATTTAATCTTCTGAAGTTGTGGCTTGTTCAGGATTCGTGGAGGGCAACAGTGACTTCCGTCGGAAAACTGCCACCTATCCAGCTGGTTACTGATCTCTTCTGAAACGATTCCCTCCTTCTACTCAGCTCCTTCTTTTCTGTGAATATCGTTCGTCGTCTCGTCAGATGACACTCTCACTCTTCGAAACAAACTCTCACGTTTTCCGTATGTATCCCCCCGTAGCTTTATTCTCTGAAACCCCGTTCTAGAGCGTTCGGTGACACTTTCTAGTCACCCGGGTACATTCCGTCCGATCCATACATAGATGCATTCCATTTCTTTCGATGCTTTTTTAGAGTAATAATACAATTTTTATTGTTCACTTCTCGAAATATGCACAATCGGTAACCTATATTTAGGCGGAAGTTTTCTCAACGATCTGCTTCTCGCGCTTCTCGCTCGGGAACTCCAGCTGAATGTTGAGAGATCCCAGATCGTACGCCTTCTTCGCCTTATCTCCTTGGTTCACAAAAGTGGTCGGAACATTGTAGTTGAAACGACGGAACGCGGTCTGAGGATGAGAGTGCAACAGCCAGAACAGTTTCTTTTTATACCTTCTCCAACTTCTTCGGGTCATCGTCGCAGTGGTGGTAGAAAGAGATGACTGGCTGAAGGTCGGTCTCGTTCAGTGGGAATCCATTGGTGTTCCCTTCCACGTGAAACATTCCTTGGGGTCCAGTGTACTTCTCATCGAGGATCTGGTTCACATCTGCACAGAATCATCTCGTAATCCCAGCGCGAACTCACCGTCCTTCTTTCCTGGCTTCACACGGAACAGTCTGACTCTGACGTTCTGAGCCGGTGTCTTTCCGCAAAGAAGCGTTCCCTTCGCGCCCACCGCCTTCTTTCCACTGATCGCTGCTGTGACGACGACTGCCACGAGGCAGGAAAGAACGAATAGTTTCATTCTGGAAAGAAAAGAGCAGCATTGAAAGAGGAAAATCGAGGAAATGGGGAAAACATGGTCGGGGGGAAGAACGAGGAGAGCGGGCAAAGAGACGACACACTGATAAACGACGGTGTTTATCATTTGAGAAGAAACGGGGAAAGAAGAGAGAGAGAGAAAGAAAGAGAGAGAGAGAGAGAGAGAGAGAGAGAGAGAGAAAGAGAAAACCTATCTGTCGATTGATATTTTGATCAAAGTTTTCGAGAAGCAAGAAACAGTTGGCGAGAGCGATTCCTCCGGGAGACAAAAAGTGGAGATGAGAAGTGCCGTTGGATACAACCTTCCTCAGCAGAACCAAAGCATGTGCACCGACACGAAAAGAGAATTAGTTCACGGAAGAGGTTCTCACTCTGATTTGAAGATGTTCCTCCTCTTCCGTGCTCGAAATCTGCGAAACAGATGCTCCCATTAGTTGTGACTTCTGAGTGTCACTTAGCCGTCCAACAATTCTCTCGCGGCTCAGTGAGAGCCGAAACAACCTGGACCTCGAGGAAACAAAGGATTACTCCCCCTGCAGAGTTTCCTTGTTTCTCCCGTGTTTGGCATTAGAGAGGGTGCCCAATAAATGCTGGATTGTATGTAATATGAAATTGTTTGGCGGCTGAAGGCAGTCTGCACAGCGCAAACACTCTTCGTCTTTTGCCTCATTTCATCCACGCGGGTCCTTTCTTTTTTCGCTGATTTATTATGAGTTGCTCACAAGGACAATGTTTTTTCTTCACTTCCCGAGTCTTTTCTCTGCAAACTATACACGATCCTCTGTTTCCGGAAGGATTTGGGCAGAAAGTTCAATGAAACCGAGAACAACTAGGTCTCGAATTGGAAATCAGCTGTGTCTCTGACGCCTTGCACTACTCGCTTATCTTCGGAGGAGACATACGTCCGTCTGTCGACTCGATTGATGAGAAACGGAAAAGAGAGAACGTGCACTTCTGACGAATCGGGCGGCGATTTGTTGAAATTCGAGAATCAGAATGGTTGATGAGCATTTCCGGCCGAGGTTTTTGATCGCAAACAACGGATTTTCATGCTCTTCCGACCTCCCGGAACAATCGAATTAGCTTCAGTTGGGAAGATTCGCACGATGTTTCCAATTGGTGTTTTGCGGGGGAAGACCATGTCAGAATAGAGAATCGAAATGCTCATCCAAGCCCATGTTCTTTCTAAATGTGCCTCCATTTTAATCCGCGTCACACTTTGGCTGAGACGAGACGTCTGTTCTTGACAAACCACTCATTTGCTCTCGGCACTCGCGACAATTTATTACCTTGCATTTGTTTCTCGCATCCATCATCATCACGATTCTCCGTGTTTTTGTCGCCCGCGACTCTTTCTTCCTCCCGATTCATGTGTGCGTGCGTCCTGCCTCTTCTATTGTTTCTTTCCGGGCGATGATATGCGGAAGGATTGAAAGACGCGCAGCAAAATGAGACCCATCATCGCTGCATCCGGCCGATGAAGGAGGAGATGGAGGAGGAGGAGGAGGCAGCGGCAGCAGCAGCGGCAGCGTTCTAAATTAAATTTCGTGGGTGCGCGGCGCATCACTTCGGAAGGGGCTCACCTCTCGAGCATGCGCGTGCCGAGGACATCACCGACTTGACACACTTTCTCACGCGTCTCACAGTATGCCCCCGGGCCCTTCGCCGCTTGAACTTACCGTTTGTTTGTCAGGTTATCTTTGTTCTTTGAGTTCCACTCGTCAACTTTCATCGATGAACTCAGCGTGAGAGACATCCGATACCTGCCAGAAATCACTGAAATTCTTGGTCGCGTGGTCCTAGTGATACCCGGGAACTACTCGTGTCCTCCCTTTTTTGCTGACCACACCAGTCGAAACACTTCTTTCTGCCGTAAGCCACTCGTAATCTCTTTTGATGGGAAGAGCCAACTTTTCGTTTCGCTCTTTCCCTCCGGCTCTTTTCTGTTTCTGCCTTCTCCATTCTAACATATTTTTTATCCTAATTGGCCGTCTGATCAGCAGTCTCCAGGGAAACGCTCGGATGTTTGGCGTTTGAAGGCGACAGCTCCGTTGCACTCGATTCGAACTCGTAACACGAAAACACATTTCGAGCTTGAATTGAGAGAGAATTTCGAAAATCTGCGGCTCCAAAAAAGTGGAAAGGCTCATGCAATTAGGCGTCGAGCACTGAAAACACGCAGTGATTAGCACAAGAGGACGGCCTCACTGGGCTCGAAATTCAAGGGATTAAGGAGGGAATCCCGTCAGCGTTCTGTAGAAGGGCATGCGTAGAAGAAGACAGCGAATGTCTGACATTCACCCGGAATGAATGCTTTCACGATCGGATAACGTTTTCAGTAGAGGATTTCCTAACTGCTAGTCTAGACGACATCTGCTTCAGGGGGTCAAAGGGGATCCAAATGGGTTCACTAAATTCATCCATGTATCATAGCTAACGCTTAGGTAGTTTCCCTTCTCTTGTGACTCTATTAACTGCCATCCTAATTTGTCTTCTTTACGTTTCTTGAACGCGAGAAGTAGAATCTAGGGCCTGAAAAGAGTGCGAAAAGAAGAGTTAGCATACGATTAAAGGCATCCGGAGTCGCACTTTAACCTCACTAGATTCCAGTTTTCCAGCTATTTCCAGGGTCTGTTTACTTGAAAAATGTGCAAATTGTCCGTCCTTTCGCTCAATTTTCCCATGCGTTCCGTTCTATTTTCCGCTCACTCGACCTTTCCGATGTTTTTCCCGAGAACACTTATTTCCCGTTTCCAAGCAGTCTGGCCGCGCAAGTTGTCATAATAATCCGTCTGTTGCCGAATTGAAACAAGCAACGGAGACGTTAAATGGTGCTTCTTCTGGTACGCGCGCCTCTATTTTCTAGTCGCCTCACTTCCCAAATCCAATTTCTTTATGCGCATATCATCGGCAGCCCAACTACATCCAGTCCTCTTCTCGCACTTTCGAACCTTTTCGTGTGTGTGTTTTTTCTTGCATTTGCTGAAAGGAAAGACGTCAAAATCGAATCATCGTCTGCTCGAGCCGGTCGTCAGCGCTCTTTCCAGTAGTCTGGTCCCCGCTTCATTCTCACCGTCCTCCCGTTTCCGTGCGTTTCTTTCTGAGCAAACAAGTACGTTTTTCTCGTTTCGTCGCCTGAAACATACCCATTCGCGTGGGGGCCCTTTCTCTTAATTTTGCCGAGATTGACGTCTCAAAACAACGCCTTTTTTCCATCAAACAGGTCATGTTTTCGACCCGAAACGTACTCGTTTCTCCACGAAAACAGACCCATCGTCTCGGTTGTCCCCGCCTATTCTGAATCTTTTTCTGATAATTTCCTTTCTCACTTTTTCTGTTGGTTCTCTGAAAAACTGGCAAGAAGGCAGCTTCTCTACATACTTATCAACTGCGTATCTGGAGATTCTGTACATGTATGCCTTTGTTACTCATCTTCTCGTTTCCAACGCTCCACTGCTCCATTCCTAATTCCTGACGTTTTCAACGTGAAGAAGCATGAAATCGCAGTGGTGTGTGATTTCGAAGTGTCGAGTCTTGCCTCGTTCCCTCATCCATTGCAATCCGTCCGGTTCGATTCGCCTCCCAAGTGACTCGTTCACTTTTTCGTCGCACCCAATCTTAGCCATCTTCATTCGGCACGCATCGTCATCTTCCCAGATGGCCTCCCATCATTTTTTCTATCAATGTAATTTGTTGAAAAGCATTCGCCACTCCAATTCCAATTTGTTTGAGATGCTCCTTTGTTTGCCGCGCTTCTTCCTGCTCCTTCTTTTTCTCCTGCTGATAGGCGAGGAAGACGTGTGCTCTGAATGCGTATGTGTGCAGAAGAGAGAAAATAGTTAAAGAGCGGGTGGCAGTGAATAACTCGAACAAATTGATTTATTTCCGTACGAGACGAGAGACCAGCGAGACTGTAGCCACGTGGCTGTTCCTGGAGAAGCAGACGTTTCGGCGTCGCGAGCTGACAAGCTGTTAGCCGTTAGACGCCAGTTTACGAGCCAGATGGTAGCATTTCTTGTGGTGTAGAATCCCATTTCTCAGGTACGAAATCACTCTTTTCTCCTCGCAAACGACCCGTCTCAACTTGTGCGACCTCCTGAAAACCTCAAAGAGCCTTCGCATTGCTTTGTGTTGCGTGTCACATGTGACCTGTCGCTTGTTAATTGAATCATTTTATCTCGCCTTGCAATCTGAATCCTCGTGAAGCTCAACGACGCAACATTGTACTCAGAAGAGGATTCGTGGATACTCGGAACTGGAATCTCCCTTATCCGTTTCACTTCACAGCCTCTCTCGAATCAACGATTCCACCCCGTGATGTCATTCCATCGAACGAATTCCTCTTCTCATCTCTTTTCATGTCTTCCGGGATCGCCGCCTTTTTTCGCGATGCTCTTCCTCACTTGTCCTAATTGTGTCCCCTCTTCTGCCGGGTCAAACTTTTTGCCCGCTCCTCGTCCCTACTTACTCTGATTGCCTTAGTTAGTCACAACTAACTGCCAACAAGAAAGGGGCGTGGTCTGCCGAGAGCAACGTGAGAGTGCTTCTCAGAAGGTCTTCTCTTGCAGCAGAAGACGTCGTGCCGTCCGTGTGCTTCTTCATGTCATCACAATGAACATGTGCGAGTGCAGGCTGGATTATTCTTCCCTCCCGGGCACTTCATCTTTCTGAACTCTTTTTGAAGAGGCGTCGCGTGATCACCGAACTTTCCTCGTCTTTCTTCCATTCTTCAAGATCGTCCTGCTCCCCCTCACTCATTAGTTCCCGTCCAATCGGCCGTCCGTTCCAAACGTCCAAAACGACATCTTTTGCTCGCGGAACGGCCCATTCATGCAACCGAATTACCACACAATTCCCTAACCTTGTTGTTCATATCTTTTTGTTTTCAAAAACTCCCCGCTCTCCCACTCTTTCCGCTGCTCCGTTTTCCGGTTTCTTTGTGTTTGCGTTCCTATTATTTTCTCACTCAGTTGATTACTTCTGAACACCGCCAGAGATCGAGACACTCCCTTCTGAACACCGTAATCGAGCTTCATTCTCTTTTTCTGCAGTTCAATCTGTCGATGAGGAGGCGATGATGAAGTTCGAACTCACACTGCTGCTGCTTTTTCTCTTCGTACACTCCTCACAGGTCCGTGAAACTTGGCATCGAGAATAATAATTTGATTGTCCTCACGACGAGTGCAAAGATCGGAGAGAGCTAAATTTAGGCAAAAGGAAAGCGACGGAAATGTCCGGAGGGCGCTTGGTCGGAAGGCAAGATCATGAACACGATCATGAGCAACTACACGAAGATGCTTCCGGACGCCGAGGACAGCGTGCAGGTCAACATCGAGATCCACGTGCAGGTCGGTTGGGTCTCTGCATTTGAACCGAGTGAACCGGTCACATGCGGATAAACTTGATGCAGTGACAAGTTTTTGCCCACAAGGGGAGCTTTGTACTGAACATTGCAGACTCAAAACACAGAAGATGATTCTGACTTTGCCCACTCACACAAGGGATAATGAAAATTTGCGTGCAAAACGAAAATTCGGAAAGCCGCTTGCTGCTCTTGTGAGCAGAAAAGTCATCAATCTAACAAGTGGAGAGGGTCCATTTCTAGGTCAAAGAATCGCGTGTTTACTACAAACTATCCGGGAGGATGTTTGAGACTCTTCTCTCTCCTCCTCCTTCTTCTTTAAATCAAAAGTCAAGAGCTGTTCAGCTGCTCCATTTTTGTCGGCACTCAGATTGAGCTGCTGTCTCTTGTAGAAAAAGAAGTGGGAGAAGCACTCGCAGGCTTTATCAAGTTGGACGACACTTCTAGCTGAATTTGATGAAAAAGTGTTTGATAAGTTTGTCGGAAATACTGGCCCCTGGGGCATTTGGCGGCAGTTTTCGAAACATTCTGTCGAGAAAAGACGGAAAAGGACTCGTTTTCAGGACATGGGGAGTTTGAATGAGATCTCGTCGGACTTCGAGATAGACATCCTGTTCACTCAACTGTGGCATGACTCGGCTCTCTCTTTCGCCCATCTTCCGGCTTGCAAGCGGTGAGGGAGATGAGGTGGAGTAGCTTCGCGAAACAGATCCTTCTGCAGGAACATCACGATGGAGACTCGTCTTCTGCCCAAGATTTGGTCTCCGAACACTTGCATGATCAACTCGAAAAGGACTACTGTGCACGCTTCCCCGTCGGAGAATGTGATGGTCATCCTCTACGAGGTTTGATTTTGTGACGTCACGGAGCGAGATAAGGACGAGTAGAGGTCGAAAAGGCAGTCTCGCTTCCTCAAATTAGTGAATTATTGATGACCACATCTCTCTAATTACCATGTAGAATGCTTCCACCTATGTCTGGAAAAGAGCGCGCGGCAAGAGAGGCGCAGAGAAAGCACTTCACGAAATGAGATAGGATAGACGACGTTTCTTACGAGCTCTTCCTCTTACAAACGCGCAGGCGCCGTGAATTCCACAGGAGATGCTTTCAGAACGGAACCGTCTGGATCAATCACAGGCTGAGTGTCAAGTCACCGTGCAATCTGGATTTGCGACAGTTCCCGTTCGACGTTCAGACTTGCATTCTCATTTTCGAATCGTACAGTCACAACTCAGAAGAAGTGGAACTCCATTGGATGGAAGAGGCTGTCACACTCATGAAGCCCATCCAACTCCCTGACTTCGACATGGTCCACTATTCGACAAAGAAAGAGACGTTGCTGTACCCGAACGGGTACTGGGACCAACTGCAAGTCACGTTCACCTTCAAACGTCGGTACGGATTCTACATCATCCAAGCATACGTACCCACTTATCTGACTATCATTGTCTCTTGGGTGTCCTTCTGTATGGAACCGAAAGCGCTTCCGGCCAGGACAACAGTCGGAATCTCATCACTTCTAGCTCTCACTTTCCAGTTCGGGAACATCTTGAAGAACCTTCCACGTGTTTCTTATGTCAAGGGTGAGTTCGTTCTGTTCACAACAATCAGTAGACGTTATCCTTTCAGCGATGGACGTGTGGATGCTGGGATGCATCTCTTTCGTCTTCGGAACCATGGTCGAGTTAGCATTTGTTTGTTACATTTCTCGCTGTCAGAACAGCGTGAGAAAGTGAGTTAATCACATCAAAACAGATTGAATTTGAATCTGGAAAAACGTTTTGCAGTGCCGAGAGACGGCGGGAACGCATGAGGAACTCGCAGGTGTGGGCGAACGGCTCCTGCAGAACCAGGACGAACGGATACGCGAACGGCGGGTCCATCATTTCCCACTACCATCCGTCGAGCAACGGAAACGGAAACAGCAACAGGCAGGACACCCCCCTTGTGACTGGAAGGTTGGAGAGTAGCCGCGCAGGAACCTCATGTCTTTTTACAGAGGATCGCTGAATCGAGGAAGTGGAAGGCCCCCATCTCCGCTGAACCTCCAAATGACCACTTTCGACTCGGAGATCCCACTCACCTTCGATCAAGTAAGGTCTACTTCCCACGAGTCCTTCCATTTCTTTCCGATTACCCACTTCTCTGTCTTTCCGAACTAACCCTAACCTGTTCAGCTGCCAGTTTCCATGGAATCCGATAGACCCCTGATTGACGAGGTAACTTGCGTAGTCACCTAACTTCCCTGTGTTCCTCGCTCCATCCCTTTGTACTTTCTGTTCCACCTATCCACTTCCGTGTTCAATCCACCGTTGCTCCGACACGTGTCTTTCTCACTGCTGTCTCATGTCCACTCACGAGTCCTTTCACTTCTACCTTCGCCTTCCTTTCAGATGAGATCCTCTTCTCCTCCTCCACCGTCCGGATGCCTCGCTCGATTCCATCCTGAAGCAGTCGACAAGTTCTCGATTGTGGCGTTTCCGCTTGCATTCACAATGTTCAATGTAAGTTGAACGAATTTCGGAGTTCAGAATTAATTTCGTTTATCGCATTTCAGCTGGTCTACTGGTGGCATTATCTGTCGCAAACATTCGATCAGAACTATCAATGAACAGTACTCTCCCGAACTAAAATAACACATTGTCGCCGGTATCTCTCTTCCGATGATTCGCAGTTCTCACAGGGTTTCCAATGTATCTCATCAGTTGTTCTTATGACTCTTCATGTAAATCTTCTTTGTAGAATGTAATGTACAATGCTCAACACAAACAAAAACAATAAAAAGTTTCGAGTAGACTCAAACAGAGTTGACAGCAGAGTACACGTTTGAAGAAGTCTTCGCAGTGGTAGTCACCATTTGACGGCTTCTCTTCGTGGAAGTATTCAGCTCGTCAGTGCTCCTGAAAACGTCAGGAGCCAAGCAATTATGTTAAGCTCACCGACAGGAGACAACTGCTGCAATTACTTGGCGATATTTGACCGAGAAGGTTAGGTAGATGAAGAAAGTGGACATAGTGTACGTGACAAGCAGCAAGTTAGAAATGTGATGGAGCACTCGGAACAACGTGAACTGAAACGAGATTCGGATGCAAAGAGAACGAAGTGATGAGATTCTCACTTGGAACTGAGCATACGTCTTGAAAACGAGGTTCACAAACTTGAGGCTCGTGTTGAACATGTGACACAGCGCGTACAGGATGACCATCACCAGCAGCATCGTCGTCGTTTTTTTGTCCTTTTGCTGCTGCGAAGTGAGCATTTTCCGTTCCTCGTTCGTCTTCTTCAGCTGTTGTATGACTTGGATGTTCGTGATGGAAATGACGAAGAACGGGATGACAGTGTCGAAGAAAATGGACCTGATACCGTAGTAAAACACAAAGTACCACTTGTTATTGGTGCTGTGGGACAGACTCATGTGAACGATTCCAGTCGACAAACTAGAAGAAAAAGGTGGCGAGAGAAGGAAAGGGGGCTCTCACTCGGCACTGAACTCCAAGAAGCGAGGCGCGTTGAAGAGAATCGCGACGATGATGATGGAGATCATGGCCCTGACGGTGTTGCTGGTGGTGCACCAGACCTGCACCTGCAGAGGTCTGCACACTGCGAACCATCGCTCGACTGCAATCAGCACTATCACGTACTGACTCGCCATCTTGGCAGTGCATCCGATCGGATAGACGTAGACGATTGAGAAAGCACTGAGGATCGTGTGTAGGGAGCTGATTTCCATGTAGCCTGGACTGAAATGGCTATTTCAAGCTCAATCGAAACAGAATGGAGCTCTCACAAAACGGGAATCTTATATAGAGAAAAAGTCGGAAGAGCTGTCAACAAGACGATGAGGTCAATTACAGAGAGACTGAGCAGCAGGAAGCCAACCTGAAATGAGTCTGAAAACAGACAAATTGATGTCTCAACACTCACAGTGTTCTTTTTCATATGCTTTCTGCTGTACACGAAGATGGATATAGAGTTTCCGAGAATTCCAATGAGGATTATCGGGAGCATTAGAATGGCGAACACTTCATTCACTGTGTAATTATGAGCATTCGAAGGAGAATGCACATTAGCCATGTATTCCTGTAATGAGGCACAAGAGTGGGCGAGACGTCAGCGGATATAGGTGTATTTCGGAAGAATTTGATGAGATATTCGACATCCTGCCGGATATTCGAATGTTGTTTACCAGAATGAAAATGGAGCGAGACTGCGTAAGTTTTAAGAGAAATTGAATCGAAGGGCAGTCTACCCATTTTCAGTTCGTAATTGAACTCACCAACTCGAAATGTGTCCGTCCGAAATGATCAATTACTGGCGGCATCGTCGAGAAAAAGCTGCTCGAATGCGATGACGAACCTGCCATCTCCCCCTCTATTAGCTCATATTTTCCGGAAAACTCGTTCCCCCAATGAGCTCATATTATGTTATTCGAGGTCTCTGGTTCGCTGGACACTTGTCGGCTGAGAAAATGAACAATTCTGAAAAGGTATTTCGAGAGAAAAAAGGAGCAAGTTTGAAAATATGAGTTGGAAGGCGGAAAGAGCAGCTTTCTCGAGCAAATTGGCATCGTCCAAAATAAGAAGAGCACAAATGGGTTTGTGGGAGAGAGAAGAGAAATGAAAGAAAGAAACATTCTCGCCGTTTATTCGCAATGAACGCTTTCATGCATTTCGAAAAGCCCTCTCAAAGGCCAGTTTCCGATCGAGTTCCGAGTTTCACCGGACAAATAGAGATCTCACTGTTTTTCGATAATTCACCGAAAAAATGAGATAATCCGCAAATGAAAAAAGAGGATGACAGCACATGAAAAAGTTGGAAAGTTCCTCTTTGACGTCGGCTATCTGAAAACGAGGACTGACTTGTGAACCCGCGAGATTCCTCACCTGTTCCGGCAGTTCTTCACTTAGAAATGCATCCCCGTACTCTATCATCATACTGGGGAAGTGAGTGAGAACGTAAGAAACGAGCACGGCGAAGAGCATCAGAGAAGTCCGACGGTCCTTCGGTGACTGAAAGTTGAGAACATTCTACGAGGTCTGGAAGTGGACAGGGGGGGACCTGTGTCGTCATCCGCATTCGTTCGTGGCGAGACCACTTCAAAAGGCAAATTATAGAAACATTGATCACGAAGAGTATGAAGAAGATGATGAATGCGTTGAAGATGTGATCATTGAAGAACTCGATGCCTTCCAACAGCCGATTTCCCTCGAACGCTTTGTTTTTCTTCGAACTTCCGCTCTCCGCACTGAAATACACACACTTTGTTGGACTTCGACCTCTAGTTTTCACTTTATCTGTTTTTCCAAGAACTTTGGAGTGGCCAAGAAGACTGAGAAGGCGAGAGATAAAAATATCAATCTTTTGGTTCGCTTCATGTTGCACCAAATTCTGACCTGTCCGATAATTATTTCACTTCATGTTTTTTTTTCTTTTCAACACCTCCATTGGCACAAAAACAGCGATCCATTGCTGAATGGAGATGAAAATCGAGATGCAGACACACATGTACTTCGTGACAAGTGCTAACGGAAAAATGTATACATCACTGTATGCTTTGATTCTGGAGTTCTTCTTCGAGCCGGGTGAGCAAGTTCTGGAACGAAGAGAGCTTAGGCACGGAAAGAAGCATTGTATTTACATGAATGGAATCTGACTGATCGAAAAGGAAACAATGGCAGTGAGAAGAAAGAACCACTCGGAGATGGAGAGGCAAGCGAGCAGGAAGCCGACCTGAAACCGAACAGATCCAGAGGACAAAGTCCGGGCAACTCGCTGTGGTTCTGCGTTGAGCTGGCCTTGTGTAGACGTAAACCGACAGCGAGGTGAGGAAAAGGCCGACCAAAAGAAACGGGAGCATGCTGACGGCAATCAGCTCCGGGAGATTGTACGAGCACTGGTTGAGCATCTCAAGAAAAACAGTTCTGACTTATAACTCGAGTCCTTCTCAGGAACCGTTGTTGCAGGGGATCAAGAAACAGGAGCTTCTTGCGAGAATTTCATTTCCTAAACAGATTTTTTAATACTTTCACTAATAGGAAGGATCACAAAACTCACAGTTACATCAACAAATGCTGAAGCGAAGAAGGTTATCTCGCTCAGCTCTACGGATCTTACGCCTGAGAAGTGCTCCGTCTGCGAATTCGGCCTCGAGAAGTTTAATTAAAGAGAATGGAGAGAGGCACGGGTTCTTCTTCTGTTAAATAAAACAACACACTAACGGAAAGCGTGCGCCCCGGAAATTGTTTCCGAAACGTGACTGGAGTAACGAAAGACTGAATGTGCAGAGTTTGATCCGTGATGAATCTCGTATGATATATAACTGATGACCTCCGGATAAGCGTCCGGATAAGAAGCCGTGACAAACTTGTAAGCTGCAATAAACACGGAGAAGCTTGACGGGGAAAGATGTTTGTTAGATGAAATTGAGCCTATTACATCGGATGTTTCGAAAGAAAACAAATTTCATTCGTTGGGACTTGTCATACAATTGATCATGTGATGAAACGGAAACATGTGGATTACATGAATATGCAGGTTGATTGGAGAGATCGCGAATTCGAAACACTACGGGGAAGAAGAGAGGAGGGGGAGTCTTTAGAGAGCCGCCCACTTTATCACGAGCATGATGGCGGCTGATATCACGCCTGAAACACTGTTGTCTGAGAAATAGTCTGGGGTCTCCTAACTGACCAGCGACAGGTAGGGTGACAACCCAAGAAATGACAATGTTCCGGAATATAGACCACTTGATTCCCTCTCCTGACCGGATCGAGCCGACTGCGACGACACTCCCGACCTGAACATTCATTTTCGTCTCTTTTCAGGTATCTCGGACTCACCAAACAGTGTGTCGTGCTGATTGGAAGCCCAATTTTGCTCGCGAGAAGAGCAGTCATTGCGGCTCCGAACTCGATTGTAAACCCACTGGCCGGATTGATCTCTGACATTTTTTGGCCGACTGTTCGGATAACCCGGTGACCCAGCGTCCACAAACCGAGACAAATCGCGAAAACTCCATACAAAAGAACGTAAATTGGGACCTGAAAGTTGGGATCTCTGAAGACTCGCTAATGCCAGTTCGAAGAGTACCGCTTCTTTCTGCTCTGTGGACTTGTAGCGATAGATGGAGATGAGAGCGGCGAGCGGGGCGACGGCGTTGCTCACATCTTGTGCTCCGTGAGCAAACCCCGCGAAGCAGGCGGTGAACACTTGGATTGTGGCGAACAATTGGGTTGTGCTCCGGCTGTCCACTTGCCGTTTGTCGGGGAGGAGCCACGTGAAGAATTTACGGATTTTGCCTTGTGGCGGATTGGGCTTTGGCTCGAGTTGGATATCATTTTGAGTGAACTCTTTTAACTCAGCGGCTCCGCGAGCAGACTCCAGATCGGAGAAGATTGGAGGTGTTGGAGGCACTTCGGAATCTGAAAACGAAATGTATTGGGAAATTTTCAAGTTCATAATTGTCACCTTGAATCTTGGCTGTGATTCTTGGTTTCATGACGAAATGAGCGAAAGCAGCAGCGAGACATCCGACGCCGAGCACAATGATGATGACACCCCAGAACGGGATCTTGTCGAAGTGGAGAACTGGAAAGAGCGAGATTAACATCGAGTGGCAGTCCGGAAATATCACGTTTTGATCCATCCCAGAAGATCATGAGAGCATTGAAAGCGAGACAGACAAAGTAGAAAACGGGAAGGGCTCGGAGACCGCTTTTGACGGGATTCGGAGTGCGAAGGACGGTGTGGTCAACGATGATGTAGAGAGCAGAAGAGATGATTCCGGAGAGAACCGGTGACACGAACCATGAGCACACTGAAGAGCTCAGAAGGTTTGGGACAGTATTCACAAGGCGTCAAGATACCGATTTTCACGATGGCAATCCACTGGATTCCCTCGAATCCCCTGAGAACAATCGAGAACCCGACAGTAGCTCCGACCAAAGAGTGTGTCGTCGAAACCGGCATGTGGAGGGCGGTGGCGATCATAAGCCACGCTGCACAACCTGGAAAACAAAAGGACACGCTGTCGAGAAAGTACGTTCTCTGATGCGAACCTCCGAGAATTGCGACTTGTCCGAGGAGCAGTGCCTTGGGGTCGTCCGCATATTGCGTAGTGTCGACGACTCCCTTGCGCATTGTGTCCGTCACACTCCATCCTAAACTTGATCGTTGGACGGAATATCTCCAGATCCATGACTCACCAACTAGTACTGAACCCAGCGTTTCAAAGATTGAGGCCATTATGTAGGCCTGAATAATGGTGACTACTCCCGAACCTGAAATGCAGTTTCCGTTGACGAGTCTTCCACCCGCCAATACACGAACCTACAGAAGTACCGAATGCATTCGAGACGTCATTGGCACCCATTCCAGCTCCCAGGAGAAAGGCCAGAATGATTCCGACTATGAGTGCCCATAGTACAGTGCTCTGAAAGTGCGCTTTCGAAATGGCCGATAAGCGGCGAGGTCAGACCTGATCGAACTCGCCAATGATTCCACTTATAGTAGTAGTGACATCGGAGAAGATGGTGGTGGAATCCATGTCTGAAATAGAGAAGAATAGAAAGAGGGAAACAGGCGACGACTACGCATTATGGCAAGTTTATTTATAGTCCGCGTTGGGGTCGCCGCATTCAGTTTGAATTTCGGCGACATTGCGGATCAGAATGAGGGCGAACTGACTGTTCTCTGCATCATTTATAGCAGTGCAAGTGGTCTCCGGATGGTCAACTCATTGAATGCGTTACCAGTGTTTGTGAGTAATGTCAACATGGCAGATCAAAGCGAACTATAATCCGATTCTTGATAGTCTAAGAGGAGACCGATCAAGATGAAGATGAGAGGGAGAATGGAAAACAAACAGCTCGGATGGCAAGATTCGTTCAAATTATCGTAAGTCAAAACAAGTCTGACATAGCTCGTGTCTCTTTTTAACATCATGATCTGCCGCAGGAGATGAAAAATTATGGGTGGAAACACAACTTCTTTCCGAACATGCAAATTTCGCTTTTGATGTTATGTGTCATTTTGTTTTTATGCCTATGTTTTATCGGCGAACGATTGGGAGAGGAACGGAAAAAATATGTTTTGGGGAGATCGAATGAATACGGATATGCGGGTGAATCAAGCAGACAGAATGGAGGTCGTCGAAAACAGAAATCGGCAAAATGGGAAACTGTATGATGAACGGGATGGTAGAACATGGCGAGATAATCTGCAGGTGTGTTTCGTGTTCAGTGATCCTCCGAGATTTGCGGCAGGAAACTCGGAGAGAAAAACGGAAGAGCATTTAGAAGCGGCTCTAGACAAGAGTGAGCGAATTGTGGCAAGGAGGCTCGCTAATTCATGAGCAGTCGGAGGATTCGAGGCGAAAACAGGAATAGAGACCACTCGGGCACGTCTCGCGTGATATCTTCTATCATTCCATCGGAATGTATTGTTCCCATTGTCCCACACGTCATTGTCGGCATGAAAAGAGTTTCAGAAAAGACCGAACAGACAAAATAAAAGAGACCAGGCCCTGAAATAAAATCTCGGACGCAACAGTGTCAACCCACAGAAACTAGTTAGACCTTAAACTTGGGGGGAATGAATCTAATCGCGGGAGATGTGCTCCGTGACTTGGTCCTGGAAAGTTCGAGTCTGTCGAGAATGAGGTGCTCGAGTTGAGCCCGTTTCCTTTTGTGATTTCGGTAATGCAAACATTGTCTGCCGGAGCCCACTTGAGCTTCTCCGTATTTTGATGGTCACTTTCTCTGCTCCTGTTTTTGACTGTCGAGCTGATCTCCGAGCGAGTGACGAGTGAATACGTGGTACGTACAAACAGTGTGCGTAATCTTCAGAACAAACACACGTTTTCGACACACTCTGGGACTGACGAAAACAGAAAAAAAACGGTAGAACAGATGACTGGTCTTTTGTTCTCTTGGTTTCGTTTTTTTCTTCGAAAATCGTCCTGAGAGGGCATGTTCTTTGTTGTTGGGAGAGAGGTAACAGTACAGAAAAGAGTAGAACTTTGTTCGCGAGAAAAACACGAAAACAAAAACAGATTTGGTCATAATCATCGGATGTCACAGAATCAAATTACCCGTTCAAAAAACCAGCGACAGACGACACAAATGAATCATGAGCCATCTTAGCGGGGGATGGCGTAGATAGCATCCAAGTAGCTGTGGGCGAACTCGTGAACGAGGGAACGATCGGGAATGCTCTGGGCGAGTCCGTAGATGGCTGCCTCGCTGTTCTTGTCCGAAGGGCTCGCCTGCGTCTGTCGCACGTGCTCCACTGCTTCCCGACAGTCTTTGACGAACTGCTCGGCGAGCCCGTCGTGAGTGTGATTCATAGTAACCATGATATGAACACTGAAAGATAACAATTCAGTGTGAAGATTCGATTTTCAATGTATTACCCAGATGGGAACTGCAAGCCGTTCAGCTGCCAGTTCTTCTCCTTCATGTAGTTGTGGAATCTGTACAGTTCGACGCCGTCTTCTGTCGTCCAGCTCACGATGCACACGTCACTCGGACCTTGCAGTCTGATTCCAGGGATTTGAGCAAGACTGGAACGCATTTCGTTGAAGTACGAAGAGAAGATGGCTGCGGACTCACCCATCACGGATCTTCCGGGTGGTGTCGACGATCTTCCGCGCGTTGGCCGTGTAGCCTTCCTTCGCGTGATAGAGCATGGCAGACCAGCACAAGGCAATGTTATGTCCGGCACGAGACCCTTCCATCGTCGCAGACGCATAGATACCTCCTTGCCAGTCGGCATCGCAGAAGTACTGGTTATGGAGGAGATCTTTGTTGCGGTACAAAACAACGGAAGATCCTTTGGGAGCGAGTCCGTACTTGTGGCTGTCTGCGGAAATCGAAGAAACTCCCGGCACTCGGAAGTCGTATCTGATCTCATCTTCTTCAAGGAACGGAAGCAGGAATCCTCCGAGACAAGCATCCACGTGGACTGGAATGTCGAATTCGAGACCGAGCTGTCCGATTGCTTCGATGTCGTCGACGGTCCCGAAGGGGAAGTTCGGAGCGGATCCGACAAGCATACAAGTTCTGCTGTTGATGGCTGCTCTCATCTTCGTGATGTCCACTTTGAAAGTGACTGGATCCACGGGAATCTTGCGCACTTTGATTCGGAACGTCTCGGCGGCCTTGAAGAATGCGGCGTGAACGGAAGACGGAACAACCCTACAAAACACGATTTTTCTCCGATATATCGATATGGTTTCTTACATTTCAATATACTTTTCTCCTCGTTTCAGCAGTCGATTTCGGTGAGCCAAACAAGCTAACATGATAGAAATGGATCCTCCTGTGGACATCTGAACCCTCTTTTGATTGACTAGTTCATGCTCGAATGGCTCACCGTTCCGCACGTTTCACCATCTCCTCTCATCATGTTGCAGCACATTCGGACCACTTCCGCCTCCATTATTCGGACTCCGGGGAAGAGTTTGGGCCACAAAGGGTTGGACCAGGCGAACATTCCGAACACTTCCTCGTACATTCCTCTTTCTTCGTTGTCGTTTTCTCGGTTGAAGACTGCGCCAGACACTCGTCCTTCCAGGTAGTTCGGTCCTTCCAGCTTGTCGTAAGCGATGGCGAGACGGATAACCTCTTCTCTCCCCACGGATCGCGTCGGAATCTCTTTGAAGAACTCAGACGTGTGGTCTCCGATTTCGAGACTCTTCTCCAGTTCTTCCTTCACCTCGTTCAATTGCTTCTGAATCATATCATCTGATTCGTGAGTTTCACTTTCGATTTCTTACATCAATGACTTTTTTGATAAAAGGAATTCTCTTGACAGTCGTGAAAAACCAAGTGCTGACTCTTTTACGGACGCCTGCAAACTCCGTTATCAGTGCGTGTCTAGCGACCTGATCAGCAAATCAACTTAGCAAACTACGCACAAGAGACGATTCCGTCACTTTGTGCCTGAATGAAAATAGATTGACAGAAGAGAAGAGATAGACCTAGTTCGGAGGCACTCTTACCGACTTCATCCAGATGCATGTGTCTCAGTTGGACCATCATGTATGTGAAGAGGCAGGTGGAAGTGATCAGGGCGAACGGGTGCATCTTCCGGAGCTCGACGACTACCGTATCCGTGGATCCTTTGATATTCTCCACAAGGTGTTCCATTTCTGAAAAAACATCAGCAAATGAGACTGAAGTAACAAGAACTGATAGCGAATACCTCCGAGCGGCACTCTTTATATAGGCTTCACACTCGAAGAGGCGGAATCCCCTTCCATGTTTCAGATGATAGCATCCTCGACCCTCCTCCTATCACAAACACACTCCACTTATCACCAACCGTCGTCCAAGATAGTGCATGATTTTGAGAGTGTTTTCGTCGCTTCGCCTCTGAAGTTTGTGTCCGAATGTGTATCTAGTCTGATCAAAAAGATAGTCTCCGCCTACAAAGCCCGCTGAATACTGTAGAAATTTTGATGTGTGGATCGCTGCTTCCCAAGTGGCACGTCATTCGATGTCGTGTGGTTCAATGTTCAACGACGGTTGAAGAGGGGAATCGGACCTTCACGGAGATGGACGCAGCCGCGCGTGATCCGAATCGAACATTCGAGGCAGGAGACGTCTGCGAGGATGATCTATTCTGGGCCCCGTTGCAGATGCTTGCAGAGATAACGGATCGTATTTCTTCGAGTTTTCAACGAATTGCCACCACCTCTTTTGAAAATTGAAAAAGTTAGAAAACGTGGGAAGCATCTGGACTTCTGTCTCCGATTATAAAACATTTCCTCGGGTTTCGCCCATGACCATCTATTTTGCACATTGTTCTGTCTTCCGGAAGTGTCGGAGGTGCTCTGCGGTGTCGTAATCTGTTCATTGTTTGGTCTCATTGCTCTTTCTTCTCGAGGACTAGTTCTTGATCTCAAAGTGTCATTCTTCTGCAAAACGGTTTTCCGATGGAGTTACCATCGAAACAGACGAGAACATCGGTAACAGACAAAAAGTTATTCGTAGATGAAGATCAGTCTCAGAACGGTGAATGATACAAGTTGCATGTGACTGTGATCTCCGCCAATGACATCATTGTACCGCAAATTTGTGTCGACGAGGGACTACGATTCTTTGAAGATCAACCCCAGACCTTGATCCTATCATGGTTTCCTCTTCCGAACTCGCCGAGGTTGCGTTCAATCTATCAGTGTATCACCAATCCATACCTTCCTGGTCTTGTTTCTGATCACCCGATCCATCACGCTCTTATTCGTGACCTGCCTCGTCATTCATACGATACTACAGATAGTCTGTTTCCCGTTCCACTAACCGTCGAACCCGGAAAGTGATAAGCGGGCAAAGTCCTGATATCAGACTAGACACGCTTGCCACCTCAACAAAACAGCACCGTCATCCTGTTCCCTGAGACTACCGTAGTCTCTTTCTGATCACAGACTCGAGTCGATCGTCTCTGTGAAAATCAGAATACTTTGAAGAAGTGGGACGAATCACTTGACGATCGGCAGAATGATCGGCAGACTGACACAGTTGCTCATTCCGTTTGCAAATCATTTTTACGGCTCAAAACTAGTTCAGTTGCCACTATTCTCGTCCCATGACTTTTTTTTGTTTCTTATCGCGCAACGTGGTTCGAATGAATAAACTGATTGTGTGTAGTTTTGTTCGTGGAAGTAATTGGAAACTATCGGGGCGTCGTTGGAGAGATTCTCATCGAAGCGATCAGCGGCACGAGCAGCAGTGTATCTAGTATGGAAAAGACGTCAGCAGCTGGCGAGTGTCTGGGAATGCACGATGCAGGGAAGACGGTTCAAATGGTCAAACTACGGCCGAGTTCGGAGTTCTACCTACGAAACGCACAAGACACAATCAGGTACGATTCACCGTTTGCGCTGAGATCTGAAATGAGTAAGGCAAACCGAAGTGTAAGCATCGGGAGTCCAATGATAGTTGTTTTGGGCGCAGTGCGACCTACTCAGATCAGCAAGCTTCCAGATGTCCGAGAATCCCGTTTGTCCTCCCGTCCAATCATAGCGCTTACCGTAGCCCATCACTTATCTCGTTTAGATCTCCGAATGGCCAAAGTTTCTATCCGATTCCAGTGAATATCTATTTTGTACATCATTTCGGCTTTTTCAAAACGTGAAATTTGAATTTCGATCTGAAAACGAACACAGTGCTAATGTTATTGTTAGATTAGGATAGTTTATCTTATTTATCGTACTACTAAAGAATCAAAAGAAAAAAAAACCATCGGTTTTTTTTTAAATTGAAATTTGACTCAAGCTCACCATTCTTGTCAATTCCCATTTTATCAATTCAAACCCGTTTCCGAGACCATTTCATGAAAAAAAAAACGATTGTTCATTTGCAACGGAGCATCCTGTCGTACTGTTTTCGGTTACTCTTTTTCGGCGTACGTTCGTCTCGCACTGGATTTTCTCTCGAATATCAGATACCGTCATGTTCGTGATTTTTCTGTCAATTGTCCTGAGCAAGTGAGTATAGTCAATAACTTGGAACTCATTTTGAATTCCAGCAGTTCAACATGTTGAACATTCAAACGAGACACCTGAGATTGAGTCAGGTGTATCACAATAAACGATCTCCTCTGATGTATCTCTGACTAGATCAGTTTAGAATCACGCCCTTCTCGACTGGCTTCCTGATTCAGACGTCATGATGAATGAGTCGGAACCGAATCGCCGCTACAGTGTTGTCGTGATTTCTGCAAATGTGTCCTTCGTGGTCGGTCTGCAAACTGCATTTGTGTTTCGTTCTTCAATGATATTCCGATTTTCGTGGAAAGTTGCTGCCAAACATCAACTTCAGGAACTACAGTCATTGCAAAAGTCGATGAGTTTAGTTTGATTTGGAGGGAGTGATAAGAAGAACAACCAATTGGATAAAGTCATGCCACTTCTCGTTCTTGATGTACTTTGTTTCGTTGAAGTCACAATTAGGTTCGGACAGTCAACGGAACAGCAGTGATCAGTAACCAAACTAGACAAACTCAAGTATAATCGACCGAGTGTGGAGGAATTTATTAGAAGGCGGTGGAGAGAAGAGGCGACTCAATGTTCATTGGCAAAAACCTGAGATATTCGGAATGGCAAGAGAGAAATCGGGTCACTTGGGACAGCAGAATGCGAAGAACTCGTTGTGTTCGCAAGTGTGAGACCTCGGGCAGAAGTTGTCGGAGCAGGACTTTCCGAGGAGGGCACTCGACCAGCCGTCGTTTTGCTTCTGGAGCGACTGCTTCTGATTCTTGCACTGAGGCTTGAATGCCGCTTGGAAACGGTCTGAATGAATAAGACATCAGAAACAAACGAGAGTCAGAGAACGAACTAGTCAGATTCTCTTCGCAGCAGATTCCAAAGAATGCGCCCATCTGACACGTGTATCCGCGCGGACACCCGGACTCTGTCAGTTTCGGGCCGGGAGTGGTAGTCGTCGGACGGGGAGACAACGAAGGCGCTTGCAGCTGCTGCTCTCCGCACGTGTACCAGCCTCCGTGCGATTTTCTGGCTGGATGTGATTGCATTGCACAGCTGAAGTAATCCACTGAAATATGCGAATATCACATTGGTCTGAGAAGTTCACAAACTCAGAACGCAGTCCGAATAACAAGCTGAGCTCGTCGGGTAGGAGTTCTCGTTGCCTCCGCAACCCTTGTGCTCGAACGGATAACATTGGAAAGACTCCACGTCGAACCAGTACTGGAATCGAAAGTTTCAGATTGTAGAATGAGAAAGAGGCTTCTCACTCTGATAGAAGTTGTGTTTTGAGAACAAGTGTGTCCGGGGTCCCGGTTCTTCTGGCACCACGGTTTGCCGATGGCTTCGATCTCTTTCGGTTTCGATCTGTCTGGCTTCTCGAAAGGAGGAAACAATGCGGAATCGATGGAGAAGTCTGGAATATAGAATGAAACTCTAGCCCTCGCCCAGACCGAATACCGATTTTCATGCAGTTCATCTGTTTCGTGTTACTCAAAACGCTCCTGGTGCCCGTGATCTCTCTACCCGTGTTCGTGTCCACGCAGTAGCATTCATTCCTGACACTATCACATTGAACTGCTTCGAAGTCTCCTGAAAACACCTGCTTGTTTTCAGATTTCTCTTCCACAACCCACCCTTCCCCACGTCGCATCTCGGAACGAAGCTGTTCTCTGGAGGGTCACCGTTGGCGAACAACTTCTGGAGGTAAACAAAGCAGGCTGAAAACTCGAACGTCATTCTCGGAAATTCAATTTGGGGTCTTCTTTTCGACGTACCTCCACATTTCGGCGCCTTTTTCGGACTGTTCGTGCGAGTGTCGTAGGCCACGAGTGCCGAATGAGGGGTGACGCAGTAGCAGGATTCAGAATTGCACTGCACGGACTCATAGTACCCGACCTCGTTGCACTTCAGTCCGTCGTCGTTCAAAGTGCAAGGTCCTGTGGCAGGAACTCTGAATCAAACATCGGATGAGAAAAAGCATGCGTCGAAGATACCTTTGTCGTAAGACTCTATCCCCAAAAAGTGCATTCGTGAGGTTGAAACTGAGTACGAGCAGAGCAAGAATCGCGATTTGCATTCCCGAAATCAAAAGATGTGTTCGCGGAAGTGAGGGTAGAATGGAAAGAAGAAAGTAAACAACAACTAGTCAGAAAAAGAACAAACATTCGCAGTCAAGTAAGAGCTGGTTGATCAGCGAAAGACTGAAAATTGAGCGAACCGAGTGCAGATTGAGAACGAAAGAAAGCGAAAACGACGAAGTATTCGTTCGGCGAAACGTTTTTTATCAAGGGCCGACTAATCGATCTCGCAACTATCTTCGTTTCGTCCCCTCTCCTTTTCTCTCCTTTCTTCTCGCCGGTCATTCGTTTATACTGTTTGGGTACCGAAATGAAAACTTCCGCTCTTGTCTGGAAATGTTTATTCGGGAAGTGAATCATCGATGTATGGTGCCCGTAGACAAAGAGTTTCATAGAAAAAAGTACAGGACTGTCTGTTATTGTTGTTTGAAACTAAAAAGAAGCAGAGAAGAGAAGGTAAAGGGAAGAGAGAAGAGAGAAGGCGAAGACGTCGAATGGCATTGACGAAGAGTTACACAGGTCCGTGTTACAGCAGCAGACTTCGCTTTGTTTTGAAGTGACCACGCATTCGTCGCTCTGAAGTCGCAAACTATTCTTTAATCTTCCATTTCACGAGGGCGCCAGAAACGAACTCGTTCCGGATATGTACTTTTCCTTCCGCCAAAGAGCATTCTGACTCACTTTGCAAAACGGCGTGAAGTCGTCGCATCCATAAGTAGCTCCTCCAGTCGGCTCTGTCGTTCTGCAAACCGATGTCTTTTCTGAGAAACATCGTGTTTTGTGGGCCTACTTTATGCAGTATTCAGTCTGACAAAGTCGCTGTTTAAACGGCCTCCCGTCACCGGAGAATCCTGAAGACGTCATTCATCATGAAGATGTCCCGAATCTCGTGCTTCTCAGTCTTCTTCTTTTTCTCCGTCTATCTGTCACTCACCTTTGAAGCACTTCACTGTTGTTTCAACATGAGACGGGAGAATGAAAAAGACGAGAGAGAGGGCAAATATGTTAATGAAGTGGACATTCATGATTGCTTCCTGCGTCAGTTATTCCTGTAAAAACCAAACCTAAACAGAAGAAGAAAGAGAAGAAGAAAAGGAAGAAAGGAGAAAAGGAGAGGGGGCTCTTTCAAGGATTGTACTTTGTAATGAACTCATCGAACTGAAAATAACATGAATAATGGATTAAGAAGCGAGCCTCCCGGTCTTTTCTCGAAAAAAAAGGTGGAGAAAAGAGCTGCTGACGCACAAAGAAGCTCCCAAACAGAAAAGTTCCGAATGTGTTGCTGCTCGACGGAGCCAAAACACTCGAGGGGCGTCCTTCCGTTCTCCGCCCCGCTCAAGTCTGCGTCTCTCGGCTCTTCAGGTCCCACCAACTCGAGCAATATGCAAATGATTTGGTCTCATTGGATGAAGGAGCGAGTGTTAATAACTGAAAGGTCTGGCTACGGACAGAGATGTGGAGCAAGTAACTTAACTTGACATATTTGATTGTATTCGTGCGAGAATTGCATTGTCTCGGCGGTATGCATTTTACGAAAACGTTGACTTTTCTCTCCCAAATTTGATTCAGAAAACGCTCTCTAAAAATGCACTCGTGTAGCGCAAAACAACAGGCTATAAAGAAGAAATTGATAAGGAGAAGCGAGAGAAGAGACTCAGATGTGAACTGCTCGAATGAAGTATATTCGCTGCTTCCTGCCGCTCTTCGCTTTGCTTTCGTCGGTCTCTCCCAAAGAATGCTATTGGGGTAGGGTGCATTTTTCGATTCGTCTTCACTTCTGTTTCCAGGTGTCAGTGGATACAGTGGGCATCCTCTCTGGAAGAAAGAGTGCTGGCAGAATCTGTGCATAAAGTATGTTTTCACTTTCATTTTTGAATTCCAGAACCCATAAGTGTTCTCAGAACGGTCAATGGAATGGGAGTGGAGACATCTGATTGTGACGTCACTGAATACTGTCACGTGAGTTAAAACATTGATATGACAACTTTCGGGTGCATTCAGAAAACCGGATGCGCTCCAAATCATTTGGGAGGACAAACTTGTTGTTGTGACTCTCCCCTCTGCAATTCATCATCCTTTCTTTCGGTTACCATCATATCTTCGCTGTCCGTTATTTTTAGTTTGCGGAACACATGAATCAGAAGAATGGAATGCAAAAGGATTTATTTCGGAAATGCAAGAGGCAGTGCTCGTTGTGAGCCAATCTAATGGCGGGAAACGAAGACGGCGGATCTTGGTGGGCAGGCGCAGTAAGCGGCGTCGTTTCCTGGGAGTCCTGGGCCTCCTGGGGCTCCTGGCTGTCCGTCGGATCCGGCGTTTCCTGGGGCTCCGTCCTGTCCAGCTGGTCCGGCTGGTCCTGGCTGTCCGTCCTGTCCTGGGGCTCCGTCTTGTCCGGCTGGTCCAGCTGGTCCGGCGTTTCCTGGGGCTCCTGGGGCTCCTGGGGCTCCCGATCCGCGCTGTCCGTCCTGTCCTGGGGCTCCTGGCTGTCCGTCCTGTCCTGGGGCTCCTGGGGTTCCGGCGTCTCCGGCTGGTCCTGGCTGTCCATCCTGTCCTGGGGCTCCGGCGTTTCCTGGGGCTCCTGGCTGTCCGTCCGGTCCGGCTGGTCCGGCTGGTCCTTCTGGTCCGGCTGGTCCAGCTGGTCCCTCTGGGCACTTGATGCAGTCCTGGCTGACTGGGGCGCAGGTGATCGGGGCGTAGGTGGCGGTGTTGTCCTCTCCCTTCGGTCCTGGGGCTCCTGGGAGTCCTGGCTGTCCTGGCTGTCCTGGTGGTCCCGGTGGGCCTGGTGGGCAGGTTGGCTTAGTTGGCTCGCATTGGCACCAGGCTGGGAGTCCAGAGAAGGTCTGACGCTTCTGGCGGAAGATCGAGTTGAATGGGTTAACACGTGGCTTGGATGGTGGGGTGACGGTGATCTGGATGTCCATCATCTCGGTCCAGGCAGAGTCGGTCTCGACACGGAACACGGAGACTCCATCGAGGACCTGGAAACAAAATTGATCAGCTCTTCAATTCAATCTTTTGGCGAATTACCTGATCGTGCACCTCGTTGATGGTGTTGTAGAGGGATGGCACGGTGAAGAGAACCGCGAAGACGGCGAAGGTAGCCGCGGTAGCGGAGGCAGTAACGAGAAGCTTCTCCATGACTGTTAGCCAGGTGCCGTCTCTTTCACAACGCCTCCCTTTTATACTGCCCTGTTGTACCACACAGACCGCCCATCGTTAGATTCTGCCGACTAAGGTCGTTCGGCGTCTCCTTTCTCTCCACATTCTCTCCTTTTTCCGCATGCCAATCGTTGTAACGTAATGTATGCGTCTACTAATTTTTGCATGTTCCCTCCCACTGCGGGTTGTAAGATGGGCGGTATCTGGCTTGTGAGACAGAAACCAAAAAAAAAACGATGATAGAAGGACATTTGCGCAAAAAGAGAAGAAGAAGAAAATGCAAGAAGAAAAAATCGGATAATCTTAAGTTGATGGAAAAGGACGCGGCTTGAACCAGATCGCGCAATGTTGCCGTCCAGGAAGTGTTGCGAAAAGAAGAAGCGAACGTAACAGAGAAAGAAAGAAGGTTGCGTCATGAGGGATGAGTCACGAAGAGGGAATTCTGAAGAGGTCTCTAGTGGCCTTTGTCATCAAGAGTACAGCTATTCTTGTCTTTATCCAATCGATTTAGTATAACCATGAAGTTCCTGAAAAACAGAGGACCCTCTCAGTCGTTTTCGATCATCTTCTCAGTTTTCACATCTACACGCATCTCCAAGCTGTGGTTTATCGAAAAAGATCCATTTTCTGATTGGTTGTTTCTAGCTTGGAATGCTTTCTCACTTTGTGGACATTCGAAAGAAAACAAATCTTCGGGCTCTATGCGTGTCGGGCAGCCCACTAAAATCTACCGGACACGAAGAGCATTTCAAACTTTGGCCGAAATACGAAAATTCTTTTCAGTTAGAATTCTTCCATTTATTCCGATTTTCCAACCTGAGTGTTTATTGTTCATCAACAGTTAGAAAAACGAAAAACAAGGAATTGTTTTTCCTGGCCATCTTGACCCTTGACTTTACAAAATGCTTTCTTTTCCTTCTTCTCAATGAAGACCTGATACAGCACAACAATGGAGAACTAATAAAAGCGTTTTTATTCGGAAGATAGAAAGTGCAGTGAAAAAACATGAGGAAGCATTTAATGGCGGGAAACGAAGACGGCGGATCTTGGTGGGCAGGCGCAGTAAGCGGCGTCGTTTCCTGGGAGTCCTGGGCCTCCTGGGGCTCCTGGCTGTCCGTCGGATCCGGCGTTTCCTGGGGCTCCGTCCTGTCCAGCTGGTCCGGCTGGTCCTGGCTGTCCGTCCTGTCCTGGGGCTCCGTCTTGTCCGGCTGGTCCAGCTGGTCCGGCGTTTCCTGGGGCTCCTGGGGCTCCTGGGGCTCCCGATCCGCGCTGTCCGTCCTGTCCTGGGGCTCCTGGCTGTCCGTCCTGTCCTGGGGCTCCTGGGGTTCCGGCGTCTCCGGCTGGTCCTGGGGCTCCTGGGAACCCATCATTTCCGCGCTGTCCTGGGAATCCTGGCTGTCCGTCTGGTCCGGCTGGTCCGGCTGGTCCGGCTGGTCCGGCTGGTCCAGCTGGTCCCTCTGGGCACTTGATGCAGTCCTGGCTGACTGGGGCGCAGGTGATCGGGGCGTAGGTGGCGGTGTTGTCCTCTCCCTTTGGTCCTGGGGCTCCTGGGAGTCCTGGCTGTCCTGGCTGTCCTGGTGGTCCTGGTGGGCCTGGTGGGCAGGTTGGCTTAGTTGGCTCGCATTGGCACCAGGCTGGGAGTCCAGAGAAGGTCTGACGCTTCTGGCGGAAGATCGAGTTGAATGGGTTGACACGTGGCTTGGATGGTGGGGTGACGGTGATCTGGATGTCCATCATCTCGGTCCAGGCAGAGTCGGTCTCGACACGGAACACGGAGACTCCATCGAGGACCTCATCGTGCACCTCGTTGATGGTGTTGTAGAGGGATGGCACGGTGAAGAGAACCGCGAGGACGGCGAGAGAAGCAGCTCCAGTAGAGAGGGTGACGAGGAATTTCTCCATGCTGAATGTCTTGGTTGTCCCTCGGCAGTCACTGTCCTTTTATACTTCTCGTCTTGCATCATAGTGCTACTCATACTGCTTTCTCCGTAGGGGGGCGGTGTAATGCATTATTCCATTTGTCTGCACGAACTCGCTTTATTTCTCTGCTGCAACTTCCTCATACAGAAGACACAACGAGGAACATAGTAAAGTGGGCTGGCCGTCTTAAGCGGACAAAGATGAATGGGGCAGAAGGTGAGACTAAGCCGCCCAACCGGGTTTTTTTTTTGCTTCCGTGATAGCGCATAATTTGAATACATGAGAGGAAGGGGAAGTGATAGATGGCGTTTGACAATGACTTTCGAATCACGTATTCTGAAAACGTTTCTTGTGGTGAGAAATGGAACTCAGCAGGAAAGTTTGACGTTTCTAGAGAATCGCACCTCTTTCTGGTTCCAGTCGTGAACATTGAAGATTATGAATCGTATATTTTTCTGTTTAGCTCTTCAATTTAAAAGTTTCAACGTACACTTTTCAGATCCTCGTCTTTCCAGGATCAACTTTCTCTTCCAGAACTCATTCTTGCCTTTCTTCTTAGTTCATTACATGTTCTACTGTTCAAACTTGCAGCTACTGAAATCCAAAGAACTTCTTGCGTGAATACCAAAAAGTTCGCACAAAATTAACATAGTTTCCTGGAATTCACATGAAAATTTTCCCATCCTCAAGTCTTATTTCAAACATTTTCTTTCGCTACTTCGCAGAACGCAGTATAAAAAGAGGAAGTCATCCATTCGCTGTCATTCGAAATTGCACTTCCATCAGAAAAGGAAGAGACGAGAAGGCCACACACCAACGACATATTCGAGAAGACGGCGGAGAAAAACGTTGAAGCCGTTTCTAGAAGACATTGCCGAACAAAAGAAACCTCAAATTACAACGGAAACACATCAATTCCTCGTGTCCTCTTCTTCAGTCATCTTTCTTGAAAACATATGACGAGATAAGATAAAGAAAACAAAGTGTTTGAATGCAAAAAGATTTATTTCGGAAAGGCAAGAGGCAGTGCTCGTTGTGAGCCAATCTAATGGCGGGAAACGAAGACGGCGGATCTTGGTGGGCAGGCGCAGTAAGCGGCGTCGTTTCCTGGGAGTCCTGGGCCTCCTGGGGCTCCTGGCTGTCCGTCGGATCCGGCGTTTCCTGGGGCTCCGTCCTGTCCAGCTGGTCCGGCTGGTCCTGGCTGTCCGTCCTGTCCTGGGGCTCCGTCTTGTCCGGCTGGTCCAGCTGGTCCGGCGTTTCCTGGGGCTCCTGGGGCTCCTGGGGCTCCCGATCCGCGCTGTCCGTCCTGTCCTGGGGCTCCTGGCTGTCCGTCCTGTCCTGGGGCTCCTGGGGTTCCGGCGTCTCCGGCTGGTCCTGGCTGTCCATCGGCTCCTGGGGCTCCGGCGTTTCCTGGGGCTCCTGGCTGTCCGTCCGGTCCGGCTGGTCCGGCTGGTCCTTCTGGTCCGGCTGGTCCGGCTGGTCCCTCTGGGCACTTGATGCAGTCCTGGCTGACTGGGGCGCAGGTGATCGGGGCGTAGGTGGCGGTGTTGTCCTCTCCCTTTGGTCCTGGGGCTCCTGGGAGTCCTGGCTGTCCTGGCTGTCCTGGTGGTCCTGGTGGGCCTGGTGGGCAGGTTGGCTTAGTTGGCTCGCATTGGCACCAGGCTGGGAGTCCAGAGAAGGTCTGACGCTTCTGGCGGAAGATCGAGTTGAATGGGTTGACACGTGGCTTGGATGGTGGGGTGACGGTGATCTGGATGTCCATCATCTCGGTCCAGGCAGAGTCGGTCTCGACACGGAACACGGAGACTCCATCGAGGACCTCATCGTGCACCTCGTTGATGGTGTTGTAGAGGGATGGCACGGTGAAGAGAACCGCGAGGACGGCGAGGGAAGCAGCTCCAGTAGAGAGGGTGACGAGGAATTTCTCCATGACTGTAAGCCAGGTGCCTTCTTTGACGACAACCGCCCTTTTATACGTCCTCTTTCTCTCTCTCTCCGACCACCCTGCCCCTAGTCCTTCTTCATCTTCTCTCTCCAATCTCTACAGTCTCTCATCGAATTCCGTAGTAAAAAGGGGCGGTGCGCAACAAAATTCGTTGTCGATAAATGAAAAAACAAGAGGACCGGGTAGGGTGGCGTCGTCGTTTTCGGCGATAAAAAATTGCATCGCCTTCAAGTACGGCGCCAAGGTCGCTTTAGCGGAAGAAGCCGTTAGGAATTCTCATGTCGGTACGATTTTCTGCGTCTCTTCATGATCAACGGTGTTTCGCTCTCCCTGAATGGCATTCACTTATCGCGATAATCTCACCTTGAATAACGGCGTTTCGTGACGGAAAAGGACACAAGAAAGATGAGAAAGAAGCGATTTCTTGCAAGCAAAACAATAGTCATTTTGAAATGTTTATGGATGACAGGTTGTCAAATGATTCATTCACAGAGTTTCCTTTGTTTCCTGGTTAGTCATGGTTTGCCCGTGGTACTTGGTGCCTTTGTACTAGGAGTGGCAATTGGTGGCAGAGCGGAAGAAGTTCCGTTGCCGAGTACGAGAGACTCGAGCGAAGATCCGGCCGATATCCGACACTCGCAGTTGATTCCCGCTGATACCGACACCGGCACTAGTTTCCCGCTGTCGTTTCGCAACACGTTCAGTTGTTGGGTTCCTGTTTGACACGATGCATATCCTGGAGAAAGAGTATTTTTCCGATTTCTCCCTCTTTCGCTTCGCTATTTACCACTCAGACATGTCGTATCGGCATAATCACATACGACTTCATTGAGATAAGCGGGATAGTAGGTACTCGGGAGACGTCGCCACACCCAGCACGTGCTGCACAATGATACTGTTCCAAGACCGTCCGGAGTGACTCCGCGCGTTGTGCACGAGATGGGGAACCGGATTCCTGAAGATGGAATGTGCACTCTGGGTAACAACACTTGTTTGCGACGGTTTGATGAAGGTTACACTAGATGCGCAACTTTCTCAAGGTTGCGCAGTGCTGTTATCGAACTCTGGTGTGTTGTTTCTAGTAATTTGAATCGGCAACGAGAAGATTGGAATTTGAGAAAGGAGATGACCTCCCGCAGGCGGAAAACCGAAATTGACAATCTTCTCTTTTCTCATGGTTTCCAAAACGGGATGTTGATGTGAGAGTAGCGATTATGCGATGGAGAGAAACTGAAGCGAGAGAGCTACCGATGATGCCAGTCGAGTTCATTGCCGTCGTATTGGGCTGTGAAGTGGCCGTCGTCGCCTCGATGTCCCTCTTCACAATCCGTTTCAACACCCCGTTGTTCTTGTTCTTCCAGCCAGTGCCATCTACATAATAATCTCCTTCATCATCATCTGAAACCCTTGAAATGTCCCAAAGAACTTCGAATGTGCCCGTACAATCATCGTAATCCCACTCGTAATGCTGCTTCGCCTTCTTCTTCTTCTCATAAACACCCTTATCTTTCCGAGTGAAACGGTACTTTTGGCAAGTGGAAAAGTTCCTCTGGTTGCTGAACACCTGATCGATTGTGCCAGGAAGCAGTCCTACCTGCAAAAAGATAGATAAAAACGAAGAGAGAGCAGAAAACCTTCCGAAGTTGTCCTCGGAGATCCTTGTAGCAATCACGACATTGTTTCGTCTTGCAATTGTTCAAGGTTCCCGCCTGAATCTATAGATTGGACCAAGTATCAGGTCTATTTCCAACCATGGCAGCTTTTTCTCTCTGGGTGATGGTGAGGTCAGGGAAAGCGACGATAGCTTCTTCGAGACTGGCTGCCTGAAGCCGTGAATCGTACGGGATGCAGTTCGGAGGGCTTGAAGGCGTCGTAGCAGGAAGGCATTGACACTGAAAACGAGCGAATCGTGTTTCCTACGAGACTCGGTGTATGCAATCTGTCGGAATGCTCAGAGTTCTATGTTTTCGTTTCCAACTAACCTTCGGAGTGGCGAGGGTACTCGATTGCGAGATGATATCGTTGAAGAGGTCAATTTTTCTCGGCATATCGTACTGCTGATTGCAGAAACAAAAAAGACATAGCGTGGAAATTATCAATAGTTCAAACTCGATCCGTCGACTCATTGGAGCATTGTCAGCTCGCCGTTCCACTTCCCAATGTCACTTGCGGAAGGAGAAAACGTCGAATGAACTTTGTGCCTGGCGTGGATGAAAAATGAAGACCGCTGGCAGTGAGGGGCGCCTCGCGAGGGCGACATAGACTCTAATCCGCCACTCTTTCATGTAACGCCTCTTGATTACAACATAAACGCATTCGAATCCTTTTCGAAATCGTACGGTTACAAAAGTGTTCAAAACGACATTTGTTCAAAGGATTATAAATTGATCAACTGGCGATGTACTAGTCAATGGTACCAAAAGTAATCAAAAGTTTAATTGTAGAACAGTGAGAAATTAATAAAAAGTCATTGAATCATGGTTTCGAGCACAGCTCGACTACTTTCTCGGCGTACAAAGGAGAAACTGCCTGCGGGAATGCGAGCAGTCCGTTCTGTTGTCTCGCACTCTCGATGCACTTCATCATCGCGGAGTGAACGGCTCCGCACGACATCATCAACGGAGGCTCCCCGACTCCCTTCGAGGAGTACACTTGAGCTCCCTCCACTTTGTTGATGCCGAGCAGTTTGACTCTGAAGTCTTTCGGCACGTTCGCTGCCTTCGGAATCTTGTACTTCCACGCAGAGTTCTGATCGAGCTGGCCCGTCTCCTTGTCGAAAGTGACCTTCTCGCAAGTCACCAGTCCGTACCCCTGCATGAAAGCTCCCTCGATCTGTCCAATGTCGATCGCGGGATTCAGACTGACTCCCACGTCCATCACAATGTCAACTCGAATGACTCGATTGTATCCCGTTCGAGTATCCACTTCCATCTCGACGGCACACGCTCCGGTTGTATTGTATGGGGCGTCCATTTCTGCGACTCCGTATTTTTTTCGCTCCACCCTTTAATGAAACAAATAAACAACTCATGTGACTAGCAAGTCTAACACTCCATATTCGGTGCACTGAAGGGGAATGAACAGACTATAAGCCTCCAAAACTGCCTTGTCCCAATCTCCTTCGTTCTTGTCGATTAGAGGTTGCAGCTTTGACAGAATCCTGTTGCAGCAAACGATCACTGCCAATCCGTGGGTATCCGCATTCTGACTGCCACCAGTTTCCGGCGAGTTTGTCACTTTATCAGTACTTGTATCCACGATTGTGATCGCATTAATTGGTCTCTATAATTCGAGATACTGAATGATAGTCGGAACATTGTTGTGCTTTACTTTCAGGGCTTCACTGCAAACCTGCAACATCTTCTGATTGAGGCCTTGACCCATTTCAGTTCCTCCGATGGTCAACTGAACGGATCCATCCAAGTTGATGAGAAGACTAGCGATTCCATGGCCTGACGGACCTGGATGGGGCAAACCGAACCGAACAGACGACATGGCGATTCCGCGTTTCACAGATTTTGAATTCTTGTTGAACTCTTCCGTTTTCCTCTTTCTCTCTTCGAACTCTGACCACTTTGCACAGTAAGTCCAACACTCTACGAGAGCATCACAGTGAATAGTTCCACCCAGAAAGTTCTTCTCGCCTTCGACTGCGAAGTTCAATCTCTTCACCTGAAAATACAAACACCATCATACTTTTTCCATGTTCTCACACACTTCTTCCACGTCTCTCTTCACTTCAAAAGCGATTCTACGCATGACACTTTCATTGATTATCTTTGCTTGCGGGTTTCCGTATCCTCTCAAAGCTGTGTTGCTGCAGGAGTTTGTTTTCACAGGGAACCCATCCACTCTGACTTTTCCCATATTGTACACATCGTCGATCTTGACTCCCATCACGAGAGTCACTCCTTCCGAATGGTCTTTCGACCATCCTCCGTTGAGCCACACTTTGTAGTGGATGCCCTGCACTCTTCCCTCGGAATCGATTCCCACTCTGTATTTCGCATGTGCCGGGTGTCTCTTCCCAGTCATCACAATGTCGTCTTCTCTCGAAAGGAATCCGTAGACGGGCCTCTTCAACTTTCTCGCCACGACTGCACAAATTCCAGCGATCCACGCGGCATTGTTCACTTTCCCTCCAAAAGCTCCTCCCAAGCGTTTAGTCTGAGAATAATGAAAAAAAAACAGGTGGAAACAGAGTCCTACTTTGACAATAATGTTATGTGCTGGAAAATTCAATATCTCTGAAACCATGAGTTGAGTGAAACTGGCAGCCTGCGTAGAACTGTGAATGACCCTGAAAAGAAGTTTGAAGGGATTCTTTGGGATCCACTCACATCTCGTCTGCTTCACCAGGAATGACTAGACTGCTCTGCGTCTCCATGTAAAAGTGCTCTTGGCCACCCACATCCACCTCTCCTTCCAACACTTTATCCGCTTTTCCAATGCATTCGTTCACTTCGTCTTCTGATTTCCCGTAGTGTTGTACTGCTCCAAGAAGCGACCCAGCCTCTCTGGCCGCTTTGAAATCTACCAACGAATGCAATTCCTTGTACTCCACTCTCACCAGTTTGGCTGCTCTTCTCGCCACTAGAACATCTTCCGCCGCTATCACGCCGATCACTTGACCCACTGATTCCACCTGCAAACATGTCGTTTTCGTATTTTCTAGTCGTAGTTCAACCTTCTTATCCGCAAATATACGCGTGTCATCAGGGAAATTGATGTTTTTCTGTGAGAGGCCGGGAGTATTGTTCCCAGGAAGATCGTTAATGTCAAAGTATCCCACAACACCTTCCAGCTTCAATGCTTCAGATGCATCAATAGCAACTATTTCCGCGTGGGGAACAGATGACAGAACGAATCCGAGATGAACCGCAGCTTTAATCAAACTGTGAAACACTATTGAAAATGTGAAACTAACCATGTGACTTGATGTCGTTTACGTACAAAGCCTCCCCAGTTATTGCTCTCTCGTTGAAATAGTTTGCAAGAGGACGACCAGCTGACTCGTTTTCAGACGGCTAAATGAACCGATGAAACCTTGAATTGCTAAAGATTACCTTGAAATATTGAAGGTAATTCACTCCATCGTCTGAAGTAACTCTTCGCCCTCTCAGAAAATCAGAGAACCGTTCCAATGCAACAGGCAGGTAGGGAGAGTTCTTGACTTCGGCTGGATACTCCACAGAATCTACATCACTACTGTAAACTTGCTCCTACGTCACTGTTTCCGTTTTTATTCGGATACCTTTCTCTTTTGTCGAAATAAGATTCAAGACCGTACAATCTAGTGGGGAATCCTCCGAAGCCAGCGAAGAATCTGCTGGAATTGTTTCCATACAAAGCAGCAAAGTTGAAGACGGTCGAGTCCTTTTCGCTTGTTTCGCCCATTTTGTAACAGAAAAGACGACGTTCCTGAAGAAATATTCGATATTCAGAGAGTATCTACAATATCGCCTTACGTCAGTCCTACTGAATACTGCATTCACAACTGTGTCGCCGGCGGACTTCATCGCGAACACTTCGATTCCAACGCTGCGCAAATCTCCACTCTCTGTTAGAACGGTGAGTTGCACGTCGAGAGCGCATAGCAGAATCAGAAGATCACTGACAGATTGGGAAGACCTGATTCCCGACAGGAAGGCTCCCGTCCAAGTAGCAAAGTTGGCCACTTGTTGGGAAGAGAACTTCAGAAGGAAATGGCTCACTTCTCGACCGATGTTCGGATGCAAATGGCCGGAAAGTGTATCGGAGAGTTCTCAAAAAAACACTTTGAATGCCGAACTGTCCTTGCTTCTTACTCTGAATGCTGACTGCCGATCCGACCGTCACCGTTTCAGAAGTCACTTTGATCTCGTTGAATTCCTCCACGTATTTTGTGGTCACCCACTTCTTAGTAACCTGTTTCGGATCACTTGAGGCTACTGAAACTTTCTAATTGGATCCTTTCGAATGACTTTTTCTCACAGAGTCGAGTGATAAGTCCAGACGAAATCACTGTATCGGCTCGTTTTGCAGCTAGCTTGAACTGCTCCAAAGACTTTGGAATCGCGAGTTGAATCCTGCTTCCGTTGAGTAGAATCTCCTCGGGAGTGTCGACAAAAGTCTGAAAACGGCGACGAATTGACGGGGGCAGTTGGTGGGAGAGTTACGGACTCTGAGTGAAGGCGGGAATATGATCTCCTGTGTTGGGTCGTACTTGGGAAAGTCATCGAAAGTGAGAAGCTTCTCGTTGTACTCCTCCTCCTCGTTTTTCTGGTCCTTACAACATCCCCCCGCGTTCTTTTTGCCTCCACAGCATCCCTTGTCAGAGAAACTGTAAAGTGCCTCGAGAATAGGACGGTATCCAGTGCAACGACACAGATTCGCACGGATGGCAGAGTTGATCTGCTCGATGGTCGGGCTGGGATGGTTGCGGAGGAGGGCGTAGGCAGACATGACGAAGCCGGGAGAGCAGAATCCACCTGGAGACAGAGGTGAGAAGACGTCGGGAGAGAAGGACACTCACATTGCAACGCGTGTCCTCTGGCCATTCTGTCTTGGATCGGATGGATCTTTTCACGACTTCCCACGCCCTCGACAGTGATTATGAACTGCCGGTGGACGTGGAAGAGTGGGACGAGGCAGGCGTTGACCGCTCGATAAGTGGCCTTCTCGAGAGCGTCGTCCCAAGACCCGAGAACTACGGTGCACGAGCCACAGACTCCTTCCTCGCATCCGAGTTTAGTTCCACGGAGACCCACTGAACCTTCTAGTTCTCAACTCTCTGCTGGTCTCAACTCACATTTATTCCGTAGATAATAGGCGAGAGTCAGTTCTGGATCGAAGTTCCGCTCACTCACATCCTTTCCGTTCACATTGAAAAAGATTCCAGTCGACTTCTCTGCGAACGCCATTGAAAAACAGTTTTGTATTGTTTTGAAGCGCTGGTCTAATTTTATTTTGTCGCTAAACTCGAAATAGCTTCCGCAAGCTGTAAACTTTGATTGAATGAGAGGAGGGGAACGACGAGTATTGTTGAAAGAAACAAAATACTAAAGGTAGAACAGAACCGCGTTGTTTGGGAGACTAAGTTCGAAAGAAAAGAAACGCAATCGAAGGGACAACTCGGAAGATAAGAAACGGAGAAGAGAGAGAGAGATAAGATACGAAGAAGAGTCGACAGATCACAAGTTTTTATGTCCGCCCTGTGTTGTTCACGAGAACGATTTCACAGATGGATGAACCCGAACAAACATCATTAAAGGGGCAGTTCTAGACCAGAGTTGATATATTTTCAAGATACTCTCTGAAAAACTCTCGGTTTGTTCATGTTCAAAGATCATGAAACATCCAGGAAAGAGCTAACCGGTTTGTGAAAATTATGCGGAAACTTTACAAAGCACAATGTTTATTGAATGTATGTTGTCGCTTGTACAGAAATGAAAATAATAAATCATGGTTTCGAGCACAGCTCGACTACTTTCTCGGCGTACAAAGGAGACACTGCTTGCGGGAATGCGAGCAGTCCGTTCTGTTGTCTCGCACTCTCGATGCACTTCATCATCGCGGAGTGAACGGCTCCGCACGACATCATCAACGGAGGCTCCCCGACTCCCTTCGAGGAGTACACTTGAGCTCCCTCCACTTTGTTGATGCCGAGCAGTTTGACTCTGAAGTCTTTCGGCACGTTCGCTGCCTTCGGAATCTTGTACTTCCACGCAGAGTTCTGATCGAGCTGGCCCGTCACCTTGTCGAAAGTGACCTTCTCGCAAGTCACCAGTCCGTACCCCTGCATGAAAGCTCCCTCGATCTGTCCGATGTCGATCGCGGGATTCAGACTGTGACCCGCGTCCATGACCATATCAACTCGAATCACTCGATTGTATCCCGTTCGAGTATCCACTTCCATCTCGACGGCACACGCTCCAGTCGTATAATAAGGATACTCAAACTCTCCGATGCCCATTTTGACATGGTCGGCACTATAAAAATTCAATGAAATGAGCATCGAAAAAATATGTCCTACTATCCATATTCGATGCACTGGAGCGGCACAAACGTTTTGTATGCGTCGTGAACAGCTTTGTTCCAATCCCCGTCATTCCTGTCGAGCACAGGTTGCAACTTCGACAGGATCGTTTGACAACACTTGAGGACTGCCATTCCGTTTGTATCAGGATTCTGACTGCCTCCAGTCTCCGGTTCATTGGCAATTTTGTCCGTGCTTGTATCAATGATTGTTATCGTTTCCATCGGCCGCTGTAATTAAACCGTAGTACTGGGCAGTAACATCTTTGCTCACTTGCAGGGCTTCACTGCAGACCTGCATCATCTTTTGATTAAGGCCTTGACCCATTTCAGTTCCTCCGATGGTCAACGAAATAGATCCATCTATATTAATGAGAAGACTGGCAATTCCATGCCCAGTGTCTCCGGGCTGTGGCAAACCGAACCGAACAGACGACATGGCGATCCCGCGTTTCACAGATTTTGAGTTTTTGTTGAACTCTTCCGTTTTCTTCTTTCTCTCTTCGAACTCTGACCAAGTCATGCAGTGATCCCAACATTCTACGAGAGCATCAGAGCGAATAGTTGAGTCTAAGTAGTCTTTCTCGCCTTCGACTGCGAAGTTCAGCCTTTTCACCTGAAAATACAAACATCCGCATACATTTTTTTGTATTCTCACCTACCTCTTCCACGTCTTTCTTCACTTCGAAAGCGATTCTTCGCATGATGTTCTCATTGATCATTTTTGCTTGCGGGTTACCATATCCTCGGAATCCAGTGTTACTGATGGTATTCGTTTTAACCGCAAACCCTTCGAACCTGGCTGCTTTCGCTTTGTAAACGTCGCCGATGTTGAATCCCATGACCATCAGGACGCCTTCCGTGACATCTTTCGACCATCCTCCGTCGAGCCACACTTTGTAGTGGATGCCCTGCACTCTTCCCTCGGAATCGATTCCCACTCTGTATTTCGCATGTGCCGGGTGTCTCTTGCCAGTCATCACAATGTCGTCTTCTCTCGAAAGGAATCCGTAGACGGGCCTCTTCAACTTTCTCGCCACGACTGCACAAATTCCAGCGATCCACGCGGCATTGTTCACTTTCCCTCCAAAAGCTCCTCCCATGCGCTTCGTCTGGAAATAGGGACTGAATTAAAACCAAATGGTATCAATGTATACTTTGACAATGATCTTGTTCTCGGGCACGTTCATCATTTCTGAAACCATGAGTTGAGTGAAACTGGCAGCCTGCGTAGAACTGTGAATGACCCTGAAAAGAAGTTTGAAAGGATTCTGGCTTCTTTGGGATCCACTCACATCTCGTCTGCTTCACCAGGAATGACTAGACTGCTCTGCGTCTCCATGTAAAAGTGCTCTTGTCCGCCCACATCCACCTCTCCTTCCAACACTTTATCCGCTTTTCCAATGCATTCGTTCACTTCGTCTTCTGATTTCCCGTAGCGTTCTACTTCTTGCAGATAAGATTCCGCCTCTCTGGCCGCTTTGAAATCTACCAACGAATGCAATTCCTTGTACTCCACTCTCACCAGTTTGGCTGCTCTTCTCGCCACTAGAACATCTTCCGCCGCTATCACGCCGATCACTTGGCCCACTGATTCCACCTGCAAACATGTCATTTTCGTATTTTCTAGTCGTAGTTCAACCTTCTTTTCGGCAAAGATCGGTGCATTGTCCAGAATCGTCATGTTATGTACAGATAGACCAGGAACATTATTGCCAGGAAGATCATTGATATCAAAATATCCGACAACACCTTCAAGTTTCAAAGCATCCGAAGGATCGACAGAAGTTATTTCTGCATGTGGCACAGAAGACAGAATGAATCCGAGATGCACAGCGCCTGAATTACACTGTCCGAAGCACTTGATCACTTTGAACCTCACCGTATGCGTGCATGTCGTTGACGTACAAAGCCTCTCCTATGATGGCTCTCTCGTTGTAATAGTTCGCAAGAGGACGACCAGCTGACATATTCTCGGACGGCTGGATAAAAATACGATAAAGTCGATAGTAAAAGGGGGTTACTGTATTTCTCGAACTTATCACTGAAGATCTCTACTAGAAGGGCGCTTGTATTTAAGGATATTAGAAGTGGAATTAGCCCGAATGCAAAAAAGGAGTCCAAAACTTGTTGTCAAACGTTCTCGAGAGTCTGCTCGAAGAACGCGGCAGTCGAGTCTACAAGATACCTTGAACCATTGAATGTAGTTGACTGTCTCGTCCAAGTGTTCCACTTTATTGCATTCGATTAACTGTACAAACCGCTCCAGAGCCACTTTCAAACCGGGAGAATCTTTGATTCCTGAGTGGTCAACGAGAGATTTCACATTGATTCTGCCAAAAAAAAACTAGTGTTGCTACTGTTTCTCGACTTCGACTCACTCTTCGCTCTTCTTCCGATGCTCCTTCGGGCGTGACTCTGAGCTTTTCAAACCTATCGGCATGTCTCCGATGTCATCAAAGAGTCGACTCGAGTGATTTCCGAGCAGAGCTGCAAAGTACTGTTCCAATGCGATCGACAGGTCCGGAGTGTTTTTGATTTCGACCGGACTTTCCAAAGAATCCACATCACTACTGCAAACTTGTCCTACACGCACCGTTCTTTTGTACTTCTCGCAATACCTTTCTCTTTTGTCGAAATAAGATTCAAGACCGTACAATCTAGTGGGGAATCCTCCGAAGCCAGCGAAGAATCTGCTGGAATTGTTTCCATACAAAGCAGCAAAGTTGAAGACGGTCGAGTCCTTTTCGCTTGTTTCGCCCATTTTGTAACAGAAAAGACGACGTTCCTGAAGAAATATTCGATATTCAGAGAGTATCTACAATATCGCCTTACGTCAGTCCTACTGAATACTGCATTCACAACTGTGTCGCCGGCGGACTTCATCGCGAACACTTCGATTCCAACGCTGCGCAAATCTCCACTCTCTGTTAGAACGGTGAGTTGCACGTCGAGAGCGCATAGCAGAATCAGAAGATCACTGACAGATTGGGAAGACCTGATTCCCGACAGGAAGGCTCCCGTCCAAGTAGCAAAGTTGGCCACTTGTTGGGAAGAGAACTTCAGAAGGAACTGGCTCACTTCTGGACCGATGTTCGGATGCAAATGGCCGGAAAGTGTATCGGAGAGTTCTCAAAAAAACACTTTGAATGCCGAGATGTTCTTGTTTCCTACTCTGAATGCTGACTGCCGATCCGACCGTCACCGTTTCAGAAGTCACTTTGATCTCGTTGAATTCCTCCACGTACTTTGTGGTCACCCACTTCTTAGTAACCTGTTTCGGATCACGTGAGGCTACTGAAACTTTCTAATTGGATCCTTTCGAATGACTTTTTCTCACAGAGTCGAGTGATAAGTCCAGACGAAATCACTGTATCGGCTCGTTTTGCAGCTAGCTTGAACTGCTCCAAAGACTTTGGAATCGCGAGTTGAATCCTGCTTCCGTTGAGTAGAATCTCCTCGGGAGTGTCGACAAAAGTCTGAAAACGGCGACGAATTGACGAGGGCAGTTGGTGGGAGAGTTACGGACTCTGAGGGAAGGCGGGAATATGATCTCCTGTGTTGGGTCGTACTTGGGAAAGTCATCGAAAGTGAGAAGCTTCTCGTTGTACTCCTCCTCCTCGTTTTTCTGGTCCTTACAACATCCCCCCGCGTTCTTTTTGCCTCCACAGCATCCCTTGTCAGAGAAACTGTAAAGTGCCTCGAGAATAGGACGGTATCCAGTGCAACGACACAGATTCGCACGGATGGCAGAGTTGATCTGCTCGATGGTCGGGCTGGGATGGTTGCGGAGGAGGGCGTAGGCAGACATGACGAAGCCGGGAGAGCAGAATCCACCTGGAGACAGAGGTGAGAAGACGTCGGGAGAGAAGGACACTCACATTGCAACGCGTGTCCTCTGGCCATTCTGTCTTGGATCGGATGGATCTTTTCACGACTTCCCACGCCCTCGACAGTGATTATGAACTGCCGGTGGACGTGGAAGAGTGGGACGAGGCAGGCGTTGACCGCTCGATAAGTGGCCTTCTCGAGAGCGTCGTCCCAAGACCCGAGAACTACGGTGCACGAGCCACAGACTCCTTCCTCGCATCCGAGTTTAGTTCCACGGAGACCCACTGAACCTTCTAGTTCTCAACTCTCTGCTGGTCTCAACTCACATTTATTCCGTAGATAATAGGCGAGAGTCAGTTCTGGATCGAAGTTCCGCTCACTCACATCCTTTCCGTTCACATTGAAAAAGATTCCAGTCGACTTCTCTGCGAACGCCATCTAAAGGACCGGTCCGAGCTGCTGCTAAGCTGCGAACTGTAACCAATAACACGGGTCAGTTCTAGTTGGACAAGAAGCAAATATTTGTGAAGGGAAACAAAGAAGACAGTGAAAAATGCGAGAAAACAGAATGAAGAAACGGGTTGTTGGGGGCAAAAGTTAGTTTCAACACGAGGAAATGAGACGAACTAGACAAATTCAGTGATAAGAATTGGCGAAGAGAGATACAATTTAAAGGGGAATTGTCAGATCACTGATGATCAGACCTGTTTTCGGACGTAACAGCCGATCACACAACCACGGACGGAAGAGAAACGTAGATCATTTCACATCAAGTATAAAAAGATTTCACCAGGTTCGTGACGTACTCGGGTCGGCGTTCTTCACAAAAAGTCTTGAAAAACTCGGCCGGCGACCAGTTGACTCGTGTTTTGGCACACAATGTTTGCTCTTTCGCGCTTCCCACCCAAATCAAATTACACGTAATCGAACACAAAAACTATCTTGATTTCTGCGCGAAGCGGCGGACTTCAGATCTTTTGATGTCGGCCGACACGACCGGTTTTCCGCTGCCATTGGTCAATAACAGTAATATAAAAGTGAGTTGCTGCTCTGTGAGCAACATCCACCTCCCCATTGCTCATCGCTTTCTTCGGAATGAAGTCGTCCACGCTCGCTGTCTTTCTCGTTGTACTCGTTGCTTTGGCTTCGGTGAGATCCTCTGAGATAAACACTGAAATGTAAGTATCGAGATTGCAGACAGCCACTTTGCGACCACCAAAGACGGACTCTCTGGTTCGCGACAAAAGACAATGCAACTGCGCTCCCGCTTCTTCCTCATCGCCGAGCTCCTCCTGCTCTTGCAACTCCGCCAGCCAGACTCAGTCCTGCACATGCCAGAACACCCCGTCCTACTCCCCCTACTCTTCTTCCTCGGACAACTGCAACTGCAACCAGCAGTCAAGCACTCAGAACTCGCCAGTCACCATCCAAGTGACCTCCAACCAGTGTGCTCCGGCCTGCCAGCAATCTTGCTCCCAGCAATGTGAGCTTCAAGCGTACCAGAACATTGCCGCGAATGCCATAGCCAACTGCATCACACAGTGTCAATCCAAGTGCCAGGCCCAATGTGGGAACGGCAACAATAACGGCTACCAGAGAAGTCCGAGCAGCTCCACGAGCTCTCCGGTCCTCGTCCGTCTAGATATCACTTCTGGAGGCAGCTCGAGCTCGCAGTGCTCTCCACAGTGCAATCAGCAGTGCAACCAGCAGTGCGCCTCTCAGAATCAGCCGACTGCCCAGTGTGCCAGCGAATGCAGCAGCCAGTGCTCCAACGCGTGCTCTTCGGCTTCCCAGTCCTACGCTCAATGTTCTTCCCAGTGTGCTGCTCAATGCGCGGGCTCTTCGAACTCCAACTACAACCAACAGTGTCAACAACAATGCCAGTCTAACACTTGCAACAACCAATACCAGCAGACTGTGACCACTACTACGGCCGCTCCGATTGTTCAAGTGAGTTTGCTCTCCCCCATTTTCTGATGCCTTCTTCCAGATTGTTCTCAACTCGAGCCTTCTCAACAGCGGATCCCAGTGCGAGCCCCAATGCGAGCAATCCTGCCAGTCCCAGTGCCAAGCCCAGCAACAAGGTCAGCAGCAATGTGCACAAGCCTGCCAAACGAGCTGCGTCGCGCAGTGCCAGCCATCGACCGTCGCCTGCATGCCGGCCAGTTCTTCGAACAACTGTCAATGCCAGCCTAACTACTCGCAATGTGGCAATCAGTGTTGCAGAAAGTGAAGAAAGCCGATTCGACCGATCGATTTTTGTCTGTACATAAAGAAACAAATAAATGTTTTTCTTTTCATTTCAATTGAACCTTTTATAAACCAATACTTCCTTTTGATATCTATTTGAAAATCCGCGCACTGTCGCTGGCGCGTTTCACGTGCGCGTCAGCAAATCTTGGACACAACTCTCGTTTTTTTCTGTTTTTATTTTGTTTTTTGTTTCAGTTTTTAGATTTTTGATAAGTACCATGCGCTGTTCAGAGTCATTCGTATTTTGAAATTTTTGTTTCTTAATCGAATTCGTTTTTCTTTCCATTTCAAAAATCGATAACTCATCAGCGAAAATGTAAATTTCACAATCGCAACTCTGACATCATTTCGTAGCCGCATTCGACATTTTCATTGATTACCGACTACCTTCTTTGATTCGTTTGGCTTTTTTTTTTTCAAACAAACTTTCTTCTTTTTACAGACAACATGTTCTCCTTCCCGAGGACAGGTTCGAACTCTTCAACTACCATTTACGATACAGTCAACCAGAGGTTTCAAGACGGATACAACAAAATGAGGGAGGCGATAGAACTAGACGAAATCACGAAACAGAGTAAGCTCGCGTCACGTGTTGCATCTATCTCATTTGAATCTTGGCAGGCGGAACGGTGCCGGAAAAACTGCGAGCAGCCGAACTGTACAAGGAAGCGCGGAAAATAATGAGAGAGGCGAATCAGTTTAATATCATGGATATTCCTGAGAGTAAACGAAGTGAAATCCGACAGGCAAGAGAAAGAATGGCCAAGTTGGACATCAGTGCTCAGGACAGACTTGTCAAAATCTGTATGCTTTCTGTGAGATATTCGAAAACCATACCGATTTCAGGCAACGAAATAGATCCGGCAAAGAAAACAAGGCCGACGACCGGAGGAGCCGTACGTCCGGCTTCCCCCGCAAATCGACCAGTGCGAACTGCCCGCCCTTACGTTCCGGTGAGCAGTTGATATGTTTGTCCTTGGTTATCCTGTTATTCTTAAGTCTATGTTACTTCTCATCTTTGACCAACAGTTTATTTTCTATTTGTTAAGTTTGAGAAGAAAACGGCTGCAAAAGAGAAACAAAACGACGAAAATGTGCACGTGTGCTCACGCGGAGACCGTTGCGGAGCACACCATCCGATAGCAAAGAAGCCAGTCTTGGAGAAGTCATCGGGCCGAAATCTGAAGAATGTCCCCGCGAATAACGTGGTCAAGGTGTCTATTTTAGTTCGCTGCATGATTTTTCCCGACAATGTCCCCCGTTTAAAATATGTGTGACGCTGGTAATCTATATCTTCGTAACGTGACAGTTGCAGCCTGCTTCGTCGATGCAACAAACTGGAGTCAATAGAGCAGCCCTTCTGAAAGGAGTCGACAAAGTTATTGGAGAGCGACTTTTGGATGAGGTTCTGAGTAATACGGGAGTACGGATGGACGACGTCGCTGGATGTCACTCTGCGAAGGCTGCACTTGAAGAAGCAGTCATTCTACCGGCCCTCAATCCGAATTTGTTCAGTGGCCTCCGACAGCCCGTTAAAGGGATTCTTCTGTTCGGACCACCGGGAAACGGTAAAACTCTGCTCGCGAAGGCAGTTGCTGGAGACTCTAAACAAATGTTCTTCAACATCAGCGCGTCTTCCCTCACTTCCAAATGGGTCGGAGACTCGGAGAAGACTATCCGGGGACTCTTCCAGATCGCTCGTAATGCGCAACCATCCATTATTTTTATCGGTGAGCCCGAATATTCAGAGGGGAAGAAACAATTGACATTCAGACGAAATCGATTCTATTCTCTGTGAACGATCGGAAAAAGACGCAGAAGTGTCCCGACGAATGAAGACAGAGTTCCTCGTGCAGTTTGACGGAGCCACGTCCTCCGCGGACGATCGGATCCTCGTGATTGGTGCGACCAACAGACCATACGAACTGGATGACGCCGTGTTGAGAAGGTTCCCGAAGAGAATCATGCTCAACTTGCCAGACGACTCAGCCCGTAAAGAACTGATAACGAAGACGTTAAAAAGGCATAATATGATGGACGGAATGACTGATAGTGACATTAGGTAAACTCGCGACTGGTTCGAAAATACCATTCCGACGCTTCAGATATGTTGCATCTAATACGAGCGGGTTCTCAAATTCTGATCTTGTGGCACTTTGCAAGGAAGCTGCAATGGTTCCGATCCGTGAAATAGACAAGTCGAAATTGTGTCAAACAGACGGAAACAATCTGCGAAGAATCAGAGTAATCACTCTACTCTCAATGAATTTCTAACTTCCAATTTCAGAGGTCCGATTTCGACCAGGCGCTGAATGCTATCCGACCGTCGACTTCCGAAAAAATCATGTCAAAACTCAAAGATTTCTCCCGAAATTTTGGATGCTAACTCAAAAACAGAAACACGAGTACTCACTTCCCAATCGCCTTTCTATACATACTGCTTCTTTTATTGTACCTTTAGTTTTTTGTGACGATGATCTCTTTTTCTTTCCATCGTAGATGTTTGTTTATAAAGTTAAAAAAAAAACACAGAAAACCCGCGAGTGGCATGAAGAGGTGTGAAATCAGATAGATCAAGCGGCGACGTGCAGTTCCATCGGCTTCTCATTTTCGTTTTTTTCCTCTGGCGACGATAGTTCTCGGTTCTAAAATTAGAACGATTGGAAAAGTTTCAGGAAACAAATAGGAGTTACCCTTGTTCCGTTCACAATCAGCATCAAGAAAATGGGCAGGAACACGAGCCCATGGAGAATTGAGAAGTTGATGACGAGGAAGACGGTTTTGAAGAAGATCTGGACGATGTAGGAGTCGACGAGAGTGAGCAGCAGGATGCCGAGCACCGTGGACGAGGCTCCGAGGAAGACGGGCCAGCCGAGCGTCTCGAGAGCTGCCACGGCTCGCATGTGCGAGGTGCCGTAGCTCTGCGAGAAGGCGTACGCGATGTGCGCGGAGAGGTCGACGGCGAATCCGATGCACATGATGACGGTGATGATGGAGACGCTGTCCAGGTTCACTCCCCAGTAGGACATGAATCCGAGCACGCCGACGTTGATGCTTGCGATGGAGAGCACGATGGAAATGGCGCACTTGGCTTCGGGAATCATCACGAGAGAGACGGCGAGGATGGTGGCCAGATCGAGGAACATGTTCTGGAACAAAGAGGGCGCCAGCTCGAGATACTGATCGGCGAACGGGTAGTATTCGTGGAAAGTGGTCACGTTGAACACCGAGTACTTCTCCGAAATCGCCCTCATCAGTTTGCAGCTGTGTGTGTGGTCCGTCGGAGTACGGTAGTTGCGGAGCCCGAGCTGGAAGCGGAACGCAGTGACACGTGGCGTCTCTTCCAGAGACGTGTTGGCCCAGACCATGTCCATCTGCCACAGACGACGTCCTCCGGCCACTACAAGCCAGTCACGGCACCTGTGGTACCATTCGGAAGACGTGTTCGGCTTCTGGATATTCAGATCATGCAGCTCCGTGTTCAGATGGGTCTCGTAGGCTCGCAGCCAGATCATGGTCGCGTTCGAGTTCATCGTGTACTGGGTTCCCTCGAATTCTGAAGCAAAGCACTGATAACTCGTTCGGTTCTCGGATTCTGAAACCTCTCATCATCTGATCGAAAACTTTCCGGGACTCTGGCTCGAAAAGGTCGGGCGGTCTGTTGACGACGACTTGCATCTGGAGCCCTTCTCTCCAGAAGGTCTCGTCTATGATCTCGTAGAACTTGGACAGATAGAAGCTCTCTCGCACGAGCAGTTTCGGATCGAGACCCTCTTTTATGTTGAGGCATCCCCCGATGGCGAGCGAAATGTAGACGAGGTAGAGAAGGAGCGCGCACACCTGAAACGAAGTGATCAGCAGGATCCCGGAGCTCCAGCTGACTCACCTGCGTGCTTCTTTGCAGAATGAACGGTCCGATGATCTCCCTGAACACCTTGCTGACAAGAGTCTCTTCCGAGTTGTGGCCCGGCTCCTGAACCAGAAGGATCTCTTCTGAGTCCCATCTCCCGCTCACCTCATCGTGTCTTTCCAGAGTGTGCTCCAACTTCGCCACCATCTCCCCCAGTTTCGTCTTTCTCCCATCCTCTTCCGCCTCCTTTTTCTCGCTAACTCTTCTGCGAACCTCTTGGTTTTGCCGATTCACAGAGCCCGAGAGCAGCCACAGTTTCCACTTGTTCTCCGTTTTCTCCGGATCGACGGCCTTCCGGAACAGCAGGCTGTGTTGGTCGTTTTCTTCCATTTCCGCTGCGTAAGCAAGAACTGGCCCGAGGAATATGATCTGAGGTAAAAATGAAATTCGTTTTCAACTGAAAGAGCTCACCTGGTAAACATAACAGAAGAAGCACTGCACACACGTGTACAGACAGAACATCTGAACTCCGGGAAGAACTGTCCAGCAGCCGACGGCGAAGGTCGTCTGAAAGTGGAACATCAGATGGGAGAGGTCTTCTGGAGACTGACGATGTCGGTGATCGAAGTGATCGAAATGGCGACTGCCGCTTCGGAGAGGGTGTGTCCGATGCGCTTCTCGGCGGAATGCTTCGGATCCGTGCGATGCCACTCGGCAGACATGATGAACAAATCGTCGATTCCGATGCACAAAATCAGGAACGGAGACACGTTTACGATGGCATTGTAGAGCGCTCCGCACCAGAGGATGAGTCCGAACGAGGTGACTGTGGACATGACGGGAGTCAGGAGACCGGCGGCCGCGACCATCGGTTTGCTTCTCACCCAGTCGATCATCACCTGTGTTGAACTTCTCGTTCTGTGTCTCCGGAGAACCACGGAGACGAGGAAGGAGAAAGTGAAGAGAATGGCGCAAGTGCCGACGAACTTGGGAGCCAGCGTGTCCGCGACGTCTTGCAGCCCTTCTGGAAGGGTCATGTTGTGGTTGAGTCCGAACTCGAGCAGCTCGGATGGCGGGTTCTCTTTGTCGGTCAGCCATTTTGTCAGCATCTGTCTCCACTGGACCCCGTACTTGTCCACTTTTCCCTCTCTCGTGTTATAAGTCAGTCTGATTGCCGACGCATAGTCAAAATGTCCCTCTTCGTCAACGAGATTCGGTGCTCCGACGAGTGCTCCAAAGTAGATCGGTTCAGTGCCCCGCCAACCGATCGGATACGTGATGTTGACCTGAACGAATGTGTTCTCTCGAGAGTTTCCACTTCAGTTCTCACCTGAGTGTTGATGATGTCACTCGCGAATTCAGCGAACGGTCCCGAAAAGTTGCCCCATCTCGTTTTCGGCATCAGCATTGTGATGTGATCGTTCAAGTAGCACGCCCAGTCGTATCTCATGCACAGGTCTGTGTATGCGATCTGGAAGCCTTTCACATTGTGAAAACGATTTAACCGAAATTTCAATTAGCGTGGACAAGTCAACGAGACTAGAACACCTCGTGGACGAACTTTGGCGTTTTCTAGTCCCTCCCAACCGACTCACCTCGTATTTCTTGTCATTTATTTCGACAGGAACAGTCAGATTGTGAATTATGTAGTCATTGATTCTTGCCACTTCATCCAAATACCGAATGTTCAGAATATTCGGTCTTCCATACTCCGGATGCACTCTTCCAGCGGCTATTACATCCACATATCCACGCAGATCATAACTCTTTCCAGGCCAAAACTTTTCTTCGTCCAGAGGCCAGTGCTCAGTGAGAACTGCTCTCTCATATCTCCACGGAGCATTCGCCGGCGAAAACACGTATTGAGGGTCTCGTGTCGTCTGCAACCGATCAATAAATTCTCAAAGTAGAGAAAAAATGCCTCCAGACGGGATTGAACCGTCGACCTTCTGTTTACGAGACAGACGCTCTGCCACTGAGCTATAGAGGCACGGGAAAACGCCAGAATAGCTGCGTCTATGAAACCGAGGGAAAGCAATTTTTGGAAAGACCCAACGCAACGAATAAAGAGAGAAGAGGGTGAGTGTAGGTGTCCAGACTACATTCGGAGGCTATGAACACACCTGTTCTTCGAACCACAAGAAACCAAACGAGGAGAATACGAGGATGGCGACGGAGAGGAGAAGGAAATATAATCGAAACTGGAAACGGAGATGATTTGACGGATTTCTGAAGAGAGAGAGAGAGAGAGAGGTGACTCACTTTGTGAACATTGACTCCGACTTGGAAGAAGAGTTCGTGGATTCGATCATCGATGTAACCCATTTCGGTGCATCGAAAGCGAATACAGAATCTGAAAGAATGACGTGGCAGTTGGAAGATTAGGGAATCTTTTCTTCAATGGAAGAAGCAACCCGATGACGGCGAAACGACGATTCAAAAAGGGAAAGTTCGATGTAAGCTGAACGTGAATCACGTATTCACACGACGTTTTAAGATGATGTCAACAAAGAAAAGAAGAAAAAGTAGAATTAGAGGAGAAGATCGATACTGTGGACAGTGGCAAAATGTCGGGAAGAAGGCGAGAGAAGTGTTCTCGACGCGATTTCGGAGGATCAGAGAAGCGAGGAAAACACGAAGGGAGAATGGAGAAGAAGTACGGATTACGAGTGGATGACACAACGTCGCGGTCTTTCCGCGCGGAAGAACCAGTTCCGATGCGGACAGCGGCGGACGATTTCATTCTGCGAAAATGATAAGACTGACGAAGAAACAACGGTTTATTAGGAAGCATGGCATATATTAACGGAGCACTAGGAGAATCAGAGAACTGCATTCCGACTAAAGAAAAGAGACCCGTTTGCGTGTTCAGTTGACCCTTCTCGAAGATTGTTTCGGAGATTCAGACGGAGGCTCGTGACGAGTAGAGAGTCCGGTAGAGATCGACGTCCGCTTGCAGGAGGAGTGCGTTCGGAAGGAACGAGACTTCCGGATGGAACAGGCGGAGGGGAGAGCTGCAAGAAGAACGGCACTGAAGAGAGGGATTCGGAAGAGGGCTCACTGCATCGAAGACGTCGAGAGGGTGAAGCCTTGAGCTGTCGCTGAGCTCACAAAGTTCTGAAGAGCACCTTTAGTCGTTCTGCGCAGCCCATCCAAATCGGAAATCGACAAGCCCAGGAAATCGACTTCTGGAGTGAAATCGAGCGTCCGGATGGTCACTGTGCCTGGAAACGAGAGAATTTGCCTGAAACCAGATTCATTCGTCTGATACCTTGCAGCCTGCCAGCGACTGTTTTCATGTTGGCTTGAACCACCGTGTTGAAAGGGATCACTCCGATCTTCTGTCGCGTTCCTTCTAGGAAGAAGATGCATCGACCTGACATCGAGATGCTCATCACGTCTGAAAATCTGTTAAGGTTTAGACGAGAAACATCGGATGGATCTGACCGGAGTTGAGGGTGACGGTGGGAGGAGCTGCGGATCTGATGATGAGCTCGAGTCTTCTGTTTGGGTGGACCGACTTGATCCTTGGGATTTCGTCTGCGATGCAAACTTCATCCAGAGTACACGACGTTTTCAGCAAGTTTCCGATTCCCGGAGTCTTCGAATCCACGTGGAATATCAGGGAATTCGTTCTGAAATGAGAGAAGTAGATCAGGGTTCTGTTGGAGGCTGACCTGTGTGCATGGAAGAGGAGACTGTTCAGCGAGTACTGGGAAACCACCACCTCCACCATTTTCCTGTTGCTGTTCTGCGGAATTTTAAATGGATACGGGGCTATGAACGGAGAAGTTCCTTCTGAAAACAACACGAAATCTCGAGAAGAGGTTAGTTGATTACGTGATCTGGAGCTGTAGACGTTCCCAGAAATGCCCAGAGAAAAGTCAGAAGACGTGGAAGCAGCGTCGAGAAGAGTGAGATCGATGAGAATGTGCGAAAGACGCTCGATGTTGAAAAAGTTGATGACGTCCTCACGAGACAGACTAATCTTGCGGAGATTCACTGAAAGTGCACTGAATCTCGAGAAAGTCTTCTTGAAGGCCTACCGTTCGGAACAGTTTTCGATGGCTTCCCTTCCGTCTTCTCAATATCGTCGTAGTAATCATCTGAAGCGGCTCTTTTCTGTCGAACGAGGGTTGCGAAGCTCGTTGCGGAAGACGTCGAGTTCTTTTTCACGTTGTTCGAGATGATGATCTCGAGTAGTTCCTTGGCAGACAGCGATCTCGGAATGCGAGCGAGTCTTGTCGAGAAATGCAATTGGGTGAGTCGGTTCATGTGCTCGCATATCGCCTCTTCAAGCTGGAGCCTCGACTGTCCCGACAGAATCGACCCGAACTTTTGGTTGACAGTGTCGGTGAGCAGTCCCATATTGGCCACCTGAGCAGTCACCACTCCGTTCTCGATCTTGCATTCGTTGAATCGGAGGTACGGCTGATCGTTGACAGTCTTCTGCAAGTCCAGAAGGGCACTGACCCCGATGCTTCTTCCTGAATGATTTGAAAGTTTCTAGGTGAGGCGAAAGTATCGTTTCGAAATGAAACATTTCGCCTATTTGCCCTCGCCGTAACTAGTTTCCTTCCTCGATTGGCAACAAACCTGTAACCACGACGGTGCCAGTGATCGGAATGCTGAGAATCACAGTGATCGTTCCGCTGAGTTGTCCCGTCACTCTGAAAGAAACAAACACTCTCAGATCTTTTTTTCGCAAAACTCACACAAAGTCAAAATCGGTGACCCGGATGCGGAATTTGTTCGGGAAGTGCGGTTCGAAGGCGACGAAACTGGGTTGCCGGAACGACGACATTCGGAACGAGTGCGCCTATTCACTCGCAGTTTTTTGTCAGCCTGTCTCCCGTTTTCCCACTTACGTCTACACATCCTTCCGTGAAGCACTGTCGCGTGGCCGGAATGTGGACACGGGGTACTTCGTACTCGACAAGACCTTCTGAAAGACCGCGGAGATTCTGAGAAGAGGATTCTGGAGAACTGACGGACGATCGACGAAGCCTGATCGAAGACGGGCCGGTTGAGTCGGACCCGGATGGCGGGCCGGAAGGACTGTGATGTCACCTGAAAGAAACACATATAATTGGCCCATTCAAGAAGCCGTTTCGTGTCACTTCGCGCGATTTGAATGGAATTCCAATCGAATCCGCGTGTTCAAGGTCTTTTCTTTCGTTTTCTAGCCAAGTGTGTTGATCTATTTCAAATCGAAAAACTTTTTCGTTTATCAAATCACACTTCACGCAAACTTCTTTCTTCGCCGAAATGTGAAACTTGTAGCCAATTCTAGACTACAGAGAGGATGGGATGTCAGTTTGCGGCTACTTTTCTTCTTCTTCTTCCTCTTCGTTTGCTTCTTCTTCCCTGCAATGACCTTTCCCACAGTTCCCTTTTCGTTTCATTTGTTACACTGAAAATGTTTGAACCCTCTGCCAGTGACCAGAAGGCGTTGTGTTGTGATTCATGAGGGGATCAAGAAGCGTGGTCACCACTTCAAGAGTGAAGAATCACAAGACACTTTTGAATTCTAATCGGATTCAGATGGAAAGAGGGAGACGTCAACGGTCAAGAATCAAGAATTCGCAAGAAGGAACACTTCCGAAACAGCAAAAAACACGAAAGCACGTACCGAGTGGAGGAGAAGAAATACGAGCGGAAGTATGGGGGGAAAGCATGGTGCGATGATCATTTCGGAAGGTGGAAGAGACGGCGCGAGAGGCCTTCGAATGGTAATTGCATGCAGCTTCTTCCTCTCTCGAGAGACGAAGGCGTAAGCGACGGTTCAGCCACAAAAATGCCGACAAAAATTACGCGTTTTCGTTTCTCATTCTGCGTTTCGTTTTTGATGATGATGACGGTGACCCCCAGCGGCGAGAATGGCCAGATGACACGCCTCCTTGCGTCTCGTGTGCCGAGAAGAGAAAGAGAGAGAGAGAGAGTGCGGTCTTCTGCAACAATAACAAGTCGTTCGGAACGACGAGAACGTGCTAAGGATCGAACAAGAGACTTTCTCGCGATCATCGGAGGTAATCCGATTGGACACGCAAGGCTAATGGAGGGAGGAAGCAGGAGAGACGACGGCTGCATGGACTTGTTATCAGTGTTTCTTCGAATCGAAAGTCGGATCGGAAGATATCTTCGCCACTCGTGTTTCCAAAGTTTGCATTAGGAGAGATTGTCGTTTTTTGGAGAGAGACATCTTCGTGAGGGTCCAAAGTTCACTCTTGCTGCCTCTTCGAAGTGTTTGTTGATTCGTCATCCATCAGAGACACACCTGGAGGCGACAAATTTATCTGAAAACAAACTGAAAACACCTGTAATGACTCGGAAGTTTTCTCACTTTCTTTCCTTCGTTCGGAAGCGGCGCCTCTGACATTCGACTCTGAAACGGAACTCGATTTTCAGAGAGATTCTCCAGATCTGTCTGTCTCACATATCTCGTTTTGAGCACTTGTCTCCTCACAATACACATTTCCGCCTTTTCTTATTCAAGTGCACATGATGATGAAATAAACAATTGTGAGGGAGAGAGAGAGAAAAGTTACGAAAAATCACGTGAGGGAATAAATATGATTGCAGACTGAAAAAGTTGGGAAAAGTGAATGAAGAAAGGAAAGGTGAAAAAGGAAAAGGAAGGGATCTGGAACAAAAAGAGAAACTATTCTAAGAGGGAAAGAGGAAACCGGTGGGAAACTGAAAAGGTTAGAACGAGAAATGTGCTTGAAAAGTGCTGACTGTTAGCTGTATTTTGGGGGTTTTCGGGTAGGAGCTATGACCGACTAGGTGAATAAATATATACAAATAGGACGGGAAAACGATCGGAGAGGGGTTCAGTTGGCGGTCTCGTTGAAGTAGTACTCATTGGCGTCGGTGGGTAGTTTCCAGCCGGAAGCGCCGAGTTCCAGAAGCAGAAGAATCATCTTGCGGGCCCACGGTTCGGAGACGTCGATGAAGGCGTCCCTGAGAATGAGAGGATGGTTCGAGTTTGGAAGTCTATCGAGTACCTGATGAGATCCTTGAGCAACGCCAGACGATCCGGGCATTCTCTCTCCAGATCGTAGCCTCCTTTGATGAGAATCGAAATGAGGCACTCGAGCTCCTGGATCTTGACGTGCTCGAGAATCGGAGGACGGAGCAGGTAGTTGAAGACGTCGAAGACGATGGTGGCCAGTTCTCCTTTCGAATCGGAGCCCAGGTTGGTGTAAAGCTCAGTCAGGAACTGGATGAAAGAGATCCACATTCGGAAGTGATCCTCGCGGATTTTCTGTCGGCATTCCAAGTATTGAGAGAGGGCGATGATAAGACCCTGGAAAGATAAAGAAGAGAGGGTTGAGCAAAATGCTGGAAATCACCTTGACGAAGGATCCGATGGAAGGCGAATGCTTGAAGTTGGCACACAGCTTCGCCACTCCGCTGCCACCTCCGCCTTCGATCGCGTGCCGACAGAGAGCGGATCCGATGCACTCGGCGAGCTCTTCATCACAGAACGCTCCTCCGATCCATTGCTCGATCTGAGCGGCATGCGAGTGCAGCTGCAGGGCTCGCAACTCGGTGATGGCCTTTTCGATCTCGTGTTCGCTCATCACCTTCTTCTAAGCAAGGGAATACTATGCGTCGGGGGAGAGAGTAGGGTCTCTACCTTCTGATGTTCCTTCTTCGAGTTGTTCATCCTCTTGTTGTACTGCTGATGCGCCCCTCCGGCGTGTTGACCATTCAGCTTATTCGAGTTAGAACCATAGGATTTCTGAACTTTCTCCCGTATTCTCACTGTTTGTCGAGGTGCCAACAAGTTTCGCGCTTCTCACCTGCGACGAAGGAGTCGATTCGGAGCTCAACGAGCTCTCCGTCCGTTTCAAAGATCCGTTCGTGTGCCGATCGTCCGACGAGACTTGGTTGGAAGCGCGCGAGCTGGCACGCGAACTCGTCGACTCGCCGCAATCCTTCTTGTTATTGTTCTCTGAAAACAATGTAAGGGGAGCAAGAACGACGGGGCAGGGAACCTTCTTTCAAGATTTGGGAAGTGACATTGGAGTCACATTCGCTGGAGGACAGCTTTTGACCGGCTGCCGGCTTCGGTTTCGTTGACTGTGCGGTCGCCGTGGAAGACGTGCCGTCGGATCGAAGTCCTGGAAAACCGGCAACTTCTTAAGCGGAGACCGAGGATCAGCTTACCAGGAGGACGGTAAATTTGCATGGCGGGTCGGTTGGCGGGCTTTTTTGTGGAGGACTGGCTCGCAGGCGCCTTGAGCTCTTCGCAGCTCTTGTTCTCGGTCTGGAATGGAGAGAAAGTTGTCGAAAATCACGCAAAAAGAGTGTCCGTTTCGTGTCGAATATGCGACTAGGTGACACTGGTTTATGCTAATTTGGGAAGAGAATTTCGAAAAGAGAATTTCCAACACACATCAAATAGAGGGAGTGATGAACTTTTGTATAACACATACTACGGACGGACGGACGGGAGTCTCGGGACCCCGGCGGCTCGTTTGGCTTCTCTGCGTCTCTGCTCGGAACACGCTCTCTCTCTCTCGTGCGGTTATCAGATACGCGGTCTCGAAAACTGCGGCAGGGGGAGGCGGCTCAGATCGATAGGATCGCGAAGAAATGAAAAAGCGGGGCGAGATGTTGGGAGTGGCAAAAAGAGGTTGTAGTGAGCAAGTGAGTGGCAAAAAAGATGTTTGGTTTGTTTGGCGGCTGCCAGAATTAGCACTTCTGACAAAAGGTAAGAGGGTCGCGAACCGAGGAGCTGAGGAAGTGTGTCTCTCCTCCGATCCCTCCTTTCGTTCCTCATCACTGTTGAGAAAAGAGACGAACCTGAAGGGTGTCCATGGCTCGGCGTTTGATTCAGAGTTCGGCTGATCGATTCGGGTCGGGAGTGTGTTCTTCTGCACTTGATGCGGCAGAATGGAACGGAATCAGGAACTGACTGTGGATCGTGTGCACTGTTCGTCACACTGGGGGGACACAGAAAAGTCGCCTCGCCTGCAATCATCGATTATTGTTTTTTTGTCGGGAACGGAGAGAGAAATGGGAAAAGAGATGGAAAGTGAGAGATGGAATGGGAAACGGAGAGAAATACATGTGGCATGGTAATGGAATGGATGAATGGAAGGGGGAGGCGACTCGGATACTGTGGCTGCTCAACGGATGGTCCGAAAAGTGCGGGCGCTTTCGTCATTTCGGCTTGCTTCGACCGTAGTGTGTCACTCGGAAACCACTTGATAATCCGTGTACAAAACAATGTTAAGTCGTTGTCAGAGCGGCGGCGCGCGGGCGCACCGAAAGAGAGAGCACTCGAGGCGCGGAGACGCAGAGAGTGTGATATAGGGAGTTTCGAAACGAAGCAGAGAGGAGAACAGTGCTCCGATCAAAAGACTTCTTTCGAATCGAGAAACCACGTGGCAAGGGAGAAAGGGGGGAATGTTTCAGGTGACGATCAGTTTGATAGAAGTGAGAAGAACGGAACTGAAAAGACGGTCGGGAGCATCGGAGCAATGCGTGGGACACCCGAGAACTCGAGAGAAGAAGAAGAAAAAGCAAAACAGCGCCGTCACTATTTGCGAACGGAGGAGGGGAACAAGAAATGCAGAGAAGCAGAACAAGATGATAATATGAGTATTTTTAACCGCCACTCGGTTTCTCGAGCTGCCGCCAGGTGTGCTCAAAGGTGTTGGAAGTTGAAGAAGCTTCGCATCGACTTTCAGTTCAAAGTGGCTCACATCAGACGGCGGCTGTGAATTGTCGGATGTTTCCAATCTCGAAGAGAGTGTGCACTTCAGTGAGGCGCAGATCAACAGCTCTTCGGTGTACAACACGTTGAAATATGTGCTCGTAGCTGTGTTTGTGCGGAGAAGATGATGATGATGATGATGATGATAGAAATTAGAGCGTTGGGTGGGCTCCCGCTACCGTCTGCGTCTCTCCTTGAAACGGTTTCTCTCGTCTCGAAGCTCTATGGACAGCCGTTCGGTTCGATTTATGATGAACTTGTGGTCTACGAGCAAGATTACACATCTCTCGGGCGATTTGAATATGAGATTACGGACTCGTTCTTTCGAGCCATCTGTTCATTTTCAGAGAGGCTCATTCATTTCTGATAAGCTCGCCTCCGGGCGTCTTTCTCAGGAACACTCGGGGGGTCGAAAGACACACATTTTTAACAAGAGAGAGTGGTCAGCAAACGCGCTCCGCTGAGATCTGTGTGTTCAACAAACGAGAGTGGTCAGCCGCCTGCTGCGACCCTCTCACTGCCTCTCTCTCACCGCTGCCTTATAAACGCTCGCTCTGCCTCTCGAACCACCGGGCGTCGTGGCGGGCGTCTGTGAGCCAGCTTCTTGGCGGTAGATAAGTGTGGATGGAGTGAAGGGAGGAGTCCTGTGTGTGTTGCTGGCAACGGCGACCGAGCGTCCGTGCCAAGCGCTGCGTCGCTAGGGGCCATCTGGCGGAAGCTGGGCGGTCCCGGGCGCATAAGGAGCGGTGTATGGCTCAGGGCCGAAAGGCAGCAGGCAAAAGCCTCCGCGCGGTGCAGTGGCCGGACAGCGCTTGTGAGTTGTCACGCACACACAGCCTTCCTGATACCTTCAGACCTCTTATCGTTTTGCATTTTTGAAACAGAGTATTGTGTCAAAAATTAGAACCTGTTACTTTCACTCTTGAGCTATTATTTACTTCCACTTCTGACTGCACGTCTTAGAAGTTACTGGTGACCAATAACGAACACCATCTAACAAGCGAATCAGCTGGGTATTATTTTGCGGTTTCACTACAATGAATTATTTACGGAGTCTGCATCTTAATCCCATTCGTTCCTCTGACAACTTCTTCTGGGGCTAATCGCTGCTTGATACGAAACACGATTTATTAGCAGGCCATTTGGTCGTCATGGAGACCCGCAGGACTCGGAGCTCCGTGTGCTGGCCATGTTTCAACTAATTTGAGAGGCCGTCTCCTGGGACTCGCTTCGCTTTCGTGCTCTTTGTGTTCGTGAGAAAAGTAAAGCTGCGCACGTTTTTTTTTTTCCAATTTCCTGGCGGCTTCTCGTTTTTTCTACTTCTCGCCAGCCTCCACTCTTTTTCACTTTCGACTCACTTTCAGTTTTCAGAAGACTATGCATCAATCGAAAAACCAATGGGCAGTATCTCCGGAGACGATAATGTCGCACCACTTTCGTTTAGCGAAAGGGATCCCGTCGGTCGTGGATGCGAAGCCGCCGTATTCCATGTATAATAGTCCAATTAGTAAGTGAAATCGAACGGAAAACGGAACGAAATGGGTTCGTAGGTGTGCACTATTTGCCGAAACGAGCCTCCTCAGCGGATCCATTCCGGCGGAAATCTATGAGTAAATCGCAGAGGGAACTGAATGATTTCGTGAACGGAGGAAACGGGGGACTTCCGTTGAGACTCCCGTTGCCCCTCAGATCCAGTATGAGCGACCTGGTGAAACCGAAACTTCTCGAGAATAGAAACTACCAGCCGCCGAGGAGAAGACCGGTAACCGAAGAAACTTTGTTTTTTGCCACAAACCTGACACTTTCAGCCATCGAGAGCTGCCGCGGAAGGAAGAGAAAAACGGCAGAACGAAGAGCGAGAGCTTCGAATTCATCAGTTCAAGAATGCGGTTCTGACCGAGTCGATTCAGAACGAGATGTATTCGGATCAAATGATTCTCAATTACATCAAAATTCACATGGAGAGTCTGGCAGGAGTCGTTCCATGGGTGAGAGCGTTTTCGATAATGGAAGAAGTGAGAGTCTGGTTCAGAGCGACTTGGAGAAAGCGGCCGATGAGCTGATAGAGGAGCTCGGAGTGGACCAGAATGTGAGGACGCGGAGGAGGAAAAGTTCGAAGGCAACGCATTCTGACAAACGGTGGGTGAGGACGCGACGGAATCAGAACTTGATGTGGAATTCAGAAGGGAGAAGCCTCCGATGCCATTCAAAATGGACAGAATCGCGAGTCCGAAGAGCCTCGAGTCGCTTTCTTCGCCTTCGTCAAGCTCGTCCAAGTGAGTCACCGTTCTGAATCGAACAAGGAGTTCGTTTCTGTTTCAGAACGACCTCTTCGTCGTCTTCCGGATCGAATTTCTCTGAAAATTCTTAATTTCTTCCCGTGATTATAACCTGTCGCTTCTAGAAGCTTATACCTGATGTCTTTCTGATTTTCTCAAAGCAAGCTCAAGCAATAAATTGATATCCAACTGAAAGAGTTCTCCGATAAAGAAGGCCTTGTCGCCGCGGGTTCGAAGAGTGTCTCGGGAATCAGGTAATCCGCTCGCTTTCTTTGTCTCAGCGCAAACCAAACGCATGCATTCCGCCTCGAGTATGTTTCTTGCCCCGGAGAGCGGGTGCGTGATCGGAGTGAAGAGGCGCGTGTGCTCATTGCATGCTCAAGCGGAGCCCCCAGTACTCTAAATGCGAACGATCTGACTATATGCAACCGTGCGGCAGCCGCCTTGCCCCCGTAACTTTCTTGGCGCGCGCGTGAAGTGGGGTGAAGCGGAAAGGTTGCGCCTGTCTGCGTCTCCGAGCAACGCGTGCTCTCCGCGAGACCCAAAAGAGCTGATTGGCATACACGCGCGGAGGAGCCGGTTTGCGGAGGAGCCCACGAGGCGGTGCCAGTGGCACACATGCAATCTGGCGGGGCGGAAGAAGAGACTAACCTGTAACTCGACATTGTCTTATCTTGTTCGTGCGGGGTCGTGCGGCTCGAGTTTCACTCCTCCTCGCCACATTTCCTCCTCTTTTCATTCATAACTATGCCATTCTTCTCCGTGCTAGCTTCTTCTACTCACTCCCCCGCGAAATAATGCTTCTGGAAGGTCTCGTCCAGATTTCCAGTTCAAACTGCATTTTCAATGCGAACTCTCTAATCCGTAGACCACTCAAACTCTCCTTTTCAAGGCTCTTTTGTCTAAATTTAGTGACCGCTGCTCATTCGCGAATTCCAAGCGTCCCTCCGTTCGCCACACCCATTTTCGAATTCAATCCCAGCTGAGTCAACACGAGTGATGTGCTCCCCGCCGACAGTTGTTCTGAGCCCGCCCGCTGCTCCCGATACGGTCTCCCGCTCATCGTTTATCACTTCCTCCTCCGAACCGACAAGTTATCCCTTTTGCGAGTTTAAGACCGCTTGTGTTTGTTCTCGTGCGTTCGCACCCCACATATCAGTTGTCACAGTTTCTATTTGCCTTGTCACATAGATGGTCAGTCGAGAGGCCGCTCGCAAACCGAAACAATACCGATCCGATACGGTGCGAGAGGAGTAGAATGCGACGAGACTCTCGAAAGTCGTGCGCCACTCTCCATTTTTACTCTTCGCTCTTTTCCAAGTCCGACCAACGTCACTTTTCAATTCTCAATGTATTGATGTAGGGAACTGAACCTAGTCAGCTGGAGGAATCAGCTCAATCTGGTCAGGTTGATCATCGAAGTTCATATCATGAAATAAGGAAACGTCTCCAGTTTCTAGTTACGCTGTCCGATAAAATTCAATAAAATTTCAATCCAAACACTTTATCCGCCTCCAAATGTGCTCCTTATTACCAGATTCATTTCCGAGAGTCCTCGTTTTCCACCAAAAGTCTCCTGTCGCATACGCTCCAAAACGGCGTGTATTTCCGTGTCGGGGAGCCTGAAAACCGGCTCGTTTCCCAATCGGTGACGAAAGTCTGCGTGACTCACGAGTCTGGGTCAAGCCTTCCGAACAGGTTCTGCTCTCGACTGAGGTCAAAAAGTTGATAATCAGCTTATCTCGGAGCACTTCTCGAGGGGCGGGGGCTCCCCGGAAGTTTCGAAACATGCCTCGAAACACCGCCCGACCCGCGGGAGCATGCCATTGTTCATTTCCGCGCGGCTCGTCTTAACACGTACTTTCCGCGTTGCTTATCACTGATTTCGCGTGTTCAGTTCGTTTTCCGGTTGGAGGCCCGCGTCTCGCCGCTAATCCTTCCGCACACACAACTTTCTGTCCGCATCTCTCTTCCCGCGTAGCCGCCTCCTTGTGGGCGACAAAATAGCAGGCGACTGCGCGGAGACACTCACAGCCCCAGCACATACCGCACCTCTAGGAGGCTCTCCAAGAAAAGAGCAAGGCCGGTCTGCCAGCCTCCGCTCCCTTCCCGAATAGCTCCGAACCTTACTTTCCGCGTCGTTTCCGTCAAACTTCTTTCCCTAACTTTCAGTTCCAATGGGTCTTCGAGCGGTCATACTGGCCACTCTCGTAGCCACGGTCTACGGGCAATGCCCCGCTCTGTCCGGAGCATGCCGGTGTGCTCCGTCCGTTTACGAGCCGGTGGCCATCATTTGTCAGAACGCAGGAAGTCTGTCGAACGCGATTCAAGCTATCCAGGCAGCCAGAGACATCCCCGTGAGTCCTCTTCACTGTTCCTTTCAACCGTTTGTATTTCTCAGATCGACTCTCTGACCATCCTCGACACAGCCATCCCCAGCATTCCGGCCAACGCCTTCCAGAGCTTCACCATCCTGCGTCTCGTCCTCAACCGCAACACTCTGCAGACTATCGACGATCAGGCTTTCAACGGTCCTCTCCTCGACTCTCTCATTGAGCTCGACCTGAATGACAACAATCTGGGTCAAATCCCACAGACGGGAATCCCGCGCCTTCGCAATCTTCGCAAACTCTATCTTAATCGAAACCGCATCAACCAGCTCTCTTCGACCGCATTCAATGCGTTCGAGTCGAGAGACTTACTGCTGAAACTGGAGCTGGCTGGAAACAGACTGACCGACGCCACTCTCGGAGACGCCACTGTCTTCCGTCCGTTGACTCTTCTTCAGGTATAGCTCGTAATGCATTCATCCATTCATCTTCTTCTCAGGAACTTTCGCTCGAAACCAACTCTTTAACCTCGATCCCGTCGTCAGCTCTCGTTAACCAGCGCAACACGCTGACCAACCTGAATCTCGGACTCAACAGCATCAACGACGTGCCCGTCGGAGCCCTCGACTTCCCCGTCCTGTCCTCGCTTTCTCTCGAGTTCAACGGCATCACAGTCATTCCTCCACAAGCTTTCCAAGGAGTTCCGAATCTCCAGTTCTTGTACATGACTGGCAACAAGTTCCCGTCGTGGGCTCCGGAGATGTTCCGGTACATCACGCAGCTCAAGACTCTCGGAATCGGAGAGACGCCCATCTCGGTCATCCCCAACAACGCATTCATGGCAAGCAGGACGCACTCCATGAAAAAACAATCTCTTTTCACTTCCAGCACATCCCGAACCTGATCCGTCTGGAAATGTCTGAGGCCGCCGTTGATACCATCGAGAGGGGAGCCTTCCAAAGAACCCCCCAGATTCAAGCCATTGTCCTGAACAAAAACAGACTCTCTCAGTGAGTTTCAAAACGATTCTTTCATTCAGTTTATCGGTTAAGTCCTCAAAGAAGTGAATCGCGAAAGGACGAAAAAACCACATTCAATGATTTCAGAGTGCGCGCAGACTTCTTCGAAGGCCTCAACGACTTGTACTCGATCGATCTGCAAGGAAACCGCATCGACAACGTGCAGCCGCTCGGATTCGCCAACCTCCCGGCCATCTCTCATTTGGACATCAGGTTGGAGTCTCCTCTGCCCTTGCGTAGAACATGAGAGAGCAGCGCTGAGCCGCGACTTTTTCTTCCTGCCCCACACTTATTATTGTTTGCGTATATCGGTGTGCAGAGTCGGCACATCCTCCTCATGCCCCAAATCGTCATTTCAAACAAATTAGAGACGGCGGAAACACCTTTATGTACTGTACTGTGTAGTGAGTCATGGAGAGCGCGCGGGGAAAAGAGCACGGGAAAAGCGGAGAGCAATGAGACTTCATTCAGTTACAACCTTCTGCAAACGATGCCGTCTGACGTGTTCCTCAACTCTTTCCTCCCGCAACCCAACGACAGAAGGGTCATCTACGCGTGTGGTGAGTCCGTTCCGACCTTGTATTTGCTGTGTCATCGGATTGCTTCGGATGGAAATAGATAGTAGTTGGTTTGCAGCGAATCCGTGGTACTGTAACAGCGAGCTGGAATGGTTCCGCACACTTCTCCGCGACAATCTCGACATTGACATCGAGAAGCCCGGATGCACGGCTGTGTGCACGTCTTCTCCCAACGGATGCCCCGTCGAGGGAACTCCATTGAGGTTTGTGTTTGCAGTTACTGCGAGAGCTGGAGCATGAACCAGTTCTCCATGACAAACATGTGCCAATTGCCAAACATTGTGTTCTTCTCCTGTCGTTTCACTAGGTAGCTGCCGCTCTTCTTTTCAGATCAGTCGATTTCTGTCAGAACAACGAAGAAGCACAGCCACTCGTGGGAAGAGCTCTCTCGATGGTCGGATGGATCATTCTTGGTATTTCCTCTCCTTTCACAACTTCAACATTTATTCTGAATTCAGCCGTTATCATGACGATCTTGCTCATCTCGATTTGTCTTCTGGCTATGGTCCGTTACGGAATGAGCCACCAACGCAAGAAGCAGAAGGACTCGGAAATGGCAGCAGAAGAGTACCACGCGCAGACGACAGCCAGTGAGTGCCTCGAGTCGACCTCGGAGTATCTGATCACTCTCTTCCAGCGTCCATCTACAACGCGCCCATCTCCGTCGTCGATCGGCCGTACTCCACAGTGCCGCCGGTGAATCTCGACCTTCCGGCAGCGTACACGCTCGACGATCGGCCGACCAATTATCTCTACTAAATCTCCGCTAGTCGCTCCTTCTCCGCCCCATCTTGTCTCCGTCGGTAGTCCACGGGCCTCCACAGACACGCTGCTCCGCTTTTTTATGTGCTCCTCCATTGTCTGTATATCAAAATTCTGTTGTTTGTACATGTGAATCCTCAAAGAGTTGCATCCCGCTGATTCCTAACGTAATAACCGTTATTCTTTATTCTATATAAATATATGTGCCTTCTTCTGATGCTTTTCGAAACTGAAATCTGTCTGTGTATATGTTTGACTAGGAGAATGAATATTTCTAATTTGAAGAGCGTTTGAGCCCCGGACCGGATTCCGCTGCGCAAACAGCCTGAGGAAGCGGGGGGCAAAAAGTTGGTCGGCAGGCAGTCAGTGATATAATCAGGAGCACGGAAGAAGGAAATCGGAGGGGGGGGGGGGTCTGGTGGTGGCGCAGATGATTCGTGTTTCAAAAGAGACGACGAGCGAGTCGTCTGACTCTGGGCGCGGACCACAAGCTGTGCTCCGAGGAGGAGCACATCTGTGTCTAATCGGTAGAGAATGCGCATGTTGTTTCCATATAGCCAGCTGCTACTCGCCTTTGCACATCATTTACTTTTACTTTCACAGAGCTCGGCGCACAGGAGCCAGTCCGCGAATACACGTCGTGCCCAGCAGAAGCCCTTTCTCCTGTCTCTTACGAATATTTATTGCGAGCCGGTAACCATGCGACAGCGGAGACGCCGGGGTGGCGACGAAAACGCAGGGGGAGGAGGAGAAGAAGAAGAAGAAGTGTCAATCTTAGTCAAACCACAGCTGTGAACTTTTGGCCGGAGCGGCTCATTGTGCATTGGCATCCGTCCGTCTGTTGCGGCCGTCCAACTAAAAGCCATCTTCTCCCATTCATTCCGCTACTCCTTTTCTTTTTTCGTAATTTGAATCCTCTCCCACCCGCATGCGACCTCATTTGGAGTCTTGCGAAACTGTCGAGTCCCGACTAGAGATGCAGCTCTCCCTATATTAGGTAATCCGCATTTTCTTCAATGCCGCGTCTAGAACAATTTCCGCAGCACTGGGAATTGCATGGAGCCCGTCCTTGTGCTCCAAAAAGTGTACACACTTGCCGACCTTTTGACGCTACGAGCTGTCTAATAAACTCGCATCCATCAAGCGGTCCGCTCCAATATTGGCATCTATTGAGAAAGAAAGCGACATGTCCGGAAGACGTTCCCTCAATTTGGCATGAGAATTGGGCGAGAGAAATTGCCACGTCAGGCAGTTGTGTCCCCGTATCTCAACTTTCACCGTATCGTCTCAATTAGTATCTGCGCACCAACTGTCTGGCACATCTTCATATCGATTCGTATATTTTGTGCACACAACCTGTTCATCTCACTTGTTCGATCACATACGACACTTTGAACTTGGCCTGAAAACTTTGAAGTAGTGAACAGTCCGGGAAGTCAGACAGAAGCGAGTTTTTTCTTTTCTCTTCCTCTTTCATTCCCGTTTTTCTTCTTCCTTTTCCCGTGATCGCCATCCACAGCCGGCGACGCCTTCTGTCTCTGATAGAAGCAGAAGCACCTGTCAAATTCAGGTGTTCCCCCCCACTCAAACACACCCCGTCTTCTTCTTCTCCATCTTGCCTCTTTCTTTCGTATCTGCCAACTTCTTCGTTTCCAGCTAACAAATGGAATCCTCGAGGACAGCGATCCAACAGGAAGAACCCCTCGACTTATCGATTGGAACTGTTTCTGGGTGAGTTCAAAGAGTAGGTAGAATGAAGAAAGTCAGCTTCAGGGAAGTAATTACGGAGGAGCAGCAGCAAATAATCCAGTTCGTCGAGACATGCGGACTCGTGCTCCAGCAGAATTTGTTCGCTTGGCTCCTGCAATCGATGGCGGAGGCGGCCACTGTCGGAGTCGGAGGAGTCCCGTTGGGGGTACAACCGGAAGAATCAGCAGAGAAGGAGAACGCGTGTGTGGAGAAGAATCGATCAGTAGTGGAGGAGCACGAGTCGACTCCGAGTCCTACGCAAGTCCGTAGAAGGACTTCGACCGGGAAAGTGGATAGGCGGATGGTGGGGAAAGTATGCACAAGAAGGTCAGTGAAGAAGATTCAGAACGTGAACAAGAAGGGTATTGCAGGGTGGAAGCGAACGCTCGAGAAAGGAACCGAGTGCAGCAGCTCTCGAAGATGTTCGATCAGTTGAGATTATGTCTTCCAGTCGGGGATGACAGCAAGATTTCGAAACTGGCCACTTTGAAAGTAAGCAAATGCACGTCCACTAGGATTAGAAACGAGCTGTGCCTGGTCATGGCAGTGCATTCCACGTCAGAAAAGATAGTCTCCGGTTATGGGAGTGCATTTCACGTGAGCAATAAAAGGAAGAGATAGTATAGCAACGAATCGAAGCTCCAGATGTTCATTTCCAATTCCGTTTAAACTTCAGGTCGCCAGTGCCTACATCGCGTTCTTGGGCAGTCTGCTCAACGAGAACTCTGACGAAGAAGAGGAATACCGGATGAAGCTGCAGGAAGAGTTGGAGAGTGCGAAGACTTTGCGCAAGTGAACCGCCGGTTCGCAGGGCTTCCCTCGCCGTCATCCATTTCGATCTCTGTGATTTCACTCTGCTTTCATCTGCCGTCATAATTCAAAATGAATCATTTCGAATCTCGCGAGATTCTTGCCGAAAGTGGAGAGATCTCGTATCACACTCCCCACTGGAACGCGAAAAACCCGAATAGCCTTCGGCGTAGTTCCACTCGTAAACTAATCGAATTAACCTATATCTGGCGGTGTCGCGTGGCGAGTGTACTTTGCGATTCTCACGTCTTCCGCCCGACCCCTTCCTTTTTCTTCTTCTTGTTTTGCTACTCGGGACGGCGGCGGCTCAATGAGCACTTCACTTCCTTCAGAATATCTGCTCTGCGCGAAGACACCAAACACCGTCCCGTCTCGAATACCAACAAGTACACTTATTTGCCATCCGTCGATCTGGGCAAACGAGGATGATAACCAGTCCCTGCTGCTGCTGGAAAACACCAAAAATCGCAGGAATGCAACCGACGACATCGTTCTTTTCGTCTCATTTTTTGAAGACGAAGGCGAGGTTACCTGGTCGTTGATGTCTCTCTCTCTCTCTCTCGTTTTTCTGTCTTTTTCGATGCCCCCCTCTCCGAAAAATAAGCCCTCTTTCCTCTTTTCCACAATTGCCTTTTCAGTGAGAGATCACGGCTTGGTCGTTGATTTTTCCAGAGAGATCTGAATTCAGCTTCCGTTTCTCGAGAACTCGTCGTCAATTCACGATTCATCGAACTCGTCGCCTTTATTTTCTCGCTTGCTCTTCTGTTTTCGTCCAGAAAATATCAAGAGACCGAGTCCGTTTTCGTCTTAATGACGTTTAGAAGAATGCACGCATTCAGAGAATCTAGAAGAAGTGCCAGTGAAAGTAGTTTTTTTTTATCGGCTTCCGTTCGTTTATCAGTCTCCAATTGCTTATATCATGGATAGTGTCACCGACAGAACGCACTTCTCAGCCATTCTTCTCGAGAGAGATAAACTGTTCTTCGAAAAAATATCTTCAGTGTCGACGCTTTTTTATTCGCCAGAATATTTTTGGTTGACCCTCCTTGCGCATGTTCTTTTGCTCGTTACGAAAAAACCATCCATGGAGACAAGAATGACTTCAAACGACTCCGCTCGAAACCAAAAAGATTATTACGATGGAAGAGCTTTGCGTGTGACTTTTCTCGTCCCTCCCATTTGACTCTCGACAGCTTCTCATAGAAACTCATAAGACTTGTTTCGATTCGCGAGGTCGTTTTTGGTCTTCTCCGATTGTGCCCTGATGTTCTTCTGACATTTCAAGAGCATTCGAGAACTCCTCTTCTTTTCTGATATCGCGTTTCCCTCCTTCGCGACTCGTCAACCTTCATCCTCTTCTCATCGCATTATTTCGTTTCCCTCTTTCTTTTCCATCAAAAATAGCCTCGTTTTGGCGGCTCATTGACCAACAAAAACACATGATGATAGGAGGGAAAAGAGTGGTTCAAAGACCCGCCAAATCTGCAAATTCTGCAGATTGTATTACATCCAAGCGTTGGCCCGAAGGACTTTATTGCTGTCCTGTCATACGTTTTTGTTTTGTTGATACCCGACACTAGTTATGGTTTGTGGTTTTTCGGTCACCGAAGATCTTGGTGGAAGCAGCGAAATGAGAGGTGTCTCGAGACAAACTAGACACGCTGACTCTGTTTATCCGCGACCAGACAAACACTCGAAACTTTCAGACTTTCGGTCTCCCAACGCCTCCCCCCGACCTGTTCTTGTCCCGTCGCTTCGGTCTTCTCACTCTCCATCATGAACCGCGCCTCTCGAATAAAGAGAGAAGACGTCCCGAGAGAGGAGACGAAACATTGTTCTATCGCTGTGTGTTTTGAACCCGCCCGCAACGTCATTAGTCGTAAAATAATGAGATGAGAATCGCAAAACTGATAAAACGAAGATCAATAATCTGTTCTTCTGAGGAGGAGGAATCTCAGAGACAATCGGAAATCAAATAACGTGGAGATAAACAACTCGGGAAAGTTCGCAAGTTGCATGATCACGAGAGAAGATAGAAAGGAAGAGGGCACATTCTGTTTTGCTCCGGGAGCATTGCACCAACCAAAACATAATCGAGGTCTGTGATCAGCCAATGAAGAGAAGAGACAAGAACTCTGCCCCGCTTCTGACATCCTTCTCTCTTCTGATTTCTTCTTGCGAGTGTTCGTAGCCACTCAGAACTCAGAGAGCAGTGTCCATGCTCAACTTGTCAAAATACTTACTAGATGTGTGTGTGCTTAAACAGAAGGGCCAAACAGAAGACGCAGACAAAATTTGAGGGAGAGAAGGGGAAAAGGATGGAACCGAACAAGTCGAACCGACCACAGATCTAGTGTTCTGTGATGCGTAGCGCCCCGGCCGTAGTGCGTCTCCGAGGCCTCCACACACTTCTTCAGGCTCGCTCTCGCCTCTTTTCCGCCTCCCGGCAGTGGTGCAGTTCGTCTCGGGGCCGAGAGTACACGCGAAGCCCGGAGGTCCCAGACCCGACCACCGTCAGCACCCTCTATATACTACACGTTTTGGAGCGTGTATCTGTGTGTGCGTCTCCTCTCTCTCTCTCAGGACCTCTCCGTGTTACTTTTGTCTTCTTCTTCTCCATTTTTTGTGCCGAGATTTCTGCTCCTCGGTCCATGAGCGCCTTTTTCAGCAGGAGGTCACCTCGCTGCTCCCTTTATCTTCTTCTTCTCGCCTGCACTTTTGCTCTCTCGCTCGGTCGCCTCTTACACTAGTTGTACGCATTCCCACCCATCGAGAGCGTAATTTCGTTGGACATTGGACACACACACACATTTTGGCACTAATTGCGTGTACTCTCCTTATCGTGCACAGTGCGTTTCTATTATTAGGAAGGGCGGGTTTTGTTGAGGGGAGCGGGAGAAAACAAGACAACACAGACACCAGTACGCAATTAGTTGAACCAGGAACAAGAAGTGTGTTCGAGATGTCTCGCTTCTTTCACTTCTCATTTTTCCCTTCTTCATCTAATCCTCTCGAACAACACAAAAAGTGACTAAACTCGTGTTATGACGGATAATAAATGTCTAATCCCACCTCGAAATCCGCTTTCCTATTTCAGTGTTCGTTCCACGTCACCTGAATCAATTTGTTTTCTGTTTTTGAACCTTTATCTGATTGCCTTTTATCAGCTGTCTCGTCTTCCCCCCCTCCGATCTATTGGTGTTTGAACATCCGTCCCCCCCTTCTTCTTCTCCCGACTTATCTCCCGTTCTCTTCTCTACCACTCAGTAGTTATTAGGGTTTCGTGACGATGGGTGCCACCCCGATCTCTGCCAGAATAACAACTCGATACGTGTATCTCAAGAACGAGACCGCCCCCCCTCCTGTACCAAGAACACCACTTGTTGTTTATTTTCCCTGTTGTGTTGGTTTGAACGCCCTCACCCGTTCTGAAAATGTAAATGCCGCTAAAAATGGCTGTCGAGAGATGGTTTCCCGTGTTATAGACTATGCAAACACTTGTCCTTCGTGCTCCTGTTTGTACACATTGGACTCGAGGACGGGCTCTTCCGCACTGTACGCAAATGACCTCTGACCACTTTCTCTCTCCGCACGTTTTTCGCTTTTCGCAACATATGCCCTTCCCTCAAACAGTCCCACTTTTCTTTCTCTTCGTCGACCTTTTGTGCTCTTTGGTTAATAATATGTAGCATGCTCTCTAGTACCCCCCAAGTCTCCGCTCTGGCGACGTTTCCTCCGAAAAAGAAGGCCAAAGTCTTTTGAGAGCTTCCGCGCAGTTTCCCTCCACTCCTCCCCCACACTCGCTTGGCCACCCGCCAATTCTGGAGAGAAGCTCGAAGATTTATGGAGAACACGAGATCCTGTAAATTATACACAAACCCAGATCGATGTTATTTATGCATGAGCTGAAAGTCTTCCTGTTTCTACTGATCCTTGGCGAACTTTGCGTGACTTGTCAGACGCAGGTGTTCTTTGACATGTCTCTCTCTCTCTTTCTCTCTCTCTCTCTCTCTCTCTCTCTCTCTCTCTCTCTCTCTTTCCCAACTCCTCCAATTTCCTTCTTCTCTTCTTCTTCTTCTTCTTCTTCCTCTTCTTCTTCTCGTTCACAAACGCTTTATCAAAACGCCGAGCCGAGTGCAGATTGAACGCGAAATTACTCGTTACTCGCATCGACCCCGCCGCGTGTTTTTCCCTTTGTTTCCAGATCTCTGGCGCCTTAAAATTCGGTGTGTGCATGTGCCATTGTGTGGTCATTGATCTGTGAAGCGTTGGGAAAAACGGCCCCTAGTGCTGTGTGTTCCCCTGATCATTGAGCACCACAAGGGCCTAAATTCGATGGGGGAGAATCCCTTTTGCCAAGTGCATTCCATCACTTGTCCCCAGTTCGATCCTACTGAACGCAGTCCTCGGTGAGAAGCGCAGAAGACAAAACAGTCCTTGTTTTGATTCTCACTTTTCATTTGAAATGTACTTTGCCACGTGCCACAAACGAAAACAATTCCATACGCTGCAGTTTCACCACGTTTGCCGCCTCTTGAGTTGGCAGTTCCGCTTCGAAAACGAAAGAGAATGGGGAGCGAGAGGCGGGATCTAACAAAGGGCACTTCGAAGGCTCCCCAAAGATCGGAACCACAACCGGCCACGCGCGACAATCCTACTTTTCCCCTCTTCCTTCTTCTCGACTCCCTTCCTTCCTCTGTCTACGTCTCCAGTTCTCGCGAGTCTCTATGTCTACTGTTTTATCAGTTTAGCGGAGACAACTCTCCGGAACGTAATCCGAATGTAGTCCAAGTTCATTCCGTTCACTCTCTCATCTCCTTCCGCAATTTATGCACTGTTCATCTATTTGAAACTGCATACCCTCTCCACAAAAGATTCGTTGTTGGTTGTAGTGATCTCTCGGCCACTTCTCTCTCTCACTAGTTCCAGACTTTCATCTGTCCCCTTCTCAATTATTCATAACTCTCCTACCCCTCAATTTGCATCTTCAAACTTGCATTGGAAAACGAGGAAATGAAATGAAAACATATGTTTCTCTCCAACTGCCACGTCATGTACACTATTCGCTGCTCGTTTCCTTGTTTCGGTCGATTATAGTCCTGGTCACTAAACGCGGAAGCGGACTGAAATAGAATCAGAAGGAGTGGTCGCTGAGGTCGAGCCGCCGGCCAATTCTTGATCGCTTGCACGTCTCCCCCCGCTCCGCTGTCACTTTATTTTAAGATTCGAGCACTTTTCTCACATTTTACATCTCATCCTCTACGAATCATACATCGTTTCTGTTTCCATTCTTTTTCCTTTCTTCCACTTTTTCTTGCTCATGTTTTGTTGATGAAAGCTTATTCTTGCCGCAAAAAGGTATCGTAATGCGTGGCAAGAGCAGATGTTTGGTTCATCAGAATATCTCACACATCGATGATCGGAGGAGGAGGAGGAGGGGGAGAGTCGGCCGAGAAAGGCGGCAGTAGTAATTGGCGAGGAGAGGGCTTCCAAATGACCGGTGTGGGTCGCCTGGTGAGTGAGCTTTGGAACGTGAGCTTTGGCGGTTCGCGTCCCGATCACCGGACCTAATCGGTTCTCTTTAATTAAAGAAAAAAGTTAGTTTCCATTCATCCTTCATTTCTTGCTCCCTGATCCTTGTGTTTGCTATTTCCGAGCCATGGCCTTGAAGTCATCATGTTCCGACTATATCAGGTTGTTCCGATTCTTCGCGTCCCATTCCGTCGTTTCTCCTCCGGTGCTCCTCGTGCCGCCAATTCTTTTCTTCTCGTCTGTCCGTCACCTTCTTCTTCTTCTTCGTCTTCTCAAATCATAAATAATTTCGACTACCCTGCCGCCTTGCATAACACCGACACCATCAAAACTAAACTAAAAACACACGCTTTCTTCTTCCCTCATCCAATCAGATTCTCTTTTCGTGGCTCGTCCGAAGAGCTCAAACACTAGAATTCATCTCGAATCGAGATAGAATGTGTCGTGCTCAAATAACAAAAATGCGTTCTGTAGGTCATAATTAAGCTGAATGTCTTCTTGACGACACTATAATTTCGTTGAGAACATGTTCGAAAACACCAAACATCTTCCTCCTTCCATCTCTCGTTCTCCTCCGCCCCCTTTTCGCGGCTCCTATAAATTGGGTCTCCCGCCGTCAGTCCGCGCCAGATTCCCTTCTTCTTTTCATTTCTCAATTCATTCCAGACTTCTCCTCAATTCATTTCTTCAGCTGTTGCCGTCGGCCGTCACGCTCGGCTCATGAGCACTTCTTGCGATCTGTGGTCGGTGCGGAGCGTGCGATTGCGGGTCGCAGTCGCCCTCGCACTGGCCCTCACCATCGAGGGACTCATGCGATCAAATCTCAACATGGTCAGTCGCCTGTGTAGTTCTCTCGCAATCCCGGTTTTCAGGCGGTTGTTTGCATGCTAAACAGTACGGCACTGACGGACGGAAAGCCGATGATCGCTTCGAATACGTCATTTGACCAGCCGACGCCGTCGTGTCCGATGTTGCAATTTGGCGAAACGGCGGAGAAGGTTGAACATGTGAGTTTCAAATTGAGAGGTGTTTATCAAAAAAGCAGTCTGGCTGAATCAGAAAGAAGGCGGGGGGACGAGGAAAACATAAAAGAAGCCTAATGGATCTGACTTCAAGAAGCATTTTGCAGAAAGGCACAATCTTCTGGACGTCTCAAGACAGAGCCATCATCTTCGCTTCGTTCTACGCGGGCGGGCTTGCTGCGACGCTCGCCTCCGAGGTGCTCAACAGGTACATCGGAGCGACGAGGAGCGTGTTGTATGGTGGCATCGCGAACGTCGTCGGCACATTTCTGACTCCTTTCGTAGCATCACAGACCAACTTCGGGACGTTTCCGATAATCTTACTACGATTTGTGATGGGATTTGGGCAGGTTAGGAGACAATCCTTTCGAGACGCAGTCCTCGAACCTTGCTCTTCAGGGTGTATTGTGGCCATGTATGCTGGTGCTCATTGCTCAGTGGTTCCCTGCCAACGAAAAGTCGACCGCTCTGGCAATCGCGACCACTGGAAACCAGCTCTCTGTGGTCATCGCCATGTTTATCACTGCGGAGCTGTGTCAGTTGCCGTGGGGATGGCCGATGGCTTTCCACGTATACGGGGTGTGCGGAATCGTGATGTGCATCATCTGGTGCATGCTCGTGTACGATTCTCCGTGCCATGCGGATGGCAGACTTTCGAAAGCGGAACACCAGTACATCACGACGGAAAGGAGACGGACCCGACCCAACAATCCCAACTGGTCGGCTCTGCTGAAGTCTCCCGTCGTCTGGGCCATCGCGGCTTCTTCGTTCGCTCACAACTATGTGACTGTAGGAACCATCACGTACCTTCCACTCTACTACAAAACAGTATTGAACATGAGTCTGACATCTGTAAGACTTGAGGAACTCTTTGAAGTATCTGGAAACGGATTTACAGAATGGCGTCTTCTCCGCGTTCCCCTTCTGTCTGCAGTTCATCTCAAAAGTCTTCTATGCCGGAGTTGCCGATGGAGTCCGAAGAAGGAAGTGGCTCAGTTTCGATACTGTCACAAAACTCTCCAATTCAAGCGGTACCGTCTTTCCGAGAAAAAAAACGCAAATTAAATTTGAATATTTTTAGCTTCCTTCGGAATAGCCGCTTGTTTCGGAGTTCTTTGCTTTCTGGGCTGCTCGGAAAGAGCACTTGCCATCACACTCATCTGCTTGGCGATGGCTTTCGTGTCCGGTTTCATCCCCGGTTATAGCACGAGTGCCGTCACAATCGCGCCCGCTCAAACAGCCGCCATCGCAGCCTTCTCGAGGTTCTGGGGTCAAATCGCTTCATCGGTGGCCCCGTACCACATCGGAGCGTACACGAAACAGGGAACAGTAGAAGAGTGGCGGATGGTGTTTCTGGTGATGGCGAGCATTTGTGTGGTGTCAGGAGTGTTCTTCCAATGTTGTGGAACTGGTAATTGCAGAACGACTCGATCTGATCTCACAATTCACTTTGCAGCAAGTGTGCAAGACTGGGACTCGGAGAACTCGAAAGTACCACGTGAAATTGCGCGTGAAGAGCTGATCGACAGCTCGAAGCTCGACGACTCGACGCGAGTGACGACGGTCGAGTGAAACATTCCTGTCTCTCGCTCCTTCCCTGCCCATCCTTTAATCATCTCATACCGGTTCTACCCACGATGTACCGATCTGTCACAATGTCTCCAGTTTGCTCATTCTGTGATACTCTTCTGGTCGTCGGCCAGGAGAAAAAACCTTTCGCCCGCACTCGAATTCTCTCCTACGGGTCACCACCAACATTCCTTTAATAGAAACCGACTAGTGATAACCGTGTCTCTCTTTTCTCTTTGCAAAACACCGAATAAACATGTCTATTTTTGAGTTTTGCGTGCCAGAACTCTGATTCCAGTGGGGTGCCAGCGGACCGAAACGAAGTGAGAAAGCTGTAGATGAGCCGGTCCGAGACTGAGCCAGAAAGCTGACGATGATTATCGCGATGAGCCGACGTTTATCCCAAAGATGAAAAGACGGGAACACCAGCGCAGATTTGTCAAGGGCGTCAGCCTATGTGACTAACTCCAAATTTCTTTTCAGCACCGGTTTCAATTAAACAACAGCTCCGAGGAGCCCGTTTCTCGCTTCTTACGTCCTTTTTAACTCTCTGATTGGAGCCTGTATTGTGCACTTCTGCACTTGTGTTATCTATTCCCTGTGCAAACATTCGCATTTGCCTGTTGGCTCTAATCGAAATATTCTCCCCTTTTCCGATTCACATGCACACTCGGAACATAACGTCTTTTTGAGTTGCCTCTCGCTGCTCACCGAATCGCACGCACACTCTGCTTGTTTCTCTGCTCACCACCAGGATTAGTCTTCGACATCTTCAGCTTCTGATCTTCAGAGTTCATTCGACTAACTTGCACAGACGCAACGCGCCTCTCGCTCAGAATGGCGCGCACATGAATGCTCTCCGTCTGCCTCGTTTCTCACTTCTCCTAATCTCGTGCTAATCACATCCATTTTCTGAAATTCGTCGCGCATGCATTCTCCTCCTCCTCCTCCCCTCAGCTTACTGCTCACCAGCTCACTCAGATTTCTGAGACTTGTCCTTTTCCGTGTCGTGTTCCCATGAAGTCTCGTTCACATTCTCAAAACTGAATTGACTTTGGATGCATAAGCACCTGGTGCTCTGCCACTGTGTTTGTTGACTCTTTCTTTCACATCATTCTCAGAACAAACTGTCCCTTTGACGGCTACACAACCTCATAAACTCGCTTTCCGTCCGATTCCAGGCCGGATATTCTGTTTTGTGTTCGATTCCCCAGTTGCCATTTCAATGCTATAATCGTCCGCACACGCCTAATCTCTCAAGTCTCACTTTCTCCGCTTCCACACACACACACAATCGTATTCAGCACAATGAGCCTGTCTGACGGCGAGGACGAACCGTGTTCCAGCTCCTCGAGCTCCTCGTTTTATGACGTAAGTCGCCAGCCTACTCATCCCGTTTGTTGACTGTTACAATTTTCTTTTTTCATCATTCCCAATCCATTCAGGTGTCCGGTAATATTCTAACTGGCACGATGGATCTCATCGTCGAAATTTGCCGAGTTTGCGGGAAGAACGCCGCCGGAAACCACTACTCGGTGAGCCATTCCCATCCCGAATGATGTCAGAAAGAACGAGAAACTGCAGGTACCCGCTTGTCATGGCTGCAAATCCTTCTTTCGCCGCGCGATCCTCCATCAAACCCGATATCCGTCGTGCAAATACGACAAAACGTGCTTCCTGACGACTTCCCGCATCGTACGTCCGCGAAAGTGCCGTCCGTGTCGGCTTCAGAAGTGCCACGATGTCGGAATGGTGGCAATGGTGGCAGTGCATCGGAAGCAGGACAGCCCAGGAAGGGTTTCGGACACCGAACTTCCCGAACTGGTGACTGACCCATTCCCGAGACGACCAACGAGAGCCCCCTTCCAGACTATACTCACTCCGATTGTCAGTCCCGAAAACAATACATTGGGAATCATCGAAAGACTGCACAATTTGGATCTTCAAATCGACAAGTTCCGTAAATCCGCCTTCAATCCGCTAAAACTCCCGAATCTCGAAGGAATCTTGGCGGCGCCAGGAAGTCTCCATTTAGCCGATAAATACGGGGTTTGGACCGGGAGATGCATCCCCAAAGGAAGAAGTAAATTGGGCTGATCTCTGGTTTTCAGCCGATGCCCGGATGGCCCATTTCGCAGCACAAGTTCATCGAGCAGCAAGTGATGATAAATCAGATTAAATGCGACTCGAACATGGAGAATGTCTCGTCCCCCACGCCTGCGAACGCATTGGTTCTCGGAATCAACACGTTAGTCACCGAACAAGCAGAGTCGTCATCAGAGTCCATTCGACCGATTTACAGGAAGGATTGGCTCAGTTTCGACATGTTGACGGCCCTCGAGTACGCGAAGGCATTTCCGGTTTTTCAGCAACTAGACTCATCGGACAGAGTAACTCCCGTTCGCATGTGACACAGAAAACGAGAAGCGAGAGTTCCAGATTCGTCTGGCGAAGGCAACAACGTTCCCGAATCTCTCAGTCACCACCGCGTACTCATCGTTTCTGAACAAGATGGCGACACTCCAGATGCCCGACGGAATCTGTATTTCTGGACCTGCAGGACAGTATGGATCTTGCTTTTCCACAGCGTCACCTCTTCCAACGCCCGCCCCCTTCTAGAACATCTTCTGTTTCAGGAATGAACGAGAAGTTCGCGACTTCGAACGCCGTCTCAGCTTGCGAATCATGGCCCCGCTTATCCGAAATGTTTTCGACAAAACAGAATACGTTCTCCTAAAAGCTATCATTTTATGCAACCCAGGTATAATACTTAGAATCACCAGGAGAAGAATACTTAGGATGAGTCTCTCAAAACAATGATTTCCAGCAGTAACCGACTTGTCGCGAACTTCCCAAAACATTTTGCTCCGCGAGAGGAACAACTACTCGAGGGCCCTGCTTTTTCATTGTCTCAGTAGACACGGTTCGCATGCGGGACCCGCTAGATACTACAGTATACTCAACATGGTCGACGTGCTCGAGCACCATCAGAGGGACTTCCGCGACTTCATGCTCCTTCTCGACATCTCCGTTCCGTCCAGATATGCCGAACACCGAAAACCTTTGCAACGTGAAATTTTGAACATGTGATTCTCCTGTGTGTTTTCCCGCTCTGTCAGTATTCCTGTGATCTCTTTTTCCAATCGGTCATGATTGAAGTACATTAACCGAATCGAATGTCATCATTAATGTATTCTATCTTCTGTGTATTCCATTCATTCTCAGTTGTTTTGAATCATAGTTGTGAAACACGAAGCTCTCAACCAACACCCACCAGTAAAGTCACCTGGTTGAATTCTGAAACAGCTTTCGTCCATTTTCAGGAGGTTTTCCCAATCAATGCGCGCGAGAACTCGCATGTTTTCGTTTTTTGGTCCCGTAGACCACTGGTTTCAATGAAATTGTACCTTTGATTATGACTAACTCACTCAATTCGTTATTATAATTTCACTTAATCTACCAACGAAAGCTTCAAAAAAACTTTTTTTTCAGAGTTTATGAATCCGCCTAGCGAACCGGAATGTTCGGTGCCAGAAGACTTGCAGTTCGGTTTCCGGATCTTCCGACTGTCACCGTTCTTCGCCTCTCCGATCTACGGAACTGCCGTCTATCTTCTGATCTTTCACTCGGGAATCCACGCTCGACGCATCAGAATCATCTATCTCCGCAACCTGGCTTTGTGGGAAGTTCCAACTGTTTCCGCCTATCATCTCGTTTCCAGCAATGTCCTCTGCATGGTCACAATTTCCATCGTCCTCTGTCCCATTTTCTACCTCCCAATGATTGGGTACCAAGCGATAGGTCTGGTTCGATTCGTGGATATCAACCTGGCGATTCCGCCTATCTTCACAGTTTACTGTCTGCTGGGTGCGTGGTCTGATCTTCTTCTTCTTTTTCTTCTTCTTCTTCTGACTTTGTGTACATTCCAGGGGTCGCCGTCTCAATCATGAATCTCTTCTTTTACCGTCTGAAAGCCATCGCATCCATGCACATGTCCGTACGCAACCAGAGAATCTTGACGAATCTCCGCAGACTCGTTTACGTGACTTACGTGTTTCTCCTGCTCACCTGCATCTCTTTTCTGGGACTCCTCACAGTTCAAAGTTCACAGCCGACCATAAAACCAATGATGTTTGAGGTTCCATCGGGAACTTCCGTCAGGCTCCGCATCACTCGTTTCAGAGATATCACATTTCCGAAGTATGGTGTCCTAAGTTCATCGTTGCTGACCCAGCTTCGTGGCAGATTATCATCGCCATTATCACTTCCATCCTCTTCGTCTCCGGAGCATTCCTCGTTGTTCTGCTCTGCGGAGCGTTCACTCTTGTACTTCTGCTCTCTGCACGAAGGAACTTATCCCCGCAAACTCTCAAAATCCAGAAAACATTCACAGCTGTGCTCATTGTGCAGGTGCGAAATGAAACTTTGAGCTGGAAACGTCATCAGTTCAGGCGGTCGTCCACGTCATCTTCATACTGGTTCCAATAGTTTGCATAGCGGTTGCAGTCTATCTGGAAATCTGGATCAGAGGTATCCGTGAAGATTCCCACCCCTTTTCCAGGTTCTCCTTTCCAGACGGAGGACTCTTCTTCTTCCTCGTCGAATCACAACAAGGCACCGCTTCCACTCTCGTCTTCATTTTCACACATTCAGTTACTAAAAAGAGCTTCAAATACGCGGAATATCGAAGTATTCCGTCGCGAACCGCTCAAACGTGTCCACAAACTTGTTTTTGCAGTTCGCAAATTCTTCGGTCTCACTCGTTCGGATAACATCTGGAGAGTGTCGAAAGTGGAGGCACGGAGCAAAAGCGTAGTCTAGTCTCGGTCAGTTATCACACTCTGATGTGAACTAATGTGAAGCGCTCACAAGCTTTCTCTCTCTCTCTTCTCTGCACAAACAAACACGGACTGTGTGCACACAGTCCGTGGTTTCTGCTTCTCTGTTCTCTCGCTTCGCCCGCCTTCCTGTTGTCGAGTTTCGTCGCTTTCTCGGTCCCAATCAGAGTATTTCTGTCGCCGGGTCGCATGGAAAACGGCAGTATTTTCGAGAAAGCGATTTCTTTCCTCCCGTCTCTCGCAGGCAACGTGTCTGCTGTTGTCAAGGGTAGCCGAGAGAAAGCGCGGCCACTCCACTTCTTCGCATCCCTCTCCGGAATTATAAATCAAGTCTCTTTCTCCTCGAATTTGCAGTTTGTCACATGAGAATTTTCTCCGTTTCTTCAGCTGCTTTTCCATTCCATTCCCTCCTCCAAAACCAACGTGAGTTTGCAGAATATGCAACCGCTTTTCCGTGCTGAAGCCCTCGGTCGCAATGCGGACCGCCTCATCAAGCAGTACGAGCACGTGCCGACCATGATCGTTCTCTTCACGTTCCTCGCCTTCGGCCTGATGTGAGTGTTTCCCGAAAACTGTCGAATACCGTTAGTTTCTACTCACAAGTCGTTTCTCGATTCACTTTCAAGCATGGGAACATTATTTGATTGTTTGACAGTTTGAGCTCGCGAACAAAGAGCATGATTTGATGATAAGTACTATCTTCCAGGTACGTCGCGTCGACCTTGTCCAAGATCGTTGTTTGATGCCGCTGAGTTCTGACGCCGAAAGACGGCGCGATGCACATTTGTACACTACACTAACAACACCATGTGATTGTGATGTTTTACTCAAGAATAAAGGCGACTGATAAGAGGGTCACAGTTTTGTTGATTGTCGAGCTCCGCAAGAGAATGCCATGACGAAAGCCGGCAGAACGACTGCGGCGCCGAAAAGAGAGGTGGAGCCCAGGATGACGAGCATCGAGCCTATCTGAAATCAAGTAAAAGAAGAGAGAAATAGAATGGAAGAGGTACCTGGTAGAAAGAAGCCGTTCGAGTGAAAAGAAGTGGTAGACCGGCGAGCAGGAGGGTGAATGCTCCGAGAAGAGAAGCGATCCCGGCAGTCGAGTGGGCGGATGTCACCTTCTCTCGGGAGGTCACGAACTTGGTGTCTCGGATGGCTACCACGTAGTGCAACGTGTAATCGAAACTGAGACCTATTGTGATGATCAGAATGGTCGACTCGACCACAGATAACTTCCAACCTGAAACTGATTCTGTTTGTCTTCTAATTCTCGGATTTTACCGAGAAGAATGAGACTGGCTACAGTCCAGAGTATTATGGGAAGAATGATAAGGGAGGAGAACAAAGAGAGTTTGACGGCACGCGTGCAGGCGATAATCACGAAAAGACAAATGACGATGGAGATGGCGACGGAGGTGAAGCTCGAAGACCTGGAGAGAGAAACGTCTTATCGTGGGCTCTTGTTTCAGAAAGTACCTCAGCTGCGCGATGATGTCATAGAAGCGTGTGATTTCCGTGGAGGAAAGACAAAGCACGGAGTCGTCAGTTTGGTTTCGGATGGAAGTGCACGACTCCTCGATTTGTTTGAACAGATTTTCTGTTGCCACCGCATCTATTCTCAGTTTCTGATTAGTGGGTATCGAGATGAAATACCTGAATGGCATGAATGAGCCCGAGAATCGGAGCATCAGTTTACCCAACGACTTTGAGGTCGTGATCAATGAAAGGACCATCTCCTGGAATGACTGCGAAGTCGTCCGGGAACTGATGAATCAGATTGCGATCTTTCACGGAAGCGGCGAGAATGCAAGAGTCCGAAAGGCTCTAAACAAATCCAAATCTAGGAAAGTGAGTTTCATTTCTCCCGCTCACTTTCAAATCCGAAAGGCAAGATTCGTTAGCTTGAAGCAGTTTGCTGGCCCAAGAAGTGTGCGAGTAGTTGGCTATTCGGTACTTTCTCGACTCGACGTCCACTATTCTCCGGTATAAGTCGAATTTTTCCAGGTTCATCTCAAAGTGAGCTCCAGAAAAGTTGAGAGCTGGCCTAGTGTACGGACTGAGTGCGGATTGCTGTCTGCAACTTTCGGTACCCTGGATACTTGCTCCTCTTCTGTCGTCATACCTGATCGGCTCGATTCCGAATATAAAGTTTTTCACTAATCTCGCTGATCTCTGCCACTGAAAATTGAAACGGTGGACGTGATTATCATAAAACTCGTGGATGTTCGAGTCAACGAGAAGCTGCAAACCACGTCATGTTTTTGTGTTTCATTGATTTGTGTTTCATACTTTGGTGGGATTAGTTTGGGGAATTTTCAATCCGGGAAAGTGGAAAATGATGGAAATAGACAATCCGGTGAGGATCACACTGAGGAGTACAATAGCGAAACGGAAGTAGAAGATGAACTCGGTAACCTTCTCGGAGATTCTCGACTTCTCGACGACTTCTGCGATATCTGCCACTTGGCACGGCTTGCATCTGACTGGTCGCGTTAGAATGATTGTTCCAGGAAGTATGAAAACGACCAGAACATAGTTGACGAACACTGTGATTGCTGCATAGATCCCGAAGCAGCGGAGCACGATCACAGGGCTCATCAGGTTCGTGAGGAAGGCGGTCGCAGTCGTGAGCGAAGTGACGAACATTGACGCGAGAGAATGGTGAAGGGAGAGACGCAGGCTGCGAGAGAGAAGGTCCGACTCTCTGTACAAAGGAACGTAGATGGAACCGATCTTGTACTCCAGAGTCGACATGTTCTGAAATGAGCCAACAGTCCAGATCACCTTCTCGTTCCGTACCTTGACTTCTCTTCTGAAGTAAACGAGCAGAAGGAAGGCGTCATCGGCTCCGATGGAAATAAGAATCACGACTACAAGAAGATTTATGAACGGGAAGAAGTCGATTCCGAGAACCTCCTGGAATTGCACTATTGTTCTCTTGTTTTTGAGTCCGAATCACCTGACCGTGTAGATGAAGAAGGCGACGCCGGCAGAGAGAGAAACTACAACGAGCACCAGAAAAGTGAATAAAATGCTCCTCGAGTAAACAAGAAGACAAAGGCAGACGAAGAGCGCTGAAACAAGAAACGTCTTCCGGTTGAGAAACATCAAGGAACCCGAGATGGCAGCGACGGCCGTATCCGACCCGATGGCTTCCTGAAACACACGGTTCTTCATGTTCAGAGAAACGCCGGCCATCCGCGTGTACGGGCTCTTCTCCAGATGCTCTTTAATTCTTCGGATCAGTTCGTCATAAACTCTGCGATCGTCCACTCCATTCCACATCGTAAGTCTCAAAACGACTGTGACCACAAGATCATCCGAACTCTCTTGCGGGAGAAGCCAATTGTTGACCTGATTGAGAGAGAAGGCCGAACACAGTTCCAGTCCACTGTCGTTTTTACACTTCTGGATAAGATCTCGGAATGAGGAAACACTGAAAACAACAATAGAGAACAGAACAACTCTGAGTGAGCGACCTACTCATTTTCGTTGATTGCACGACACGAGTTTTCGGTGCTTATGTTGTGACAAGTCGTGTACAAAGGGATATTCAGTGAGTGTTTCAGAGCTTTTGCAGAATTCGTGAAATTGAACTTCGCTTCTAGGTCATCAATAATAGAATCGATTTCACACAAATGTTTGAGAACATCAACGGAGAACAGCTGAAATAAACCGAGCGTGAATGAGGAACGGAAGAAAACTGACATGCTCGAGACTGGAGACTCTTATCATGACCTTCCCGAGAAATTCGATCATGTCGAAGGGAATCGACTTTCCGATGGCTGCGAACATCTCGCAAGGATCTTCAAGATCAGATGCGTTCGGCTCGAAATCCACACCGTAGTCATCATAATTCACAGTTATCGGTTCTGGCGTACTTGCCGTTACGTTGGTCATTCCTCTTTTCCGTCTTCTGGACGACTCTTGTCTGAAAGCGACAACTGTTGCAGATATTCACTAAGTTACCGTTCCCCACTCGAAGTACCAGCGAAGAATGTTTTCGTTGCTCGTCTGATGCGGTTTCATCGCTTCTAAAGTGAGTCTCGCTGCAGAAAGAGGAGTCCCTCTCGTCTCGAAGCCCTCAAATGTCGTCAGTCTTTCTTTTACTCATGCATTTTTCACTTTTGTAGGATCCAAATCAATTACGGAGAATCGGAAGTAGAGAGCCCACGAAGTGAGCAGACTGGAAGCGAATACTGTACAAAGGATGACTAGAATCGGATATCCGATGACGAGACGAGCATAGCTGGAAGGAGAAGAGTTATTTGCTGGAAAAGAAAGGAGAGCGAACCTCATGAAAAGACGTTCGGTCAGCCGCGAGACAGTGGACATTGGGACAAGAAAAATGGGTGAGACAGGAAGGAAGCGACGATTCGGATAGCGATGGGAGGACTGAATGTTTGCGCTTCCAAATGCGATTCTCTCGAAGAACGATTCGAGAACACGCATTCATGCACATTTACAACGAAACAACTGTTTGTTCATCGAACCATTTTTCGCGCGTTTCCATCTGACTCAGCCAAATAGTACAGAAGAAAGAATGCGTCGAAGCCAAAAGAATTTGATCCGAAATTGACGACCCAAGGGATGCTTTGGTTTCTTCTTGAACTGGAGCTACATGCAGAAACTATCGGAACTTTCAGTTCTTTCGATCATAACACATATTCCTGTACTTCTGATCTTCTCCTGAAGAGATTTGGAACAAACAACGGTTCTCAATAGTGCAAGCCGCATAATCTGCTCAGAATCAACACTAAATGACGCTCTCGACGTCTAGTCCGGTACCTTATAATAAAGCGTTTTAAGCGTTTCACTTATCTCTTCTCATTGTGTACGACAAACAATATAGATTTCAGGTTAAGGATTAGGCTCTTTTCAGACTCTCGTCACTCCGAGCCTACGGTAGCTGCTCTGTGACGCACGGGTCCGCCCTCCCGGACGGATATAAAAAGTTAACTCCAGTATTCCGAAGAAGAGTCTCGGAATGGTTTCATTTCCGATATAATTCCCTTTTTTTGAATCGTTCTTTGGTTTGAATTGGATGCTTGTTGCCTTCTAACAGTGTTTTTTAAATAGATCCTTTACGCAATCAGGATGGTTTGTTCAGAGAAATCATTGGAATCACTTAGAAATGAACAATATTCCCTTCCTTCTTTATTTATGCTCTTCTCAGTTCCGGCTCGATTCGCTCTAGCGTCGTTTTCCATTCTCCCTTTTCCCGTTAAAAACATTCGTACCTACAATACTAGTCTCACCTTCTTCGTTCTCATTTCATTCACCTAGAAGTAGAGTCTCGTGACTTACTCACTTCCAGATGCAAATCCCGTTCTTCACCGTCTTCGCAGAGTACCTCGGCTTCTTTGTGGCCTTCTTCGCCAACTGGACACTCATCTTCCTGATCCTCACTCGCACCCGTCACAACTTCGGGTCCTACAAGTACCTGATGCTCTGGTTCGCGTTCTTCTCTCTCTGGTACGCCGTCATCGACATCCTCACCCAACCGGCCATGCATTCCTACCTCAACAGCTACATTGTCTTCTGTGCCAGCTGGTTCAAGTACGATCCATTCATGGCTCCCATCATCATCAGTAGGAAGAACTCTCTCCCTTCTCATCGCGAACACTTCCATTTCCAGCCACCTACTGCACCTCCTACGGTCTGACTCTCGTCCTTCTGGCCATCCATTTCGTGTACCGTTACTTCGCGATGATCCGTCCGCAGGACATCATCTGGTTCAAGTACCCTCGTTCCCTCCTCTGGCCTTCTGTTTTCATCGTCATCGCGGTCTTCTGGTGGTGTAACGTGTACTTTCTTCTGAGCAGCAACCCAATTTTCGACGAGTATCTGAATGAGACTATTTTCGAAAACTACAAAGAGCGCATCGAACGACTCTCATACATTGGACCCCTCTATTTTGTGAGTTACTCAAGCGACAAATCAACCTCGTTGTTCACTTCAAGATTGTTGGAAGCAACGGCTCTATTGAAATTCAATGGAAAAGTTGTCTCGGAATGATCAACGTTTACGCGATTGCAGTGAGTCGTCAAGGGCACGTGGCTGTCTGATCTGAAACTGTTCCCCGAATCTTCTTTTCTCCTTCAGATCACTACTCTCGTGACGATAATGTCTCTCGGCTACGCGATTTACAAAAAGATGCAATCGGTGAATGGCATGGTGGCTGAGAAGACGCGAGAACTGCAGCGACAACTGTTCCACGCGCTCGTCCTCCAGGTACGCACCCTCTTCTTCGTCGCTCATCTGAACACTTGAAGACCATTGTGCCCGTTATCTTCATGTACACTCCGACGACTGTTCTTTTCATCTGCCCCATCATAGGTGTCGAGCTGGGAGTCATCGCGAACATGACATCGGTCTGTCTGGCCCTTTACCCGGCTCTCGACCCTCTCGTAGTCATGTATTTCATCCGCGACTACCGAATGTACCTGCTAAGTGAGTGTGTATGAGATCAAAAACGGAGGAGAGAAAACGTTTTCAGAGAAGATGAATCTGACGAGCAAGGTCTCCTCGACGGCGACACGGAATACGTCATTCACGAAGAACACGGAGGATGTCATCTGAATCGCATTTCTCACCCAACAATAAATTAGTTTCCAAGCCACCCCCGCGAAATGCACTTGACATCACTCGAAAGAGAGATAAAAGAAAAGATGATGCGATCTGAACGAAACAAAACTATTACAACACAGCCTCCCCCTTTTTTTTTCTCGTCTCTTCGCCCGATTTGACACAGTTCTGCGTGACGTGGAAATGAGTTCTTTGCCCTGAGAGAAGCGGGTGGGCAAACAGAAGCCGTACCGTCGGATGTTGCCGTTTCCTTATTGCTGCATGAAAGTGCAATTTCCTGAACAAACAAAAACGACTCACTTTTTTGTTTATTCTTGAACCTTTGCCCCGCTTTTTGCAATCTGCTCGGCACTTTTATTCGACTCGAGAAGCTCGGCGAGCCGTGGTGTCCCCTCCGACGACACGTCTGCGTTTCTCATGGTCCGGGCACTCTCTCGGAGGGAGACGGCTCTCCGTGCACCCGGGAAGCCTCCATTACACTCCGATTCGACTCACCAGCTGGAAGCTCTTCCTCTCACTCTTCCGCGTTTCTCGCCCCCCCTTCCTTTCTTCTGCCTGTTTTTTTCTTTACTTGTGAAAAAAGATCAGCTGAGACAACTCAACAATTTGTGCGATTCCATTTGTCTGCACTTGTTTTCCACGGAAAAAAAGTCGGAAACCGAAGAATTTTACTATTCCACCGACATTTTTCCACCGATTTTTACCCGTTTCCGTTGCATTAGGGCGATTCCCACGACCAAAGCCCAAGGCGAAATAGTGCAAATTCCTGCCGAGAAGGCTGACCTTGTCTCTCGTTCTTTGGTATCATTCTCCTCTCTTCTCTCACAAATCGTACCCTTCAACAAATTAAACGAATCGTTTGCCTCATCTGCTCATTCTATCCACATCAAATTCTTTTTCCTTTCCTAGTCAGTTGTTGACTTTTCGAGAAAAAAAACGCAAGAAAAACAAGTGTGGCGTGAATGGTTTCTCGATGATAAGCTCTTGTTGCTCCGCGAGCATCTCTATCTCTGGAACATCTCTTCTTCCCCTCACGTCCCTCCTTCGTCTCTCAGATTTCGTCACGTTGGGTGGTCGTTTTTCTCCCCCTCGCGCGCACTTTTTATTGCCTTTCTTCCCGTCTTCAACCTTTTCCCATTGCATTCATTCATCTCTCTCCCAAAGTGGTTCTCTTCGTAGAAATGGAGGAGAAAGAAGAGCGGCAGTCTCTGAACCAAATCAAACTCAAGCCCCGAATCTCGCTGTTCAATGGCTGCACCATCATCATCGGAGTCATCATTGGCTCCGGAATCTTCGTTTCCCCTAAAGGAGTCCTCCTGGAAGCCGGAAGCAGTGGGATGGCTCTGCTCATTTGGCTGCTCAGTGGAGCTTTCGCTATGATTGGAGCCATCTGTTACTCGGAACTCGGCACGCTCATTCCCAAATCTGGCGGGGATTACGCATACATTTACGAGGTGAGATCCACTCTTAGTTCGTGAAAAACGGACTCAGTCCAGGCTTTCGGGCCTCTTCCGTCGTTCCTTTTCCTCTGGGTCGCCCTCGTCATTATCAATCCGACGTCGCTTGCCATCATCGGAATCACGTGTGCTACGTACGCTCTGCAGCCGTTCTACTCGTGCCCCGTGCCTGACGTCGTCGTGAATCTATTTGCCGGCTGCATTATCGCAGTGCTCACTTTCATCAACTGCTGGGACGTCCGCATGGCAACTCGAACCAATGACTTCTTCACAATCACAAAGCTGGCAGCCCTTGTCCTGATAGTAACTTGCGGAGGATACTGGATGGCTCTCGGCAACCTCGAGAACCTCCAGAGGCCCGACATTACGGAAGGAAGCCAGACGAAGATCTCCGCGATTGCAATGGCCTTCTACTCGGGAGTCTTCTCGTTCTCCGGATTCTCCTATCTCAACTTTGTCACTGAAGAGCTCAAGAACCCATTCAAGTACCGTCATTTCCTCCTCTCTCACGCACAATTCTCCCTTTCAGAAACCTCCCCAGAGCCATCTACATCTCGATTCCAGTCGTCACTGTCATCTACATGCTGGTCAACATCGCGTATTTCTCTGTGCTCACTGTCGATGAGGTTGTTCTCTTTATTACTGCCCGAACTATTCTCAACTTCTGCAGATCCTCGAGTCCGACGCCGTCGCTATAACATTCGCCGACCGGATCCTCGGTTCGCTCGGAAGCAAGATCCTGATGCCTCTGTTCGTGTCTTTCTCGTGCGTCGGTTCCCTCAACGGGATCCTCATCACGTGCTCCAGAATGTTCTTTTCTGGAGCCAGAAACAACCAGCTGCCCGAACTGTTCGCCATGATCTCTATCAAGCAGCTGACGCCGATTCCCTCGCTGATCTTCCTGGGAGGCACCTCTATCATCATGCTCTTCATCGGAAACGTCTTCCAACTCATCAACTACCTCTCATTCGCGGAGTCTCTCGTCGTCTTCGCCTCAGTGGCAGGACTCCTCAAACTGAGGTTCACAATGCCTGAGGACAAGCTCCGGAACCGTCCGATCAAGATCAGTCTGATCTTCCCGCTGATCTTCTTCGCCATGTGCCTCTTTCTTCTGATCCTCCCGTTCTTTCACTCGGATCCTTGGGAGCTCGTCTACGGCGTCTTCCTCGTACTCTCCGGAATCCCAATCTATGTGCTCTTCATCTACAACCAATGGCGTCCCCGATTTGTGCAGTCCATCTGGGTCTGCTTCACCCATCTTGTACAGAAACTCTTCTACTGTGTTCCGGAGCTCTCATCGTGAGAATCGTCTCGTCACTCAACAACCCCAGTGCCTCTTTCCGTTGTTCGCTTTGTCTATTTTCCTGTTTTCCTTCTTCGTTTTGTTTCGTTTCGTTTACTCCCTCCAGATCTTTCAGCTCTTCTGTGCGAACATATCCATAATACTGCACAAGACGGCTATTGTTTCATTTTTTCCCAAAAACCCATATTTTGGTACAAAACTTTCTTGTTTTAGTCCTTCATAACTTATTATACACCATGAGAAATAAAATCTTACTTTATTGAATGAAGGAGACGTAGTACAACTTATTGCGCCAGAAGCAACAGCTTGAATACTGATCGAATCAAAAGTTTTACTTTTTATTTGCTATAAAAGGTTTTCTGTTGCACTGAACTTTGAAAAAACACAGTAGAAAACGCATTTTTTACGTTTGCGCAAAAATCGCTAATTTCTTGTTTAGCCTAGAATTCACAATGCGTTTTCTCGTCCATCGCTTTCGGACTCCTCTCGGACAAGCGTTTTAAAAGAGTGTTTCATAAGTTTTTTATAATTTCTCCTCCTTTTTGTTCAAAATTTCATAATGAAAAAGTGCAGTAGACTAGTTGATGTATGTCAGTTTGTCTGGTGCCCTCTTAAAACATCAATCACTGCAACATGCAGGTGCCTCGAGGTTTTTAAAAAATCGAGCTCAATTGACTCGCAAGAGGGTGATTTATCTCTACGAAGCATGTGTTTTGTATCATAGTGGCACGCTGAGAGGGGGAGGGTCCAATCAGTCTGCTCGTAGGTATCAGTGAGTCTCGGCGAGTCGCGATTTCACCTTCTTCTCTTTGATATGTTCTTCAAACGGAGCGTTCGCAAAGCGTCGACGAATTCATCGCATTCTGATTCTTCTAATACGTCTTCAGAATCGTATCTATTAAGCGAAAGAAAAGCTGGCGGTGGGTCGACAAGAAGAGGTACTGTCCACCGACAAAGTGGCAAGAAAGGTACGTGGCGCCCGTGAACTCGAGAGCCCCTCTGTGAAACAGGATCATTGCAGCTCGACGCAAGATGATGGAGAATCCGTACACGTGTAGTTTGGAGCTGGACGAGTTGCCTGCGGACGACTCGATTATTGACTATTCGGTGTTCAGCGACGACTCGTTTTTGCTTATTCTGCTGCTCACCTCAAAAGGTGACGTGCAAGCATATTTGGAGACGAGTCGCGACACGAAACCTCGCAAGAATGTAGTGAGCATCAAGAACGTGTGTTCAATCAATGTGGATCCAGTCTCTGTGTGTATTGGTAAGAAATTCCTCGCAGAAAACCGTAATACGACTATTTGAAGGCAGCCAGGCTGCATTTGTCATATTCGGTCTCTCTGATGGAAATCTCCTCGTAACGCCAATAAAATTGCTCATAGTGAGTTCCTGGCTTAAACTCGGCGCCTCGAGACCAAATTACATGTGTCATTCTACCAAAAACAAACCAAAAAGACAGCAAAAAGAGCCGTCATGTGTTCTTTTTCGACGTCGCTTCGAACATTATCTTGATGGATGACTCTATGTTATATCTGTGGGATCCTTTGGAACCCGTTATCACTCTCGTTTTTGTAGGACGTGACGTGGGGCGGATCTTCCTGGGCCACGACCACAGTCATTGACCTGAGCCTTCCATCGGTGGATCCTTGTCTGGCAACGCCCACTTGCACCAAATGCTTCGTCTCGAACTTTCCGCCGTGCACTATGGCCGTTGTTGCGAACAAAGTGAGTCAATAACTGGTGACCGCTGAAAGAAGATAGGAAAAATTGTTGTGATATTGGGGAAGAGGAATGCGAGTGCTCTTTCGAGAACGTTTCCAGAAAGTAAAACAACAGCTGTTCCAGTTAGCATAATGAAAAACATAGGGAATAACAGAAGAAAAACAGGAAGGAAAACACAGCTTACTAGAAAATAGAAAATCTTCCCGGCCGGGTTTTAATTGGTGGGCTCTTGAAAATCGGAATGGTGGAAGTACATCAGTATTTAGTGAAACAGTTTTCAGCTCTAACCAGAATTAGAAGAACACTGTTAGTTTTTTAACTTGTTTTTAGAAAATTTATACTGTCCTTTTCATAGTCAGCTCAAATTAATAACTCTTACAGGCGGGTAACATTCTCCTGGTTGATTTGCATTTGCGAAAATGCGTTTCCGAGCTGCGAGCCCCTCAAAGTGTTCACAAGATGGAAGTGCTATTAGACGAGAACTCGATCGAACTGCTCATCACCGGGTTCACTGGTGCCCAGTGGATCATTCCGATCGAAAGAGCGGGAAAAGGATTCCGGGAAGTACTGACGACTTGTGTCCCATCTGATTTAACTGTGGTGAGTTCTCTCTCTCTCTCTCACACTCTAATGATCCACTTCAAACCGCTCGAAGCCGTTTGAAGCTTCTCACAGTCTTACCATTCAGATGTTTTTCGAAAAGGAGTGTTCCGAATCCTGGCAGGTTTGTAAACGTCATCCACCACGTCACGTTCCGTGCTGTCATTGTGAAATACAGCTTCAACAATCTAATAAAACATTGGCTGAAATGCTTCTCACCTTTTTTAGTTATCTTCAACATAGCATTATTTTCTCCAGCTCGAGCCAAACACCATGCAATTCTTCGCCACTGAATCTTGCGGAGTCGTCGCTCTTGACACTGCCGAATCGATCGTCGAGGTCTACAACACTTTCCATTCCCTGGCTCATTCCTCAAAACGAACGTTCAAAGTACCTCCGGAGACTTGGATGGTTCATGCGGGAGACAATGTTTTGTTCACTGTTTCGAATGAGAACGAGTTGCGGAGTGCCTTGCACTTTGGAGTAAATAATGCAAAACAGCTCGCATATCATATCTCTCTTCTTTCAGTTCATGTCAGCCCGACTCGAGTACTCTCTCGTCCGCACTTCCTCTGAATGGCGTCCTCTCGGAATCGTCCCGATGCCTCCGCGACCACACAAATTAGCTGGCATATTCGTCGTTAACGAGCGCGGTCTCGTCCGTGTCGAACAATCGACCGCTCTGTGAGTCTTGTCTTGTTTTACAAAAAAAGTTAATAAGTCGTTCTGGAAATTCGCCAGCGGAAAACTGGGTCATTCTTCACTTCAAAAATCATCCACTTCGTCGTTTTTATAGCATGTAGACTGGTCCTCGGGGGAATTGAAATATCCACTCCCAGCACATCAATCCCTTCTTCTCGGCAAAAAATGACATAAGGAATAATGTGACACGAATCAGTGAACCGTAATCGATGCGATAGGACCGTATTTGCACAGTTGCAAATGAGGAAAGCCGGACGACAGAGGAGAGGTCTGTTTCTTTCTCAAGAGCCCTCCTCTCGTCTCGACGTCTTCTTTTGTTTAGAAACTAAGAGAGCAACTCATCTCATCTCCCCATTCCTCCGTCTATCTTTTCTTTTTCTCGAATCGCCCGAAGTGACTCAAGTTTTGTGATGATTTCTGGTGACCTGGAGTGTGACTTTCGCCTTGATTCCATCATTTTCTCTGCGTCCCTTCAAATCTCTTGATTCTTTCTTTTTCGTTGTCATTTGAAAGTCAAACCAAACAGATATGTACCTCTCGAAAACTCTTTTCATTTGTAGAGAAAGTGTTTTCTCGTGTGGACGACACACTGATATGTGAGAAGTAAGGACCATTCGATTGTCTATTCGAGAGTGGGAATCTCTTTGGAAACAGCTGTGTTCCTCTCGCGACTCGCGACATTCTCTTTCTCGCTCTTCTCTTCTCTCCGCTTCCTTCTCTCAAAGTGTGTGATTGTGGCGAAGACTCATAGAGAGAACCACCTTCAAACTTCCTACCACTCTTCAGAAAAAAAAACAGCTCATCTTCTATTCGACTGATTTGAGTCTAATAACATGCAAATGCTCTGCTCAATTCCGATCACTCTTTCTTCATTCTTCCTTTCTTTTGAGGGTGTTTTACTCAAAGCGGCTGCCTAATCAATCCACACCAAATCACTTTCATTTATAAATGTTTCAGCTATTCGGCAGATTGTCGCTTTTTTGACCGCCCAGCTCCTCGTTTCATTATTTCCACTTTGCAGAAACCTCATAAAGATCGCTTCCGAGTTCTTCTTCCGTTTGTCCCCTCTCCAACTTACTCCAAAATCGGTAACACAAGTTGCGAATGCGTGCAGAATTGACACGGCCCAGCTGCAGTCCGCACTGATTCCGAACCTTTTGAGCACCCGGAAGAGTCGTCCACTGGCGAACAAAGAGCTGGCTCAGATCTACGCGATCGCCAAGTGTATCAATGTGAGATTCCGCAATCTTCTCTCTCTCTCTCTTTTCAATATCCTTCTTCCAGCTTACGATGGCCGACCTTCTCAAGACGTTCGAGAATGAATCGATCGGCGACCAACTGCTTCCTGAGGTGATCATCTTGCTCTCTTTCTCTCTCTCTCTCTCTCTCTCTCTCTCTCTCTCTCTCTCTCCTTCTCTCTCTTTCTCGCTCGGTTAGAGAAAAACAAGTTCGGTTCATTCAGATATTGAACACGATACAATCGAATCCCGCGAAGCACGAAAACCTAATGCAGCGGGTCGTCGAAATGTTCGTGAAAAGAGCTCTTTCGGCGGACGGAGACATGAATAAGATCAGAGAATACGATGCCGAGTTGGCGTGAGTATCATTTCCAATGCTCATAATTATGATATTATCCCTTCTTGAAACGTTTTTCGAGTTTAGAAATTTCCTTGCTCGGCACGAGCACCTCCACAAAGGCGCCGTTGATTGCGCAAAAGCAGGAATGTGGAAATGCACGCAGACACTTGTTCGACGGAATGTGCACGAAACGAAGTCAACGGATGTGTGCGCCGAAGTGCTCTCTCACATTGTCAAGAATGGAATACAGATCTGGAAAACGTTGAGTTCGACAGATCAGCTTCAGGTTCATTCATATCCCACTGCATTCCCAACTACGTATTATCATTTTTCAGTTGATGTCACTTGTATGTCATCTCGATTGGACTAGACTCTCCGACACAGATGGTGCCCGTATTTGTGCTCTTCTTTCTGCGTGGCAAAGAGACATAAAGCTTCCCTCGTACCACGAAATGTGTCTTCGAACGGCCATCGCGAACTTCGATCAGTTTCCCCGTCCTTGTCAGATACTTTCGCTCGTCTCCTCCGTCCACATTATGTCCGAAAAACGAATTTCTCATCCCGCCTCGTTACCTGATTTCTACCCACTGGCCGGAGGAAATAACTGTGGAGCTGCAATTGTCGAGGACGACCGGCTTATGATTTGGGGTAACTTTACGAATGCTCAACAGAAGCTCGACATGCCGCGTGAGTCATCAGGAAAGTGCCATCTGAACCTTTTTTTCGTTTAAGAGTTGAATACGAAAGCGAAACGGGCAGAATCGGTAACAAGCGGATCGACGGTTTCTCAGAAACCGGAACAAGTAAGAATTGCACGGGAGCGCGAGTACCTCTTCTGTTTCATTTGATATTACAGCAGCTGCCACGTGTCCTCGAGTACCCAGGCGGTCGGCCGAGAGCTATTGCATGTGGTGCCGAGCACGTTCTCGTTCTTTCGGCGTCCGGACAGCTTTCAGCATGGGGTGGGAATCGATTCGGACAGTGTGGCGTCGGGCACTCGTTCAGGCTCGCCAGTCTGCAGCAAGTCGACGGAGAGTGGCCTCCGATTCAAAAGATCGCATGCGGGCAGTTCCACTCAGCGTTCATCTGCACTGACGGATCTCTTTGGACATTCGGATGGGGCATTTGGGGACAACTCGGGCAGGGCGGAAGACGCAACTCAAACCTGCTAGTGCCGACAAAAGTTAACGGACTGATCTCAAAAGTGACGCAAGTTGCATGCGGACGGGCTCACACAGTTGTACTCACTGAAAATGGACGAGTTCTGGTCTGCGGATCAGGCAGCTACGGCCAGATGGGAATCGACGAGGATGTGAAAAAAGAGTTTGCGTTCTCTCCGCTTCCTCTCGGACCGCTTCGTGTCAAACTCATCTCGACCCATTACTATCACTCTATCTGCGTCACCGAAGATGATCGGCTTTTCGAATGGGGACGGAATCCACAGGAACTGAAAATGCGGATGTTCGTGATGAAAAAGATCCGTAGTGCACAGCTGAAGAACGCCGACGATCCGAGTTCCCCGTCTCCTTCGACAAACGGAGTAACTCCAAGAGTCAATCTGAACCTTCCGGCTGAAATTCCGAGAGATGATCTTGGACTGCGGGAGGTGAAGCACTTTCTGGACGGACCCATTCAAGTAATCGCCTGCGGGCTTTCGCATTCTGCTCTCATCACTTCCGAAGGATCCCTGTACACGTGGGGTAAAGGGCTCGATTATCAACTCGGTCACGGAAACAAGAACGAACGGATGGAGCCGCACGAAGTGTTCGAACCGAGTGGAGTCAAGTGGATCTCGATATCACTCGGAAACAATCATTCGATCGGATCCACCGCCGATGGAACCGTCTATTCATGGGGTAAAAACGACTTTGGACAGTGTGGAGTGGTGACGAAGAAGAACGGAAATGTGGCCGACGCACAGAAAAAGTTTTATTTCCAAGCTAGAGACGGACGACGGCTGATGCCCCCTCATGTTGACGAGAGTCTGTTTGTTCAAAAGCCAGGATCCGTTCCGGAACTGCGTGTGAAAACGACAAGCGAAGAAGAAACCAGCAGTGTGGACGAAGACGAACTGGTGGAGAGACTGAAGTCGTCAGATATCACAGTTGTTCAGGCGGTCTCAAAACATTTGTGCAATCTGGCGGAGGAGAAGAAGAACGGAACCATCGAAGAAAAAAATGGAGTGGATAAGAAAAATACGTATGGGGGAGAAGATGGACCACTGTGCACGACAACTGCCCTCGTTCATCTGATGGCTGGAGATGTGAAGCGAGCGATTCGGATGATCGAATGGCTCAAGTCAGACTGTGGAACAAACGAAGCGTCCGTTTTGGCACTTTCTTCTCTTATATGGGAAGTCATTGCGAATCACGAAGATGTGCAGTCGCGAGAGGCCCTTTCGGCCGCCTTTCGACATGTGCCTATGTCGGATTCGATGCGGAGAGGCAAACAGATTGCTCAGCTGTGGCCGACTGTCTGGAATGATGAAAGTGTGCAGAATACGTTGAGCATCGACGAGAAGATCGCGATGCTCGACGGTTTCACGAGCGCTTCGAAGCCAACCAACTGTCCAACGGTAGTCATTGAACTTTCTTCCACTTCCTCCTAACTGTTCTTTCTCAGATTCCCTCGGCTTCTCTAGAAGCTTCTTCGAAGATCCGTGTGTATGCTCAATGCGCTCACGCAGAGCCGGCAGTTGTCGGTTCTCCACCCGAATGCTCTACTTGCATCGACGAATGGACGGAGAAAGTTCGTCACACTTTAGGCGCCCTTCTGTAATCAACCGGTTGCCATGTCAATATTCTGTTTTATAGGATCTATGTGTTCTTTTTGTGCCATTTCCCCCGATAATCTAGTGCCTTTTCTGTGTCTTACATCCATTTATTGCTCGTATTTCTCACTGTTCTTGGCAGTACCGGCGATCAACAATCGGGTCTTTTTTATCTCGGTCCACATTATTTACTCGGTTTTTCATAAAACACCCCGTTCCCATCCAGTAATTCTTTTCATCTGCCTAATCTTTCTGTGCTCAAAAGCCTTTCGCCTTTAAGTTCAATCTAAACGCGGTAACTATTATTATGTGTAGAAATCTTCCCTTCCTTTGTAAGATATCAGTGTAATGAATGACGATATGAAGACTGATGTTTGTAAAAAAAGAAATGTAGACCCGAAATCAAGAATTTTTTTAAAAGTTCACAATAACCAAGTCAATGAGCTCCAGACAAAGTTCAACCGCAGTGATCGAGACAAAACAAGGAATGATCTCATAGGAAACTATAATTTCCAACAGCACTTCCAGTCTGTCCTCCTCTTTCTAATGTTCCATCACCAGTTCAAGTTCAAATGAGCGTCCTTTCCATTGAAAACGTTGTCTGTGGAGAGAAGAACGAAGTGTGGGAGGAATCGACTGTTGGATGTCAAATTAGAAGAGGCGGAAATGGAAATGAGGTGAAGTGTGCGAGAAACAATAAAACGATCTTCCGAGAGAGGCCGGTTTACAAGCCGAGGGTCCAATGCAAACAGATCCTTTACTCAGCTGCCCCCCTCTCACTCGTCCCGCATATTCCGTCCGCCACTTTTTGATCTCTCTGTCTCCGGAAAACGATTTGCATTGGAAGTGATCTTCAGCAACCTTTAGAGGTGATCAAACTCGCCCTACACCGGCCACCTTGCACCGTTTTATTGGCAAATCGAACAATAAAAAGAGGCCAGCGGGTTCGGAATAAAAGCAGTGATCTTTTCGAAAAGCGCCCGCCGTTCATAATTCACATTCGAAAAACTAGCACTTTTTCATGGTTTTTCGTCTTCTTTGTAGTTGATTTCGGATGAAAATAAGACACATTTCATCAGAATTTCCAAGACATTTCTATTTCACGAAACTGATCTATTCCTGAAGTGGGTTCAAAGTTTTTAGACTCGAAGAATTCTAAAAAGTGATTTTTGCGGTTCTACTATGGTCTTTCGCTTTGCATGTAACTGCTACTGTGACAGCAATCAGCAAACTATCCAGAAAATGCGCTGCCATGCCACGGCATACCGCCACTCATAAGCTGTATATATTTATATGAACCTTTTCATCCCTCACGGAGGCTCTCTTATCAATCTTTCTTATGAGTCACTCTTTCTTCGACTTTTAAAGAACCATCTTACTAGAGACTCTCGCTCTCTCTCCTAAATAACCAGGTCAACGACTCTAGGTTATAACACCGCTATAAATTCTATTGGATCTCTTGTTAGCTTCGCTGCCAAGTTATTTTGATTGTCGAGAAACAAAAAGTGTCTCTTCTCGACCAAGAACAGGTTCTCCGATCTGTTATCAGCCTCCAAAAAAGGTTCTGGCGGTTGTTCCATGAATACCTGAACACCCCCCGCCCTCCCATGAATAAGAGATCTCTTTCGATTCGAACTTCCGATCCTTCCGTGTTTCAGTTTAAACAGGTGCACTCTCGAAACGGTCGAGATCTCTTCCTGAACACTTCTTCTCAATGCACACATCTGTTACTAAACATCACACATTATCCAACTCTCTCAACTCTCCCTCCAAAGCCACTCTCACACACAGTATCGTCCTGATTCTCTAAAAGTTTACAACTGTTTGCAACAAGTTTGCTCAGCTTTTTCGATTTTTGCAAACTACACACAATGAGCAGATGCCTAGTCGTTTCGATTCATTCTTTTTGCAGCGATGACCGTGTGGAACGCTAAGAGAAAAGTGCAGCCGTTCCGGTTCGCATTGGTGAGAATCAGTCGTCGTTTCCGCCCCAACGGTCACTTTCAGGTGTCTTTTGCTCTGGTCGCTGCCTTCCTTTTCACTACGAACATCCGATCTGTCCATCATTATGTACTTCCTTCTCATCGAATGAGTCGGGTTTCACAGGATTCCGAGTGAGAGTTTCGAGCAGTTCACAAAAGATGTATTTCTTGTTTCAGAGTATCTACAATGAACAAGATCTGGAATATGAACATGTTCACGGATTCAGATTCCCAAGTCACAATCGAGCCTCTCGTTTCATTCCACCCGTTCAATAACACGTGCAAGTTTGCGATGCCGAACACTTACGCAACGGATATTATGGAGTATCACTTGTCTGAAAGACAACGAAGTTTGAAGTGCGAGGTGAAATCGAAGAGTTACGCATCGATGGACTCCGAGGGGTTCATGTACGTGCACCCGCACTTCGTCGACTATCCGAGACTCGAGCACCACGTGAGATGTCGAGTCGAGATCCTCGAGGGAGGACTCAGACGGCCGCACGAGAACATGACCAAGAACACTTTCAGAGTGCGAAAGGCGGTCGACGTGAGTATCTCTAGTCCATACATAGAGGACTCTGGTTCGAAACGCGTTCCGATTGTTTTCAGGCTCCGGCCAACGAGAGGTTCTTTGTGAATGCGGACGCTTTCGTCGTCAATTGCTACAACTTCTCGAAGTCGGCTGACCAGAAAGCTCCGCAGAAAGAGATTCTTGTGTGGTCGAAACCGTTTCCCGGAATGAAGGACAAGAACCTTCCGGAAGATGAGGTACTTTTGTGAGAGATTCCCTGCTGACGACTTCCTTCCTGCAGATCTTCACCGTCAAAGACCTCAAGTCGTTCGGAGATTTCGGGAATAAAATAAGAGCGGATGTGAGAAGGGCAGCGGAGAGGTACTCGGTCGACATCCTCGGGTACTGCTCGCGCGCGCTGATCCTCTCAACCTCTTTCATTCAGATTCGATTCCACTGCGAGGACTATGTTCATGAGACACTTGCCGCGAACAGTGGAAACAATGGAGTCGCTCGGGTATCACTTTCTCTACGGATACACGAAAGTCGCCGACAATTCGATGGTGAATCTGGCCCCGATTCTTGTGGGGGACATCCCGGAAGCACTCAAAAAGCCGAAGACTGACGCCTCCGGAGACTTCAATATCAACTGGATCCTCCCGACCGAAGACAAGCTGGATCCGACGAAATTGAACTTTTTGTGGAAAGTAATGAAAGAAAGTGAGGGAATGCGAATTGAGAGCATCTGGAGATCCGTTTCAGAATACGGCTGCGAGAGTCTTTTCAACGAGGACATTTCGGGAAAGACTCTGGGTTTGTTCAACTATCCGCCGACGGAGTTCCAGGCCGGATTCACGGACAACCCTGCGGATCACTACTACAGAGCGTACTACTTGGCAGTCTACGAGAACTGGAAATACGAAGCTTGCAAGGACGGAGAGCAGCTGCAGGCGGAGTTCGTGAGCATCTGGAGGAGGTTCGCGCATCGCTACAAGGACATTTGCCATTTCGGGTTCACTTTTGTGACGACGTTGACTCACGAAGCAGGCTTCATTCTGGAAGTGCTCGACGAGAAATTGAGTGCTCACTTGAATGAATTGTATGTTGAAGGTAGGTCGAAAGGCACGTGTTTCTGTCTGAATCGAACCGATCTCAGGAGCGCTGGACAACACTTTGTCTGTAATGATGGGAGACCACGGCAATCGGATCGGAGCGATTCAGAGAAGATATACGGGCAGAATCGAGGAGAGGATGCCTCTGATGGCCATGAGACTTCCGACCGGATTCGCGGAAGCCTTCCCGGAAGAGTACAAGAACTTCTTGGACAACAAGTTCAAACTCACCAGGTTTATTCGTTTCCAGACCTGATTCACGTATCACTCTTTTTCCAGTAACTTTGATATCCATATGACTCTCCATGATATTGTCCACATGAGACTCGGGAAAAACAAATCAAGCGAGGACAATGGAAGGGGGATTAGTCTTTTCGATGCGATTCCCAATACGAGGACGTGTGCTGACGTGACTGTCCCCGAAAACTTCTGCATGTGCATGGTGGACGTCTCGAACATCACTACTCCGCTGCCGAAAATGACGAAGAAACCAGCTGCTGAGCAGAAAAAAGTAGGCAAACCTAGCGTCTCCTCAAACTTTTCAAAAAATCTTTTTTTTTCAAATTCTCAGGATCAGTTCGACACGCTGAAAAGTTGGCTGAAAACAGAAAAGCTTGATGGATGCGTGGATGTGAGCAGTCTGGAAACACAGAAAGATTTCAAAGAAATGGCTATCAACCCGCTGAGTCGCTTCGGGCTCAGAACGAAAGCAAACATGACTGCGAACGCATTGGCTTACGAGCGGCAAGCGAAGAATGCCAACTTGAACGTGAGTTTTGTTTTCCGGCACGGACATTTGTTTTGCTCCACGACAAGTGACGTCAAAAACGGATAGAAGGTGAATCCTCGGCAGATGTATCTGCACGTGCTCGAGTGTATTGACCACATTCCGGCTGGACTGAAAACATCCGAACCTTCTTCTTCTTCTTCTTCTCTCCGTCTCTAGATTCCTTTCTGCCACCTCAAACTTTCAGTATCTGAACTTCGAGTTCACCGTCGTCGGCTCATTCGTCAACTCGGCCCCTCTGAGCATGCTCGTCCGCACTGAGCTCTTCGTCGAACGGAACACGAGCCGCGTCGTTTTTGAGCCCATGGTCCAGGAAGCTCCCGAAATGTGTCGATTTGTATCCATTTCTGATGTGTGCGAGTGCCTCCGCCTCCGGTTTCCGGCCTCCAATTCCCCATAGAATCTCCGCGTCTCTCGGCTTCTTCTAATTTTTTTTTCCTACCACACGGGTCCCCCTTTTATGTGATGTTTGTGCGTTCGAATTGTCCGGGTCTCGAATAAACTTTAAAATTCTAGAGAATAAATGAATGAATGAGAAAACATGAGAAGACGGGAAAAGGCAAGGGGAGAAGGTTTCACGGAAACGAGAAGAGGAGCAAGGGAGACAATGGAAAACCAATTTGAACTGCAGGTACTGAGAACAATAAGACATTGAAATGGGAGTAAGTGGCAGTGAGCACGAGTTCCTACGGAGTAACGGACAGATTGGGCTATCTGGTGACCAGGACGGCGAGCAGCGCGGAGAGGAACGAAGTGAGCAGCGCCACCCGGGAGCCCTCGTTGCAGAAGTCCTTGCCCGAGCAGAAGAACGACTCTCCCTTCACCTTCTCCTGGTTGGCCCAGTAGAGGGGCACATTGAGCTCTCGCACCTTCATCGAGGCGTCCTCTTCCTTATTATTCACACATCCCTTCACGATAACATTATGTTCTGGAATATGGAAATGCAAATGGAGTGGGAGAGAGGGGAAGCGCGCGAGCGAGCACATGTCAAAACACGCTCTCTTCTCGGCACAGGCTCCAACTACTCACTAATATCCTCGAGTTTGAAGCAGGCGCCTTTGCAGCAGGTGAGCCCCGACTGGCAGTTTTCCATATCACGTCCCATGCACGAGAAACACGAGAACTCGCCTTTCGTAGAGCAGTTGGTTGCAGCAGAAGCTTCTGGACACAAAACTGGGGGGACGGAAATGAAATACACGTACCTGAGGTTGCATAGGCTGCCAGGAAGAAAAGGAGTAGTAGAGAGCGCATTTTGTAGCTTTTCTGAATTGGAATGGGATTCTGGTTGTGGAAGACTAAGGTTCACAAGAGAAGAGGGCCCGGGAAGAAGAGCCGGGAGGCGACACGACGATCGATGATGAAGTGTGGCGGCTGCGTGTGGGGAGGCACAAGAAGAAGAAGAAGAAGAAGAAGAAGAAGAAGGAGAAGAAGAAGAAGGAGAAGAAGAGGGGAAGAGAGCTCTTCTGGCAGCTTTCGGCACAGAAAGAGCATGTCGTCTCCGAAAGACCCGCCCCAACCCCTCCTCCTCCTTTTTCTTCTCTTTCTCCCTCTGCTTTTCTCCGTTTTTGTGAGTGCACCCGAATTTCGGGTGCCGTTAGAGAAAGGGGGAAAGAACGAAATGGAAAGGAAAAGTCTGGCTGAGCAACTGCTTTCAATGGCTAAACATCATTTTCTTCAAACTCAACTGATTTCGAGTAAATTGTTTTGGTGCACAGAAAAAGAAAAGTAATGAGTAAAAACGAAGGAGAATGGAGAGATGCGGTTTCGGTTACACTCGGCTTGTCCTCTTCCCGAAACATCCATTGAACACACACACACACTTTGTGGGCAGCCGCCTCCGAACAACTGATGCATGCGGAATGCTCATCGAGAAAATGCCTTCACTCGCCCCACGTAAGACTTCCGAGTGCCTGTGTTTCCATCCTACTTGCGAGCCATTGAGCACACTGAGCTCAGAAGGGGAGCCGATTCATCGAGCGAAGTGATCCCCAGTCAAAGTTTCTTCTTCTTTCTGTTCTATACGACCACCTCCCTGACAAGACTAGAATATTTCTCATACGAATATCATGTTCCGCACCCAAACCTTTTTCTTCTTCCCCTTCTCAACGTCGTCTCTGACGCTGTAACAACCGACTTTCACTCATCGTCCGCAAGCTTCTCTCAACCCGCCTTGCCAATTCGCGTCTGATGTTATCAGAGAAGCTTCTTCTGATCTGCCACATTCCGGATGTCGCACTCGTCGAAGACGAATGGCAGCGAAAGGCAAGGTAGACACGAAGAACTGCTTCGTCGTGTTTACAGCCCGCTCCCCTCTCCATTCCAACTTTCTCTGCCACACTTGGCCCGAACCTTGATCTCATCACGGTCTGATGGCATGATAAGTAGCTAATTGCTGAAAGCTACGGATCCGGTTTTTTCGTAAGCCAGACTTTACCTGGGAAGGTCATGAGCGAAAAGAAGTCACCGAAATGTAGTCTGGGAACACAAAACAAGAAGAAATACTGTTCTGTTCCGGTGATTCATCCTGTTCCGATGAACCCATTTCTATGTCAGAATTAGGAGAAGAAGAAGAGGAAAAAGGTCATCTTTATTTACACATAGTGATGTGAAACTATTCAGAAGCTGTCTCAGAGTTCCCTCTCGATGATCCGGATCTGCTGCTTCACCTCCTCCTTCAGAACGACCGAGTCCTTCTGGATCTCTCTCGACGGCACCGTCGGGATGATCTTCTCCTGCTCGACGTCTTCTGGAGTCGCGTACGCCAGAATGAATCTGCAATTCCATTCCAGTCAATAATTCATTGACACGCGATACCACGAACCTTCCGTCGATTTCAACTTTGCAAACGAGATCTTTTTTGAAGTGAATCTTTTGCGAAAAGTCTTGGTACGACACGATAGTTTCGAAGTTGGTAGAGAAGATTTTCTCAGAGTGTCTCTGAAGCTTGTGAGCAAACTTGTGCACGTTGCAGAGGTTCGTTTTGACGCGCACTTCCTCGAAGGAAGTGGTCATGAGCTCGTTGAGCATCAGATTGCAGCACACGTATCCGGACGGATTGTAGAAGCACGAGGGCAGGGGGAACGTGTTGTTGCCTCCCTCTCCACGACGTCCGTAGTAGTACTGGCCGACAAAGGTCTCATCGTAGTGCTGAAAATGTTGCTTTTGTTTGAAGAGGATTTCGTGAGATACCGGGGTATCGACGGCTTCCTCATAGCTTGGAGCAGCAGTCGTAGTTGTAGTCGTCGGTCTGGAAACTTTTCAGATTCAGAAGTATCAACGGAAAGAGCACCTTGGAGTCGTCGTGGTCCGAAGTGTAGTCGTTGTAGTCGGTCTCGGAGTCGTCGTCGTCGTGGTTGTCGTCGTTCTGCGAGTGGTAGTCGTCGTTGGTCTTGGAGTCGTCGTGGTTCTCTGAGTAGCTTTCCTAGTGGTTGTTGTGGTTGGTGCTCTGGTAGTCGTTGTAGTAGCACGAGTGGTTGTGGTGGTCGGAGCGGCGGTGGTAGTTGTGATTCTTCTTGCCTGAACGAGAATAGTTTCAATCTTTCGTGTTTTCGCAGTCTCTGTTACAGTGGTGGATCTAGGGGTTGGACGTGGAGTGGTCGTCTGTGGTTCGACATAAGCAGGCGTCGTCGTAGTGAAGACAGGTCTTCTAGTGGTGGGCTTTGGAGCCGGGCGTCTCGTAGTCGGGTGCACGTACGGCCGAGTTCTCGGTGGCTGTGGTCTCGGGTGAGGACGGGCAGTGGTCGGCTCGATGTACGGAGCAGCAGTCTTCGGCTCAATGTACGGAGCAGCAGTCTTCGGCTCAATGTACGGAGCAGCAGTCTTTGGCTCGATGTACGGAGCAGCAGTCTTTGGCTCAATGTACGGAGCAGCAGTCTTTGGCTCGATGTAAGGGACTTGGGTGACTGGTGGAGGTCTCTCGGAGTATCCTTGAGTCACTGGAGCAACGGAAGCCGATTTGGGAGCAGAAGGATTGAGACGGCCCTGGAAAGGATTATGGTGAGGTGCTAGCGAGGGGAGGGGGAACTGTGAGAGCGTGCATACATTCAGAAAGTTGGTGTCCTCGTTGTCATCTCCGTACGCGGCCTGTGGACGTTCAGTGTAGAATCCCGGACGGACTGCGGGACGAGGTGCGGGGGTGGACTGAAAGGATAGACGACGGTGCGCGATGAGGCCGAAGAAGCACGGATTACCACGATGTAGACGGGACGGACTGGGCGGACGGGCTGCGGACGGAGGTCGAAGCGAGGGTACTGTGGCTGAAGAGGCTGCGGCGGCAGTTGGGGCTGGATGTAATGCTGCGTTCGCTGAGAGAGTTGGAACTGTTGTTGAGGCACTTGGAATCGCTGCTGAGGCACGAATTGCTGTTGTTGGGGAGAGAACTGCTGCTGGGTCGGCTGTGGGAACTGCTGAGGGAGAGAATATTGCCGGTAGACTGGTGCTGGCTGGAACGGATACTGGCTGACTACGGTGGGATTCGGCTGAAACTGATTCAGGTGACATCTGGAGTCTTTTCGGTCTCGTTCCAACCTGTGCCACATAGACATGTCCTGTTGGCTGGAACTGCTGGACTGGCTGCTGCTGCGGAACTTGAAAGGTCGGGTGACGAACGTATCCTGCATGAGAATGTCTTTTGGGCCGTTCCTCACTCAATGGATCAGAGATGTTAGGAAGCTCGATTTGAAACTGATGGGGCTTGATCGCGCGCACTGGCTCGCCCGAGCCGAAACGAATTAGTTCGGGGGAGGGTTGGGGAGGACTCTGGGCGACTGCGAACTCTGTAAAGCTAGCTTGAAAGACGGCGTCGGGGGTGCTAAGGGGTGCTATGAGTGGCAATTTAACTGAGAGACTTACCCAACTGTCCATAGACCGATGATAATGCAAGAAGCGCCACCAGGCAGCAGTGTAGGGAGCGCACCATCGTGATCCGCTTCTGACGCTGACTGATGTCGTTTACCTGCCGACGAAGAAGCGAAAGGAGGCAGGGGAGATCCCGCCCCGTCGAACTTGAATACAGATCGGAGAGAAGCGATTGCGCCCCCGTGCTGACAAATTTGTTACGCAACACATGGGTAATGATGGAGAGGAAAATCGAGAGAAGCTAGTGGGAAAGTGTTCAGAGAAACGACTGATTAGGAACGGAATCGGCGACAAAGACAAAGTTACACACTTCACTCGCTTTTCTTTGTTCTACCCGTTCTAACACTGATCGCTCCCCGCTTTTTTTCGAATTCAAGCAATCAGAATTGTAATGATCAGGGAAGTTTTATTTACGAAGATACACTGTGTTACGAAGAGAAGATATTCTGCACCTAAAAATGCGTGTTTAGACTCGCAACTAGATTGTGGTTTCAGAAGAACATTGTATTCGCAGCGAGCTATCGTTCCGAGAACGAAACAGTCAACAGACGCTTCCAGATTTTCTCGCTTCGAATCTTCCATTAGAGCTCTGTACGAGATTTCAGATCTCAGAAGCATCCCGAAAACATCGATGCATCGTTCATATCCCGACGTCTTTCCGTCAGAAGTGTTGTTCGAGACATGATGAATTAGTTTTTGCGACGCCGCTGCAACACTTATGACGTCTGATGCTTCTGAAAGAAAGGTCTGAGCACAGAGACCGGCTCCGCATCTGCTCAGAGAGACGTTTCACATTCCGCATTCTTTCTCTTCTTTCTCAACATTCACAACGCAATAAACTTCTTCGAAATGACGAATCTCTTCGGTTTGCCGGGCCCCCCGGAATCTCGTGCTTGCCCAGTAGCAGGAGACAGCAATCGCGCTCCACCGCACTAATTTTCTCTGCGTCTCCGGCAGCCGCTTGCACTTTTCAGCGGGATTTTCAGACTTTTACACGTGCTTCCGGTATATTTTCCGTTTTTTTTTCTTGCTTGTTTTTCCCATTCACAACCTTCACGCTTTCCTAAAAAGCCATCGGAATAAAAAACAGAAAATTAATTTCGCATCCGGAGAAACGAGGGTCTTTCAGATTTTCAAAACAAATCGCGGCCTTTCTCAAACGGAATCTTCAATTATTCTCATTTTGACTGGAGAATAGCATAACCTCTTTTTTCTTCGATCCAGTTCTAAAAGAAAATAAGTCCGTCATTATGAGAAATTGAGTCAGTCATTATGCCGGACGGAGAACTCTTTTCCAACAAAAATTTGGGCGAAATCGAAAATATTAAATTTGGAAAAAAACATCCTTTCTTTAATTTCTCTTTTTTCACTTTCTTTTTTTGAGATGTCCGTGCAAAAAAAATTTGATTCAACCCTTTTGACCGGTCGAACTTGCCGTTCGCTACGGTCATTTTTCAATAAGCTCATCCACTATTGGTTGTAGATTGGAAACGCACGCTACTCACTCGTGTCCTAGAATAGAATGAAAACCGACTGCGATATCACGTGTCCTCAAGGGCCTCCGAAAACGACATCGGAGCTCCTACTCCCGAGCAAAAACACGATGCTGTTACCTCCCATTTATAACTGATTTCCGCCAACACTTATTAAATTCGTATGTCGGAACACGAAAATCCAAACGGCTATGAGTCTGAAAACGTCTTGCAAGACCGGAAAACTAGCTTCATTTATTTTCTTCTTTCGTGTTTTTCGGCGAAGACTTATCTTTCTCAGACTTTCGAACTCAAGTTTTTAATTCGAGTTACCCTGTGGTCTATTCGTTCATTTCGAAAGTGCCATCGAGAGAGAGAGTCCCAACTAATGATATTTGTGAAGAAAGGGAAACGAGGAGACACGCGACTCGGCTGCCAATCGCACTGCTGCCCACTGCTAATCCCTCGCCACGCCTTCTGCCCGTTCGACTCATTGTGTTGCCCCTACCCGGGCGTTTCCATCTCGCCAAGAGCAATGTCCTACTGCTTCTCATTCCGCCACTTTGCGCCTTCCCTGCTTTTCTTCGCTGCTCTGTCATCAGGCCCCACGGAGGTCGTCTGTCATCTTGCGCTTGAGACAATCGTCTATTTATTGCTTTCGATGAGTGGGAGATGCTCCTTGTTTTCTGTTTTCCCCTTTTCTTCCCGTTTAGATGCGCATTTCATGCAATTTCAGTATTCAACACATGTTTTTGGCGCGCGAGGCGAAATTAATTCTTAGAGAGGAACTAGTTCCTCGTGCCTGTTTGAAAAAAAACATGTGCTAAATATGTGAACTTTTATAGAATACTGTTTCGGGTTGATTCAGGAATTGTGTATTTAAATCTCAATCGAAAATAGACCACAACTTTTCAATTTTTCTCCAACTAAAAGTTCCATCTTCATTCAATATTTTAACTGAAAAAATACTTTCAAACTCAACGCAACCTCTTCTTCGGAATATTTTCCTTCCAAACAGTCGGGAAATTCGGAAAAAAGAGAAACGAAACGGCGCAGGCCGTCCGTTTCTAATTAGCTTATTAGTCTGCGACGAGGGCAAACACTTGTTCGCTTCGTTCTCATGTGTGCTCTCTTCTCTCACCCATCGACTTTTTCCTGGCCTGTTATCAATTCTCCCTCCGAGAGTCGTTCCGTCGCCATCGTAACGGGTGTCGCTCGCGAATGTGTTCGGGTAAAATTATAGTCGTGGCAGCTCTCAATCCCCCTCCTCTCTTTTTGCTGAACAAACACGCTCTCATTCCGGACGTAAATGAGCCGAGCCGCTCTTTCTTAGACATCTAATTAAGCAGCTCAATGAGCTGCGCACACGCCATTGAGAGCTCTGGAAGAAGACGAAGGGAAAAAAGGTATCCGATTTAAATGCTAAAAACCAGAGAGGAATGCTCTTTCGCAAGCATGTAGTGTATCGCTGACGACGACGGAAACAGCCACATTTCCGGGTCCCTCTTCTCTTTTTTGGGCAGAACAAGCCCACAGCAATGGTAGCACACTGGGTTCTCTCGCAAATGTCTGGCCAATCTGATTCCGCTGGTTGATATGTATCAGCAAGTTCGATCTTCCGAGGCGGTGAGGGATGATTGATGCGCCTTCCTGTCAGTTTGAATTCCCTAGATGCGTTTGACGGAACATTGGCACGCCGACACGCACTCCGGCACGAGAGACGTGTGGCCAGGCCTCGTATGCGCCCCGATTACCTGAAACATGATATTGCTGGTTGGGACTTTGTCGGTTCCAAAAGAAACTTTTTTGCGTTTCGATTCGCACGTATTCTTCGAAAATCACCTCTGTTTTTCTATGTCTCCTCTGCCCATGAATTGATTTCATTGCTCGCCTTCAAACACTGCGGGTGCGATTCTCTATCTCTCGGTGCGCGATGCCTTTTTTTTCGCATGTGATACTGACACACAACATCGTATAATCCCTCTCCGATCGGCCAGATTTTGACACTACTGTTTCCAGTTTCGAGTCTACCTGGCACTAGTTTTGTTTGATTTAATCACGGCGTCCGCAATCTCCCTCGAGACCAGCCGTTCCCAAAACAACAAAAGTACACATCGCACTCCTATTCCGACATTCTCTCTTCGTTTTCAAAAGTTTGATATGGTTTCAGTGTGAAAAAGAACCTGAAAGATGGCAGCCCACTGACAAAAAGAGCCATGGAAAAGCAGCGGGAGAGCAGTTCAATGGCCATGCGGCTGTATGCCACGTGGGACGTCGACCGAGCTACACCTTCTACTGTTCCCAGGTGAAAACTCTTTCCGGAGAAAATGAATCTGCTGCGGAATTGAATCGAGTGGCGAAGAGTGTTCAAAGGTCTTCTAAATATCTAGATGTTATTGTGGGGAGGAGAAGATTCAACATTTCACCTTTGCCAGCTGTTTCCGGGTTGCCACTTTTTGATCTGTGGAATAGAACACGTGGTTGATATCAAAAGATAACAGCGACTTGAAGACTAGATTCCTATTCCAAAACTTTCAGATCGTGATGTTTGATGTAATTCTTGTTCCAGAATATTCAACGTCTCCATCAACCGGATACTGCTCGACTGCGTTTCTCCGGAAGTCACCTCGATCATCGTGACCGCTAAACTTCCGGTACCGATCTTTCTCTTCAGTATTTTCCTGCACTTCCGCTCTTTTAGCTCTCAAAACGGAGTCGATATTTGCGGAGCAATGAAATAAAAGTGACGTCAGCGCACGGACGGATCGATCTCGACTGCGATATTTCGTTCTGTATTCAGTATCCACACTTTTTGAAACGCAAGTCAAATGTACTGCAATTGCTGATTCAACGTAGAAAAAAGTACAAAAACCGTCTTCCGGGTGGTCTACGTGATCTCGCCGTCGGAAACATCAATCTGACCTACGTGAGTGGCAGAGCGGAATATCCAATTGACGACACCTCTTACAGATAATGCAACAAGGCGGCCTCCGAGAAATTCCGTTGAATGTTTCTTCGGAGAACGAAGTCGAACTGAAAGGGATGGGTCCGTGTGCTGGCAAGGTCTTTCTCGCTTCGTGCTACTCACAAGCTCCAGAAATCGTTGACGATCGGGAAAAACAGAAAAAGAACGTGGAAGATTCGGAAGAGGAGACAGAGACGGACTACGACGACGTTGGAGACGATCTTAACGAAATTCCGAGTGGCCGGAGCGGGCGACAGAAGACCACAGAGATCGAAGGAGGGAGACCCGGAAGGACGAAAGGAAAGAATCTGAAGTATCAGATGAACAAACTGTTCAACATGTTCCGGCCAGAAGATCAGGTTCGTCGTCCTGTTGTCAAAGAGATGCCCTGGGAAGACGATGATATCGAATCGCCGTACGACTCGGGACCCGAGATGTTCAACGACGATGCCTCAATTCGTAGCAACAGGAGGCCTCAGCTCGCACCATTTTTCGATTCGAAAGAGAAAAATGAGCATGAATTGGCGGCCATGTACGAAGTTTCGGATGGAGACGGAGAGCAAGGAGACGGCGGATGGAACTCAGACACAGAGAATCTCAACGAGAATATCGGAAAAACTCGGATAACCCAGAAGAACTCGGTTGGATCCAGTCAACCAGAACCGTACTCTCAGACTCCCGCAAAGTTCTCCGGAATGCGAGTTGTGTCGTCTTCGTTCGATTCTCATTCGATGCCCCACTCCTCAACTCTCAACTCCATCAAAAACGAGAACAGTGTTCATCGCGGTGTCAGTCTCTCCGAGCAATTATGCACAATTCTCGGGTCGAGCATGTCTCCTGAAGGAACAGACGCCGTCTGGCTTTGTAACCTTTCTGAACTTATCTCTTTTGCTCCGCTGGCCGGCCCTGTACCCATCGTCAATTGCCCGTCGTTTTCGCAAGTTCGTCAGACTCTCAGTCACGTGATAAATCGAATACAGAACTTGTAAGAACCTGTTTCCTTCTTTGGCAGCCTTCATAACTCACTTTTCAGCTGTCATTCGAATTCGTCGAATCCGCCATTGACGATCGTCGGAATCATCGGAACCGATAAGCTCTTCTCGCAGGTTGTGAAGGCGTACGTCGAGTGCCTCGCTCACAAATCGCTCGCGAATCTCATCAATCATCTCCGATTCGTGACGATTCCCTCGACAAGCTCGCTCTTTTACAAGCTTATCGAAGGTAACACCACCCTTATTACAGAAGTTTCACGGATTGCACACATCTTTCAGGAATGGATCCACAGTTAGATAACCTGTGCCGGGACTTATGGGACCGTTTCGGTGATATGAATCCGGCCGAAAAATCTGCCGTGGCCTCAAAGATCGCCGCGTGGCCAAACAGTGTGCTCTCTTCGAAACTGAATCTTCCCATCGGAGAGGCGATGATTCAGCTGACTGCAGATAGAGATCCGGAAGGAGGGCGGGTTTTTCTACCTTTCCTTTGTGAAGTTCGAGTCGGAAATCAACAATGTGAGATTGAGAACGAAGATGATGCGAACGTTGTGAACGGATTTGTGCCGGCTATAGTTTCACCGAGAGAAGAATCAGCGTTTTCCAAGACGGATGGCGGCTCTCCACCTCATTCTCCCCAACTGCGTAATGTGGACGGGCAAGAGCTCAACATGGACTTCTGGGTCAACAGTCCAGTTCAACAGACTTCCTACTCTTATGGGTCGGATTTCATGTCGACAAGCTCAAGTACAACTCCTAACTCAAAAAAGGAGACCGCCAAAGTGACAATCAAGGCTCATTTCAAGACGCTGCTAGTCTCAAGATCTCCAAGTTCTGGATCACTAAGTTTGACGTATCTGAAAGAAAAACGGAAGGACAAAATGCTCCAGAAGCTCGGAATGAAAAAAGGACAGAAGCAGAAGGCAGAGGATGCTCCGACACCTTCTCAAGTTCCGTCCATCGGAAGAATGCTTTGCAGTGCATCTGGAAAACACAACGAGCTCACTGGTAAGCCTTACTTTCTTCTTCACATTCAAATTGATTCAATTTCCAGTTATCATCGATGGCAACGCCCACAATGGAATCCGCTATTTCCAGACGTCTCCGCAGTGGCAGACTCATATCAAGTTCTTCCCGATCGCTTTTCTCACTCCGAACGTCTGCACCGCCTGATTATTCCTTCCTCGCTTTTTTTGTGTATGCCTATTTGCTTGTATAATATGTAATTGTTCTTTCTGAAGTGTCGCATTCTCGTTTTATGTTGAAATGTTCGTCTCTTCGCACGGCTTCAATCTTCCTTTTCTTGTCTGATGATGCCCTCGAATTTCGCATTTTGTGCATCCACATCTGCTTTATTTTCAAATTTCCCACATTCCAAGTTTCAAATGTACTCTTTTCAATGAATAAACGCTTTTCATATTTATGTTTTCGCCGATTTAAATACTGCTGCTCAGTTTTCTGTTTCGAAGGTTCAAATGAATATCGGGTTGATGATTCAGAAGTTCATATTTTGAGTGATTTCAGAAAATGGGCGACCAGAGATCTCGAATCAATCGAGAAAACATTCGAGCGAGTCCGCCGGTAATTGCGACGAATCCAGAGTTGCGAAGAGAAACTAGCTCGAAGGAATCGCACACAAGATGGCCGACGACGCCTTGTACGTGGCAGAAGGCGCCTGTCGTCAACAAGGTAACGCAGAAAAAAAACAAGAAAACCGCAGAGTTCTCACCGGCAAAAATTTATATATAAAATAACGAATCAATTTGTATGAGAAATTCGGAAAACCGTCGAGCCGGATCGGGCCGATACATAGCAACTCGGGGCGGTGTGGTCGATAAGTAGCCGGTTTGCGTGCAGCTGAGAGGCACGCAAACGCGCTCCGTTGCAAAGACGCTTTCTCAGCGGAGCGAGAGGAAGAGTGTTCAGAAGAGACGCAGAGACTCTTACCCCGACGACGGTCTCGCGTAAAACTGCACGATTGCCTCTCAAGGGCACATTTAAAGAATTATCGATCGGAAAAAAAGTGGTTTTCTCACAAGTTTTCTCTTTCCTTTTCAGCGAAAGAACACACGTAATTGGAAGCAGCTTCGGATTATATTTCTGGCTTTCTTTTGATAATATTTTTTTCTCAGGTTGACGGTCGTGCTCGGATTCTGCGTCCTCTCCGTCAGCTCGGAATGCACTCGAATCAGCAACAACAGCCGACCAGCTCTTCGAGCGGAGCTGCCGGCGGAAGGAGCTCCTCAAGCATGCCTCATTCCCAATCGATGCCCGTTCTACAGTCGGGAAGCAGTGCTCCTCGAGCCGGCGGGCCTCAATCGCAGCAGCAATCGAGTCGCGTTTCTCTGACGCTTCCCTCCAATACGAGCGAGAAAAACACATATCCGCTGCTGACGTGGGCCGAGTTGATAAGGACGAGAATTGAGAAACTGAGGCAAGCGTCGAGGAAAGCCGCCAACGAAGTGCTCAACGAACAGTCCACGATGGCGGATCTGAAGCAGTCACGCGACCTGCTCACAGAGATGTCGAACATCTTCGCAGAATTGAACAGGGCGGCGACGATGAAGTGCCGGTTAAATACGGTTTTTGACAAACGAGATCTCTATAAGAATGTCGAATTAGCGATTCAGGTACCTTTCCTGTTTCTGAAACTCTTTCCATTGCAATCTTTTCAGAATATGAAGATCAAAGACCCGCGTGTGGACGGTCTCTATGACAAAATGCAGCAAGCAATGGAGGATAGAACTGTGATGGAGGTGAGAAAACGCAGAAATTCGATAGAAAAATGGCCTGATGTTTTCAGAAGAACGTGGTATCGGTGTGCGAGACGTTTCGACAAAATCCGCTCTTCCCGATCCGCAGGTCCCGACTCGCACCGCCGCCGCCTGTCACTTTCAGTAAGCACGTCGAAGAGAGTCACAAAGGCATCTTTCGGGCGATGGATTCGGTGATGGGCAAGACGAAGGGAGATCCAATGCTGTGGAAGTTCAAAAGAATCAGTCATCCTTACTTCAGAAACTCCAAGTTTCTCATGGAGGTGAGAGGGTTTTCAAGCACCTGCAAAGATTGCAGTTCAAATCACAACTCGCAAAAAACACCGAAAAAAAACCTCCATTCCAGGTGAAATATTGCGCTCGTCGTCCAAGCGGGGAGAAAGAGTTCGTGTCCCACATGAAAGCGATGATTGTGCTGAAGTATGGAGTGCTCGAAGATCTTGTGATCGGCGGAGAAGACGAAGATCTCTATGACCAAGAACGACTTCTCGACTCGAAGCGCCTCGTGTACAGAGAGTTCACCAAATCGGCCAAAGATATCATTCTTTGTTCTCCAGTCACCAAATTCACGTTAGTTTCGAAGCACAGCCAGTATTCGGGTCGGTTGCCCTGAGAATTAATAAGAAGTTGCATTGTGGGCTACTTTCCAGTCTGTTAGACTTTATGCGTACTTCAGGGAGTTTCGCAGTCTTCGGTGAAGCCTTCCCGAGCCTAAATTATACAGACACGTTGACTGATATTTTCCTGCATTCAGAAACGCGATCAACATTGCCCAGTGCAACAACTACATCCAGATGTACGTGAGCTGCTTCTCCAACAAGTGTCACTACTGCAAGTGAGTCTGGCTCCTCCTCCTTCTCCGCTCTCTTCAATCTTTCATTTTTCTTTTCAGAAAACATCTGCGGAAGTTCCTGCCTCCTACCGTTGTCACTCGCGAGAGCCCGGCCATCTATTGCCACAGACTGTGCCTCATGTCGCAGGTCCCTCCTTCGCAGTTCTGAGACGTTTCTCCGCAATGAGCTGGGATCATTTTTCTTCGTCTGGATAGTCTATCACTTATAGTTTTTCCTATTTTCCAATTTTCTTCATTTCATGACTTTATTCGCTTCTGTTCCTCCTTTCTCTCCATTTCTCCGTATTCTTGTTTTTGTTGTTCCCCCCATTCAAATGAGTATTCCGAGCATTTTCTTGCCAGGTCATGTGTATTTTCAATAAAATCAGACCATTCGTGTGTTTCGAACAACAGTGTTTGCTCATGCTGCTCCCTTTGTTTCAATCATCCTCCCGAGTTCCGAAAACATGTGTTAGATTCGTTTTTCCCTTCGTAGTTGCCATCCATGATTCACGTTTTCTTTCATTTTGAAAATGACGTGGCAGCGAGCAGCGATGTTTGCGTTTTATCAAGAAAAATGGCAAGAAAGTACGAAAATGTAACGAGGAGAACGAGGCAAACACTCGGAAAAGTCGTTATTCGGATGGAAGAAGGACGCCTTCTTTCTCCTCTCCCGTCTGCTCCCTCCGCGTTTCTCCCCCTGTGAGATCAATGGAAAGGGAGAGAGAGAAGTGTCTGCGTCTCGTCGGACGACACGCTCTCTCGTCCCGGCGGCTCTTATTACGAGAGAAAGCTGCCGCGAGGTTCCTCCCGCACGAAATACTCGAAATACTTTGATTCGACCCGGAACCGCTCCCTTCTTTTTCGATAAACTCCTTTGACAAGACCCGAATTCGATAATAGACTGCTCGAAATCGCCGTCGTTTTCCAACTTGTAATTGATATTCGCGCGGTGCGGGTGAAGCGAAACGCGATTTTTTAGATTCCTTCCATTTTGATATGCAGAGTCGGAACATCGGATCCTAGTCCGTCTCGTACAACTTTCTGCCGACCATTCTTGACGAGAAGCTCGATGTAATCGCACGTGTTAATCTGCTTCCGTTCCGTCGGCTCTCAGCTCTCTGCTTCTTCTTCTTCCTCTCCTATTTTCTTTGTCTTGTTTGCTCTTCCTTTGGTCCTTCGCCGACCGTTTCACCCGCCGCTTTCGCCCCGAAACACTCTCAACTTCTTACTTTTCCCGCGCACCTCTGACTCATCTACCTTTCTTACAGGTTATGCTCTTCACCGGAACCTAGCGACTGAAAGTAGACACGATCAAGGGTAAGCCTGAAGACCTAGGAGATATTCGGAATCCTCATTTCAGATGGTGTTGGCCGCGGTGCTTTCAATGCTGCGATACGTGGCGGGCAGCGACGACCGGGACTTCGTGGACCGTCTGCACTCGTACTTCACGTGCAATCTTCTCATCGGACTCTCCGTGCTCGTCTCTTTCAAAGTGATATTCCGAGTTGTCTGCTTCAATGTCTCTTCTTTTCAGCAATTCGGCGGGAAGCCAGTCGAGTGTCTCGTCCCCGACATATTCAGTAGCAGTTGGGAGCAGTACGCGGAGAACTACTGCTGGGCCAGTGACACCTACTACGTGCCTATCAGCGAGCCAGTCGCCGGCATTCAGAGCGACGAGAAGCGACAAAGGAAGATCAGCTACTACCAATGGGTGCCGTTCTTCTTGCTCCTCGAGGCCGCCTGCTTCCGTCTACCCAGTCTTCTCTGGAAGTATCTTGCCGGCCATTCCGGAATCAAAATCAACGAGATAGTGAAGCTGTCTTCCGATCCGAACAACATCAAACCCGACATCAAAAGAGCCAACATCAAGTCGCTGACGGTCCATTTGCAGGGAGCCCTCCGATTTCACAGACGCCTTCAAAAGAAACAGATCCGTCCGCACCGGTTCCTGTGGCTTTTCAACCTGCCCTACTCCGCCTTCTTCGTCACTTCCATGTATTTGTGTACCAAGTTCTTCTACCTGGCCAACGTGTGTCTCCAACTCCTTTTCATGAATCGGTTTCTCGAAACGGACAAGTACAAGTGGTACGGACTGGGCGCTCTTGTCGATTTGCTCAACGGAACCACTTGGGAGCAATCCGGAATGTTTCCGCGTGTATCGCTTTGCGACTTCGACGTGCGAGTGATGGGGAACATGCAGGAGCACACCATCCAGTGCGTACTCGTCATCAACATCTTCAACGAGAAGATCTTCATCCTGCTCTGGTTCTGGTACCTTGCGCTGCTCGTTTTCACATTTGGATCATTTTCATACTGGCTGATCGTCGCCTTGTGGGGCCATTTGAACAGAAGGTTCATCATCCGACACCTAGAAATGAGCGACATCGCGTTCGATTCCTCGGAGGAAGGAGCCGAGGATCTTGTGCGTCGCTTCATTGAAAACTATCTGAAGAGCGACGGAGTGTTCGTGATCAGGATGATGACCCTGCAGTCTGGAGTCATATTCGGAACAGACCTTGTACAGGAGTTGTGGAGAAACTTCCACGGAAGTGAGCAGCAGTTGAAAAGGAGCAACTCGATGCCCAAGATAGAAGGCAGCAATGCGGATGGAGAGCAGTGGTGGCCGGCGCCTCCTTCTCTCGTGAACCCGATCAATCCGTGGAGGTATCGAGACGAGAATCAGGCGAATGCTCTGCGATGGAGACGGGCTCTCGGAGCAAACGTGGATAATACAATAGCCACGCAAGACCTGATGGAGAAGCTGCTGCCACAGAATGCTGACATTCGACCGAGCAACGATGAATTACTGTGAGTCAGAGAGAGAGAAAACGTGACTTCAATCGTAATACATATTCTGACCAGGATAGTTTCAGACGGTTGAGTGTAACTGCGTTCTCTCCGGAGAACGAGCATCATCGAGATAATCAGTGTAAGGAGTGAATTGAGTGTTCGTTGTTGTTGTCATGAGACTAGAGGCCGTCGTGCTGTGAATGACTCATTGTGCAGACTGCATGTGTCGGTCATTTTAATTGAAGTGTTCCTCTTTTCAGAAGTCGTCGTCCGATGACTGTTCAGGCATCTTACATCGACGACGAGGTGGACGAAAAGCACGAGAAGAATCAGCACCAGCACCCAGCTCCGAATCGCGCTTCCTGTACACCCAGAGCCGCGGAGAGCCGGCCGGTCTCCACGACAATCGACTCGAAACCCCCGATGAGCACTTTCAAATGAACCCCATGACATCAGTTTCAGAGACTGCGACTCGGCAGTATAAATACCTCTCACCGTAAGCAGTGCCTTCCCCTTTAGTATGAAATACCTCCTTCCTTCTCCCGGTTCTCGTGTTTTCATAATCCGCATTTAAAATCTCACATATCCACAGATTTCACTTTTTCTTTGATGCTACTGACCAACTTCTGTCTAATGAACGCATAATCATCATATTCAGTATGAACAAAAGTTAGGCAGACTGGAGCGACTTGGCGAATCCGACACGCTGATTTCCGACGTCGTAGATCTGAAGAAGGATAATTCGAAAGGAGAGACAAGAGCAGGAAACTGACGTTGCAGTACTGACGGATGAACGGGTCTCCGAGGATCCAAGAGGGTCCGAAGCCTCCGCTGCTGAACGGGAAGATGGCGAAGATGCAGTTGCTGCTGCCGTCTCCGAGCGGGATGATCGTGTTCGAAGAGTCGAGGTTGTACACTTGGCTTCCGATGGTGATGTCGACGGTCCCGATTTTGGCGGAGCAAGGCAGGATGTACACTCCGTAGTCGTCACGCCACGTGGCTCCGACAGCATCGGCGAGGGCCGCGACGTAGGCCTTCGGTCCTCCGATGAGGGAAGTTCCGGTGTCGGAGATCACTTGCCATCCCTTCGAAGAGTGATAGCTTCCGGTTCCGATGGCGCTCATCTTAAACTGGTAGTAGGTGGCCGAGGACAGTGGCTGGTAGGCGATGACTGGTCCGCAGTTGGTGGTGTCGATGCCTCCGTAAGTGTAAACTCCTCCCTTCACTCCGTTCTGATCTCCCTCGTGCTCGAGGAAGACGGTGAAAAGCGGAAGGTCGACGAGTCCCTGATTGATGGCATTGATGAACGGAGGAGTGACCTGGTCGACTGCGATCGACTTGAAGGCGAGTCCGAGGATTCCGTCGAGCGGCTGTCCTTCGAAGAAGGCGGCGAGAGAGGTGGCCTGTCCGAAGACTGTGTTCGGCACGGCCAACTGCGGCTCTCCGATTCCTCCGAAGGTGATGGTGTCCTGTCCGAGGAAGCCTCTCGCAGATCCCGTTCCATACTCGATGATGAAGTTTCTTCCGTTCGTCTTGTAGGTCGACGACTTGGACGAGTCGAACTTGGACTGATAGAAGCACGAGTCGGTGTAGTTCGGGCCGGCTCCGCAGCACGCCTGGTCATCGCACTCGAACTGGCAGAGGACTGAAACAGGCGAGGTTGTCGCTGATCTTTGATGCCCTCCCACTCACTTCCATGGCAAGTCGGCACTTGCGAGCAGTTCTCCGGTTTCGTTCCGCATGTGATGTCCGGAATCCAGAGATTCGACGATCCGGTGTCGAGGATCACCTTGAATTGCTGCTGCGGCGTTCCGATCGTGATGTTTCCCACGTACGCCTCGTCCTCGTAGTCGTTGACGTACTGGCCAACAGAAGCGTCCACCTGCGGGGACATGAGGAAGCGACGGAGCTCGCGTTCTTTACGATACTCAACATATCGGCCCTCACGGATCAGGCGGTTTCTGTAGGGCTCGATCTTGACCAGAGGCACTTGGACGACGGCCGAAAAGACGGAAGCCACAAGGGCGAGCAAGAGGAGAAGATTCCTCATTCCTGCAAAGAAGACGAGATGGAAAGCCGAGACAGGGGCGTTTGGGAGGAAAGTTGATGCTGAACTGAAGAGGATTGCATAACCACGTTAACGAGAAAATGAGAGCATTGACGCCAGAAAAGACACTGATAAGGCTGCGGGAAAAAGGAAGATAAGTCGATTCCGGTGCCTCCCAAAGTACACTGAAGCGGCGAATCAAATGTATTCATTACGATATGAAACAGTTTGGTGACGAACGAAATGAAATGGGAATTAAGAGCGTTTGAAGAGTTTCGCTCTGGCTTCTCGTTGAAGTATGAAGAGTTCCTAGTACATTTCATGATTATTGACAACGAACAAAATGACGAAGCTGCCACATGAAAATGATGAGAAAGCAGAGTTCGTAATCAGTGATGAATGCACGAATCGGTCAGAGAAGACGCAGGAATTCCATATTGAAAGAGCGGTTTCCGGAACTCGGATAGAGCAAACTGTCGAGAAAAAGCATGCGGTCCGGGGAGATTCGATGGAGAGACACGAACTTTTTCGAGATGGAAGTTCCGTCCTGCAAGGGTCGGCTGGAGTCACGAACCGCGAGAAACGAACCTTGAGAGGATAGAAGTGGTATCCGGGATGGACGGCGGCGATCTCGTTCGGGTGGAACATGTTGAACCTGTGCAGTCCGTGCTCGTCCCGCGTGTCCTCCGGAAACACTCCCATAGAGGCGAGACATCTACCGATGCCCCTGTCTTCTGCCCAATCGTACGGACAGCGCTCTTCGTCGAGATACAGATGGTTAACGAACAACTTTACTGCAGCTCTCGAGAGGATGTATCCTGCTCCGCCCGCATTGTATCCCTGCTCCAGAAAGGGTTTCAGCCGGTATCCCAGGTACAAAGGCTCCGATGGATCCAGTGTGTCCAGGTACTCTTTCAGATGGTCCATCACAATGTAACTGTCGTCGTCCGTCTGAAATCGATTCTCTCGTTTTTTGAAACCAGCATCACGATCACCTTCAAATACCAATCAAAATCATTCGAAATAAAAGTGTATGAATAGTAGAAAGCGAAAAACGTTTTGCGGAACAAGTCATAATAAGAGTCCTCTAAGTTCTTGAACACTGTAGAGTACGGCATGCGGCGGTCAGGCAGCGGGCTCTTCGAGAAGAAACGGCCGTTGTCGCATCGGGGAAGCCACGTGGCGGCCACTGCTGGAACACGATCTTTGTAGTACTTCTCGGAAGTCTCGACGAAACAGAAGAGTTGGCCGGAAGTGGGCAGAGAACGCGTGGGGGCCGAGCTTTCGATGCCAATAACTAGCTTGTGGAGATCGCGAGACCTGAAGGAGATTGGTTGCAGAAAAGCGAAGGAGACGTACTTGCTGAAGTATTCTCGATACGGATGGAGGATTGCGGGGTAGTGTCCATAGAGATCTGCAGGTATTCTGAAGACTGACAGTCGGAGAGAACGAGGAGATGGACTCACAGAAAGTTTCTGTGCAACGGGAAGACGACCAAATTGGCGAAAGCGATGGTTCCCAACACAAAGAGGGCGGTGCTGTCGAGTCGATTCGAGTCTGACCCTCGCATGACGAACGAATGGGGATGGCCAGATTGACCAAAATCGGAGGGCGTGCGCTCTAGATCAAGATCAAAGCGTCCGAAGATGTTTTGGCTGTAGATGCCGCTATCCAATAGAAATGAAAATATGATGAATGGCAAAGATCGGAAGTTAGAAAGGAAGACTTTTTTTTGGTTTCTTTTTATACCGTTCCCTCGGAAGGCCGTCAGGGACATTTATTTCGTAAAAAACCGACTTTTCGAGTGTACTATGCATTCTGGCAACGAACAACAATAGACGTTCCAGTCCTCATTGTATCGTCGATCACATAGCACAGAAATCAAAACAGAAGCATTCCCTGCGGAGCCCATCACAACGAGGAGCTCTCAGTTCCTATCTCCACTCAGTTACGAGATGGACGCGAAAACATTCGCCGCTTTCCTTCGAGTCTCGCAATACTGCGGAACTTGCTTCGCGAACCCTCTCAACTTATTTCTAATCTACCTGATCATAACGAAATCTTCGAAGAGAGTCGGCAACTACAAATACCTCATGATCTACGTTTCCGTTTATGAGATCGTTTTCTCTGTTGTCGCTTACATCACTGAACCGGTAAGTGTGGAACGTTGTTGAAATTCGATGGACTGTTCAGTTCATCCATTCGTTCACCACTCGTGTCATCGTAATCGTAAAAATTCGCGAGTCGTCTTTCGATAGAAGCACGTGTCTTCTTTTGGATTGTAAGATAACGACTTGAAAAAATGAAAAGATGACGAGTTGAGGTCTGATGTGTGCAATGTACGGTACTTCGATGATCGTATTCTCTGTTCACTTCCTGTATCGATATGCCTCTTTGAGCCCGTGAGTCGTCTCACGAATAAGTCGGATGATTGAAGATTCACCTTCAGAAAATATCGGAAGCTTTTCGAAGGATGGAAGCTCTTTGCTTGGATGATGGTCCCGCAAGTTATCGGCTTTTTGTGGATGATGATGTACTACTTCGTGTTCGCTCCGACTCCCGAATTCACCGAGTTCATCCGAAACACCCTCCTGGAAGAGCTTGATCTGAATGTGGACGATTTGGTTTATGTGGGTCCGTTCTACTTTCCTGAAGACAAAAACGGAATTCACAACTTGGATTGGGCTGCTTTCTGGGTGATGACAGTAGTGTGGATTATGGTGGTGAGTGGAGAAACTTCGGAGGGAAGAGGGAGAAACAAGAGCATCGCCAGGGATGCTCGGCCTTGATCGGTTTCGTTTGTGGCTACTTGTGCTACAAGAAGATCGCGAGCGGACTAGCGATGTCGACCAACTCGCAGAACGCGCGAGCCCTCCAGAAGCAGTTGTTCAACGCACTCGTCATGCAGTCCGCCATCCCGTTCATCCTCATGTACCTGCCCACCACCATCGTCCACTTCTGCACTTTCATCCAGCAAAACATTGGCAGCGCGAGCCGATTCATCAGCTATTCTGTGGCGGTTTACCCAGCAGTTGATCCTCTTCCGACTCTGCTGATCGTCAGCAATTACAGAAAAGCAACGAAAAGTGCGTTGACCGGTGATAAAGCGAACAAATGCTGTTGCAGACCTGCTGCTGAAGTGCTGGTGCTGTGTGTCGGGGAAGAAGCGCGCCGAGGCGTGTTCGGTCCGTCCTCCCACAGTCTAGTCATGCCCTTCTCCGTCCCGTTGTAATCTTTGTTGTCGTTGCGCCTTCTGTGTCTCTCCTGCCTCTCCAATCGGACATCAACTTTATATTTATCAGTGCCTATCATTCCAATACCAATTATTGTTTTCTGCCTGTTCATTCTCCCGAGACCTCTTGTTCTTGGAAAATGGTCGATTGCTCTGAAAAACTCTCCGCTGTTATTGAAAATCATGTACCGAGTTTGGACGAGCTGAAAAAGGTTTCATAGAGACGGAGCTAGAAAGACTAATTGTTGTTTCAGGTTTTCGAGAAGTCTCTTTCCGATAACTTTGAGAATGTCGAAGTAGAAGTAACTGTTTGTCCAGGTATTCCGACATCTCAGCTCTGTTTAGCTCTGAACTTTCTCAGATCTCTCGAAGAGTCCCTTCAACCAAACTTCGTCAGGCTTCGGTCAAAACCTGAGAATCGCTGAGGTGGGCGGCCCTGGCAACTTGTTTCCCGGATTCCACACGGATCACCAGTTCGACATCTCCGTCATCGGGAGAGTGTGCGAGCACCCTCAGGCGGCCCTCTTCGGACCCGGCGCCGGTCCCTGGCCGATTGTGGGTCAAAATTGCGAGATGGTGGCCGATGTGAACCTGAAAACGGGGCGAACAGCGACAAGGATCGCCGAGATCAAGCCGGGAAACGGAGAGAAACTGTACTCGCAAGGCAGTGTCGACCAACCAAAGTTCAGTTTGATGGCCAATCTCGCCTTGTCAGATGCTGATAAGTCGGCGAGTGTCGGTGAGAACAAACCGTTTTCTGTTCCATGTTACAATGATCTTTTCAGTCCATTTCAAAGCTTCTGTGAGAAAAGGAGACAAGAATCTGACACTTTGCATTCGAGACGGACTTCAGGAGCACTATGGAGACAAGTAAACGTTTCCCAGTGAACACCACTTCCATTCTCGTTTTCAGAGTGGTTTCTCTTGCCGGCCAGTTCATAATCCATTCTGGAAAAGCCAAACTGCACGTGATGCCCGACTTCCCGGGGTGTCCTTTTGCGGACAACGCCGAAGTGGACAAATGGCTGCATTACTTCGAGATGGACGCTCCGCTCGTCTGCGCCACCGTCATGCATTCTCATGACCCCGGTCACAATCTGAGATTGGAGCACACGCACTGTTACAGTGACCACGGAGACGCCGGACACTACCATTACGACGTCACTCCTGCTACAGTATCCTACGAGGGCTGGTTTGCTCCGGCGAGCAAGGTTTATCGTATTGACGAAGTCGCCAATTGCTAATTGTTTCTTGATTCGCTTCCTTTCCCTAGCCTACTAAGAATAGATACTTGAATAAACGAAAATTATGACTTCGAATACTATGTTGAGTACGTTCTTCTATTTATTTTTTCTCTTACTTTATTAGAAAGTCAACCTCGAAAATCTCTGTCCAATTGATTTTCTTCATTCTTTTAGAATATGTTTAAAAAGTTCTCGAACCACCCCAAAAAAACAAAACACGTTTGAAAGTATCATGAGTTCAAGTGTGATCGGTGTAGTCTCCGGGTGGTTTGAAGCAGTAGCACTCGAGAAGTTTCATCGCCGTCGGCTTCAGACGTCGCTTCATCTGGGGAGAGTAGAAGATGTAGAGATAGAAGAGGAAGGCGTGATGTGTGTAGAGGAACACGTGCGCCAGCAGGGAAATCTTCTGCATCGCGTCCGTCTGCAAACGGGTCACGTCTCGTTGGAGGGGGCGATGCAAGTGTCACCTGATCAGAGACGCCGAACAGAATGCTCGAGATGCGGTAGACGTAGTTGGGCAGGTTGAGCATGATGAAGGCCCACGTGACGACAAGCAGAGACCGCGTGAGCTGGATGTCCGTGTACCGGATTCCCTTCTTCTTCTTCTTCGGCGCCTTCTCGACGTCGATCGAGAACCTGCTCGAGATGCGAGTGTAGCTCTTCAGGGTGTGGCTCGGGGCGGACGTTTGTGTGGTGAGGACGACATCGGCCGTGTTGAACGAAACTGCGGGAGAGCCGGGATTCCTTCTGAAACTTGGCAAATACAAAAAAGGTCACCAGTGAGAAACGGGTACCTGACATGCTCGTTGAGCTTGAAAATGACGAGCACGTTGCAGATGAGGATGACGACCGAGGGGAGAGCCATGCAAATGATCGTCTCGACGACAGTCATCGTCTGGTACATCCCGACGAACTCTTCTTTTATGTCGCACTGCCCCTCCGCGTCCATGTCCGCCACGAACAGGATCCAGCTGTTGATGACCATCGCGAATCCGAGCAGGATTAGCACTTGGGCTCTTGCTCTTAAAGTCACAGGATTTGGCCGGAAGTCTCCCTGCACTCACTTCTCGCAAGTCAAGCCGCGTGCCTTCCTGTACAAGAGGAACAGCCGTTCCACTCCCACGAGGACGATCAACCAGACGGAGGAAAAGTCGCAGACGTGAGCGAGGAAAGTGTTGAAAATGCAGCTGTAGTAAGAGTTCCGGAGAAGCGAATCATGAAAGATGTCCTGAAAACGATCTTCCATTGTTCGCTGTTGTTTCCAGAGACTCTCGGGGGAGGTAGCAGTCATGCCGAATGGTCTAACTAGAGAAGTCTGACAGGCTCGAAATGTGCGGAAAGGTTATGAAAAACAGGGTGATGAGCGTGTACACTGCATTCTAACAGGAGGGACTAGAAAACTCCCGAACGTGTTCTAGTCTCTACAAAACAGAGAGGTTCTGTGAATACTCGTTCTTCGTATTCACTTCATATCCCCGCGAATCCCTTGTCAAAAAATTAGCCGAGGCTCCGAGGAGCTCATCTCCAAATCTGGTCCGAAATCTTCTGCTTTTCTGCCCTCGCAGAGACAGAGGGGGGAAATCCGATTTGATTCCCTCCACATCCGCTCCTCTTCTTCCCCTCCCCCCATCATTTCATTCTTTCAAAGAAGAAGAAGAAGAAGCGGAAGGGCCAGAGTCTCCTCATGTTAGTCACTGTTAGTTGGTTCTCTAGTCAGGGTGAAAAAGAAGGAAAAGAGTGTTGGTCTCCGTGAGTCGGAACACATGCACGTACGTAGAAGTAGATTTTCGCGACCTCTTCTATCCAGAAAACGAGCAGCGAGAGCAGAAAGATCGACGACATCGCCGCCAAGCACAGCAGATACGTGTTCGTCGGCAGTTTGTTGAGCATCCGGTTGCTCCTGAAAGTATTCATGCCATCATCACTTCTCCTCAATAATTCATCGTGCTCTCAACGCCTTCTGTTTCCCTCCTCCTCCTCCTCCTCCTGACGTCGTCTCAAAACTTCTCTCTCTTCCGAATACCGACTTATCAGATTTTCGCGTTTCCAGTCGCTTTCAAACTTCACCAAAGCGCCCCGTTGAATCTGATTATCTTCGAGCACAAAAGGAAACTTCGAGCGCTTTTTTCAGTCTCCGATCAAAATGGCACGTATCCGCTGAGTAGCGACTCAGCGCGTGCAAATGCCGATACGGAGTGTGAGTGCGCTTCCTCGAATCGTTTTTGCCCAAGAATTTTCGGAAAACGAAACCTTTTCTAAAGCTTCCCCCGCCTCATTCCGCGTGAAAAGAGCCGTGAGGAAGTGGGCTCTGTGCCCTGACTAATTAAAAGTTTTCACCATCTTCTTGAGACTACGTGCCAACTCAGATGTGTATAGTTTTGTCAATAGACATGCTGCGAACCTGATCAGAATCCAGACCATCGTGTTGCCAGTGAGTCCGACGAAAACACAAAACGGCATGTAGAAGTAGTAGAGATTCTGGATGAGCGTCCTGGAAAAGAAGCTTCTTTTTGACCCTCTTCCTCCACTGATTTATGTCTTTTTCTCCGAGGATGCCTCGGGTTGGAAACAGATGAAAAACACACTGGAACATCCTTCGTTTTCTCAGTATCCCTCCACTTTTCAGTGAGAAAAAAATAAATTAGTTTTTCTTCTTTGAGTTCCAGGAAACGTGCTTTTCCTCTGCTTCTTCTATGGACCTAGACCTAATTGACTGCAAGAAACATTTCTGCTAAGCCCTTTTTCTCTCGAGTCGAGTCTCCTAGAAGACGAGATTTTCAGCTATTTTCGACTCTTTTTTGGCTTCTGACGTTTGTGTCTTGCCGAATAATTATATGTGTAATTTCGAGAGGAGACCGAACAAAACAACAAGCCAAACGGAGAGGCACAATTATGAAAGGAGAGGCATTCGGCGAGACGCAAAGACGCACACACAGAGCTCTGATTTGTGGTCATTTCGGGAAGGGGACCATACCTGGGGTGCTGGGCGTCCATCTTTTCGAGCAGTCCGTAGAGCAGCGACTCGTTGAATTGGTTCAGAAAGTGGTGCGGGACGAGCTGCTCTTTCACGGTGCCGTTGGCTGCTCCGCCGTCAAGACTGGCATTCAGATGAAGGAGATCGTCTCGCACCGACGAATCGAGCAGCAGCTGAGCCGCCGATGACATGTTGTCGAAAAAGGGGCGGAGCCCGAGAAGACCGGCTCTCTGCGCACTCCGCTGATAACGTGCTCACTACGAGTGGGAAGAGAGAGTACGGAGAGAGGAGAGACGCGGAGAAGGGAGCTGCGGGGGGCAGGGAGCTCCGAAAGGAGGCACGGACCGGCATTCCTTCGGAGAATTGACGGCGGGGGAGAGAGCGGGGAAACTAAAAGATTCGGCGGGATGCGGGTGTCTTGGGGAATTGGCAGGAGGTCTCTTCTATGCGTCATTGACAGCCCCCCGATAACATGTCAAAAGTTGTCGTCCCACAACACGTACTTTCCCATCGGAAAATAGAAATCTCAGAATGAGCGAATGACTTCCGAGAAGGAGAGGAAAAGTTGAAATACTCCGGAAGTGAGCTGTTTTCAGTACTTTCGAAAACGAGTTTTCGCAGAAAGATGGGGTGAGTTTCCTAGTCCCTACCACAAGAATCTTCTGGATGTAACACACACATTGGACAGCATTAAAGAACATTGCTAGTTGAAGTCGTTCAAATTCCAAGCATCTCCCTTTTTCAATTCCCCTGCCACGTCATAAAATGTGTTTCGTTGCACTTCGCCGAGAATCTCTTCAGTAAACTTTTCCCATAATCCCATCTTCTGCCGTCGTTTTTATTCCGCGAGGAACACATGTTCGAATCGAATGCCGCGAGGGCGTCTTCTCTTTTCTGGAGTGCACTTTTGTTATTTCTTCGTGTGTTTTGGGGCCCCCGCATGCGAGGCATGTGCTGTCTTTACTCGAAATTCAATTTGGAGGTGTGTTCTGTGTGACAGAGATGGATCGAACGAAGAAGAAAATGAACTCTGCGCCGGAAATAGGACGACGAATCGGATGGGAACAAATGAACGAGTGGGTCGTGTCGAGTTGATTCGCGAATGAAAAACACTTGGAACGGCGACAGAAGATGACGTTGCGATTGAAAAAAAAACGAAGAAAGGAAAGAGAATAAGAAGAAGAAAGGAGGTTCTTAGAACAAGCGAATAAAGGAGGAGAGCGTGGCTCGAATCTTCGGATGAAAGCATCTGGATTACCCTTTCAGACCAGTGTTTTCATTCGGTCCCCCCTTCCCCATTCAGAACGTTTTGTTCGGTTAAGCGCGCTTGTGTTGTCAACTTATGTGACGTGGCACGAAAACGTGCAAATGACACTGGCGCAATAGGAGAAAAAAAGAAGAGTCTCCTTCTGAACCAGATGACGTTGTCCTCGTGATGAGCATCAAAAGCAGCAGACTGATTCACTGGCTCATTAGTTACCGAAGCAGAATGGAGCCACTTACCCTCGAACTCGTAACAGCCGCCAAAAACACTTTTATTGGCGCTGAAAATTGGATGAGATGACTCCGAATTCGGTCTTGTTTTCATCTCGAGAAGCGGCGGCGGAGCCAATAAAACCCGCAAAAACCCAAGTTTTGGGAGGTGCGGCGGTCTAGGTAAACACAACGGTTTTGATAACTTTCTATCCCCCAACGGAAATTCGATTCTCTTTTTTTAGTCGACACGTATCCGGAATGGACTAGTGGACACTGGGAACTGAGCGAGAAAGAGGTACTGCTGAACCTCGAGACGGGACAATGAATACGAAATGAACGACGGAGGGACATATTATTGGCGTTCGGCGAGTGATGTCACAAGGAGCAAAGGGAGGCGGCCACTCGCAATCGGCTCAATTAGGAGCCAACAAGTAGTTATGTTTCGGGCGGGAGAGGGAGGCTGTGTGGAGGAGCGGAAACGGAAAGGTTCGGTCCTCTTTTTAACACATTTGCACAGGTCTCGGAGACCACGGGATACTACTCGGCAGCTTCCGAGCGGGAGAAAAACAATGTATAAAAGTGATGAGAGCGGTGATTATCAGTCGATTCGTGATGACAACTGCCACGTGTCTGCGTCTCCGTCCCTCTGCACACTCTCTCGTCGCTTTCAGACAAGTACACATTCCCCACGGGAAAGAGAGGACAACTGGAAATTCGAGGGATCTGCGAGCGGATCGGATGCTAATGAACACCGTCTGAATCAGAATGCAACAAAACAAGCACTTTCTCCCTCGACCTGACAACGCTTCGCGGCGGGATTATCCTCGGAATGACGACGACGACGAGCTATGTGATAAATGCGATCATTTGAGGTCCATGTGATAAATGCGATTATTGAGCGGAAAAAGTGGAGGAAATAAAGGATTATGGGACATAGAGTGGCGTGCTGCTCGCGGAGCACAATCGCTTCTTCTTCGTTTAATGAGCACCACAATTGGATGTTTTGCAGCGGCTCGTGTCCAAATACAAAAGAAGTCAGAGTCTCGTGACTGATCTTGTTGTCTTCGAGTCTTCGAGAGACAAGCATCAGAACGAGTCTGCTGATAGTCGGCTCATCGAAACGGAGCATACCATTGGCATTTCCGGGTTAACGAAACGTTTTCTGCGGTAGAGCGCACTTGAGACGTTTCGGATGGAGATATTTGAGAAATATCGAGAAGAGGCAACTGGTCGTCGAGCGTGCAAACTGGATCAAAATGTAGTAATGAGTTTAGCTCTCAACTCACTAGAGCAATTCAGCAGTCTCGCCTCTCTCTCTCTCTCTCTCTCTCTCTCTCTCTCTCTCTCTCTCTCTCTCTCTCTCTCTCTCTCTCTCTCTCTCTCTCTCTCTCTCTCTCTCTCTCTCTCTCTCTTTCTCTGTTTCTCTATTTAGTTTCCCTCGAGACAATTAAATGTATTCTCGATAGAAGTTTGCCAGTAGCAAGTTCTAGTCTTCTCAGATTATCCGTTTGTGCTTCTTCTTCTTCTCCAGATTAAGAAATAATCGCGCGCACTTTCCGCTTATTCGTCTCCTACTTATCAGCTGATCTTTATCGTGTGTCAGGAGATTGAGAAACAAAAAAGACGAGTGCCGGTTCGAGAAAACAAGTGTCGGAACCAGAATGGGCGGGGCTTCGAAATTAGTAAACAGATGGCTCAAGTGGCATTTGAACAGGGAGGATGAAGAAAAGAAAACAGAACAAGCGTGGAATTATTTAACGAAGCGAATGTGAAGAATGCAAATTCGGAAGACGAAGAAGAAGAAAAAGCAGAAGGCACGAAAAACATAAAGTGCGACTACAGTAGTGGGAGAGACGAAAGGAAAAGAGAGAGAGAGAGAGAGACGAAAGGGTCAGCGAGCACACTTTTCAATGCGAATATGGACCACAAAGTGAGCGATGAAAGCGGCTGCGGATGCGGGAAACGAGCGGCGATAAACGAGGAAAAGAGCACACAAAGACACCCCTCTTTACTTTTTATATTTATTTCTGGATCAACGATTCGTACGTGTCAAGACTCAATTGAAGGCTCTCGTATATTGTAATGAGAGAGTCCGAAGTTGATTCGAACTAACCGAATTCCTCTCAGTTTTAGAAGAGAGTTGCTCGAGTATTGTCGGAAAAAAAGCAGGCGATTGTTCTAGAAATGCACCAGAAAACCGTTGACTGGCCGAGAAAACAAGACAAAAAGCGGGCGAGTACGATTAAAAGGGCGAGAAAGAGAGAGTCTCCTCGGATAGTATTGGGTTTCAAAAGGAGCGAAGAGGTGGCAGGAATGATCAATTGGAGAGCGAGAGAGAGCAGTTTTCGGCGGTAAAGTGTGGGAAAAAGTCCATCGGACGGGTGCCCCGAGGCCCCGAATCCGACGTCCCGCCCGTGTTTTCTGTCTTTCTTTGTCCGCTAATTCTGCGTGAGTATGTAATAGAATAGAGCAGATTGCCCCCGTGGCTGATTCGATTCGAGTGTTTTCCAGCTTAACGAGACCTTTCAAGAGTTTTCCAGAAGAAGCGAGCAGATTTCAAGAGTCGAACCGAGCGGATAGCCTGAGCACCGTTCAAACCTTTGAAAACTTTGGAAGGCAGAGAAACAAAAGAAGAGATCTTCTTGGGACTCAGTGCGACTCGATGGGCCGGAGACAGTTTCCCTCGGCGCAAACTACCGATTCACGTGGCGAATCGGATTCAGAAGAGTCTCGAACTTTTTCAGAATCACACTCTGCGCTCCCTCTGGCATTCCCGACGAACTCATCGTTTCCGACTGAAATACTAAAAATGTTCATCTCTCCTTCCATTGAAATGTGGCAAACTTGTTGAGAGACGGAAACATTCGCAGAACACTTTTTTTTCAGTTTTCTCGTCCGATCCACAGAGTTCCCATCGAGGGTTCTGCCGGAAAAAAGAAGATTGCAGAGATGGCCCGAGGGCTCGAAAGTGTGTCGCATATTCCATTTCATCGCCTCGCCGTCTTCCTTTTTCCCGGCTAATCGGTCTCCTTTTCTGTGTCTTGCTCACTCCGGAAGTCTCTCTCTCTTTCTGGCAGATTTCTGCTCATCGCGTACTATTCGCTCCCATTCTCGGCTCTTTTCGAGAGTGTCAAAGGTCGGGCATTGAATTACAAGGCCGTCCTCCGCCTCCTTCAGCTTCTCTTGCTTCTTCAGAATCTGAAGGTCTTCCTTCTTCTTTTTTCTCTCTCGAGATCTCAGTCTCCTCTCTTTTTCATAAGTAGATTTGAGGATGAGCAGGAGCCCTTGTGAAATCTCCTGATTCGAAAGAAGAAGAAGACGAAGCGACTTTCGGTTCACGTCTTCGATCTCTGATTCGTTCTCAGGCTTCCTCGCGACGTCATCTCCTCACCTCCGAACCTCCATTTTCAGCTCCTCTCTCAACTTTGATCGTCTTCTTCCCGTCTCGTAATGCGCATTTCCTGCTTCTGAACTGTCGCGACGTCTTCTGCTTTCCTCCTTCTCGCTCATTCCTTCCTTTCGCAAATTCATGCCGACGCGAACAGCTCCTCATCCCATTTTCACACATTGTTTTCTCCTTTTCGCCGTCTTTATCACACATTCGTTCTTATTCCCTTTCCAGTTCAAAACACTGACAGTGTGCCCGTTTCGGCAGGAACACAGCCAGAAGGGTGTTTCAGTTGTGTAGGTCGCACCTAATCCCTCCCGCTCTCTCGCTCACTCATTCCTCTTCTTCTTCTTCTTCTCATTTAATTGACCTGTTTTCTGTGGGGAGACAGGAAGAGAATCGGAAACGTCCCTCTCCCGTATTTTTCGTATTTCTCGCGGATTATCGCCATCCGGGACTTTTTGATCCGTTCGTCTTCCATTCACTTCCTCTCTCTCTCTCTCTCTCTCTCTCTCTCTCTCTCTCTCTCTCTCTCTCTCTCTCTCACACAATAGAGAATAATAATGATCAGAGAGACCCCCGAATCCTCTTTTCTTCTCCGTCTCTTATCACAAGAACATCTCCCGTGGCAACCGGCTCGCGGAGCAGCAGAGAGATCTCCTCGGAGCCCATTTCTCGCATCCTTTTTCTTTATCGGCCACGTCACGGAATGTGGCTAGAGTGTCAGGATTCGCACGCATCTCGCATTCGGCGGAGCATTCCGGATTGAGTTTCTGACGGAAAGCGACGCGAAGACATGCTCGAAACGAACCATCAAAACGGCCTGCTCGACTGTTTCAGACTTCTTTCTGAGATCTTCCTGAATGCTTTCAGACGAGTCTTCTCCCACTGTACTTACAAGCGCGACTGCTCTCCCAAGAACACTTTCGAGTGCCCTCGGGGCTCGCGGAGCACGTGCACTCGCATCTTCCCTCCCACTTTGGAATTGTACCAGAAGTGGCCGAAAAGAAGCTCGAGAAGGAGAAGAAGGTGGCGCAGAACATGGTCGCGTTGAATATTCAATGATCGCTTGACATCCTCTCCATCCCGCCTCAAGAGCACAAGAAGGTGTTTATCTATGAGATTCCACTCGTAGTCCCCAATCAGAATGCGCTCTTCTTCTCCCCGACGTCTTCTGAATTCCCTCATCAAGGGCTTCTTTGTAACTCTTCTCTCTCTCTCTCTCTCTCTCTCTCTCTCTCTCTCTCTCTCTCTCTCTCTCTCTCTCTCTCTCTCTCTCTCTCTCTCTCTCTCTCTCTCTCTCTCTCTCTCTCTTTTTACCTTCTTTCTGCGCCGTCAACGTCTTCCCCTTTTTTCCGCAATGAATGAGAAAGTGGACGTCTCCTCGTCCCCCCATTTACAGCCATAAAGTGATGTCTCTTCTTCTTCCTCCTCCTCTTTTCATTATCCCAATTGTTTCGGCTGTCTCCTACCGTAATCCCGAACTTCCTCCTCAATTAGCCGTCTCTCTTCATTCTGTTTTTCCCTTTCCCCCCACTTCTCTTTGTGTTCACAATTAAAACTAATGATGCCCGCCACCTTTTCATCCCCCCAATTTGTCACTTTTCTCTGAAGCATCACAGTTCATGCTCCTCTGATAAATGTGTTTTCTCGCGAACGAGTTACCTCACCTTCTCCGTTCCACGTTTCTTCTGCACACGGAATGTGACGTGAGAGAAAACGCGCTCCACCGAACAATCCCTCCGGCCTCTCATGCCTTTTCTATCACGATTTTATCAATGCCTTCCGTGTTTGGCCCACTTTGATTCCCAGTTATCCGGTCTATTGTTCCCCATTCGTGTTTTGTTCTTTGTTTTCGGATCATCCACGTGAATCATAGTGTCGTGGCAATCTTCTCGCGAGCACACAAATACGAGAATGAATCACACGAATCCAGATGAGCACACAAACTCTCGCACTTTTCTGACGCATTCTGGAGCACCACAAGTGCTCTCTTCCAACTGGGCTCCTTCCAGTCTTTGATTAATCTCTTCTCGCGAGTTCGGTAGAGCGCACTTCCACTCGGAAAGTTCACTGCTTTCAGAGGATAGTTTGTTCCTGATGCACTTCATTCAAAAAAATCCCAGAAATTCCAGCTAATCTTTCTCTATTTCGCGCTCTCCCCGAATCGAATAACAAATGATTGTGGTCGTGTTCGAAGTCGTCGTCGCTCAAATTCTATTTTCGAGAAATCTTTCTTCTCCTTCTTCACCTGCTTCTGCCCGCTCAAACTCAATTTTCGCCTTCTGAAGACGTGACTTTCGCATTCCCTTCTCCTCGCATTCATTCATCTTCCTGAACTTTTCTTCATCAATCCACGTCATCCTACTCTCCTTCATCTTCTTTTTTCTGACCTTCCGACTCTCTGTACCTGCTTTTTCTATCTACTTTTCATCCAGTTTTTGCAAACTCTGAATGCTCGCTGGTCCGTGAATTGCCGAATGTTTCTGCCTCACAACTACTAGTCAAACATCATAAATTTGAACACTTTTGACGGGCACGCGCCTCTCTTCTAAATGCGCCCCTCGAGACTCGGGGCGCCGCGCCTAGCGTCTATTTCCTCTCTTCTTTTCGCACTCCCTCATGAGATGACTACTCTTTTCGCATTTTTTCGCGGGGGTATAGCTCAGGGGTAGAGCGCTCGCTTCGCATGCGAGAAGTCTGGGGTTCAATTCCCCATACCTCCAAATCGTATTTTTCTTTTGCTGTTGTAGGTATGAACGAGGAGGTCCCTTTGATCGAGGCACCGACAGCGGCGGTCGTTCCGAGTGTTCCGAACGGTTCCGTGGCAAGAGCGGCCGACATTGTTGTCGTAAATGTCGGTGGAAGAAAAGCGCGTCTTAACTCGGAGATCGTCATGAGACGTCTTGCCACGTCACGTCTGGCAGTGTTTTGTGAAAAGTCGCACGTGGAGAGGCTAACTGATTGTGACGCCTTCTTCGATGCCACGTCAGAATACTACTTCGAAAGGTCTCCCATCATTTTCGAGTATGTCGTGGACTTTTATATCACTGGAAAGCTGCATCGCCCGATGGACATTTGTCCGATCCGTCTGAGATACGAACTCGACTACTGGAGAATACCGACGCCGTTCATGTCTCCGTGCTGTTTTCTGGAAGAGAACAACAACATCGTGAACAAGATTTCGACTGAAAAAGTGAGCAATCTCCGCAGTCACGTCTTCTGAATCCTTATCATTTCCAGGCGTACGTCGACTCGTCTCTGCCCTCTTCTTGCTTCGACAAAGTCATTTTTGGCCCTCAAAGACTGAAAATGTATCGACTCATGGAGAACCCGAGATCTTCTTCAGGAGCCAAAATATTCTCTGTCGGCTCGGCAGTTTTTGTCCTACTTTCGCTTCTCGGGCTCATTTTGAGCTCGATGCCGGAGCTGCAAGACGAGAACAAAGAGCCGCATTACCTGCTGCACTGGCTCGAATTGCTGTCAGTCTCTTTCAGCCCGTCTCTTCTGAAACTTCCCTCGTTCCAGATGCATGGTTTACTTCACTTTCGAGTATCTCGCGCGTCTTCTCGTCAACCCGAAAAAAGCCGAGTTCATCAGAAGTCCTCTCAACGTCATCGACCTTCTGACGGTGCTTCCGTTCATGATCGAAGCATTCAACGAGCTGCAATGGATGAAGGAGTTCCGAGGTGGGCTCCCGCATCGCTTCTCACGTCTCCCGACTCTTCCAGGAGCCATGCTCGTCGTTCGTGTCATGAGACTCGCTCGAGTCGCTCGAATCTTCAAACTCGCCCGTTACAGTACCGGGCTGCGGGCTTTCGGCGAAACGATGAAGAAAAGTGCGGCCGAACTGAGCATGCTCGGCATGTTCCTCGTCACAGGTACTGTAGTCGTCGGGGGGCATTCTCGAGAGAAAATATTCCCTCGGAAAGTATAAAAAAGTGTTTTCGAAGTGAGGCGGTCCCTCTGGGAGGCGGCGCAAATAGAATGCTCAAAGAGCATGTTTTCCAGGAATCATGCTCTTCTCGACCGCCATCTACTTCTTCGAACGGGACGAGCCCAACTCAAAGTTCTACAGTATCCCGGCCGCGTGCTGGTGGTGTGAGTGGATCCGCAGCACGCGTTTTCACTCGGATCTCCCGTTTCCAGGTGTCATCACAATGACGACTGTCGGCTACGGTGACCTTGTTCCGATCACTGCCGGTGGGAAAGTGGTGGCTGCGCTCGCATCCGTCTGCGGGATCATCGTGCTCGCCTTCCCGATCTCCATGATCATCGACAAGTTCGCGGAGTCGACCGGTGGCTGGAGTGGCGGAGAAGCGGATGAGGAGACGGGCCACCCGCACTCGAACGGAGCAGCTCCCGTCCAGCCGGTGAAAAAGAAGAGCAAACGATACGTCGGATTCTGAGAAGACTCCGAAGACGTCGTCGTGTACATAGCAGCAGCAGCAGCAGCAGCAGCACGGGTCGCCTCCTCGTTCCCAGTTCTTTTGTAGTCTTGTTCTGGTTATCTCTGGGTCGATTGCCACTTCATTTCTCTCTCTCTCCAGTTCAGAAGTCCATCGTCTCTCGTTTCTCTTCTTCCCACAATCAACCGCACCGAATTGAATGTTTCGTTTCTGCTGATAAACTGATCAAACTAAAACCGATCAATTTGACAAACAAGAATGGAAACCAAAGATAAAAAACTATTCTTTTCGGTTTCGGTCTCGATTCGCTACGATTTCGTTCGTTTTCGAGTCGGTCAGAAATGACAGAAGTCGATGTCATCGACGACGAATTCATTCTCGCTTTCGATCCGCCCCGCGAAGTTTTCAAGGAGTTTGTGCAGTTAGTCTCGACGACGGAAGGATGGGCTTTCCAGGAGAACGACTACGAGATCTGGAAGAGCTGCTACCCAAAGCACTGGATGTTCATGGTCCAGCAGAGAGGTATCGTCCTTTTCGGAAAACCGCTCGCAATTTCCTTTTTGCAGGCACTGACAAGTATGTCGCTTCCGTGTCTCTGGCAAAAAGCGAACTCCGCGACGGCTCTCCCCTCTTCTCGGTCGCCTTTTTCTACTGTGTATCCGAGTTCAGGAACCGGGGCTTCGGGAAAATTCTGTTCGAGAAGATCCACTCCATCTACGGTGACCACAATTGTTTCCTTTTCGGAGTCGGAACTATGTGGAAGTGGTACGAGAGGAAGTTCGGATTCGATCGCATGAATCATTTCTTCCACAACTCGGCGAGCATCCGGTGCGAAGAATTGAAACTTCCTGAATTGGAGAATCTCGTCGAAATTCGGACAGAAGACGTGGACGTCGAGAAAGTAAATGAATTCGACGAGGTCGTTTGCAAGATGAGAAGAGGGAAAGTCATCGAGAACTGGCTGACGTCATCTGCAGTTCATTCGAAGGTGATTTCTCGTCTGACTGCTCGCATTAGATTTCTTGTTCAGATGGCACTGGATTCGAATCTGAAGTGCGTCGGATACGGGGCAGTTCGAGAAGTCTCTTTGAATCGCCTGTCCATCTCCCCTCTGTATGCCGATTCTCCCCAAATAGCCGCCCTTATTCTCCGATCGATTTTAAGCTCATTCGATTTTTCAAAGTTCCGGACTATCTCTGCTATTTATCCTTCCACAAATTTCCTTGTTCCTGAACTTTTGAATTCTTTTTGTGAAAGAAAACTCTCGACGCAACAGTTTTGTCGCGGACAGTTTACTCAGAAAATACTGAATACCGAAGTGAAGAAGGTGTTCGCAATTCGACATTGCGCCCACGGATACGTTTGACTTCCAGAATAAATCATGTTTTCTCTAAAGTTCGTATTGCCGCGAGAAGTTTCGAGAGTACCGTCATTTGCGGTGCCGCTTGTGCGATCACGTCTCGGAAACTCTCAACTACCGTAGTTTCACCGCGAAAATGTGGAACACGAAACTGAACCGCCTTTTTGTTTTTAGGATTCTCCGACAGTCTCATCTACCCTAATTTCGGGCTTTTCAGTTCGCAATATCTTTTTTTTCAGAATTTCATCAAAAAACTAATCAATTTGTGCTTTTCCCAGTTTTTTCTTGTACAATTGTCAGCCGGTTTGTTGAATATGTGAGGGCTCTGGTTTTGAAATGTGAGTTGTTAGCAAAGTTTTGCAGACGAACGTCTTACCAGCTTCCACCGGATCGAGCGGTACAAAATGGTGCGGCGTGGCGGGAGAACAACGGCATCGCGGACGGCGGCGACAGCGAACAATACGTTGACGTCGTCCTCTTCGGGATCCAATCACCACGGCAGCCGCTGGAATCGCTCGCGTCCTCATTCCGCGAACAGTGGTGAGCGAACTGGAATGAAAGGCTCGAAAAGTGTCGGCAGCAGCACCAGAAGCAGTCCGAATGGATCCAGCCAAAGTGTGAGTGCATCCGAAGGGTAACTTTGATTATTGGTCGCGTTGCAGGCGAGTGTTAGCCCACCGGCTGGCAAGAAAGGAAGCGGTGGGAAAGGAGCCCGCTCAAGCAGTTATTGGCGTTCGCGCGGCTCCGGCAGCGGAAGGAACAGCGGTGGCGGAGCACTGATTGACTCGAAGTTCTCGATTACCAATGAAGACTTCCCGGCACTTCCGGGCGTTCGAGGAGGAGGGGGAACTTCTCATTCGACTCCCAACAAAACTGCGAAAAAAGAGAGAGACTTAATTGAAAGAAAGGGAGGTTCAGGAAACGCGAATGTGAGAAACACGCGGAAATCTGCTTCGAAGAGAATGAGCGAACTGCAGGCTGATCTCATCTCGCCCGATGACAGCGGAGTCTCATCGAGCAGTCGCGGAAACACACCCATTCAGGAACCTCACTCAGTTCAGGCCGTTTCGAAAGTGGATCGCACCGACAAAGATCAGAAGAAAGTTTGTCTAACCTGATTTTCTAGAACGGACTGATCACAGAATCTGATTAAACTTCAGAAGTCAGCTCCTGCGGACCCTCCGAAACGCAAGAGCACACCGCCGGCCGCTAAGGAACGTCCTACCCGTGGAAATCCGAAATCGGTTCGTGCCGCCTCCATCGTGCAGAACTCGTTTGGACCCACGTCCCCCAGAAAGGTAGGCAGCAGTATCACATGAATCAATAAACCGCTCCATGTCTGCGTCCTCACTCTCTGGTCGTGACTGTCTCTTTTTGCCCGTAAGACACGCCGCAAATTGTGAAATCTCTTTTTCCCCGAAAAATTCGTAAAGCTGGTCTTCAAAAACTGATTTTTATTCTCCAACGTTAGCCGTGTTTTCGGAAAGAAAGACTCGATAAGAAGACGACCTTTTTCATACAAAAGACAAGCATAATTATCGCAAATGTGACAAAAAGAGACCCAAATTGATCAAATCGTTGAAAAGTCGGCACAGTTGCTCTGTCCCACTTTTCTTTGTTATTTCCTTTTACTTTTCCCGGTTCACAAAACGCGTTTCAATTTATTTTCTTCAAAACATGAGAAACTGAAAAATATTCTGTTCAAATGATGCGGATTCGTCCGGTAGGTCAAGGAATTTTTTCTCCGGAAAAATAATTTCGATTATTTTATAGAAGTCGATTAATACGGCCAATTCGGCCAACACGGCCCCGTCGTTCATGAAACTGTCAAAGCTTGGACAGAAAGTTCCGGAAAGACGTGGTGGGACAAGGGTCAGCAATACCCAGCCACCGACTTCTCCTTCGAATCCGGAGCGGAACAAGGAGAATGAGTTGAAAGAGGAAATCGAGTCGCCGCCACCGTCCATGGTTCCGATCATCGAGTTCATCAAGGAAAAGGAGAAAATGAAGCAGGAATCGCAAGCCGCCAATAAACACTCGGTTTCTCCGTCTCCGCCTCCTCCTGCTCAAAAGCTGTTCGAACCTCCAAGCGGTGTTCCGAAGATCGTTCTCAGCGCTGATGGTGAAATGAGCAACATTCCGGCGTCGATGCTCACAGATCAGTTCGGAATGGCTGCAATGCTCCCGATCCTCGACATTGTCAAGAATCGGCACACTTGGCCGGATCCTGCCGGCCTACCAGAAGATAAACTCAGCGAGAGGATTCTCCAGGAAAACATCGAGTTGACTTCGATTGGAATGGATCTTAACGAGTTGCGAGTTCCGATCAAAACAGCGGACAACGCGTATGTCGCCTTCGAATCTCCGTGCAGATTTTTAAAGAGTTTTCAGTTTCAGAACTATATGGCAGTCCTTCTCGGGTCCTTTCGGATCAGAGCCAATGGTACCCACCAATATGGGATTGAGTGTAAGCAGCGAAGATCTTCTCGATTTACATTCATCAATGCACTTCCAGTACTACCAAGTCCCGACGGTCTATTACACCGCTCGCACCCTGCAAACCAGCTTCGACATGACCCAAAACATACCTGACAAGTTTGGAGTTCACGAGCTTTTCTATATTTTCTACAACCTTCCCAGAGAACTCTGGCAGCTGAATGCGGCTCGCGAGCTGTGAGATTCATTCCTTTCGTTGTCTTTGATATAGTAGTACCTTTAGGCAATATCGTGGTTGGAGGTTCAATATCAAGGAGAAGTTATGGGTCCACAAAAAGCTCGGAGAACCAGATGAATGTGAGTTCTGAGAAAAATCGAGATATTCAGAAGTAATCCGTTAAGATGGGATCTCTGCTACGACTCCGTTAAATCCGTTCACTCAGCCAAGTTCGAATCAAGAAGACATTATGATAGGCATCTTCGAGATTTATGACGCAGAGAAGGCGCGAATCGTGAGTGAAAAAAAGAAAACACTTTCTGAACTGATCATCCCAGACTTCTCGTGAAATGTGCCTCCGCCGCTCGGAGTTTGAAGTTCCCGCCTGGGAGCAAAAGACACTGGATCCGTATCAGAAGATGGTCGCGGCTCTGTTCCCAAAGGAAGTGCTCTGGGGACCTCGCCAAGATCGCGAGAAAGCGGGAATTTTAACGGGAATGGCCGGAATGGTAGCTGCCACGGCTGGGAGATCCACCGGAAGCAAGTGGGGCTTTGTTCACTTTCTACCTATCCGAAACTTTTTTTCAGATTACCGCCGAACCTCGTGATTCCGAAACAGCAGTCTTCATCCTCGGCGCGTCGACTTCTGAGCTTCGCCGACTCTCCAGATCTCACGCCGAACTTCGACAGTCCGTTCGGGAGCCTTCCGACGAATGCCTCTTCCGACGATCTTTATCGCCAGCAGATGTACGCAGTTCTCCTACAGAAGATGCAGCAACAGCAGCAACTTCACCAGCTTCAGCAGAAACGTCCCTCGGCTCCGAGCCACACGCAAGCTGCTTCCTCGTCCAACTATTTCTGATCGAGCAATCATCCTCCCGTAATATGTTGCATTATGTTCATGTTCTGCTGTCTTGTGTCCATAGATGCTATTGCATTCTTCTCGGAACTCTCACCAAAGCGTTCCCACACCCATCTAGATCTATTTATCTATATTATATTTCACACTCTCAACGTAGAATTAGTCCCCCCTCCCTTTCCCAGGAATTTAAGAGCCTCCCGAGGCTTTTTCCTTTTCCCATTCCGTTGCCTTACAATCAGGGATCTCCTTCGATATGTGTATGATGAGCCCGTCTCCAGCTCAGCCTCCAGTTGGTCGTTCACTCCCACAGTCCCTTTTTATACAGTTCGCTTCGTTTCAAAGACTTTGAAGCACATGTTCTTTTTTATGTGTGTTTGGCAACCTCTCAGTGGCTACAATTCCCCGATTTATAAATATGTTTGACGGAATCTCTAGTTTTATCTGAGAGCATGAACAACAACAACCAAGTTTACCAAAATATAAAAGAATTCAGAGGGGTCAGGTAACTCAGCCGTAACGGGTAATCTATCAAGATGTAAAGCAGAACGAGTAGAATTTGGGGGAAACGGTATAAATGTGGGAACAGGAAGCAATAGAGATCGGAGTAAAGAAAAAAACAATTATGAATCATGAGGAGAACGGATAGAAGAGAAATTTGGCCACCGACGAGATGAGGTACGAGTAGACGTGGAACTGTGCGTAGAAGGATCCGAACCAGAAGGCGTACATTCCGATGATCTTGGCCCACGAGAAGGCGATCCGGGTGCCCTTCTCGCCCGGATTGAATTCGCCCGTCGCGTAGTATCGAGCTGCAACGAAGAAATGATTGTGTTCCGCAGTGCGTTCTGATCGCCTTTCGACCTTTGTCCTCTGTCGGTTTCTGATGCAATCCGTCTCTTTTCAACGGGGAATTCCCCTCTTTCTTCTCTATCAGTTGCTCCTCTCTTTGCAATCAGACCCCAAATTTTCGCCGAAAAAAAGATAAAGAGTGGGAGAGAAATGGGGAGAAGGAGGTGCGAAGGTCGAATCTCTCCTTTCCGCTTATCATTTTCCACTCCAATCACCTTGTACGCCTACCAAGTTCTCTAGCAAACAACCAATTCTTCCCACAACTTTTCTTTCCCAACTTGTTGCCTTACAGGAATTAGTGTAAATAGCATAAATATTATCCGAATTTGATGAAGATTTTTCATGAAAATGACAAAACATTTCACTTCTCTTAAAAACATTTCGCAAGTTTCCGTAATTTACATCGATTCTTGAATTTATCCAAATGCCTGATCTGTGTTTTTGCTTCCCGTGCCGGTCAGACGAATATTTTTAGACTTGCCAAGTGCATTATCAAAAATTTGATCTACTCAGTCGAAAAGGGCGAAACAGTCAAACGGGGCGGTCGGAATGCAGAAAGATCTTGTCTTCGATGAGAATTAATGTGTATTATTCTTCCTTTTAACTTCTTTTCCAATTTGCTCACTTTTTCGAAAAATGTTTCGCGTTGTGTTAGTTCTCCTCGTTTTTATCACATCGCAGCGATTTCTGTTACTTATCAAACACCGTTCTGGGGGAGACAAACAACTCTTCTTCTTCGTCTTCCCCGATTTCTGCTGATTCGGGGAAAAGTGACGATTTCGCCTCTCCGATTCTCACCTAGCATCTCATCCTTCTCCTTGTAAACTTCGTACATCCAGTCTCTCAGCTTCTCTTCGTCTTCGAATGGAACCTAAATAACACTTCATTTCAGATTTCTTCTGTTCACTCTTCACGATGCTCGACCGGTCGGAGAGCGAGGAAAAGGTGAGAGCGCAGCAAATGTTTGTTGGAAATTATGCGAGCTTCGCAACTTTTTATCTAAGTGGTCAGGAAACAAGGAACGCATTCTCCATTTCTTCGGTTTCAGTCCAAGCTCACTCACCTCGGTGGCATCGTAGATTTTGTAATTGACCGCAATGTCGCATTTTTCGCGAGTTCCCAGACCGAACGTTGCCAGCGAGAGGGGGATTCCGTTCGGATAGGCGATAGTCACATCGAGAACGTATTTAATCGGCGGCCGAGTGTCTGAAACTATCCTCGTAGAATAAAATCATTGACCCCAATCATTTACTGCTTTATTCCAAATTTTGAACGAACAAGAAACAAGTTCGTTCAAGCAGAACGTCTCAAATTTCGATTCGTGTTGTATCTATTCTCATAAACGTGTCCCTTCCCGCCCGCCCGCTCTAACACAAAAGGAGGTCAGCAGCAGTTTCAGCATCGTCGTTTCCTGTTTGCTTCTGCTGCTTCCCTGAAGTTGTTTACTTCTTCCTCATTCAACCGAAAACAGTATGACGGAAAATATGTTGAGTGGACAGAACAGTTGTTGATAGGAGAGATATGATAGGGCGAGAAATGCGGGGAGGCCACCATTCTGTACTCGGTTTTTCTCCGTTCTCAGTACTCTTCTCGACAGAACATCAGTTACTTTTTCACTTTCCGATCCTCTCTCCCCATTCGACAACGGCCACTTTTCTGTTTTTGAGAAAAATGCGACAGAAATTGTTACAACGGCCTCCGATCAGAGCCACACTCTTGATGGGAAATCCCTTTCCTCACTTATTTACTAGTCCTGCTTCCACTTTTCGTTCTTTTCATGTTTTCTACTTACTTTCAGATGCCACATCTACTCGGAATCGAATGGGCTCCGTTGCGGATCCCACTTGAACGGCGCCTCCAGACAGTCGGTGCCCTCCATTTCTTCTTCATCACTCTTTTCACGCCAGTTCTCGTTCTGACTGTGCCTTTCTACTTGCTCACGACAGTACTTTGGCCGTTGATTGTCATCTATACCCTCTGGTTGTTCTACGATTGGAACTCCCCCAAGATGGGCGCTTACGCGAGCGACTGGTTCCAGAGACAACGCATTCATTCGTGGTACGCATCATACTTCCCCGTCAAGCTGCACACGACTTCCGAGATGAGCGGACAGCACAACTATCTGATCGGATACCATCCGCACGGCATCATTTCGATGGCGGCCTTTATCAACTTCGCCACTAACGGAACCGGTGTTCTCGACGTGCTTCCACAAATTCGCTTCCATCTCTGTACCCTTGTCGGCCAGTTTTGGACTCCATGGAGACGTGAGTGGGGATTGCTGCATGGAATGATCGACTGCAGCCGGGAGAGCATCAAATACGTGCTGGAACGGGAGGAGAAGGGAAAGGCAGTCGTGTTGGTCGTTGGAGGAGCTGAAGAGGCATTAGATGCTCACCCGGGACACCATATTCTGACCCTCAAGAAGCGGAAGGGATTCGTCAAAATCGCACTTCAAACCGGAGCTCATCTCGTTCCGTGCTACTCGTTTGGAGAGAACGACATCTTCACCCAGGCGGACAACCCGAAGGGATCCACAATCCGACAGTTCCAGACAGTCATGAAACGTGTCCTCGGCTTCTCGCCGCCCGCTTTCCACGGGAGAGGGGTGTTCAACTACACATTTGGTCTTCTTCCATTCAGGTACATTTTTCATGCCTGCGGAATCTCTATCATCTTCTTTCAGAAAACCTATTAACACTGTTCTCGGAGCTCCTATTCCAGTGACGAAGACATCGAATCCGAGTCAAGAAGAAATCGATTCTCTCCACGAGACGTATATGAATCGGCTTCGAGAACTTTTCGACGAGCATAAAACGAAATACGACGTTCTGCCGAGTACTCAACTTGTCATCAACTGAACCCATTTTTATCCAGAATTTTTTGTTTTCAAGTACTCTTAGTTTTACGAGTCCCGCATCCATTTTAATCTTATTTCCGTTCAGTTATTTTCCTCATACGATCTCTTTTTTTCTGATAAAATATTCAAAACGTTCGCCCACCTTTCACGTATTTCTTCTCCCGAATAGCCCCGACCGTGTCTTTTAGTAGCTTCAGTTTGCTGTTGCTCCTTTCTCTCGGCTCGTCGTCGTTCTCGTTTCTCGGACCGACCTCTTCCAGAATCGCTTTGACGGCTCCCATTCGGGGAAGAGTGGTGTAAAGGAGATGTGGAAATCCGTTTTTCTTTCCATACCTGAAAAAACCGTCTTCGAAACTACAGGAAATCAGAATGACTTACGATTGGCTACTCTCGACTCGCTTGTAGTAGAATCCTCCCTCCGGGAACAGAATGACCCATCTTCTGTCGCGATCCCAGAAGACGTCGTGCAAGTGCTTCTTCAGACGAATAATCTCCTTATCTCTCGTCGCCTTTCCTTGCTGGATGAAGTAATCACCGTGGTTGTTTCCGATGATTCCGAATGGAGTCCATCGGAACATCACGTCCATGAGCCACAGCGTTTTCCGGCTCGCCACACCCTTGTTTTGTAGTACAGTCATGAGAGTCGGCACGTCTGCAGTGCTCTGATGATTGCACATCATCACGACTCTCTCGTCTCTGTAGTAAGTCGTCACATCGTCTCCAAACTCGTACACGTCATATCCGGCCGTGTATCCCCAATAAGCGATGAACGATTGGAGCCATCTGTAGAGCTTTCCCTCGACGAACCAGTACAGGCGGGGCCAGATGGTGCGTGCCCACATGACGGGAAGCATGAATCCAAAGTAGGTAGCGAAAAACACGGTGACGAGGGAGAGGCACATAAGAGTCCGGAACGGAGCCTTGATTACCCACCAGAGACGGCTCGCAAGGCTGCCCTGTTCGATGACGAGACGACTTCCCGGCGGTCTGGAATGGCTTATACTGTCGAATCTAGTAGTATTCTGGTGGCTCACCGCTGACCATTGGCCAGGTCGAGTAATTTCTGTGTCTGCTCGTCGCACATCAAAACGTTTGCACACTGAAATCAGAACGTTCGTTGAATCGAGTGATTCCGAGAGGAACATGGCGAAATAGTGGCACCACAGAGAGACGCAGATAGAGAAAAAGAGTCAGGTGAGGGAAAAGATGTGGGCTCAGCGAGCGGCTAGTTATTTGATATTTTGAAGAGCGAGAAAGAGTCTTTATGAAGAGTACACTATAATGCTGACGCTATTTTGGTACGGATAGCGAAATAGAAAGAAGTCAATTTCTTCCATTTCTTTCGTTTTTTTATTTTCGGAAAATGAAAAGTATAGCGAGAAGAAAACGAAGAAAAGAAACAATGCGCTGGGAATCGATCACGTTTTCTGAAAGGTGGGCGGAAAAAGAGTGCTATTTCATCACTCTCATAGAAAAAGCCAGTACGACGTGGCCTAGAAGGTTCCCGAGAGGGCTGTTTGCTTTCCGAAGGCACGCAATTTAGAGGACAAACAGGGAAATCGGCCAATTACCTCGAGGTAAATAAGAGCTTTTACAAGTAAGGGAAACGGAAACGATAATGAAAGGTTGGTAGCAGAAAGGGAAGTTCACACTGTTATCTATTGAGGAATCATATGCTGAGGAATGGTTCTCAATTGTGAAATCGAATGAGGGAAGCGAAATGGCGTTGAGGATCGAAACGAGAGAAAAATAGTGGGAAACGAGGAGACACGAGACACGAAGCCGCGCGTTTTTCGACTGCGCACAAATCCGTTCGGCTTTGGGCAGTTCTCAGAGAGAACGAGAGTCAATAATTGAGATCGGATAAGAAAGTATATTGAAAGAGGGTTTTTGTACCAGAAAAGGATATTTAAACTATTTTATTCAAGTCAGTTACACGGCGAGAGGGATATTTTTGAACACACTCGCTGGTTTGCTCTCTCTCAATTTTTTTTTTTGAATGAATTGGCTTTTTGAGATTTTATCGAACAAATTTAAAATAGAATACTTTTCACTCGACTGTTTTTCTGTTTTCAAAGTCGAAACCCGGAGCTCCGGTAGCCACGGCCGTGCACGGGACCGAAAAGTTGAATTCGGCCGCGGCCGATAAACTGAGAACTTGCGCGTTAACGGCGGAGTCTCGTTGTTTTCTTTCTATTCTTTGCACCGGAAATGATGAAATTCTGAAATTTTCCCCTCATAATTCTTCTTTTTTTTGAGTTTGAGCTTAAAATCAAAAAGCAAGTTTTTTGTTCAAAGTTTTTCTATAACTGCAGCTTCATGTAATCTTTAGCATCTTAGCGATGTAACAACTGTGCCGGCCTGGTCACCTGATAGAACTCTCTCTCTTCCCAACGACTTGTAAAATCAATGTTCATTTCAGATGCCGCCGGCACCCACCTCGTTGTCTGATGCGACGAATTACGGACACAGTCAAACGTTCCAGAGGATTGCCACTAAAGTGAGTCGGAAAAAATGTCGCTAGTCGAAATCATTTCAGTTTTTAGTATTTTTTATCATGTACAGCGGCTTTAGTTGCCGAAACAGTCACTTATCCTCTCGACATCACGAAAACAAGACTTCAAATTGCGAAGAACAAGTTCACGAGAGGAGGTATCTGCAGAATGAAAGTTTTCCGAATCAATGTATTCTAGGAATGATGCAAGTGACTTACGATATCGTTAGAAGAGAAGGTGCAAAGGCTCTTTGGACTGGTGTTGCTCCGGCCATCACAAGGCACTACATCTACACCGGAATTCGAATGGGGGCCTATGAACAGATCCGATTGTTCACCTTCGACAGAGAAGTTTCTTGTCTTCCTTTTCCTTCACAGTCTTTTCGTTTTTCAGAAGGAAAAATCTTTCCCTCTATGGAAGTCAATGATTTGTGGCGCTTTCTCGGGACTCATCGCTCAATTCGCCGCCAGTCCTACGGATCTTGTTAAGGTTCAGATGCAGATGGAAGGTCTCCGGCGTCTTCAAAATCAGCCTCTTCGCTACAATGGAGCATTCGACTGTTTCCGATCTCTGTACAGAACTCAGGGATTCTTCGGTCTCTGGATCGGATGGGTGCCCAATTGTCAACGAGCTGCTCTTCTGAACATGGCCGACATTGCTACTTATGACAATGTGAAGCACGGCCTCATTAACAATTTCCAGCTCAAAGTAGGTCCGCATGAAAAGTCGTAAACTCTTCGAATTCCTCAGGACAACTGGCTAACACACGCCATTGCCAGCTCATGCGCCGGACTCGCCGCTGCGATCGTCTCTCTTCCATCTGATGTTGTGAAAACACGAATGATGGATCAGATTCGACATGAACTTGACGCCAAAATGTAATTTTATCTTTAGTTTCCCCGTTCAAAAGTGCATGCCCAGGATGCACAAGAAGAATACCCACGTGGATCTGTACAACGGCGTCATCGACTGCTATATCAAGATCATCAAAAAAGAAGGCTTCTTCTCGCTCTACAAAGGATTCTTACCCTCCTACATCCGGATGGCTCCCTGGTCGCTCACTTTCTGGGTCTCGTACGAAGAAATTCGAAAGTGGACCGGCGCTTCAAGCTTCTAACCTCCTTATTTCTTCTTTCGATTAGCACTTTATATGATTAAAACCCGCGGGTTCTCAATAGTTTTCTAGGCTCTCGTTTTCTTCAATGTATCCATGTCTCTTGTGCCATTTCCCGATTGACTCTGCTATCAGTTTGCTCAAATTCTATTCGGTGTAACAAAATTCTCATGTTTTTTTAGGTTCACAAAATCTGAAATTAGAATGAAGTCGAAATTAGTATTTATGAATATATTTCAAAAAAAAGTGAAGTTGTAAAGGTGAAATACCTGAGAATATCTGCTTAAAACTTGAGAATCGTTGAATTTAGAAGTTCCTCAGATGAGACTTCCGGGCGGCACGATCATCACCGCAAGGAAGGCTTCTTCCTACTACGACACGGTCATTGTGGGCGGCGGAATGGTCGGGAATGCTATGGCCTGTTCTCTCGGTTAGTTTTTCCGAGAAGTTTCTTGCTACGCATAGCCTGGTTTCAAATTCGCTTATTCTGATCTGTCTAAGCAGACAAGTTTAGTTGTTCCGATCTCTATCAGACCAGTTCAACATCTTTACTTTTGTTTCCTGATCAATTCAATCATTGTGATTCATTCCAGGAGCCAACAAATTGTTCGCCTCAAAGAGTGTTCTTCTCCTCGACGCGGGTCGTTCCCCCTCTCTATCTTCTTTCCGAAAAGACGCTCCTTTCCAAAACCGTGTCGTGGCAACAAGCCCGACTTCAATCGACATCTTCAAAAGTGATCAGCAGTCGTTCTCCTCTCTCTATATAAGTCTGTATTTCTAGAACTGGGAGTCTGGGAACAAATCACCTCGCATCGAGCCAAGAAAGTGAGCCGTCTGTTTGTTTTCGACAGCTGTTCGACGTCTGAAATTGAATTCGAACGCGGCATCCAAGAAGGTTTTGCCCTGCTTCTGAAAGATGCCGCTCGATCCCACGACTTTTCAGAAGTTGCATACATCATTGAAAACGATCTGATTGTTGCTTCTCTGTACGAGAAACTTGTCACATTCAGCAATGTAGACGTAAAAACGGAGGCGAAAGTGGAAGAATGCACGATTCCGAAAGGAATCGAGAACCTTGCAGCGATCAAATTGGCAAACGGCGACGTTATCGAGACTTCGCTCCTGGTTAGTTTTTCAAGCTAAGTAAACCAAAAAGCTGGCTGCAGATCGGCGCGGACGGAGTGAACTCAAAGACGAGACATGCGTCGAACCTGGACTACACTTCGTTCAATTACAATCAGCATGGACTGGTGGCAACGGTGGAAATTGAGGTGAGCTGGCAAGGCCATGTTTTCGAACGGAATAGATAAACCCTTCCCTTGTACAGACAGCAAACGGGAAGAACGAAACAGCATGGCAAAGGTTCACTAAATTCGGCCCAGTTGCCCTTTTGCCTCTATCGGACACCGTCTCCGGCCTTACCTGGTCGACTAGTCCCGAAGAAGCGCACAGATTGAAGCATCTCCCGGCGGATCAGTTTGTCGACGAACTCAATTATGCACTCGTACTGTTGCCTATTTGATTCACTAATTGAGCCGCTTTATTCAGTTCTCACAAGAAGACCAGGTCCCGTTTGTTAACCAAGCTATTTTCGCGCTGAATCGGATCAATCCGTTTCGCGAGGAAACATTCGGACGGAAAGCGGAAGGAACGACGCCACCGCACGTCATCACGGTCCAGAATAGTAGTCGAGCCTCATTCCCGCTCGGGTTCGGTAACGCTCACAGGTTCGGTGACTCTGAGATCCATACACAGATGATTTTTTGCAGTTACATCACGACTCGATGTGCTCTCATCGGGGACGCCGCTCACAGAATGCATCCGCTCGCCGGACAGGGAGTTAATCTCGGATGGAGCGACGTGCAGATTCTTGATAAAGTGCTCGGCGATGCAGTTCGCGAAGGAGCTGACATAGGCAGCATTACGTACTTGCGCGAATTCGACTCGGCTGCCCAGAAACATAATCTGCCTGTGATGGTGTCTGTCGATTTGCTCAACCGGCTCTACCGCACCGATGCTCCCGCTATTGTAGCCGCTAGATCCTTCGGGCTTAACGCGTTCAACTCACTGGGCCCTATTAAAGTAAGTTAAATAAAACTCTTTTAACCAAAAATAATGAATTTCAGAACTTCATGATAAATTATCTTTCCGCACACCGATAATAAAAATATATGTATTGATGAAACTATGAAATGAATTGTGAAGTAGATGCTTTTGTTGATCGAAAAACCCTTGACCTTCCATCGTTGCCCCTCTGCCGCTGATCCTCGTCCCTATATCGTCGCCCCTCTGCCGCAGATCCTTGTTCCTCAATCGTCGCCCCTCTGCAGCTGATCGTTGTCCCTCCATCGTTGCCCCTCTGCCGCAGATCCTTGTCCCTCCATCGTTGCCCCTCTGCCGCAGATCCTTGTCCCTCAATCGTCGCCCCTCTGCAGCTGATCGTTGTCCCTCCATCGTTGCCCCTCTGCCGCAGATCCTTGTTCCTCAATCGTCGCCCCTCTGCAGCTGATCGTTGTCCCTCCATCGTTGCCCCTCTGCCGCAGATCCTTGTCCCTCCATCGTTGCCCCTCTGCCGCAGATCCTTGTCCCTACGTCGTCGCCCCTCTGCAGCTGATCGTTGTCCCTCCATCGTTGCCCCTCTGCCGCAGATCCTTGTCCCTCAATCGTCGCCCCTCTGCCGCAGCTCCTTGTCCTTCCATCGTCGCCCCTCTGCCGCTGATCCTCCCCCCGCGTCGTCGCCCCTCTGCCGCAGGTCCTTGTCCCTCCATCGTTGCCCCTCTGCCGCAGATCCTTGTCCCTCCATCGTTGCCCCTCTGCCGCAGATCCTTGTCCCTACGTCGTCGCCCCTCTGCAGCTGATCGTTGTCCCTCCATCGTTGCCCCTCTGCCGCAGATCCTTGTCCCTCAATCGTCGCCCCTCTGCCGCTGATCCTTGTCCCTACGTCGTCGCCCCTCTGCCGCAGATCCTTGTCCCTCAATCGTCGCCCCTCTGCCGCAGATCCTTGTCCCTCAATCGTCGCCCCTCTGCCGCTGATCGTTGTCCCTCCATCGTTGCCCCTCTGCCGCTGATCCTTGTCCCTCAATCGTCGCCCCTCTGCCGCAGCTCCTTGTCCTTCCATCGTCGCCCCTCTGCCGCTGATCCTCCCCCCGCGTCGTCGCCCCTCTGCCGCAGGTCCTTGTCCCTCCATCGTTGCCCCTCTGCCGCAGATCCTTGTCCCTACGTCGTCGCCCCTCTGCAGCTGATCGTTGTCCCTCCATCGTTGCCCCTCTGCCGCAGATCCTTGTCCCTCCATCGTTGCCCCTCTGCCGCAGATCCTTGTCCCTACGTCGTCGCCCCTCTGCAGCTGATCGTTGTCCCTCCATCGTTGCCCCTCTGCCGCAGATCCTTGTCCCTCAATCGTCGCCCCTCTGCCGCTGATCCTTGTCCCTACGTCGTCGCCCCTCTGCCGCAGATCCTTGTCCCTCAATCGTCGCCCCTCTGCCGCAGATCCTTGTCCCTCAATCGTCGCCCCTCTGCCGCTGATCGTTGTCCCTCCATCGTTGCCCCTCTGCCGCTGATCCTTGTCCCTCAATCGTCGCCCCTCTGCCGCAGCTCCTTGTCCTTCCATCGTCGCCCCTCTGCCGCTGATCCTCCCCCCGCGTCGTCGCCCCTCTGCCGCAGGTCCTTGTCCCTCCATCGTTGCCCCTCTGCCGCAGATCCTTGTCCCTACGTCGTCGCCCCTCTGCAGCTGATCGTTGTCCCTCCATCGTTGCCCCTCTGCCGCAGATCCTTGTCCCTCCATCGTTGCCCCTCTGCCGCAGATCCTTGTCCCTACGTCGTCGCCCCTCTGCAGCTGATCGTTGTCCCTCCATCGTTGCCCCTCTGCCGCAGATCCTTGTCCCTCAATCGTCGCCCCTCTGCCGCTGATCCTTGTCCCTACGTCGTCGCCCCTCTGCCGCAGATCCTTGTCCCTCAATCGTCGCCCCTCTGCCGCAGATCCTTGTCCCTCAATCGTCGCCCCTCTGCAGCTGATCGTTGTCCCTCAATCGTCGCCCCTCTGCCGCTGATCCTTGTCCCTACGTCGTCGCCCCTCTGCCGCAGATCCTTGTCCTTCAATCGTCGCCCCTCTGCCGCTGATCCTTGTCCCTACGTCGTCGCCCCTCTGCCGCTGATCGTTGTCCCTCCATCGTTGCCCCTCTGCCGCTGATCCTTGTCCCTCAATCGTCGCCCCTCTGCCGCTGATCCTTGTCCCTACGTCGTCGCCCCTCTGCCGCAGATCCTTGTCCCTCAATCGTCGCCCCTCTGCCGCAGATCCTTGTCCCTCAATCGTCGCCCCTCTGCAGCTGATCGTTGTCCCTCAATCGTCGCCCCTCTGCCGCTGATCCTTGTCCCTACGTCGTCGCCCCTCTGCCGCAGATCCTTGTCCTTCAATCGTCGCCCCTTTCTGCCGCTGATCCTTGTCCCTACGTCGTCGCCCCTCTGCCGCTGATCGTTGTCCCTCCATCGTTGCCCCTCTGCCGCTGATCCTTGTCCCTCAATCGTCGCCTCTCTGCCGCTGATCCTTGTCCCTACGTCGTCGCCCCTCTGCCGCAGATCCTTGTCCCTCAATCGTCGCCCCTCTGCCGCAGATCCTTGTCCCTCAATCGTCGCCCCTCTGCAGCTGATCGTTGTCCCTCAATCGTCGCCCCTCTGCCGCTGATCCTTGTCCCTACGTCGTCGCCCCTCTGCCGCAGATCCTTGTCCTTCAATCGTCGCCCCTCTGCCGCAGATCCTTGTCCCTCAATCGTCGCCCCTCTGCCGCTGATCGTTGTCCCTCCATCGTTGCCCCTCTGCCGCTGATCCTTGTCCCTCAATCGTCGCCCCTCTGCCGCTGATCCTTGTCCCTACGTCGTCGCCCCTCTGCCGCAGATCCTTGTCCCTCAATCGTCGCCCCTCTGCCGCAGATCCTTGTCCCTCAATCGTCGCCCCTCTGCAGCTGATCGTTGTCCCTCAATCGTCGCCCCTCTGCCGCTGATCCTTGTCCCTACGTCGTCGCCCCTCTGCCGCTGATCCTTGTCCCTACGTCGTCGCCCCTCTGCCGCTGATCCTTGTCCCTCCATCGTCGCCCCTCTGCCGCTGATCGTTGTCCCTCCATCGTTGCCCCTCTGCCGCTGATCCTTGTCCCTCAATCGTCGCCCCTCTGCCGCTGATCGTTGTCCCTCCATCGTTGCCCCTCTGCCGCTGATCGTTGTCCCTCAATCGTCGCCCCTCTGCCGCTGATCCTTGTCCCTACGTCGTCGCCCCTCTGCCGCAGATCCTTGTCCTTCAATCGTCGCCCCTCTGCCGCAGATCCTTGTCCTTCAATCGTCGCCCCTCTGCCGCAGATCCTTGTCCTTCAATCGTCGCCCCTCTGCCGCTGATCCTTGTCCCTACGTCGTCGCCCCTCTGCCGCTGATCCTTGTCCCTACGTCGTCGCCCCTCTGCCGCTGATCCTTGTCCCTACGTCGTCGCCCCTCTGCCGCTGATCGTTGTCCCTCCATCGTTGCCCCTCTGCCGCTGATCCTTGTCCCTCAATCGTCGCCCCTCTGCAGCTGATCGTTGTCCCTCAATCGTCGCCCCTCTGCCGCTGATCCTTGTCCCTACGTCGTCGCCCCTCTGCCGCAGATCCTTGTCCTTCAATCGTCGCCCCTCTGCCGCTGATCCTTGTCCCTACGTCGTCGCCCCTCTGCCGCAGATCCTTGTCCCTCAATCGTCGCCCCTCTGCCGCTGATCCTTGTCCCTCAATCGTCGCCCCTCTGCCGCTGATCCTCTCCCCACGTCGTCGCCCTCTGCCGCAGATCCTTGTCCCTCAATCGTCGCCTCTCTGCCGCTGATCCCCTGTTCCACCTTAGTTGCCCTCATGCCGAATTCTCCTCGAACACATGTAATCGTTTTTCTGCCGCAGATCGTTGTCACCTCCGTTGTCACCCTCGCTATCGAAGTTACTCGATTTCCGTCACTAACAGGATTCGTCTCCAATCCACTAATGGGTGAGAGTAACTCGGCGTAAATCAATTAATCCCCTCTTGGTACTGCACGTGTCATTCCAAATTCCCCGCTCGCGAGCAGTATTGACTGAAAAAAAAAACACCGAGTCTCACCTTTCATTCTCACATTATCAAAGAGGCAAGAATTCCTGTAATGTTCTGCATCTGTCCTTCCCTTCACCATTAGCTCTTGGCGACATCCCTCGGACGTGTGATAGTTTATCTACTTCATCGGTCCCTCATTTCTTCCGTTCAGGTTACTGAGCCTGTTCCCGATTGCATGATTCCCGATCGTCTCCGACATATTTTTGTTTCATTTTCCAGTGTTTTCTTTTCCAGATACGTGAGACTGTATTGCCCTCAGCTTCGCATTCGAGCGCAGAAGAATCAGCAAAACGGACGCAACAGAAGATGGGCGGCTGTCGGAATTCTTATGAGGCGATCATGCGACGAAGATCCAATTTCACGATCAGACGAATGCGATGCATCTTTTAGGGCGATCAGACGAAGGCGGTGCATCTTTTAAGGCGATAAGACGAAGGCGGCGCTTATTCAAGACGATCAGACGAAGGCGGCGCTCATCAAAGAAGACCAGGTGAACTTTCACAGGATTCGCTCTCGACCTCCGAATACAGCTCGCCTCCATTGCGCAACAAGGTTTCTCTAGATTTACTGAAGTTTGACGTGACTGCCCGTGGTGCGCATTCACTCCCAAATCGCAGTCAGTTCTCGAGAGCTGGGCTGAACTTGAAAGTTAGAAATCAATACCCCTTTTAGACCATGGAATCTTTTACGACCCCCACTTCCTGTTTCACAAACACTGAACAGCGGACTTCAACATGATTTCGCGTTGATCATTGAGCCTTTTCTGAACAGGTGTTAGTCTCCCACCTACACGCGGTATTCAGGGGTCTGCGTGTCGTACCGGTACTCGAGAGTATCCCGATTCTTTCATGAAGCACAATGCTATCGACCGGTGAGGAAACTTTGAACATGTACGATGGGGTTGTGTAGGTCCCAGGAGATCTGGAAACCGACATTTCTTCGGTTTTAGCTATACTGGATAGAGTTGAACACATAGATACCGGCTACCATTTTTGTTCAGTCGATGGGATGCGGTGTCAGGGGTTGAATCCCGCCCTAAAACATGATTGAGACGCTTTGAGTTTAAAAAAAACCAGATTTATTTATAAGTGTCCTTTCGAGACGTTGACCCGTAGCTGAGATCGGCCGAAATTGAGTCATCTATTCCGTTCACGGTGTTGACTTAGGCCTTGATTGGAGCACTGTCTGATGAAGTCACTGCAAAATGAAGAAATAAGTTATCAAAGACAAACTGATCTCCTAGGCAGATAGATATGAGTTGTATCGGCAGTTATGAAAAAATAACTCTGAAGGAATGATTACCGAACGAGGATATTACACGGTCGCGCGAGGCTAGGAGTGCGCAGAGCCGACTCGCATGAGTCTCCAACGGGATGACACGCGACGTGAAATTGTGTCATTTTAAAGTTTATGTTGAATTTGAATTTTCGCGGTTCAAAGTTTTAAACGGAGGCATCGTGATTCATTTTTACCAGAAGATTCCGTTCGAGTCCAAAGGAAAAGGTGTGTCAACGGACCCCGAGCCTCGCGCAATCGTGTAATACATGTGGACAGCGCAGTACGTGAGTGAGAGTAACCGTAGGAAAACCTAGGAGCCCCGATTACAACGAACCTGATGTAACGACCCGCTTTTTAAGATACAAAATAGTACTCACCTTTTAGCGTTCCAGAGCTGATTTGCTTGAAGAATTCCTCGAGCCCAAATGGATCCATGAAGTTGGTTTTGGTTTTCTTGAACGTGGGCTCGTCATTATCCGGCTGAGCTTGCACCGTCTGAACCAAAGGTTCGCCATTGTAACAGGGATCCACTCCAACCGGAGTCACGTCAGAATAGGTACTTGCAACTCTATTGGAGCTTTGGCTCCGAGAGCGCTTCATACCCCCACGCCTACGACGTTTCCGACTCTCCCCCATATGCTTACACAGGCTAGTAATGAACGAAGTTTGCAAAACCTCGCATCGAATGTTCCTTTCTTTCTGATTGTAAAGTGCCCGGCGCTTCTTCATGGCCAAGCTGAGCAGTTCCGATGGGCGAATTTCGGACGTCGATGCCACGAAATCATCATCCGACGACGACGATGAAGAGGAAGATGTCTCGAAAGACTCGTACAACATCTTCAATAATCCGTTTTGAGATTTGAAATGAAGAACGCAAAAATGCGGCGACGACAACAATGACGTTATGCAGCAAACGAGTGGCTGGGGGGAATGACGCGCGCGCTGCCAACGCTGCCTTTATATACGACCCGCGACGCGCTCAACAGAGATCGCGCCGCAGAGAGCGCGCACCACACTTTAACTGTTTAAATGTTGCTCAGTTTCTGACTTTCAGTTGTTTTTAGTAGCACTCCAAATTTAAATTTTTAAGGGATTTCAAAAAATATATTATTAACAATAGTTTAAAAAACTTGTGAAATTCTGGAAAGTCATGTGCTTTTCGAAATGTTGTGAGTGCGTTCGGCTGCGTCGCGGTCGGTCGGGGTCCAGACAGCGAGAGTCTGCGATGCATCGCGATGTAAATATCGACCGATTGACGAAACGCCGAGAAGGATCTGGTTTTCGAAAGTCACATGTAACACTTGATATGTGACGTCTGAAGGGAGATTCAAGTTCCGAATGCCGAGATGTCATCAATTGAGATTGACGCATTCAAATATGTGCGGTCGAATAATGTGTTTTTGTGGTTGAATGATGGAAAATTGACTGCAGGTTTCGATTTTCCAGCGCTCAAGTGTATGGTAGCCAAGCAGTTCAACTATGTTCACCTCGAGTTGAACCATTGAACCAAGATATGACAAAATGGGAGGTTAATTTTATTGGAAAACTATTTAGTAACAGTTATTATGTGTTGAACTTTATTACTTAACTCGATACTTCATTTCTGTAACTTCAGAACGCCTGAAAAGGATTTCACTAGTAGTCGTATCGCCACTTTCTTTGTTGCAACTGCTTTCTTGATCGACTTTCTTGTCGAATCTGAAAAAAGATAAATGTATTCAAACGATTTAGCTTCTGGAAAACATACACAGAAGCGATGGCATGTCTGACGAATGGTTTCTGTACAAAACGCGAGAGTTTCTCTCCTCGGTATCCGAATCCAGCCCGTTCTTTGCTGCTCTGCCCGTCTTCTTCCACGTGGACTGCTACTGGAATCACTCTTCCCTGCTCGTTTTTTCCAAGTCCTGTTCCTTGCTTCCATCCCATTCTGAAATAGTCACTTTCAGGTTTCAGATCTTTTTAGCTGCTCTCACTTCGCCAGCATAGCCCCTCCGACTCCTTTGCGCAAATTTTCAGCTGCTTTCTCCGCATTCGCATCTCCATCACTGTTTCTTCTTTTTCGGTTTTTTCCCATGGACGTTCCGAAGGTTTTCTTTCTTGTGAATACGGACGCCTCTACTTTCCCAGCTCTGAAAAAAAGATGTAAAAGGCCGCCTCTCTCATAGTTCCCTGACCGCATCAGTTCGTTGTTTCGCATTTCGACGGCCGCCCTCGCATCCATATCGCCAGCCGCCTTCCCTTCGTAGTACACCGAATAGTCGACGTCCCAGTCGTCCGCCCAAGCCCAATCGCAGTCCGTTCCCTTCTCTCGCTCGTCCCAGTAGTTCTTGTCCGTATACCAAACAAGTCCAGGTCCTCCTTTCTCCCAAGTAACTTCCATTTCTTCTTCATACTTCTTTGGTTTCGTTCGATCTTGCTCTGTAACGTCTTCATGCAGTGCTTCGTGTCGCTCCCATTCTTCGCACTGATCGTCGTCTTTGTCCCTGTCTTCGTCACTTTCTTCTGGATTCTGTTGTGCTCGAACCTTGTCTGTCGGATCTTCTGACTCATCAGCAACGTCTTCTAAGGTTTCATATGTAGCCTTATTCTTCTCAGAATGTGTCTCCTTTTCATATTCGAAAGGAACCTCTCCGAACTTTTTTTTTCTCTTCTGAGCTTTGATTCCTAATTTTGAAATGACACTGACTGGAAGCCGACAAAGGCGAATCTACAAATAACCGTGCTCAGAATGCATTTTTTTCGAAAGTTAAAAACCTGCTCGTGGAAGTGCTGGCTTGGAGTTCCAATGTTTCCGTTCGGCATTACGGCCGGCGGCTTCAGCTCGACCATTTCCTGCAGATCGGTCTCTGAAACTGCACTCGAACTGCCTTCTCCATCGCTTTCTTGCACTTTCACTCTATCCACGAAACATCTCTTCGCGATCTCCTTTCCTCCCGAGTTGTGCCAGTTTCTTTTGTGAAACTCCTTGACGAATTCTTCTCTGGAAATGTGTCTTCCTTTCAGTGATTGTGTTTAGAATGTCTCACCTGGCTTCGCTTGTTTTCAATGACACTATGCAACAGCACGTTTCCTTTTTCGACACTTCTTTTCCAGTCTGAAACTGTCACTTTACAACGATGCCCATCAGGTTCACCTAGCCTGTTCCGCCTGAAGTTCAGGCCGATGTCTGTAATGGAAGCACTCAAATTTTCCCGCTTCAATGAATCCTGCGAAATACTTTCTTAAGTCTTTTGAGTGTAGTTCTTTTGGAATGTTTCGAACAATTGCATAGCTGCCTGAAAGTCAACATATTTAGAGTTGAGAACAACGGGGTAATACGCACAATTTTTAACTCGTTCCGGTGCGCTTTCAACAGAATTCCGATCTGGTCTCGCGGTTAATCTGTTCAATATATCTATGTTCGTTATTTTCCGATTCATAAATTAAAGAATGTTATGGGTTCCGAACAGATTTTTGGAAAAGCTGAGTAAAAACGACCGATTTACAACGCTCCGAAATTTCGTTGCTGCGTCTTGTTTATCGTAAATCTACACTGCATTTCAGCGGTAACTCAAATGTTCGTTTTGACAGCTTGTCTGTTTATCCAGCTTCTGGTAAAGAACAGCGCAGAAGTAAATCTCGCTCACTACAGTAAGGCGAAAATCGATTGAAAGAAGAAGCTGAATAGCTGATATGTTCAGACCCAGAATTGTGCGGTCGTCAGTCGACATACACAAGCTTCATGCTAACGGATTCGGAAGGAAACACTGGCTATCCGACGCATTTGGCGCCATGGGCAGTGCAGATTCGAGTGAAAGCAGCGAGCGGAGACTTCGCAGTGATCTGCGGTGGGACTCTGGTCACTGCGAAGCACGTGCTGACTGCCGCGCACTGCTTCCAGAAGAAGTTCGGCGGGAAAGCAAGAGACGCCGTGTCCGGGAGATACTGTGAACAGTTCGCGAGGCGCTCCACACTCACACTCCCCAGAAATTCTTTCCAGAAATCAAAGATTCACGGATTCGGAGATTCTTGCCCGAACTCACGTCACTGTTGGGGCAATGTGCACGAGCAAAATGGAGAAGTATGGCTGTGTGAACGAGAAACAAAACGGGAAAACGCTGAAACTGAAAAAGTACTTTTTGACTCGGAAACCATCGGTTTTCAGTTATGGTTTGAGGTTCGCAATGGGAGACTTCTACTCGGCTCACTGCGAAAACGGCAATGACATTGTGATTCTGGAGCTGGAGGAGAGTGTGGAAGACGTCGAGGGAGCCAACTACGCGTGTCTCCCGTTCCTTCCGTCGGTGGAGTTCCCCGCCGGCTCGAATGTGACTTCTTTCGGATGGGGATCCGACCCCATCAAAGGATTCGACCATTCCGCGTTTCCGATGATCCAGATCCTGTCTCTAGGTCTCGTTCCGATGTATTCTCTAGAAATGAGACTATCTTTGCAGTTCCGGAGACTCTCGAAACGTGCAACGACAACTGGGGAATTAGCATCCCGTTCGATTCTTTCTGCACTGCCGAAGAAGACGATCGCAACGTCTGCGCCGTCAGTTATTCCCAAACAGCTCTTCGGAGAAGTACTCGCTCTTTTCAGGGAGACAGCGGCGGCGGACTGACGTTCCATCAGATGAGCTCTTCTCGCGAATTCATCATCGCCATCGTCTCCTACGGATCGGATTGTGTCCAACTGATCGGCGGATCCGAGCCGAAGAGTCAGATCAACACAGACATCAGGAAGCATCAGAAATTCATCGTCGACTTCATCAATTCGTGATTCGCGAATGAAAACTTTACATCATTCTTGAAACTGGGAACTGAGTTCCGACATGATCTACCAAAAACAGAGTACGTGTGTTTACCCCAGATCCCCATTGCACGAATACGCTTCTAATTGCGATTCCTCGGTGGCTCTTTCCTGTGAATTCAGTCAACACCCATCTTGAATGGACGAAAATCTCGTCGCTGGCATAATTCTTTCCATCGTGAGTTTTTCATCGAAAAAACGTAAATTAAGTGAAATGAAGGTCTCGTTCTGTGGAGTCTTGACCAATCTGACGGTCGTTTTGTGTCAGAAAAGAGTGCTCAATCTGAAGCAAGCATTCGGATCTTTCACAAGAAATCAGGCGTTCGGCGATGCGATCCAATCGGTCACCGTCTTTTTTCTCGTCAGTCCCATGTCGATTTTGTCGGTGAAACGTCTTGTTTCCCTCCTGACTTCCCACTTTCAGCCACATCGACTTTCTTCTGGAACACTCGAATCTGCTCAGTTTTGCCACTCTTCTCGGCTACGAGATTTCCGTTCTTTCGCACGTTTTGCTGACCGTCAACCGTTTTTGCGCCGTTTATGCTCCCATCAAATACAACCGATTGTTCAGGTTCCATTTCGTTTCTCAGTTCAGACGACACGATCACCTCTAACTTGTTTTCAGTGAACGCTATTCGCAGTGCATGATGGTTGTCGTGAATCTGTACGCAGCTCTCACGTGCTGCTTCTTCTACTTCTACGGCTGTCAGTACTACTGGAACAGCGAAGAGTGGGTGTTCATGTACCACCAGTCGAACCAATGCGACCGCGTCTCCTTCTACGGCATCTTCTGCAAGTATCTCGCAATCATCGTCCTCGTCCTGCTCACCGACCTCGTCACGGCGTACAAAGCGGGCAGGTTGTGGAGGAGTCTCCCGAACAGCCAGCAGCAAAAGTCGCGAGAGGTCTCGTTCCTCGTCCAGGTAACGCTGCGCCTCGTTCGCCGCCGCCCACTTTCCCCCTTTCCGATCTGTCTGCAAGGAGTTCTTTTCGCGACGGAGCTGCTCGCCTACTTCCTCGTTTCTCCGCACATCGACAACAAGTGGTGCCGTTTCTTGTTCACTTCCTTCCTTTTCTGCTTCATTCATTCTTGCGACGGGTGGGCGAGACTCTTCCAAACTTCGAATACGATCTTTTTCAGAGCGCTCAGCATATTTTGTAATGAAGATTTTCGGAAGTTTCTGTCGGAACTTGTCGTGTCCCGTGTCAACGGGAACACAGACAGCCAGTCTCGGACAGTGTGAACTCAGTCCACTCCGAGAATTCGCTCTACAATAACAACAAGTTCTCCAGAGAGCCGAGAGAGTGCGGAGATGAACGGAAGAGGGTCGGGAGCCTTCCCGAGCAGGTTTCTCAGCTAGTCATTTTCAATAACACTTCGATGATTCACAGAGTGACAATCATTCTCCCGGTTCAGAGTTGCTTTGTCTTCCCTAAATAGTTTATTTCGAATCAATGGAAACAACTTCTGTCTTGTTCCGGATATATCAGTTCCAAATTCATTTCTCCCAAATCCATCCATTGAGTCGCTTTTCCGCTGTGAATGAACTTTTTCGGTATCGTCAGTGTTATTCTTTTCTGGCATGGCTGAAACATTCACTTCTGACCGATTGACATTCGGCAGACGATCGAGAGGCGTTCGTCTTCCGCTCACCTTGATGTCGTCGTCGCAATCGTGGTAGATGTACAAAACCGGATCGATGCTCGTCATTTCCCGAGTCGTCCCATCGACGGCGAACTCCCCGTCCTTGTCCGAATACTTTTCGTCGAGAAGATCATCCGGATCGCCAGGGTCTGAAGTCCGGCTGATTCAGAGATACCGAGTATCGCGTGCTCACTCGTGTCGATGTCGTATAACTTGACCTTCGCGTTCCGCCACGGCTTGTCTCCGCAGAGCAGTTTACCTTTCACGGCGACTCCTTGCAGCCGGAAAGCCGAGGAGCTGCCGAGTGCTAAAAGTGCGATCAGTGCGAAGTGCCACGTCATGACACCTCGAAATAAGTCTGTGTTTCTGTTTGTGACAAGTCGCAAGAAGGTAGCTGATAGCTTGCAAAACATCAAACTGCAGAGAAATGAACGAGAGAAAGGAATGCATCTTTTCATTAGGAACCATCTACCACGGATCGTTTCTATCGTCCGGCCCTTCGGCCCTTCCTCCGAAAACGTCACTCGTCGTCGTCTTCTGAGTGTCTCTCCTGAACTTCTGCCTTCTGAATCGGTCCACGTGTTTCTGTCGTTCCTCGTTGTGTTTGATGTGTGTTTCCAGATTGAACGAGCCCAAATCGAAGGTTTTCTCCGAGCCCACGTAGTGCTTCGGAATCTGGAACTTCAGCTTTCTCTGTCCCGGCTTCACTCCGTCGTCACAATCGTGGAACACTGCGATGATCGGAGTGTAGTCCTGTTCAATGGTTTCAGCGGTCAGCTCGAAGTTTCCATTTTTGTCAGCATGCGTCTCGTCAATGACTGCTTCTGGAAATGGAATCGAACTTCTGAATTGCTCCACGTGGCACTCACTATCCGAGTTTTTGAGCAGTTTGACGCTGACTGCGGCCGCGGGGAATTCGGCACACTTCAGATGACCTTTCGCATTCAGAATATGCGAGCCCGTGGGAAGAAAGAGGAAAGAAGCGAGGAAGAAGGCGATCGATATCATGGAGGAGTTTTCTCCCTCTGGACGAATGACTTCTTATCACACTTGTTTGTTTCCCGTTTTGTGCTCTGTCGATTGACGTATTCTTCGTTTTTATTAGTGTTTTTGAACATGAACAATCGAGGACTTTTTGGGGAAGTGGCAAAAGAGGAAAACAAAAACACAGAACAAATATAAGGGAGAAAGAAGCTAACGTGTATCCCTCGGATTGCTGGAAGGGACTAGAAAGCAAAAATGGCCGAAGAAGAGGCCCTCGGCAGAAAAGTTCGGCCATGAGCAATTTCCAGTCCTTGCTGACGGACTCCGACAGACACACTTGAGTGGGAGGTGGGACTGTCGAGGGAACTACCATCTGGAAACACACCGGGACGGTTCGGGGGAGCACAGTTCTCTCTCGTACAGGGAACATTCGGGTACATAAGCAGAATTGGAAGCCAGCAAAACATGGAACGAGAACTGCATTACTAGGCAGAAAACTAACTAGATTGATTGTTTGAGAGTGAGAGGAGCGGGACACACTTTTGCACACGATTATCGGAGAAAAGATCGGAGATATAGCGGACCCGCGGGAAGAATTCGGAAAAGGATGAGGAGGAGGAAGGGCACAGGATACAGCCAATCGCATTCAGAGGCCTGAAACCAGAGAAGGTGAGACGATTCGGAGCGGCGAAACGGAGGAAATGGGAAGAGTTGCAACCAAAAGGGAGGCTAGCCGAGAGAGAGAGGCGAGAAAGGGAAAGGCACAAACATTTCAGTACAAACCGCAGCCCTGCAAGTTGGCCTGGATGATCATGTCGATGACCGAGTCGAGGATCATCTGCACTTGGTTCGTGTCCGTCGCGCACGTCTGATGCATGTAGATCGTCTTCTCCGGGTTCGCGTTGAGACCGTCGAACTTCTCTTCGATGAAACGACACGACTCGTCGTAGTTCTGAGCACCTGGAAGAGGAGAGGGAGTGGGAGAAAACGAAAAAGGAGAGAGAGAGATGAGATGAGAACTGAGAGGGGTCATGCCACGCAAGCTACCTTTGTAGTCCGAGAACGCCTTCGTGATGGGAGTGTGCTTGATCTTCTCGGCGAACAGATCCTTCTTGTTCAAGAAGAGGATCATGGAAGTGTTGATGAACCACCGCGAATTGCAGATCGACTCGAACAGCCGCATCGACTCGATCATTCGGTTCTGAAACCCCCAGCTGATGCTCTCTCTCTTTCTCTCTTGGCTCCGTTCTCACTGTGGTCTCATCCTCGAACAGCACTTGATCGTATTCCGAAATGGCGGCGATGAAGATGATTGCGTTGACGTCTTCGAAGCAATGGATCCACTTCTTTCGCTCTGAACGCTGGCCTCCTACATCGAACACTCTGAAACCGCAAGCATCTCAAGCAATCCAAGACTAAGTGTCTCACCGAAAATCGACGTTTTTCATCTGGAATTTGACTTCCACAATACCAGTCGTTTTTATTCTGGAGAGCAAAATATCTTGCTCAGTTGGAACGTAGTCTGGATTTTTGATTCGATCGAGACTGGAGAGGAAGCTGAAAAGAACAGTTTCAGCCAGTATCCGCGTGGACTCATGCTCACTGAGCGGCGCTCTCCGGCATCTGAAACTCGTTCCCCCTGGCAGCCACCGCTTGAATTCCTTTGTCGGCCCAAAGAGATTCTATCGCATTCGCCAGCTCTACAGGGAACACACTCGACTCCTGGAGCATCTTCTGGGCTTCGAGCACAAAAGCGGCGTCTGTTTCTCGGATTGGTTTGTCGTACGTCAGCTTCGTGACCGACATTCCCTGCCTGAGGATCGAGGTCATCGCCTGAAGCGTGTTGTTGAATACGACGGCCTTCTGCTGAGCCATCTCTTCCTGTGAAAATCCATGGTCGTGGAGGATCCTCATCTGCTTCAGAACTGTACTTTTTCCACATTCTCCGGCTCCTGAAAAACTGATTCTTGCTTCTTGCGAGCGTTGATTCTCAGAATTCTCTCGAGAAAGCCCCCCCCCCCCCATTGAGCAGCTGTAAATTCGAGCTCACACAACGGGAGGGTAGAACGAGCATGACGTCAGAGAGCACAAACGGTGGCCTGGCAACTCAGCGGTGTCTCCGAGTCGACACGACCGGATCCCCGCGCAGACTCACCAAGAAGCAGCAGTTTGACGACCTTTTGCTGTGCGAGATGCCCTTGCATCATCTCCTTGTCGATGGCTTTTGATTTCATTGTCAACTCTTTGTCTTCGGCAGATTGACATAATCCCATGCTGTTGCAGGGCGCTGAAATGAAAAGTTCAGGATGAAAGTGGCGGAGATTTAATGAAAAGAGGAGATTGGAGAGGATTAGAGAGGCAGAGTCCGGAAGGAGACAAAGCAGATTCAGAAGTTTGTTGACGTGGCTGGAGGAGCAGAACCAACGGCCGAGAAGTGATGCTAATTCAACAACACACGGGCGAGACACAAGATGTGACGTAACAAAAAAAAAAGAAAATGAAGGAGAAGAGTTATCACTGCGCTTTTCCGGCCAATCTCATTCGGTGAGAAAAATGGGATTCAAGGCAGTGAATTGTGTAATCTGAAGCACGAGCAGGTGCTACTTTAAGAGGAGAAACATAGGGGAGGAGCTGGCCGAGAGAAACGGCTCCGTTTACGTCACGGATACAAAGGACCAGGGCACGAGAGCGGATTATGCTAGAAACACGAACAGAACGACGATACATTCTGGAGTCGCATCGAAGAGTCCTCGAAGAGACCGCTTCGTGTTGTTGAAAGCTCGTGCACTGGGAGAGAAAGAAAGATGCTTGTGATGCTCAGCATCAGGAAATGAGACAAGAGGTGTTTCTCAGAGTTTGATCACAAGAGATGTTCAGTGATGAGAATACAATAACAAGAATAGTAATAATAATAATAAATTGTACGCATATCGTCAGTGGCAACGGGAGGGGAGCTAGCGCCTGCTTCTTTCTCAAACTACCCATCATTCCTCCCTTGCCGAGCAGCTTTGCCCGTAGGGAGGCGACGAAAAGAAGAATGCATCGTTCGATCGACACGTTCTCACGGTTCGAATCACAGAGCAACCGGAGAAGGGGCTTCGGCAGAAAGAGGCCGAAGAAGAAGAAGAAGAAGAAGGGGAGAAAACTGGCAGAGCAGGTGATATCAGAGAGCGGGTCTAATCAGGTTTCCGCTGCGCGCCCAACTGAGAGAAGCAGAGAGGTTTCTAGAAGAAACTAATTATATGGGAGAGGAGGGAACGTGGTTGTTTTCGAGAGTCGAAGAGGTTTCAGGTAGACCATCGGAACATTCCCGAGACATCTTCGTGCGCATTCCCGGAGAAGAGGAGGCGAGCTTGAATGGGACAATTGAGGGCAAGTGCTCTTTCACCGGCTTGATCTGCATGTGGACCGACTGATTTCCAGGAATAAAAAGGCTGATAACAAGATGAAAGGAGAGACGGGAGAAAAATCGAATAACAAGTGAGTAAATCTGACGATGGCTTCTGGTCGATTCGGTGGGAATTCTCAAGTGTATAACATCGAAAGGACTCGCACAAGCTCGTGATGACGCATGTGGGAAGGTGGGCAACCGAAAATGACGGGAACCGGTAGATCAGAGGCATGCTCCAGTGGACAGAAGAGGGCTCCGAGTGAGACGACGGAAGCGTGTGGAGTAATGAGCTGACTACGCGGCTTTTCGGGGGCGTGCACTTCAAAAGTTTGACTTGAAGGGCGACAAACAACGGTGTTATCACGTGTTTTGTCACGACATCACAATTATCGAGCTGCCCATTCAGACTGTCTCAGAACTAAATGCTTATTTCCAACTTTCGCTATAGTCTTTTTGCGGAGAAACCGAGAGAAAACAATCCGAAAGCTTCAGAGTTTCCCATGGAAACCTACGTGATTTCCGGAGAGATCATTCTGGGAGCACGAGTCGAGAGTACAACAGTGGGAAACGGTGTCGTTAATCCGAACGATAGCACAATGGAGTTCGGATTTGCGACGACGAAAATATTCGGAAGCGACGACAGACAGACGCGTTTCTTCCGATTTGCTCTTTTACTTTTGTCTGATTAAATGTATCTCAGAATGAGTCAAAGAAGGAGGCAAATAGAAAGGAAAGAGGAGGAGAAGAGGAAGAAAAAGAAGAGGAAGAAGAGGAAGAAGGAGGGGGAGTGAGGTAGTTGGTCTGTGGGTGACTCACGAGACTCTTCCTTTCATTAGGGTAAGCTTTCAAAGGAACGAACCGTTTTTTGTCTGCGGATATTATTCTCTGCTCGCCGTTTTCTTGATTTCCCGTGAGTGTTGTAGTCTGGAAATGATGACAATCTGATTTCAGAATGAACGGGGAAGTTGTTAATAAGCGAAAAGATGGCCGAAAAATGCTTCGGAGAATTCCGAATCAGAACGAGACACCGGAAACGAAGTGGCAATTCGCGAGAGAATGATTGGATTCGAAGGCAACTCTCGTGGCGCCCCCGATGAGTGGTCGGCTAGCGCGAGGAGAAAAGCAGTTGGGCAAGAAGAAGAAGAAGCACGCGGCGAGGCGAAGACGGCGAAAAGCGGGTAAATCATAACGGGTTGCCATGGAGACCCATGTATCGGAGACGTGTTTGATAACAATGTGGTGCCGAAACCGAAAAAACGTCGCTCGCCCGAAAAGATCGACGGAAAGTGTAAGGGGGTGCAATGGCTGATCAGAGATCGGAGGACCTCCAAAGAGGGTCCAGTGGGCGGGCTGTGTGCAAGTGACACCCGAAACACGTCACACGCTTAATGAGCCATCTGAATCAGCGGAAAGTTCCCGAAGCTCTCGTGACTTTCAAACTATTCAGGCGGAAAGTTCGAAAATCATCGGAACATAGAGTCAAACTTCGAGAAATCAGTCCGTTTGGACCGGAATCAAAGCGTATAGACTAAAATAATTGAAACTGCTTTTTCTTTTTTGAATGATCAGTTTCCAACACGAGAATCAAGTGAGGGAAACTGAGAAACAGGCGTAGAGTGAGCTTCTGAATAACTGGAGCCTGCCAGGAGAGGCCGATATTCCCAGGGGGCAACAAACTAGGGGGCAACACGTTCAGAGGGGGCAATGTATCAGAGGGGACATTGAATCCAAGGGGGCAACCAGGGCTGATTTTTGGAGAGGTCAACTTTTTCGTTCACAGGGGGCATCGAGCCTCTCGTTCCAAGGGGGCATCTTCAGAGGGGGCAAGTCAGTAACGAATGTTCTGGTTTTTCGATGGAATCGTTCTGTCTCTCTTCAAACTTTCAAATTTTCATTGATTTGAAATCTTTTCCGTTATTTTTTCAGCTGAAACTGATGAGCTACATAAAGTTTTTTTCCGGAAAGTTAGCTTCGATGTTCGTAATTTTCACATTTTCTTGGCCCCCATTGTCCTAGTACCTATTTTTGTTATTTTTAGTTGTTGTTCTGCTCCTGAGACTACTCTTATCAAGAAAAGAGAAAAATCTGTTGCCCCCTCTGAAGATGCCCCCTTGGAAAGAAAGGCTCGATGCCCCCTGTGAACGAAAAAGTTGACCTCTCCAAAAATCAGCCCTGGTTGCCCCCTTGGATTCATTGCCCCCTCTGATACATTGCCCCCTCTGAACGTGTTGCCCCCTACTTTGTTGCCCCTTGGGAACGTCGGCCGCGAGGGGAGCAGAACTGAGCAGTTCACTTGATTAACCAAACATCGCGACAAGTTCATCAGAATGTAGGTCACGTTCATTTATTCACGAGAAAGTTTGTACGAAGAGCACGGAGGAGCTAGCCGGAAATGGCGGAAAGTGTTTTCACGGCCCTACGACACAATTCAAAAGTTCCGAGAAAACAAGAAAGAGGCGGGTCATGCTGAAAATGAAAGAAATCTATCTGGAGAAGTGGCCAGATGAGAAAACAATCCGGAGCGGCTTATAAAAAAATAACCACATTTCGCAAGTACACGAACGTAAAGACTTTCTGTTGGAAGGCAACGAGGGTTGCTGGATTGGTCACGGATCCTCGCTCCAACACCGAAACTCTCTGACTCGCGGCAAACGTCGAGTAGATCGGATGGCAAGAAGTGCTCGAGTGGGCACTTCTCCTCGGTGAATCGTTTCTGATTACAGACGTTCTTCTTCATTTTTCCTCTCGTTTTTCGCCCAGATAATAGGGGAAATTGGTAGTGGAAAACAGGAGGCTGGCAGACATAACACGCTCGCAAGCTTGTCGAATAACACCGATTATTATCAGAAACGGCGGTGGCGAGAAAACACAAAGGGGAACATTGTGAGCACGGAAAATAAAGGAAATACAGTTGAAACTGAAGAGAAGACTCCTGAACAGCCGTTCTCAAATCAGAGATTGCTCAACAGAAAACCAATAGCCTTACCCTCTGAAACGATTTGTTCCGGAACCGAGTCAAATCGATTGTTTTCTGAAAAGGAAAAGAAAAAGCAGGTGGAAAAAGCGCTCTTAACCAATGATCTCGAGAATTGTATGACGAGTGTTTCCCAACAGAGTGATGCTCCTTTTTCATCACTTTCTCTCCCACAATTACTCAAGTTTCGAGCCGGTTTTAAAGTGTTTCTCCAACTTTTGTGACAGTCTTTTGCTTAGGGGCGCAAACATTACGCTATTTTAATAATCTGAGAATGCTTAGATAATTGGACATTTTAACGATTTCTGAGCAACACGTTTGAACGGATAATAACATTTATTCTAATATTCGAAAGTTCCGATCGACGACAGCATTCAGATTTCAAGAAACTCGGCAAAGTGTTCTCGGTTGTAGTCGTGAACGTCGAGAATGTCTTCCAGAATTCCAACCATCTTCTCCATTCCCTTTTTCTTCATTTCCGCTTTTTCCTGTTCGGGCATTTGAGCTTGATCCAAAAATGGCATGATGCCGGGAAGAATGAGCACACTCGTCACTGGAGCGAACAAACTGTACGAGTCGAACACCTGGAATGTCGGATTCCCTCTCATTTATTTCTCGATTCTCACCTCTTGGAAGGGGAGAACCTCCTTTCCGATGGTTTTGTTGAACGTGTCACAGTACAACTGGATCAGCTCTTTGCCTCGTTGTCTGCGATCTTGAGTGGACAGACATCCGATCAGAAGACGTGACAAGTCGTTGCCAGCTGGCATCGTGCTCATGCCCTGCCAGTCGATCATCGCTTCCAATTTCCGCGTTCCGTCCTCACTGAGACTGTGCAGCATGTTCGCTTGCCACAAATCTCCGTGACTCAAGATTAGTTTGAATCCTAGCAGGGCAGCAATTCTCGAGTATTTCTTGGAAATGCCTATGTAGTGCCAGAAGATATCAATAATCCGCTCCACTTTTTCCGTATACTCTTCGCCGAACGCCGTTCGGAGAGCATCGAAATTCTTGCGCAGACTTGCTGTGTCGAAGAACTCTTCGAAGAGCAGATCCAGGTACTCCGGTCCGCCGGCCACACTCCTCTCTTCAGCCGTCAGAGACTCCCCGAGTGCCGCAAACGTGGCGATCCCGCGAACGATCGAGAGAAGTTCTTCGGCGGGAATCGACTCGAACATGAGGGTTGTGTGCACGTTCGGAATGAAATCTGCCACGAAATATCCTTTCAAGTCCTCGTTGTTGTCGAACGATTTGAGGGCGTACACCTGAGGAGTTGTGTTTGGAGTTTCGAAAATCAGATTACCTTCGTGTACGGAACGTCCGGATGGTTGAATTTCTGGAGAAGTTTGTACGCTTCTATTTCTCTGTTGTGGCATTCTCTCGACAGTTTCGACAACTTTTTCATCTTTTCTTCTCCGGAAGAAGCGCCGTCTCCCTCTAAGTTCAAGATTTTCGAGATGTTGAAGAGAGGAAGTTGGGAGCAAATCTGAACTGAATTCTTCCTATCTCTTTCTTTTCAGCTTCGACCCACCTTGACAATGAACCGCTCCGGCAGTCTTTTTCCATCTTCCACTCCCACCCAATCAGGTTCGATCAATGCGATGCGAGACATGAATCCCTTCAAGAGCAGCTCTCGTTCCAGCTTCTTTTTTCGCTTACCTTCATATCACTGATGTTCGTCGCCTTCTTGTTCTCTCCGAACCTCGCCTTCGTTTCCAGATTTCTCTGGAGATTCGTTTCCACGTCCTGCCACGTCACGTGAGTCTCCAGAATACCATCGGCTACTTCGTACAGAGACATTTTTTCGAATCACAGGAGAGTTTCTGCATGAATTCCGTCCATTTTATACATTTCAAAAGTCACAAACTCCGTCTGCAACTAGACATTTCCGTGCTTCCTTGACACACTTTCCGTCATTTTTCGATCTTTCGCTGCATAACTTTGACTACAATCGACATTGAAGCGACTTAAAACACACTTTCCACCTTCCCACCGGGAACACGAACAACCTGCTTCATTTCATTTCATTTCTCCTTCCTTTTCCAACTTCTTTTTGTTTCTCTCGTTCAGTGCATGGCATGTTCAGTTCAAAGTCTCTTATCGATTTTTTGTCTATTGTTAGTCACAAACAATTCTTCTTTTGAAACTGGCTGATAAAAACAGTGTCAAAGTACAGCTTCAGAAGATCTTCTTTGCGAGTACAGTAATCCTGAAGGTGTTGTCTCGGGTTGATAGGAGAGAGGGAAGGTGAGGGGATCTTCCGACCTGAACGGAGAGACATCCGATCAAGAGTCGCGACTTATCGTGTTCTCTCCGAACCTCTCTTTCGTTTCGAAATTCTTCTGGAGATCCGCTTCCACGTCCTGCCACTTCACGTGCGTCTCCAGAATACCATCGGCTACTTCGCAGAGGGACATTCTCGAATGAACATGCTCCAAAAAACATGTCCTCCTTTTTATACTTTTCTGCTGACACAAATACCACACTTTCCGTTGAGTGAAAGCGAGAGTGTGATTTGTGAACGCACTTTCACTCCTCTCGTTCTTTCAACTCTTTTTTTCTACACTTGATTTCAGTTTCATTTCGAGTACGTGCTTCATCTCCATTGCCCCTTCATTTCATATATTGTTCTTCCACTTTATTCGATAATAAATTCAATTTTATGATGAGATCAGGGAGGAATTTTCAGAATTTGTAAAACTCGGGGTGTCTCTTGATGTTCTTCTCGTGAGTTGTGACAATGTCCTCGAGAAGTCCGAGTATCTTGTCCATGGCCACCGCTTTTATCTGAAATCGGAAACCGTCTCTTTCATCAGTTCGCACCACATCTTTACCTGATTGGAGTCTTCTCCGGTCAGAAACATGATTTTGGCTGCGATAGCAAAAACGACCACGAAAGCCAGAACGGGGAAGAGCAAGTCGTAGCTGTCTTCCAACTGAAATCCCTCTATTTCCAACTTGTTTCTCGTTGCTTCTTGATACCTGTTGGAGTGTGTAAGGAACCGATGTTCCCTTTATCTGGCTCGTGAACTGCTCATAATAGATGCGGATCAGCTCCTGCAGTTTCTCGCGTCGATCTTTCTTGTCGAGACAGGCGACGATCAGCTTCGCGACGTCTTGAGCCGGATTGTCCATGGTGCACGTCTGGAACAGTTGTTTCAGCTGTCTATTCGCACGGGACAACACAAACCTGGAAGTCGATGATCCCCTTGAATTCCAGTTTTCCGTTCACCTTCGAGTAGAAAATGTTCGGACTGTAAACGTCGCCGTGTGTGAGAACGGGACGAATGTTCAAGAATTGGTTGAGTCCGGTGAACTGCTTTAAAATTCCCACGTTGAAATAGTAGTCATCAGCGAGTTGAATCAGTTTTCCGGCCATTTCTTGATCAGGCACGAATGCTCCGAGCATCCCTTTGAACTGTGCTTTCACCTGAATTCAACCGAATCTCATCTCTAATTCCAACTCGCGGTACCTTTTCGTCGAAGAACTGCCCAAAAACGGTTCCCCAAAGATCGGGCCCTTCAGTGAATTTCAGCTCTTCCTTGCTCAATTTCTCTCCGATTGCCGAAAATGCAGCAATTGATTTCAGAACCGGAGTGATTTCTTGCGCGGAAACCGAATCGATGACGGTGTGCGGGTGAATGTTCGGGAAGAATTCAGTGATGAGGTACCCTTTCAGCTGGTTCTTTTCGTCGAATTTCGACGACGCATACACCTGAACATCCATTTTAGGCAGCATTTCCAGACGAATCGAAGGATCACCTTGGTGAATGGAATGGCAGGATGCGCTTCCCGAGTGAGAAGGGCGTACACATCGACCTCTCGATTGTGGAACGCCCGTAGGACTTGCCCCATCCCGGCCATCTTCTCCTTTCCGCCCTCTTCGTCGTTTCCGCTGATTCCCATCTTCTGAGAAGCTTCCACCATCGGCAGCTGGGAAGGCATCTTGACGACGAAAAGAGAAGGGAGACTCTCCTCTTTTCCAGCTCCCTCCCACGCCGCTTCGATCAATCCCACTCGAGAGAACATTCCCTGGAAGTGAACATTCTGACGATTCATAGTAGTAGCGAGCTCACCTTCTGATCCCCAATGTTCGTAACTTTCTTCTCGCTTCCGAATCTCGCTGTCGTCTTCAACGCCTTCTGCATCGCAGATTCCACATCTTTCCACGAAACGTGAGTTCCGAGAAGTCCTTCGGATTCGACGAACAGAGACATGGCAAAAATAGAGTGTGTCGGTTCGAAACAGAACTCTCTGAGCCTTATATACTAAGCGGATCACATGTGCCATTCGTGGGTTGTGCCAGAGTCCAGAAGATGACGCTCCACTCTTCCCTCCCTCATTTTTTGTGAGATGCGGGAGACGAAGACGAGAAATGGATAGGAAAACGCAGGAAATGTGTTGTTGGAGGGAGAGACGCAGGATTCGGAGGTTGTGACAGAAAATGAGAGAGAGAGAGAGTGCGAAAACGAAAAACGCGAAAAACGAAGGGAGAGAGGGCACATTTATACAGAAGCAGAATACATTGTACTCAGTCGGACATACATATCTCGGAGTTGATTACAGATTCGCTCGTACTCCGGTGACTTCTTTCGCTCGCAGAGTCCAGAAGTCTTGGTAGGAGAGGAGCACTCCGTCGTTTCCAGTCTTCTTGATGAACTTGTCGATGATGTTGTCAAAGTCTTCTCTCACAAAGTCCATCGTCGAATCGTTTTTCGGCACGTACCGACAGTAGTCGTCGTTCGCGAAGTGAGCAGTGATTGCTTTCCGGTATCCTGAATTCAATCGACTTTCGTCTGGTTCTCATGGAGAATCACCATTGGTCCGGTTGGCTCCTGATCCGTGGATGAGCAGTGGATGGAAAAAGACAGTGTCCCCCGTCTCCATCTCCAAGTGGACCATGTTCATTTCAGGGGAAAAGTTCTTGATTCCGTGGTACGCCGAGTTCACATTACCCGCCCATTCCGGGTACCCGTGCTCCAGAAGAGGTCCCAAATGAGTCCCCGGAACGACGACCAGACATCCGTTGGCCCGTGTTATCTTCTCCATCGCAGTCCACGCGCAACATATAAAGTCAGCAGGTCGGAATGGGAAGTAATGAAGGTCCTGATGCAGCGGATGGCGCGAGCTGAGTTTCCCAGAGTCCGGAGGCTTGTTGATCACCATCGTGTTCATCGCGAGGATGCACGAGTCGCGGCGGCCGATCAGATCTTTCACACCATCCACAATCTGAGACAGAGAGAGCTCTCGATTCGGAACTTTCCTGAAACAAACCTTCGGCTGCTGACAGTAATCCCAGAGAACGTCGTCTCCCGTGAAATCGGTTATCTTGTTCAGAGTGCTCTCCGTGATCTTCTTCTCGCCCTTTTTCGCCACGACTACGTCTCTCATAAGGATCATCATGGGACTTTTCGAAACTTTTCCAGTGCAAATGTCCTGTCATCCGTTCACATCTTTCAAACTTTTCCACCACGAGTCTCACCTGAAATCGCTGCCGGTACAAATCGATGCAGTCTCCACTGATCAGCTTCTTAACGACGACGTATCCGTTCTTCAGATAGAACTGCTTCTGATCCTTGCTGAGCACGACGCCATCCTCGTCCCAGTCGTGAATCTTGTTTTCAGCTATCATTTTCAAACGATACGACAGTCTTTCTTCATAAATAGAAAACGACAACAATGTGGCCTTGAGGTCTTATCTTTGAGCCACGGGGCCTTATCATTTCCAACCAGCGGTCACATTTCAGTTCGATCTTCTCGATTCTTTCATTCGTCATGAATCCACTTTATTCATCAACTCCCACATATCTTCTACATGTGTTCGCAAGAAAGTCATCCGAAATTTAACAGTGTGCAAACTGGCTCTCCGCGCTGCTCCACTTGTTGCTCATCCATCTCCCGCCATCCGCCGCCTCCTCCTCACTCCCCCACTTGTGTTGTTTCCTCATTCTCGCCGCCGCGACGGACAGACGAAACAGAGATATTTCGCGGCTCTTCCCCTCGATCCAGGTGTACAACAACTTAGTTAGCAGCAGCTGAAGAAAATGGTGGTCAGTTACTTTTCCGTTTTCCTTCCAAAATAACTTTTGTTTCAGAGAGTCCGATTCGGAAAAGAACAATACGATGCTCTGAAGAAGTTTGAAGTTCAGCATCATGGAGACTTCTGGAAGTTGATCATGGACAAGGTGTGGTTTTTTGTTTCTCGTAATCAAGTCGCATCTCTTCCAGATCGGAAAGTCGGACGGTCTCTCTATTCTGGATGTTTCCGAGGAGGCGTGTGTCTTCGCTCTTACATTGGCAGAGAATCATCCGACCAACAAGTGAGCAAGAGTTTCACAACGAAACGACAAGTTCTTCTTCCAGATTGACCATCATGTCCTCTGGCGAAAAACCGACGTTCGATCTCCCGTCCAACGTCGAGTACCACAAAGGAAGCATCCTGAGAAGCGCCGATTCGATCGCCCAGGTGTGTTCGTTCGGAGCCAATCCAATCTCATAAAATCAAACTAATGTGACCTATGGGGATAATTGATAGCGATCCAGCCGGATCCGATACCCGGGAGCGAGCGTGCGTGCAGATTCTGCCATCTGTTTAGCAACAGATGCTCTCGGCTCGCCAAAACAACGAGAGCCCGCGACAACATTGGTGTAGTGTGCTCCGCGATGAACTCGCCGATTTTTGAAGTTTCCCGCGTCGTTTTTTTTTCGAGAGACGAATAGACGGAGTTGAAGATCGGATTACACGGTCTGGAGAAGAGCGGCGCGAATACGAAAATAGCCGGTGAAACATCGAGAAGGCGGGAAACGATCAGAGACTTGGTGCCTCCCGGAGAACCGGAGGCGCAGTGGAATCGGAAACTGAAAAGTGATAGTCCCTTTCCGTTCCAGCCAATCTCTTGTTTTCCATTCACCGTTTCCCACGCCTCCAGATGTTGCCGTTTTCCTCGCGAGAACAACTTCCTGCTGATCACAGGTTTGTTGCAGCGCGGTCCGTTCGATCTGATCATCTTCAACGAAATCTCGCACGACGTCAGTGACATCGATGGATTGTTCAAGAAACTGCGCACTCTTCTCAAAGGTGATCCGCTTCCATCTTGATCTTTTTCATATGTACTCCTGACTCAGATTCCGGCCAAATCGTGCTGTTCTCACGACCGAAGAACCCGCCAATCCCAGTTCCGGACGTGTGTCTGATGTTGTGGCGGAAGCTAGCGGCCACCAAAGAGGAGCTGCTTGCGTCGGCGAATGCGGTGAGTGCACCTCCTGACTCCGTAGACTTCCCACGCGTTGTCACCAGACCCGAAGGCTCTACTTTCATCTCACTGCATCCGACCATTCGAAGTGATGACGTAGAGAGTTCGTTTCTTTAGGCCCAACTCAATTCGACGTGCTTCTCGGCCGCAGTTCCGATCACCCTGGAGAAAGTGCAATACGAGCACATTCTCTACTCGGGCTGTTTCCCGGCCGTCAGAAACACTCCGAAATGCGACGAGCGCGTGATCCGAGACTTTATCGTCTCCAAATCCGGAAAATTCGAGTTCGAGGAGAAGTTGCTGATCGTCATGCTCCGCAAATAATTGTGATACTTCCCCATAATGTTTCTTGATTCGCATAAAAATCACGTACTCTTCTTGTTGCAAGATACGTTGTGAGAAAATGAGCAAAGAGACAGAAGAGAATAGCCGGATTGTGTTCCCATTCCTTCCGCCATGCTCGAACATGTCGATCCCTCGCTGCTTCCGCTCGGAGTCTTCTTCTTCTTCTGCTCACTCGTCGGATGCTTCGGCAACTTCATCATGATATTCTGCTCTCTTGTCTCCAAGTGCGTGAGCAGAAGGCCACTAAGAGCCCCTCACTCTTCTTTCCAGAAGGCTTCGTTCTCCGTGTCACTTCCTGATCTCTGCCACGTGTCTCGTCGACGCCTTTCACATCAGCGGCCAGTTTCCATTCTGCTACCAACTCTTCGCAGGAAGTCAGTGCGTCTCCTCTCTCCCGTTTTCCTACTTCTCATTCCAGCGACTGCTTCCCAATCTGACTGTTTCTTCATTCTTTCGCTTCCAATCGTCGGCTACACTGCCGGAGGCCCTCTGATCCTTGCCATGGGCATCGATCGGTTCATCGCCGTCAAGTTCCCGACCTCCTACCGATACCACCAGCAGTATCCTCTCCAGTACATCTGCGCACAGTTGGCTTTTCCGATTGTTTACACCGTTTTTTTTCTGGTTTTTGGATTCATAGAAAGAGACACGAACACATTCAAGTACGCATATTCTCGACATCTTCGTTCTCACAACTTCAGATTCCAGTCAGATGATCTGTGCGAACCCGGTCGCTCTGAACGGAGCGTCGTTCCAATTGTACAACTACTTGAATGCTTTGCTCTACGTCGTGGTCTTCATCCTCTATTCTACAGTTTATTCTCTCCTAAGATCGAACAGAACGAGTAGTTTTAAATCCCTGCTCTCGTGTCTCTGTACCTGAAATCACAGGTTCGGGGTTCAAGAAGGTCTTCCGATCGATCGCAGTCACAGTCGGATTCGTACTTCTCGGGTGGGCGGCCACCACTACTGCGAACGCGTTGTCGTATTCCGTCATCGGCAACCTCAAAACTGCCCGAATCATCCGAATGTACTCTGGAGTCGCTGTCAACATTGCAGCTGCTTCTAATGTGTTCGTTTTCTATGCTATCAAGTACGTGACCCTCAATTCAAAAACACACACACACACTTCGTTTCCAGTTCCGAGTATCGAGTCGTCATCAAATCTCTGTTCGGAAGCGCCAAGAAAGGAGTAATCCAGCACACGGACGCTTCGACAACTGAAGAAGCAGGCCACACTCGTTCCACTTCCAGATCCAAGTCCATCTCTGTTTTGTCCACGCCCAAATTCGTGTCTTCTTCGCCATCATCCTCTCGAAGAATGACTCTTGTCTAACCTTTTTTCTCTCGATCCCTAAAACATTATCCCAGACTCCGCCTTCTTCTTGCCAACGTTTCCCTAATCTTTTCCGTGTTGTGGGAACCATGTTGATGCAGATATATTCTCTTTCCCATACCGAAAGAGTAAGTATTTTCACCAACTGAATCGAGAAGATGTTCGACTACATCAATCCGGCCATTCTACCTCTCGGTTTCTTTTTCTTCTTCTGTTCTCTCGTCGGAGTAATCGGAAACTCAATCATGGTCATCTGCACACTCCGAACGAAGTGATCCCTTCTCCCCCGACTCTGTCTCGAACTCCATTCCAGACGCTTCCGTTCTCCGTGCCATTTGCTCATCTGTGCCACTTGCATCGCCGATCTTCTGCACGTTTGCGGTCAATTCCCGTTTTGTGTTCATCTCTTCGGGAACCTAACCTCTTCCCAAGCCCAATGCTATTACATTCTGATGGTTCCGATTGTCGGGTTCACAACTGGAGGCCCACTCATTTTGAGCATGGGAATCGACAGACTTATAGCCGTCAAGTACCCAACAAAGTGAGTTGCTCCTGTTCCATCCGTCGTTCTCATCACGTATACAGATACCGCTACTATCAAGAAGAGCCGAAAAGCTACGTCTTAGCTCAACTGGCTTTTCCACTTTTCTATTGCATCGCATTCTTGATCTATGGCTTCATCGAGAGAGATACAAATGTTAAAAAGTGATGACTGAATGGTCAAGTCATGAGAACATTCTGAGTTTTTCAGTCAGCTCATTTGCTCGAATCCTCTGTCTCTGAACGGAATTTCATTCCAAATGTACACATACACCAGTGGTGTCATTTACATCGCCGTCTTCTTCGTTTATCTGGCGGTCTACGTCCTCCTCAAGTCCAACAAGGCCAGTGCTCGCTTCAAGAACGTGTTCCGATCGATTCTCGTGACTGTCGGGTTCGTTCTTCTCGGATGGGTGACGACCACAACTGCAAACACTCTTTCTTACTCCGTGACGAGCGATCTTCTGACTATCCAGTTGATCCAAATGTACGCCGGAATCACTGTCAACTTCGCAGCCGCCTCCAATGTGTTCGTCTTCTACGCCATCAAGTCAGTTCTTCCTATCCCGCCGTCTCCTACGCTACCGTTTTCAGTTCCGAGTACCGTTCGGTGATGCAGTCCATGTTCGGATGCCGCAGCAAAGGAGCCACTCCGATCTTCGAGGCGTCCAGCACCCATACGGTCACAAGAGTCGCCCCGGCGCGATCCACCTCGCAACCGTCTGTCGCTTTTCAAACGAAGAATGCTCTGGCGGCTCGTCGAATGACTGTCATTTGACACTTTTGAAAGTTCACACACTTCAATTATACTTGGGTTTAACAAATGTATTTTGACTTTCTGCTCTACCCGTCGGTCCCGAATTCCATTATCCGTGACTTTTGATAATCAAATTCAAATAAATTTCATTTGGGCAATAGTTAATTTGTGTTGCCAAAATGATCAGATTCGGTTCTGACAGTGATTTATTACTCAAAAATCGAGAGGGGGAAACCAAGATATTTCAGTTGGTTATTTGGTTTCTGAACCCGAGATTCGTCTTCGTAGGATGTAGGCGTCGTTGGAGCACATGGGAAAGATACGTGGGAAACTGGTGCGAGAAGGGAGTGAGGAGTCATTGCAACACTGCTTCTCCGTCTGCCGACCATGTTCGACTACATCCCGAAGGAGATTCTTCCGCTCGGCTTCTTCATGTTCTTCTGTGCTCTCATCGGGGTCATCGGCAACTTTGTGATGCTTCTGTGCTCTTTCCGGACCAAACGATTCCGCTCTCCTTGCCACATTCTGATAACTGCCACGTGTCTCGCCGACGCGATCCACATCAGCGGCCAGTTTCCATTCTGTGTGCATCTTTTCGGAAACCTCACTTCTTCCCAAGCACAATGCTACTACATGCTGACGCTTCCTATCGTCGGACTCACCTCCGGCGGTCCTTTGATACTGGCGATGGGAATCGATCGACTTATCGCAGTCAGATACCCCACCAGGTAGCCAGAACGCCCGTTTTGTTCTTCGCATACTTCTCTTCAGATATCGATATTTCCAAGAAGAACCTAAGTTTTACATTTGCGTCCAGCTGTTTTTCCCTGTATCCTACGCAGTTTTCTTTCTGGTTTACGGGTTCCTCGTCAGAGATACGGACATCAAAAAGTGACTGGCTCCAATCTCAAACCGATATACATTTGTTTCTCCAGTCAGATAACGTGCGCAAACCCGTTGTCTCTGAACGGAACGGCCTTCCAAATGTTCACTTACTCCAGCGGAATCATTTACATCTTCGTGTTCCTGGTGTACTTGACCGTCTACATCCTCCTCAAAAACAACAAAGCCAGTCAGTGTGTCCTTCCGTTCCGATCGTTGCTCTCCGTTCATTTCAGGTGCCCGGTTCAAGAGCGTCTTCCGTTCTCTCGCCGTCACCGTCGGTCTCGTCATGTTCGGATGGGTCTCCACGACCACTGCCAACACACTCTCCTATTCCATCACTGAAAGTGCCTACACAGCCCAGCTCATTCAAATGTACGCTGGAATTACAGTCAACACTGCCGCGGCATCCAATGTGTTCGTGTTCTATGCAATCAAGTAAGCATCTACAGAAAACCCAGAGACCACTTCCGGTTTTCAGTTCAGAGTATCGCGAAGTCATAAAGGCGCTTTTCGGTTGCAAGAGCAAAGCGAACTCGCCTGCCTTCGAAGCATCGAGCACAATGGTGGCGATCCGCTCGGACGCTAACTTGCAGAAACGAAGATCGACAATCATGTGCGGAACTGAGCATTTGGTCATCCCTCAAAGTTCTCATTTCCAGAAGCACCAAGTCCTCGATCATTCCAGTCGTCAACTAACTTCCCATCTGAACAAGTATTTGCATGAATAAACTCTTGCTCACTCACAAGATCAGTCTCTTGCGAGCGTCTGATACACAAGAATCTGGTATACATTCCCACGCCAGTCACAAGGGATCTCGGTGTTTCGGACTCGCTTTTTTCTAGTCTAATCTGAGATTGGTCATTCGCGATAAAGTTTGCTCACTCACATCACATCTCGGCGAAACGTGGAGCAAATTGGTGTTTTCGCTAGCGACGATGTTTTGAACAAAGAAGAAGAAGCGGAGACCACCGGGACCCGATTTGTTTTCGCGCGATGTTCGACTACATTCATCCGATGATTCTGCCGCTCGGCTTCTTCTTTTTCATCAATTCGTCGATCGGAGTCGTCGGGAACCTCATCATGCTTCTTTGTTTCTTCCGAACGAAGTCAGTCGAGAATGCGCATTTCCGGTTCTCATCTGAAGTATTCCAGACGTCTTCGATCTCCGTGTCACATCCTAATCAGTCTGACTTGCATGTGTGACCTACTTCATTTGACTGCCCAGTTCGTATTCTGTGTTCACTTGTTCGGAAACTGTAGGGAGCTCTTCGTTTCTATGCGAACGTCTTCTTTCCAGTGACTTGTTCGCAGGCCCAGTGCTTCTACATGCTCATCCTGCCCCTTTCTGGCGTCGGAGCCTCCGGTCCTCTGATTCTAGCGATGGGCATTGACAGACTGATTGCCGTCAAATTCCCGACCAAGTGAACCAGCCTACTCTATCCGTTCTTCTTATTTCAATCTCAGGTATCGCTTACTCCAGCAGGAACCTCGATACTACGTGCTGAGCCACTTGATCAGTCCGATCGTCTACACTCTCGTGCTACTCTGGATTGGGTTCAGTACAAGGATCGTCAGCGAGAAGACGTGAGTCACTTTCAACTTCTGAATCATCTCGTTTCTTCGTGTTCAGCCAGGTAGCTTGTGCAGTCCCTCTGGCTCTCAATGGAAGCGCATTCCAGTTCTTCACTTACTCCAGTGCCCTCATCTACTTCCTGGTTGTCATCGTTTACGGAACAGTCTACTTGCTGCTCAAGTCCAACCAAGCCAGTCAGTTACCATTCTCTCGACAGCTGCACCCCTCTTCTGTTCCAGGTGCTCGTTTCAAGAGTGTCTTCAAATCGATCGCAGTGACTGTCGGGTTCGTTCTGTTCGGCTGGGTAACTACAACCCTCACGAACACTCTCTCCTACGAAGTCACTTCGGATGCTTTCACTGCCGCTCTCATGCAGATGTACGCTGGAATCACTGTGAACTTTGCCGCCGCCTCTAACGTCTTCATCTTCTACGCCATCAAGTAAGCATCTACCATTCTACAAATCCCCTTCATTCATTTCAGTTCCGAGTACCGCGAAGTCATCAAAGCGCTGTTCGGGTGCAAGAGCAAGGCGAACCTGCCGATGTTCGAAGCTTCCAGCACCATGGTCACAGTTTCCAGCACTTCTCAAATGCAGAAAAGGAAGCTCACAATGACCTGATACGCTCTTGTTTTTTTCTTCGAATAAGAGAATTGAATGCGAGTTCTGGGTTCTCTTTCTTCACTCGTTCAAGAGTATTAAACACTAGAAAACGTGGCGGAGAAGTCATCCCGCGACGTCTTCCCTTCCTCGGACTTTCTGATCTCTCCCCTGAAACCACGTGAAAAGGGGCCAGAAAAGGGAGGGAGTTGGAGTGTAATCCCCTTCGGATTAGTCACTGTTTCATTCATTTTCCTCTCACTAATTCCAGACATTTCTTCTCGATTTCAGTTATTTTTCGAGGGCAAAGTCATTATCGAGTTTGAAAAACTTGAAGTAGAATGAATATAAATAGAGATGGATGATGAGAAAACTCGTTACGCTGCTCCTCCCGTCAACTCCACTTCTTTTCTCATTCCGCTCATCTCTTCGTCGCAGCGTCTAGTGTTTGGTCTTTAATTCTGACCGGGCAGCAGGTTCAGGAGGGCCGGAAGGAAGTCACTTTACGGATTAGGAACTGCCTCGCGAACTGTTTGTTCGAAACGAGTGTTTGTCTCTGCCAAGAGGACACTTCGGACGCAATTCCCTTGTCTTTTACCCACAGATATCTCATTTCTCATTTTTCATTCTCTCTCGAATTGTTCCGTTTCATGTACATTGTGATATTTGCCCGGAAGCACGTATTACTGGGAATCAGATCAGAAGCCATTAAGATAACTGACGAGGGATTACCGAGTGAGCCAATTTTTCGGAAAAGAAAACGGCTGTGTATTTTAGTGATTCTGTTTTCGTGTTCTCTTCTTCTGCCGACGCATCTGAACCGCTTCTGAGCAGGGCTAAAAGGCGGTCTCACTTCGTTTCCAGCCCTTTTCCGCATTCTCGAGGGCGCTTCCCCCATTCACTTTTTCTCTTCGAACTTTCTGCTTCGAGAAAAAACGGAAGCCAATCAGTTTCCACTCGAGTTTTCTTCCCGTTACCTCTTTTTTCGCCGCTTCTTTATTCGCTTTAGCAATGTGGCTAGTATCAAAGTAACAATGTAAAAATTGAAAAAGATTGCCGCCGAGCGCATTCAATGCCTGTACCGTCTCTCCATTTTCAGAAGATGTTCGAAGACGTGCACCCCTGGATGATCCCCGTCACGTTCTTCTTCCTCGTCATCATCCCGATCGGAGTGTTCAGCAACCTCGTCATGGTCGTCTGCTTCTTCGTGAACCCGTCGGTCACCGTGTTTCTCTTCCTCACACACATCTTCTGTTTCAGACGTCTCCGTACTCCCTTCCACATCCTTCTCACGTTTACATGCCTCGCCGATGCGGTTCACGTCTGCGGTCAGATTGTTTTTGTTTTCCAGCTCCTCAACAATAGTGCGTCCCACCCTCGTTTTCTATTTCTCTCCCTTCTCTTACAGCCTTCTCCACCCAATCCTCTTGCTACTTTCTCAACTTCTTCCCAGCTCTCGGGCTCACCATCGCTGGCCCTCTCCTTCTCGAAATTGGAATCGACCGGCTCATCGCGGTCTCTTTTCCCCACAAGTTTCCTTTCAAATCGAAGCTCTTCTCTCCAGTTCTTTCTTCAGGTATCGCGAACTCCAACTCCAGAAAGAGCGTTACACAGCTGCTCACCTCGTTTTCCCCGTCCTTTACACTGCCTTCATTCTCTATCTTGGCTTCGTCGAACGAAATAATGAGTGGGTTGCCCGGAGAGACTAAAGTGCCCGTTTCCCTTCAGCGACGTGAAATGCGCCATTCCGACCGCACTGGCAGGCAGTTCTTTCAAAGTGTTCACTCTCTCCAGCCATGCGATTTACGTTTCCATTCTTCTCGCGTACTTGATGACTGCCCTCCTCCTGAAAAAGCACGACGCGAGTCAGTCAGAGAAGCCAGAAAGAACAGAAACGAGAAATGAGTTGGCAGGTTCGCGGTTCAAGGCGGCCTTCAAGTCGATCGGCGTCACTGTCGTGATGGTTCTGTTCGGGTGGGCGATGACGACGGTCTCGAACACGTTCGGATACATTGTCACCGACGACCCGGAGATCTTCAACTTGATTCAGATGTACTCCGGAGTCACAGTCAACATAGCCATCTCCTCGAATCTATTCATCTTCTATGCAATCAAGTGAGTTTTCGTCTGAATACACTCCATCTTCGAATCTCTTCCAGCCCGGAATACCGGTTGACTGTGAAGACGTTGCTGGACGGATCATGCTGGAAACTTCCGATGTTCGCCGATTCCGGAAGTGAGCTTCACCAGCTGCGAAAGTCAACGAAATCCCAGGATTGCTAGCCGAGCCGCGAGTTCTCACACAAAATGTATCATTTTTCGATCTCTGTTTTCATCATAAAACGATTATTTATTGTTGAGAGAAAACAATAAAAAGGGCCAAGAACATGCACTATACTCGTAATCGTTCGAAAAAGTCCTCCGATTCTGAATCACTTGCACTTTCTCTCGTCAGGCGTCTCGTTTTTATTGTTGTTGTTTCCGTTTTCGTCCAAATTCTTCAAATCTCCTGAAAACAGAAAATTTGAAAGGAGTTAGACAAAGAAAGTGAAAAACGGCACAAACGAGTATTCACCTCACCATTCTCCCGAGAAAGACGAAGTGACATTCGATCCGCAGGGAACAGCTTCCAGAAGTTGTATCCGAAAACGGTGATGAAGGCGTTGAAGCCGAGATAGGCGATCAGGAGGCTCATTTCGAGTGGAAGCCGGGAACGGAGAGAGCTAGAAGACGTGGAGAACGGAGGGCGGAGCCACGTGGACGAAGCAAGGGTCACGTGAGAAAACGAATCAATGCGGCAGCATCGAAGACGATGACTCTCGCGTTCTTCTTCTTCTTCTTTCTCTGCAACTATTTGTGACTTGTACTTTCTGGCTGAGTCTCTTATCGCCGAATAAAACAGTGTTAACTATAAGTGACGAGTGCTATAAACCGAGACGACGGGGCAAATCGATAGACAGAGAGAAAAAGAGAGAAAGTTGAGTCACACACTGTAGATGCACCTGTCGAGTCTCGGTCTCAGTTCCAGAGATAGCGGCGCGAAATGTGAAAATAATCTCCCGGAGAGAGGGTGGCGTGACAAATGGGAAACCGGCAAACATTCGGAAAGGTCTCGAAGAGGCTCGATTGGCATTTGGATCAGAACCCTCGACGCACAAATTCGGCTAATTAGGTTCAAACGGAGCGGCGCATTCTCGGAAAGCCGGCTCACAACCTGTCAATCATGAACCCATTCGTCTTCTTCGTCTTCTCCAATTCTTCCAGTTGCCCAGTTATTTCACGCCCCCAAGAAAAGAAAAGGGGAAACTGGAGAGGACTCGTGAATAATGGACGGGGGAGGAGCGGACGGAGAGTGAGAAAAGGTGCAAGGTTCTCGCCACTTCTCGAACAATAATAACACTTTGAGAAACGAGGAGAAGAAAATTAAAAAGGAAGACGGAGAGGAGGGAAATATATGGAGAAAGAAGAAGAAGAAGATCTCGCCTTGCTAAGTATTATAATCCTTGGCTGCTCGCCTCGAAGAGGCCCAGAGAAAACGAAGAAAAACGAGAAAGAAGAAGAAGGAATCTTGATACATTCGGACAAAGACGAAATTGAAATCGAAAGGAACAAAGTTGGGAACGGCTGCCTCCCACAAAAGAGCCGCGTTGTTTGTCGCATTCACTTGATTGAGCCGCCCGACTGCTCAGCTATTAGCACAGCTTCCTCCGCCCGGGAAACAGAAACGAGCGGAACTCTCAGGGCTTCAAAATTATCACTGAAAGTTAGCTTCTGACTAATTTTCAGTCGAAAATGTGCTTGAATTTGGTTATGTTTTAAAAAGAAATGACGGGTTTCGATTCCAAAACTGACACCGTTTCAATATCTGCCATGAATTTTTCAAAGTGATTTCAGTGAATCACTGAAAAAATATTGACATTACTCATGAGGTGGTTTGAGATGGGGCGAAAAGTGTCTTTGAGAAGTAGAAAACCAAGCGCGAAGAGTGTCTTTTCTCACCAGAGTCCCCCCCTCATAATATCCATATCTGAGCAGTCTTCTCATGAATTCTCGCAAATTTCCACGTTTTCTTCGTTCCTTCGCGCGGAATTATTCAGCTGCTCGTGGTCTAATTCGAAATTCTCTTCAACAAGAACCGACCGGAAACTCGACGAAAAACAGGAAAGATTTCCGAAAACTTTCGTTGCGTGGGGAAATATTCAATTGAACAACCGGACTCAAGTCACGGAATGATAAGGAGGTGAGAAAGGAGCGGATGGCGATAGGAATCAGGTGGTAGGCAAGGTTTCGTTTCCTGCGCACACGTGTGGACAAACACACGGGGCCGCGGTTTTTGAGGCGGGGGGGCTCGCGGAGCAAGAGTGTTTGCTCTGCTGTGTCGGATTGTTCGCACACCTTGGATACTCGAAGGTTCAAAAAGTTGGAGAGCGCGCTCGCGTGTTGGCTCATTGAAACAAATGAAGGAGGTGGGGGGAAAGCGAGGGAGAGGAAACAAAGGAGACAGGAAGGAAGTGGAGAGGAAATTGGCTTCGTTCTGCGAGGTGTCTTTTATGTTTGTGCAGGATTATTAAAGTGTTCAATAAATACATGGCTCATATGAAGAAAAGAAGGTCTCTCAGAGACGGATCTCCTCTCCGACTCGGTTCGTGTTCCTCTTCTCTTTGGGCATGCACGGGATGTACTGCACGCACGGAATGCGGTTCAGGATGTTCATCGCCCACTTCGGGTAGCTGTACGTGCACTCGTCGATGCCTCCCGCGTAGACTTCTCCCCGTGCTCGGAGCCCTCGTTGCTCGCGGGTCGCTCCTGAAAGCGTTTGTCCAGCTGTCTCCGGTCTTTCTCTTCTTACCTCCAATCGAGTTGTCAAGGATGCAAGCACAAAGAGCTCCAACGAACATGGGCATTTGCAGGAGCACGTTGAGAATCTGGTTGAACCAATTCCAGTCTGAATAGAAATAATTGAACTAGAACAGCTGAAACGGAAGATTCTTACCGGTGGCAACAGGATTTCTGTGGAAGTACAATGGAACGATCTGGCCGAACATCATCGAGAATCCAAAGATTCCCATGTTGCGGGAGAGCGTCATGTCCACAGTCTGCAGGTTCGAAACGGCTACTCCGACCACCATCGCCATCGAAGAAGCGAGGACTCCGCCGACCAGAGGATCCGGAATCGTCGACAAAAGGGCTCCAATCTGAAACTGATTCTTCTCGAATGCGGTGATGAGTTCCAACCTTAGTCAATAGTCCGAGAATGATCAGGAAGACTCCGGCCATGACCATCGTCCATCGAGAAGCGACTCGAGTCACCCCGATCACACCGATGTTCTCCGTGTGCGTTGTCATTCCGACGCCAGGGCCGAGCAGACCGGAGATCAGAGATCCCATTCCTTCGGCCAGAATTCCTCTGTTAATTGCGTGGCTCGGAGGTGGACGCTCCTCGGAGACTCGTGCTGCCGCATGATAATCTCCAACTGATTCGAAAACTGACGTCATTGCAGACAGGAGAAAGAGAAGAAACAGCCCCATGTTGAACTGAGGGGCTCCGAACTTTCCGGGATACGGTACTTCGAGCCACGAGGACTCGCGGATCACGGCGATCGATATGTTCTTGTCGACACGCGCAGCACTGCCTTCTGGAGTCAAGTTGAAGACGGTCAGAGCGACGCAGAAGATCCACGAGGTGAGGATGGCGATCAGGTACTGCAGAGAATGAAGAGATGAGGAAGAGATCACACAAATGCCCTCACCGGATACTGTCCAAACAGATTGACTTTGTACCAGTGGAACTTTCTGTTTTTGATTCCCGGAATCGGAACTTTCACCTCCGCGAGGTAAAGGATCGTGGCGAACAGCGTGACCGCCTGCACGATGGCCACCCAGTGCTTGCTGATGTGAGTGACCATCAACTCGACTTGACTGAAGGCGAGCAGGAGCATCAGTGGAGACACCTGCTGATTTGGAAACCTTCGGTTCTGGAAAAGATAACTCACTGTTAGTGGTCCAATGAACTTGGTGAGGAGACCAACGAGTCCGGTGGCTCCGATGAGCATCGGAACGAAAGAGGAGGCGATGAGGCATCCTTGAAGCAGAGCCAGTTTCCCGTAGTAGATGTGCTGCGGGACGAAGTCGTCCTCCGTTGCATTGCAAGCGTTCTCGGGAAGGTTCATGAATCCTTGGACCGACGGCACGTACGCGAAAGCAGTTCCTTGGAGTAGTGCGAGCCTGAGAAATAACGTTCCAACAAGTCGCGTTTTTATGATCACCTCATGCCAAAGAGCGTCTGGATGATAGTTGAGATTCCGCTGCTCACGAAGGTCGAACTGATGAGAGTCTGTCTAAGAACAGCTGAAAAGAGAGATCAATTGCGAGTCCCGGAGGAAAAACACCTCACCAATGCTGGATCCGGGACACAGAGAGTCGGCCATGATGATGGGAACGGTGAGAAGTGCCGAGACACAGACCATTACTTGCTGGAATCCGTAGAGAAGGGCGATTCCGAGCGGCGGCGTGTCGCGTGCCTTCAGGAACGGACGTTGTCTGACAGGCGCCTTCTGCGACGGCTTCTCCGGGTAGTCCATTACTGAAAGAATGTCAGGTTGAGGGGACACGACGGAAAGAATGGACAGCGAATCACAAGTTCGCACGGAACTCGACAGCCTATGCAAATCACGTTGAAACGGTATGCAAATGGTGCTGACACCCTCTACTTTTTTGCATTCCGATGTTTGGCTTTCCTAATCCGTGCTCCTAAAAAGATTGGAAGCAAAACGAAAACTGTCAAAACTTTGAATTTTACTTTTGTTTGCTCTACCACAATTTCCACTAAAAACAAGATGTTATCAAGGAAAAAAACAAAAAAAAGAAAGGTGTTTGAGCGTCCGATTAATCCCAGATTACTGTGTTTTGTTTCGCTCTCAACGGCATTAACTTCCTGATATTCACCACGAAAACGTGGCCAAAAACTAGACAGAAGTGTCAAATTCAAGAAATGTTGTCCGTTTTCGCCGAGAAATGGGTGATTTGATAATGGAATACGAAAGGAAGACGAATACCACTGGAGATCAATAAAGATTTGGAGAGGAGAAACGCTGGATTGGAAGAATGCCAGGAGGGTGTCAATGGCAGAACATGTTGGAGGGGAGGAAGCGATTCAATTCGTACTGCTGGAGGAGAAAAAACAGGAGAGAAGGAATACAGAAAGGTGTATTCTTCATGATAATGTGTTGTACAGACGACGCATACACTCGCTCCGTATCACTGTCTGCTTCTCTCCCGCGCACGCCTTCTGCCCAGCGCCCTTTGCCATTCGACAAATGTTTCGGACGAAGATCAAAGGTCTCGGGAATCACTTCCTCATGAACAGCTTATCAGCGAACTTTAACGAAGAGAGGAAACTAACAGAACAAACCTTCACGTGCAGTGATTCCCGAACAGAACTTTTCAGTCAATGTGTTTTTACCGAAAAAAGAATTTCGTATTTAATCCAAAAACTCGCTACGCATTGAAACGAACAAAACCCAGATTCGTGCGATCTCTTGTGAATCCATCGTTTTCGCTCGCAAGCTGTCAACTCTTTGCTGGACAGATGTTCGGAAGCGAAGGACGATGCCGAGTGAGAATGCACTTTTTCGTCGCAGACGCCAAGAAGTTCAACAGACCGAACGAGGAGGGGGACACGAATTCGAGCACGTTCTCATTGTTCCTTTCAAATGAGTCACCGACCTGGAAATGAAAACGTCTGCGCCATTCTCGAAACTATTACATTTTAACAACAATTCCGAACGATTTATTGTGGGTGGTTCGACGCGCGCGCGGCATTTTTGGAGGGGATTTCGGGGGCGATGATGGTGTTTTGAAGGGCTCTTTTCGTGTTTCTTGATGGATGTCTGTCGTTTGTGTGTGCGTGGCTCAGCTCATTTTAACAGTTGTGATGTGATGATCAGGTCGAATACTGACAATAAAATAAGGAAAAAAGAGGAGAAAGAGGAAGAAGAAAAGAAGGGAAAAAGGGGGTGGGCAGAAGAAGATGGAATAGAAATCTGAAGATGGTGCGACACCCGACTACGAATGGAAACGGATCACCGGGGGGCGGATCGACTGGGATCGATGGTCCGTCAGCTAGAAGAAGGAGAGAGAAGGAAAGGAGGGGGGAAGGATAGGAAGAGAGCGTTTGTACAATTAGTGGCTGCGTTTGTGCGCTTTCTGCACAGTGTCCAGCTTCTTGTTCGACTGTCCGGCGATCGTCTCGATGAGATTGTAGGGGGCCTCTCGGGTTCCGTGCAGCATCAATTCGAACTTCTTGAGTGTTCCGGTGTGCGGTCCTGGTCCCTGGAAATGAAAAGTGTGACGAGGGTATCTGGAGGGAAGGACTCACTTGGAAGCGGGCGATGAGTCTCCACTTTCCGGTCGGGTTCTCGCCCCACGTGTGAGTCGTCATGAATGGCCAGTTGGTGAACCCGTCCTTCGAGTCGTCGTCTTTCGGTCTGCGGGAAAGGATCATGGTACGAGTTCCCATGGGAGAAATCAGGTAGAGGGTGGTGTCTCCACGACGAGAGGAGTTGAACGAGACGACGGCCTGCACGTGTTCCAGGTAACGGACTTCGAATTGGGTTCCGACACATCCATCAGTCTCGATCTCAAGCATCAGGTTTCCGTCGGCCGGGATCTCACTGAAAAAGAACGAATCAGGAAATGCTCTGAAAGGCCCACGGGACTCACTGTGGCTTGTCGATGAGTCCTGCAGTGCAGTGGTAACGGGGCGGGGCAGTCTTCCAAACCATAGCCAGCATGACCATCTCGGCGGCATCGAGCACTCCGAATCCGAACAGATGGTTGTACTCGAGTCCGACGCCGTTCATCTGCCACTCGAAGTGAGAGCAGTTACCGCGAGAGTCTCTGTGGTTGTCCTTGATTCCGAGCGCCGGCAGCTCACGGCACCGTCCGTCGAAAAGCGAATTGCGGCTGGAAGTGAGGACGGTCAAGTGCTGCAGATCTCTCCAGGTGAGCGACGGATTGGCTTCCAGTGCAAGAGCGAAGACTCCGGCAGCTTCCGGAGCGGCGGCAGAAGTTCCTGAATGGGAACGGGTGCATCGTCCGTACAAATCAGTGGTGGCGACTCCGGTCTCCGGGTTGCGGCCTCCGTTCGAGAAAGTCGAGGCGAGAGTGGAAGAGCACGACTCGTCGTAGTGGGCGTTCTCTCCGTTGTTGATGGCCGAGTTGATGGAGATGGTCCACATGCTGGCGGCGTAGCCGTCGCAGTTGCAGTCGTCGTCCTCGCCTCCGTCACCACTGGCCCACACGAAGATCGAACCGAGACCGTTCCGTCCTTCGTTCACTCCCTTCACTATGGCTCTCATCGTGGCGTTTCGTGGTCCGTCCACCGTTTTTCCGTCGTCCGTCGGTCCCCAGGAAGCCGAGTAGATGTGGATCTTGTTTGGTTCGTGACCCATCGAATTGGCCTCGATCAGATCAGTCATGTAGGGCTGGTCGAGCATCCGGATGCCGGCTACCTTGCCGTCGTAGGCGACTCCGACTCCGCAGACTCCGTTGTCCCTGGCGGCGACGATCTCTCCGGCGCATCGGGTTCCGTGCGAGTTGAACCAGTCGTCAGTGTATCTCGGGTACGGGAACGGGTCGTTCGAAGAGAAATCGTACGAAGCTTCCGCATTCTAAACACAGAATATTTGGTAGGGATAAGCTGGAAGAGACGGGCACTCACGAAGTTGTTCTTGATGTCCGGATGCATGTAGTCGACTCCGTCATCCATAATCGCCGTCGTAATGTTCTTTCCCGTGAATCCCATGGCCCACGCCTAAACCGCTTTTCTCTTTTCTCTCATATCCGTTTCGTTCTGTTACCCTTTCCACATTCAAATCCAATCGGGCTTTTCCGCCGGCTTGTCCAGTGTTTTTCTGGAAAAAAGAGCCGCATTTTTGAGAACAAGGGAACAGAAGAGAGACAGATAGACTTCTTTTTCTTTTTTTCTGCCGGCTCATCTCATAAATTATTTACATTCTCCCATTTCGAGCAAGAAGAAGAGCAAGAAACGGAAATCGTGATGAAGCCCGCAGGCACTCCTAATTTATGGGCAAACGATGAGAAAAACGTCAGGAGGGAGGGGCAGGGATGGGGGGGCCCGCGTGTTTTATGGCGCGCATTAGGGAAGGAATGAGGCGGGAGCCGGGCAGGTTACGGTAGCTCGTCTTGTTTTCGGCTCCGAATCTCATTATCTAATGCATACTTGGAAACGGGAGAGAAGAAAAAAGAGAGAGAGAGAGAGAGTTCACTTGAAATGCGTCATGGACTTTAGAATTCAGAATTCGAAACGAGCACACGATGACAACTCACCAGGTACCATTGGTATCCGTAGAGCGGGTCCGAGGGCGAGAGCACCGGAGAGAAGTCAAACTGGCTCTCGAGTCGCTGCCCGAGCGGCCGGTATCCTCGTTTCGTGCGGGTGTATCCTTTCAGCTGTTCAACATGCACCACCTGAATTCCGAAGAGGTGACGTCATGAAACTCTACACCCTCTTGAGCAACAGATCACTGGTCTCTGATGAGAATGGCCGCCTAGCAACCGAGTCGTCCCCCGCCTACCGTACCTCTTCGTCGTTGTGCAACTTGGCGTGATGACCGGCCGATCTGCGGGTGCGTGCGTGGACGAGAGCCGGCTGTACGAAGTGGAACTCGTTCTCGCTGCCAGCGACCTGTCCCCGGTTGATGAATCCGTGTCGCTTGGCAATGCGATGCGCATCGTCCAGTCCGCCGCCCTCTTTCAGATGGACATGGAAGTGGTTGGTGTAGACGTCGACCGTCTCACCGATGCCGATCAATATCGACAGGAACACACATATTAGGTCTGCATGTGTGTTTTTCATACCTGGAACAGCAAGAATGGAGTTCGGAACCGGAAGAGAGAAAGCGGCAGAGAGACCCGGAACTAACTCCGATCGGGCACATGAATGACGTGAATGAGGAAACGAGCACATCAGAACGGGACTTTCGCTCTGATCATATTCCTCCATACCACTAATTACTTGCTTTTGGAGGAAAGCAAAAATCGCGGCGCGCGCAAACACGAAAAAAGAAGAAAAAGCTGTCAGTTTGGTTGAGCCGTCGGAGCAATGCTGAAAAAAGTGGGCGGTGCGCGACAGCGCGACGCTCGCGAGGAAGAAGAAGAAAAAGAAGGCAGAGAAGACGCAGAAGAAGACGATGAAGAGGTGGTGGGGGGGCGAAAGCTGTGCTCACGCGGGCGCGCGCGCCCTCTGATCGATACGAGGGAGCCTTGCTCGGCGGCGCGAGAGCACTGCTCCACCCCATCGATTCGTTTGGCGCGCACGGCTCCGTCTCGGCTCGGCGAGCACACAGAGAGATCTCATGAGTCTTCTCGTTTCTTTCACTCCTCTTCTCTTCGGCCGGATGACGTCGTCCTTTTTCCTCTTCTGAATACGTTTGAGAGCTCGCGCGCGCGAGACGAGCAAGTGCGTGACTCGAAGAGACGATGGAGACTCGCCCGTCCTGCTCACATGCTCCTTCTTTTCTCCTCTTCTTTCTGTGCTTCTCGTTTCCAGTCAGAGCAGCGGGGGGAAAAGATAATCAAATGAATGACACAGAGAAAGGAGAGACGTGTGCGCGGCGGATCTCGGCCGCCGATTCATCATCATCATCATCAGGGGGCTCCGTCCGGGTCGTGTTTTTCATCTTTCGGCAAGGGCTCTTCGTCACCGAAAATGAACTTGTGGAATGGGAGGGGGCATCGAAAATCATTGAACAGGAAAATGGGCAGATTCAATTTGGGACACCTATTGAAAGAGAAGGAAGAAAGGAATCAGAAAACAAGCCAAAGTTCAGCGAGCAGAAGGGGAAGAAGGGAGTGAAGAGGGGAAACGAGTCCCATGCATGAGGAAGCACTGGAAGGCACTAATCGCCTCCTGAGCCCCTTTTCCTACTTGATCTGATTCCCACTCACATCTTCGAAAAAGCGAAGGAAACTCGAGAAGGGGAAAACCGGGAAGAGGAAGCGAGAGCTGCAGTTATTAGTTCGTCTCTCGTTCTGCAAATGGTCTCGTGCCTTTTTAAATGGGAAGTAGACTCTTCTGACTGGTGGCCTGACTTTTTCAGTGAATTCTGTTTTTCCAATTTCACAAGAGCTTTCCCATGAACGATGCAGACCAGTCGCCAGGGAAATCCAGGAACAACTGCAGAAAAAATCGAAGTTCCGTCCGAAACCCAGAAAACAACGTAAATGACTGGAAGGGCTTCATGCAGGTTGCTTCTAGTCCCTCCTATCAGACAATTCCAGTCAATAATGCACGTCTAGTTCTCTTGATGAAGGATGGACTGAAAGTGCACCTGAAGGCGCGCGTCTGAAAATATAATGACGTTGGAATGTGGTTGTCTATTTCAAAGAACCGAAAACAAACAAGTTATGAGAGCTCCTTCTCCGTTTTCATTTTCCTCGCCAAACTGAGAAGAGAATCCCCGTGGACTACAATCGTAATCCTCTGCGGAAGAGAGAAAAATACTAGTATCCGCGGCTCGCTCCAGCTGCTCTCCCTCTCTTTTCTCCTCAGAAAACAACTAATCTTGTCAGTCACCATGGAAATTGACTCATCGTCGTAAATGTGTTCTTTGAGCACTAAATACGAACCGAAGACACAAAGTGACACAGATTTCATCGTCGAGATTAATAATATGAATGCACGCGATTCGTCTGAAGGGGAACCGAGAAAGGAAGCGTTCCGCAGCCAGAGCCGGAAATTCAAACTGAAATGGGCTCACAGAGCTCCCGAATGACGTCACATCAGAATTCGAAGTGAAACGAGGGAAGTCGGAGGAGGAACTCGTCATTTCGAGAGCATGTTATGAATCTCATTTTCTTTCGAAAATATCTGCAATTTCGTCTTCTTTCTTTTCAATTTTCTATGTATCTTTGCTTCACTCAACGCATGTTTAAGCACAAACATTGGGAGGCTCGCGGCGGCTCGCTCGCGACGTCGCAGCGACGAGTGTGCGGTGGGGCGCACTTGCAGCTCGCTCGGGGAACCGGTTCTTGTCATCGCCTCGAGGGCATCCAGTTCCTTTCGCTCTTCGCCTGTGACTTGCCGCTTTCTCTCTAATTATTTCAAACTTTCTATGAAAAATCAATTTTCCACACTTTATACTAATTACTCTGCCGAAAACATCTTCACAACGAAAAACCAAGTTTCGAAATAAAACATGTTTTTTTCAGAATCGGGAGGAAAATCAGAGAAACATGCAGACGGCTCGAGCTGTAAGTTCGGGAACAATTTGCATCCTTGTAATAGCTTCTTTACAGTTTCAGCTCGACGGCGGCGAAGGAATGGATTTCAACGAAGAGTGGTTGAAAGCCGAGCCCATCGTACACGCCCTTCTCTACCAAAAAGTGAACATTTCGAGAACAGATTCCGTTTCTAACTCTCAATTTTCAGCCAGTGACGCCTGCCGCGTGGCAAGGTCTTTTCTTTCACGTTTACAAAATCTCCTCGTGGGTCGACAACGGACCGCAGAAAATTCGCGACATTCTCTCCAGAGACATCAATCGATATGTCTGGGAGGCACACAATGTGAGTAGTTTTTTGAAAACGATTGTAGTGATGCTAATTCCAGAGAATCACAAAATTGAAAACGGAAGAGAGTCTTCTCAACGAGTACATAAAAGAATGGAATCGGTTCTTCCGGCAGGCGAGTATTCTGCCGCTTCCGTTCAAGAAGATCGACGAAGGACGAAAATCTTCGACAAGCGACCTGCAGGAAGACACAATCCGCCTTGTGATGCTCGAGGCGTGGAACGAGATCATCTTCAGCAAGATTTCCGAGCCGCTTCTCATCCAAGCGCTGCGTCTTGTGAAAGATGAACGCGACGGAAACATCATCAACTCGGACAATGTCATCGGAATTCGTCAGAGCTTCGGTGAGATATTCATGTGAGAATCAAAAATACTCACGAAGAAAAGTTTACAGTGGCACTATACGACAGACACAACGAAGACAGACTTCAAGCGTATCGGCAGGCCTTCGAAAAAATGTTCATAGAAGAGACGACGGAGTACTACAAGGCGATCAGCGGGAAACTGCTCAATGAGCTCGGAGTGCTCGACTACATAGTTTACGCGGACAAAAAGCTTGACGAAGAGCAGCAAAGAGCGAAGAAGTACCTGGAAATGAGCTCCCCGACCGCCGGCAAGCACATGGAAAAAGCAGTGATCGCTTTGGTCGAGAACTTTGAAGATACGATTCTCGCAGAATGCTCTAAGCTCATTTCTCAGAGAGACGTCGAACGCCTTCAGCGTCTTTACCGATTGATTCGTAGAACTCGTTCGGGGATCGAAACAGTGATCAAGTGCATCGATAAACACATTCGGACGGAAGGTCTTAACGACATGCGAAACAATGCCGACAGTCTCGCTACGGATCCGGAGAAGTACGTACAGCAGCTGCTACAGATGTTTGAAAAGTTTTCCGCGCTGGTGCGAGAAGGTTTTATGGACGACGCACGTCTTCTGACCGCTCGTGACAAGGCATTCCGGGCCGTCGTCAATGATTCTTCAATATTCAAGACTGAGATGATGAACAAGAAAGGCCGTACGATGTGTGTTGAATCAAAATGCGCCGAGCTGCTGGCCAATTACTGCGATCTACTGCTCCGGAAAACTCAGTTGAGCAGGAAGCTTACTTCCGAGGAAATCGACGAGAAACTGAACCAAGTGGTGAGAGTCTGATTCGTCTTATTCTCTAAGAATTATCTCTGTTTCAGCTTCTTGTTCTGAAGTACGTCGAGAACAAGGACGTCTTCATGAGATTCCACCGCGCTCATCTTTCCCGTCGTCTCATTCTAGAAATGAGTGCCGACCAGGAAAAGGAGGAAATGATGGTCGCGCGGTTGCGCGAGTGCGGAATGCCGTCTGACGCCGTGAACAAACTCTCCAGAATGCTCCAAGACATCGAGTTAAACAAGGTAAATATCTATTAAGGAATTTGTTGAAAATCGATTGTTTTCAAGGACTTGAATGCGGCGTTCAAAAAGTCATTGACCGGAACCAACAATAACAAGTCTATCGCAGGTGTGTTCAGAAGAAATATTGCATTCTTACTCCATTAGGCTTACCTATAGACTCCATCAATCTGAAAGTGCTCAATGGCGGAGCCTGGGGACGTGGTGGCTCGGAGAAAATCCGATTCTCTCTTCCTCGAGAGCTGGAAGACTTTGTGCCAGAGGTATTCCGAAATCAAAGCGTCATTCTGAAACGTCCCGATGATTTCAGATGGAATCATACTACAGAAAGCAGCACAACGGCCGGAAATTGTGCTGGATGCACCACTGGAGCAGCGGAACGATGGTGTTCGGAACTTCGAACGGCGGCCGCTTTGACCTGGAGATCACCACGTTTCAAATGGCAGTTCTTTTCTGCTTCAACGAGCGCTCTCACGATAAGATTTCTTTGGAAACACTCAGACTCGCTACTGAACTACCCGATGCGGAACTCAATCGGACTCTCTTCGTAAGCCCGTCTTCTTCCTGTTGAATTTTATCGAAATCCTTTTCAGTCTCTTGTCGCCTACCCGAAGACACGCTCTCAAATTCTTCACTGTGATTGTCCTAATCCAAACATCACAATGCGCGACTTCACCGATTCAACAAAGTTTTTCATCAACCATTCGTTCCATTTAGTGAAGAACGGGAAGGTTCAACAAAGGGGAAAGGTGAATCTGATCGGCAGACTGCAGTTGTCTCTTGAAGCGAGCGCCGAGAAAGAGCACGAGAGTATCGTGGCTCTGAGAGAATACCGAGTCCAAGAAGGCATCGTGAAGATACTCAAAACGAGAAAGTCGATTACTCTGGCTCAGCTGACTATGGAACTTGTCGAGATTTTGAAGCCCCTTTTTATTCCGAATCGCAATATTATCAAAGAGCAAATCGACTGGCTCATCGAACACAAGTAAGTTTATCTTGTCTCGTCCTCTTACTTATCTGAGCCATTGCAGTTACATGGAGCGTCGTTCGGACGACATCAACACTTTTGTCTACGTGGCTTGAGCAGTGTACTGTATTCAGTAGCATTTCTGTAGCATCTCATGTACAGTAGCCCTCTTTTTCTTGAAACATCTAGTCGCACCCTGTCTGTATCATATTACGCTCTATCCCGTTTCTATGGGTCACCTCTTTATTCATTCAAATCTATCCCATTTTCATGTAATTTTTATTTCAAATGTTAAATACGGTGACGGTGATTTTGAAATTTTCATGTATTCTGAGAGAAAACTTTTGAAATTTTGTTGAAAAGTGAGTATTTGCACAGATGCGCGGGGGCACAAGAGACACGTGAAAAGCTGAAAATCGAAAATATTATGAGCTCTACTGAAAACAAAGGTCATCTGAAACCGGATATAAAAGAACCAGGAAGCCGCCGGAAAGAACAGAACACGTATGGCTTCTTCCGTTCTTCTGGTTCTTTTGGTCCTTGGGATCGAGGCTGAAATGGATTTGGTTAGGAAACGGACGTCTTCTGAATCTCCGTTGTCTGTTTCAGAATCCCCTGCATCAACTGTGCCAGCCGTGTATTCTTGCGGCGAATGCAGTGAAGAGCACTAACAAGGCGCCGAGTGTCAAGGAAGTAGGCGTGCCGGGACAGAGTGCGTTTTACGAGCTCTTTTACAGGCGGAGAAGAGAACTTGCAACGGCATTTTGAAGAACGAGCTCGTTTGCAACGGAGCAGTAGAGGTGAGCAAGAGGACTGAGGCGAGGAGGACTGAGAAGACGTTGACAGGTGGCAGGCATCTACTTGAACTGGACTCCTGCCGAGACGATCTGCGCCAACTTCCAGATGTGCGGGGCTGCGGACGAACGGAAGAAGATGAGAGCTCCAACGAGAGCAGCGAAGAGACCCGACGAGCTCGCCGTCAGAGTACTTCAGGTTCGGACTTCGCGTGTCAATGCACCGAACTGAAGAAGATTACAGGTCTTCGGGTCTGACGAATTCCCCATTTTTCCTTCGAACCCACGCTTCTCGAGACAGTCTGGTTCGAACGTCAACTTCAAGGAAGTCGAGCATTTTGAGAAACGTACTCTTGTCGCGCTTCCGCTCTTCTTAGTGGTTCTCTTTCAGTGCTCCGCGAGCACAGTGACGAAATCAACAGTGTGCTCGAACAGTTTCTCGGTCGATTCAAGAATGCTCTTCAAGTCTACCTCGATGCTTCAAGTCAATTGTGAAAATATATATCTTATATTCCATATTCTTGTTCAAACAAAATGAAAACGAAGTGCGGAAACGTGCTCAGACCAGACTCCACCAGCGACATTGCTGATCCCGACTCGACTCATCCTTCTGTATGCTTCCGATGTACAGGTTCATGACATTCTGAGCCCGAGAAAGCGGTGCGGAACGACTCGGAGGCGGCGGGATGATCTTCGCTCTGCGGAAGAAAGGAGTGTCCGGGAGGATGTGGTATGGCGGAGGGAGGAGAATGAATCCTGCAAAGAAGTGCATCTCAGCGAAACTATCCTTCTTTACCTGTGGATTTTTGGGCTGGATAGATGGGGAGCGGAGTGATTGTGACGGAAGAGTCGCAGCTCCGGGGAGAAGAAGAAGAGGAGGACGCGAGTCCGCCGATGAAGGAAGAGGTAGAATTGGAGAAGAGAGACGACTGCGAGACGGAGGAGTTGTGGCGGAGGAAGTCGTTGAAGATGTCCGTCAGCTGGTCCACAGTCACCATCTCGCCCGCCCCCACCTCGTTCCTGCTCGCGACCTCCAACTTCTTCTTCTTCTTCTCCGTCTTCTTCTCCGTCTCTTTTATCAGCTTCTCCCATTCCTTCGGACGACAAACTGTCCAAACGGACCCGTTCACAAACATGAAACCGTTAGTTGTTTCGAGTATTCGAGACACTGACTCGCACGCCGAACAGTCTCTTTCGAGATCCTCGCCCATGGTGACGAATGCCTGGCAGCCATCCCAACTGCACATGATGACCGAACGAACTCTTCCGAACCTGCGGGAGACGTTTCAGTAGATCGGCACCTCGGTTACTCACTGAGCCAACTCTCTTCTGACATCGTCTTCGAAGACGATCTCGCCTTCCGAAAAGTTCACAATCAACGCATTCTTCGGATGTCTCCTCTTTCCGTGCGAATGACGAGCCGATGAGTTCTCGCGAGTGGCTGCAAACCATTTTCGAATGCTTCAAAAAATGAAACTCGCTCACTTGAGAGGATCAATGATGATGATGAGTTTTCGAGGAGCATGGTGAGAAAAATGCGAAAAATGAAAACGATTTCATTCGAATTTCGGACCGTGTAACACTTTGAATAAACTTTGTTTTTTGTTAGTAGACGAATTGAAAAAAAACCCGTTGAAGTACAGGAAATGCAAGCGAATTTACAAAAACAGTTCGGTGTAAATAATGGCGAGAAGCGAGAAAATGGGAATTCTCGTGGAGAAACTGGCGCCCTTCGGGTACTGAGCAAGGCAGTTGTAGTAGCGAGGATAGTCAGCGAACTCCATCGAGCAGAGTTGAGCTCCTCTGGAAGAGCAGGGATTCTAGAGGAAGTGGGGGGAGAAGGGCCGACCTGTACTCTCCGACTGGCATCTGTGGGTTCCAGAAGGCCGTGTTGTAGTCGATGTACTTCTTGAACAGACTCTCGTCACTCTTCATTTTCTCCAGAACAGTTGACATCGAGTTGGCGTTGATGTCTCTGAAATCTGTCATCTTTCCAACGTCTGGAACTCATCCCTCACCCTTTGATATCGTAGGCATCTTTGAAAGAGTACTCGAAAACGAACGGAGTCGTTGCGTTCTTGTTCAACTCGTCAAGATTGATGTAGAAGGTTCTGATGTCGTCGATCTTGCTGTAAGCATCTGCGTCGAACACTCGGAACGTCGGATTGTTGGCACCGGCTCCTTGGAGACTCGAGAACCACGGGGTGACTGCGGGAGTCATCAGAGCCAGCTGCACGACGTTCTCCTTCGAGTCCTTGATCAAGTGGAACGTGTCCGTGTGATGATGTCCGAAGATCATCCATCCTATCGAGTTCGCGTACCGAACCGTCAGATTCAGGAACCTCTCGTTGTACTCGTCACGGAACCAAGTGAAGTTGGGAGTTCTTTCGAACACTGAAACGACGTCATCTGAATTTCAGGAGATTCAGGTTCTCACCTCCAGGTCCGATGTGGGCTACGATGTGAACGAGGGAAGTGCAGTTTTCGGTGATTCTGTTCGGACACCTCTCCGCATTCGCCAACTCGTTCTCGAGAAACGCGAATTGACCGGCCGGATCGTGTTTATCGGTGAAATTGACGTACGCCTTGTTGGCACTGAAGAAGGGGTTTCAAGTTGAATACAGGAGATACCAGATGCACCTGTAGTAGAGGTTCGTGTTCAGAACGACAGCAGTAGCATTTCGGAGTCGGTACTTGTAGTATCCGCCTCGAATGAACGTCTCCTGAAGTTCCCGTGTTCAGAACTTCCTTTCCACCTCGATACCTTGTTCTGATCCCCCAATTTATCCTTCCACATCTCCCACGTCTTCGAGTAGAGACTCGATTCCGATTCGAATCCGTTCGAGGGCGCGTAGTCGTGATTCCCGAAAGTGGGCAGAACCGTCTGGTTGGGGAATCTGAATCTTTCGCAATTCCAGCACTCTGTGTCATATGCTGCAGTTCCTGTTTGTTCTATTTTCTTTTCCCACCCTGTCATTACGTGAAGAAGACCAAGAAGCGAAACTGATAACGAAAGGATTAAAGAGGAAATCGCTTTAACTGAAACGGGAAAACGAGAAACGCGTACCTGGAGAAAAGCAACGAGGTGGTTTGATTGACCGCGTCGAGGACAACTGAAACAGGGACATTCTCGTGATCTCGCCGGAACAACTTTGACTCCGGCTAGCTTGTCGGGTCGGACCTGTTCGGCCCAAAATGGTCCTTTACCTCTGCGAGAAACTGACCTTCCCATCCGTAATCTTCAATGTGCGCCACATTGTCACCTGTCCATAAAACGAGATCGGGGCTGGGAAAGAGACGAGCGGCCTCGTCGATCGCGTGCTGGATCAGAGGCTGGAACAGTTTCCGATGAAAAGAAGGGAGGGAACGAAAAGAGAGACCTTGGGTGCATCGCACAAGTAGTCTCCGTACTCTCCGAGCGTCTGGCTCCTCTGCTCACCGTCCTCATGGCACATCTTCTTTTTGTTTCCGTGCACGGAGTACTTGACGTCAAGATGGAAATCGGCGAGATGAAGGACTTGGTAGCCCCAAGATTCGAGAGGGATCGAGGCGAGAAGCAGCAGGTGCAACAGCAAGTTCGGCCACATTCTCGCGGAGGCTGCAAATGATGGAATGATGTAAACGGGTCCGGGATAGCGTTTTTTCGATCGTAATGTAAACATTTCTCCATTTTGCAGAACGGAAAACTGTGCGAAGGCATAAACAATAACAATGGCGATTCGCAAGGAGGAATGTCACAAAAAGTGGGTGGACGGGCAACAGCAGGAGGAGAAGAAGAAGAAGAAGAAGGTGATAAGCCTCTTGTAAACCATGCTCTTATTAACGACTTTCTTATCACTTTTGGCGCCAAAGAAGCTACTGGGAAATAGCGTGTGATCGGGAGAGATCGAGAGGAATTCGTTGGTTTCGGATGGCTTGCAGCAGTTTTCGGAGGGTCGATGACTCGGAGAGACCACGTGGTCGCAGCAGCAGCAGCACGTAAGATGACAGTGAGATAAGGGGACGCGACGGCAGTCTGGCAGGGAGGGGACAGTGCTCCTGGACTCTTCGGCCTCTGAGAATCCGGATGACTCCTCGGTACGCAGCACTGAAGGAGCCACACAATCGCATCAAGTTGCAGATGTCTCTGTGATTCTTCATGCTACACATCTCATTCTGAAACATCCCTTCAAATGAGATAAACCGATTCCTTTTTTTTTCAGTTCGCAGCCTTTTCTGATTTTTGGTGTTATCTCTGACCGTGCGAAAATCGAATAATCACAAAAAGAACTCGCTTCTTCGAAAACGAAAAGTATTATCAGCCAGCATTTCGAGTTCTCCAAGCTTTTCAGTTGCGTTCCGTGCATCTTCGAAGTACTCTTCGAATGTTTCGGATCAAAAAGTCGGTGACCTATTCGAAAAGTCATCTCATTGGCAGTACGTCTGGACTCCATTCGTGTGCATCCGTTTAGTCTGCACAATTGATGAATAAAAGTTTCCTTCCGAAAAGTTCACTTTGTTTTTCGATTCCGCGCGCATACTAATTTGTTTACAAAACATTCAGAAGATCTTGTCTCGAGACAAAGAAAACCGAAAGTGTGTGCGATGACGTCACGAAGGGATGCCTCCATCTGCCACGTGAAGCTTGTTTTTGCAGGTACTTGCGAATTTCTGATTCAATTTGCCCACCACTCTCCCGGATTGCGGACCCCTTCACAAACAGAACGTCCCCACGCAGAGCCTCGTTTCTGATCTCTTCGGAACTTTGTACCGACTGACGCAGTCGACGGCTCCTAATCGGGAGCTAACTCGATCAGCAAGCACACGCACTACACTGATTTCTTGATTCGCACTCAATTATGGCGACACTTCATTCACCTTTGCAGAAGGAGTCGGAGACTTGGGACAAGACATCAGAAATGGGTGTTCACGAACGACGCCTTCAGGTTAAGTGCTTGTGGCCAATGAGCAAGTGCATCCGAATGGATGACCTTACCGATTCTTCGGAACGTTTCGGCAGAAGATGTCAACACACATGATCACCTCTCGAATTCAGAAGAACCCAGTTTTCGTCGTCTAGCACGCATTCTGCAGAAGAGCACCCCGGCGACTGTGTACGCGCATTTGCAATGGTTCCCGGAATCTTTTTTCGGAGAAGCAACCACCGGACGGTCACTCTCGCTATTTCTGTATTGTTTTGCCGTGTGCCGACTACTGCGTCATGGGGACCACTCTCGACGACTTCTCCGGCCACTTACTGCTCCTGAAAATACCGCGTCCATTGCGTGAGCGGCATCCAAAATGCGCGCCTCCATCGTCACTCGGCGTCGATTCGTATTCTGCATCGACGTGCAACTGTGTTGGTCCTTCGCAGCCCCTCCCTTCCGTTTTAGTCGAGTTTAAAAGGAGAGAGACCATGTTTTGATCGGCCGATCCGACTGCCGTTGCTTCTGGACAGCTCGCGGAGCTCATCATCCACTGCACTTACTTCCAGTGTTTTCTCACCACAGCATTCTGCTTTCTCCAAAAATTCTATGATGCTGAAACGATATAGAATCTGAAATTCGGAAAATCGGCACGCACTCTGTTCGGACGGCTAACGGTCGGTGATCGTTGGAGACGACGTCAAGTTCGAAACTCGCCAAAACAAACAGAGAAAGTAGGTCGACTTTGGAGTTTCTGACTTCCAGCCGAGACCGAAGATTCTCATGGGAACGAGATGGTTTGTGATCAGTCGGAGGTCTCTCTTGTTTTCTCAATCCACTCCACCCTGGTGAATAATTGGCAAGATCGTACGAAGCGTTCCTTTGTCTCTCGTGTTCATTTCAAGACTCATCCAGATCAACATTTCTCCCCGCTGGCGAGGCTCCGGGTCCTAAATCGGATTGCTCGGAAATGTCAAGCCCCTGCTTTTATGACTGTTTTGATGGAAAGATATGGTGGGGAGATCTATCATAGAAGGTTTCCTCGCTTCTAGTTATCCAAATTTTGGAGGCGCTTTCGAACGAAATGACCAAGAAGCTAATTCGAAAGTGCTGAAAAGTGAGCCAAATGGTGTTTCGAGTGGTCTCCTAAGGGGGCTTCCGAAACGGACTGACGTCGTTGACTCGTGTCCCTGAGCCCGATTACAAGTCCGATCTGCTCGTGTTCCGATTCTCATCCAGATCCACCCCCTGGGCACTATGATGTGATGAGCCAGCGGGTTGTAATTACATGTCACTGGCTTTGGATTCACGACCCACACAAAGCGAAAACATGCTCCGTTTCCTATTTGACGCCCGACCCGTACCCTCTTTCCCCCCTTACTAAACTCAATTTCTCATTGATATTGCGTCGATAAGTGAGTTAGTCTCCGTCATTTTCTGCAACTTATCACAGAGTCCACTTCTGATTGCAGCTCGCTTTCTTCTATTTTCTTAGGGTTAAGAAGACGGATTATTCGATGCGTAGATTACGGCGTGAGCCGGCAGCTTGTCAAGTTCCCTGTTTTGCTCCCGTCTATTTTCATCCGGTGATTTCATTCGAATGATGCCAGAAAGCCTGTCTACACCAGCAGCCACTTCCTGCTTCCGCCAGAGTTCCGCAGAATGAGCCACAGTCCGTAAGCTAAAGGGCACTATCCCCTCGTGTTTGCCATCTCAAAACACGTGTCGTCATTAAGCAGATGGTACCTTCCGCCCGTGTTTTCTATTCCGAACCTCGTGTGCGCGCATCCTCGCCGATCATTCCAGCCTCTCCCACTTGTCTCCTGACCCTTCTTTCCCCTTGTTGAGGTGTGTCTACTGGGGCAGCAACGAACTCATTACTCCGTTTCCGTCTCTTTTGTTTTGATCTTTTCCCTCTGCACATTGCCTCATTTGGATGGGTGCAGCTCAGCGAAGATACGGTAGCCGTGACTTGTTCGGCAGAAGACGTCGTTCTGCGTAAAGCTCTGATTGCATTGTTTGTTGGAGAGAACCGGCGACGCACCCAGAATGTCTGCAACGTGCAGACATTCCAGCTCATACTTGGAAGCCGCAGTTTCAAGAGAAACGTGTCTGAGAGGAATATATTCTGAATTCGCTTTCTGAACACTTTCTCTATGGAACCTGCGTGTAAGCGTATTTCTCCGGAAAGTTGGCGCTGTTGATGACGACGTCACGTAGTCATTAGAATTTCTGGATTGAGAAACGAACGGAACAAGGGATTCTGATAATTCTTTCGAGTTGTTCGGAACGGGAATTCTGCAAGACGTGCGAAAATCCAGGAAAGATTGACTCATGTCGTTTCCGTTTCTTTTCGTTCTCTTCGATAACTCTTCTGTAGTCTTTCAAAATGATTCCTGTCTTGAAATTGTCTGAACGAACTCGAGAAGCAATCAGCTTCAAGGTGAACCGGAAGATTCAGAGGACGTGAGAAGTGTGGGGGAGTCGGCAGATTCGACGAGATAACTAGATCATTTCTCGAGCTCCGCCACAGTCAACCCTGTGATCTCTTCTCGAAACATTCCTCCTCCGCCCCTCCAGACGACTTCTCGAAACCCGATTGTTTGCGTCGTCTTCCGACTCAGTGCTCTGAGCCCCTCCCCTTCCTTTCCTCCTCCGTGCTCCGCCCTCGCCACCTTCATAAGCATCGTGCTGCACCCCAACTTTATCATTCCCATTCAGATTCACGTCCTCTCGTTCCACATGTCGGCCCTGTTTCAACTGTTCGTCTTCTTCGTTGCCGTGAACTTCTGCAAAACCTATGGTGAGCTCTTTCCCTCCTACTTCGCCTATGTCTTCTAGCCTCAGCTTCTCAATTGAGATCAAAGAAGCTTTTCCTTTCTTATCAACATAGTGCCCTCTTTTAGTGGTAGTGGTTGAGCCGCTTGAAAGACTAGAACAAGAGGCGGCGGCTCCGATCCCGGTCGCCGCGGCCTCGGATCCCATTCTGCTCCGGAAGAGAAAGTCGATTCTAGTGGGACTCAGCGAGGAAACGGAAGAGGTCTGCAAGACCAGAATTCGACAAAACCACCGGCCGCAGTACGGACACAGTGAGTTGGAAAAGAGTCGTTTGGAGGATCTCATCTGTTTCCAGTCGCCAACGGAAGCCGCGTCGAGATCCAGCAGGACGAGGAGAGCTTCCTGGAGGCCACTTTCGTCGAGTGTATCGGGGAGAACAGGCCGTCCTGCCACGGAGTCGACCACAGTCTGTTCGTGTCCGAGTGCGTGACTGTGTACGAGCACAGACCGGCCAACGTGCGAGTCGCCAAGAGCGGAGGACCCTACTACCCGGCGTCCGTCAGAGTGAGTTCTTCCGGACCGCATCGGACAATTTGAAAGTGCTTCAGGTGCCGATAATGTGCGAGTGCCGTCTCCAACGGCAGATCCCCGCCTTCGAGAAGAGGAAATGAAGGGTGGCCGGCCGATCAGTCCAGGACCGCCACCCGTTCAGTCCGTTAGTCCCTCTCTCGTGCCAATGCGATGTTCCGTTTGATTCCGTCCGATGCTCTCTCCCTTACTCGCCATCTCGCCAAATTCTACTTCTTGGTGCCATCACAACTCACCACCCTATCTCTTCATCTCTCTATATTTATAGCCCCGTTTTCTTGGATTTGTTCCATTCTGCATTTATTTTTCCTTCTTCTCATTCATTCATTCCTCCATTCAAAGCGTTTTCTTTTGCAACAGAACGGACAAGAGAAACCAGATAAAAAGTTTTCGTTTCTTGTTTTTTTCCACTTTCAGATAACATAATGACAAACAGGGAAAATAGAGAAGGTAAGAGTAATAGAGGCGCAAAAGAGCAAAGTGTTCGTCCGCTAATCCCCTCGGAACTATCGAATTACCAATAAGAGGGCGAAGAGTGCAACGAAGCCAGTGGTGAGCATCGCGATGACTGCTCTTTGAGCACGAGTGCTTTCTCTGGAGTTCCTTCATTCGACAACACGAGACTTTTCGCTTCTTTTCGAACTCTCCCCCGTTTTCGGCTTATGAGACCCGAATTTGTGCTGCAAACGGCTCGAGACGACCGGATATCACGTCGACCTCTGTTGATCATAAATCGTTGTTTTCGAGGCAAGTTTTCCGGTTGGCCGCCTCTACAAACTATGAAATACAGGAAGATGACAGTAATCTCTCCACTCCACACTCCTCCCTTTCTCTTTTGCTCTCACTTCTGGAAAGATCTCGAATCGATCAATTTTTGTGATTACGTGAGATATCACGAACACAAAGATTCGACGGAAAACAGCAGTTGTCAGCGAGTGTTTGTCGGAAAACACGCTCCTCTCCTTCTGATTGTGTAATAGCATCGGCGCCTGCTCAAGGTCTCTGCCATTCGGATAGGCAGTCGGGCGGCCTCAACCTGTTTACCCCGACACACCGCCCAATTATCGGTTCGAAACACTCTTTTTTGTTCACGTTTCGCGCCGCTAACTATCCGTTTTTTGATTCTATCCGTCTGATTCGTAGACTAGTGGCCCAGAATCAGGTCAGCAGGCCCTTTTCGAGTCTTTCGGAACATCATCAATTGTTCGGACGTGATCGCTTTGTCGCGAGACGACAAGAACCGCCATCAAGACACGAGACATTCGCATCGACGTTCATTCTCAGACGATATTTCATTTCTATCGAGTCTTTGTGACCGAATGACTCATTCGTTGCTTGTTTGTAGCCTACAAAGATGCGGACTGCCGTTCTTCTTTTGGCCCTTCTCTCCGTTTCGCTCGCTTGCGACATCATTGTCCATCTGAAATCGGACACGGACAAGAAGTTCAGCGGACAGATCACCGCCAGCAACGGAAAGAAATCCGAGAGGTTCAAGTTCTTCATCTGCTTCCGAAACTGATTCAATTCCAGATGGAGCTACCTGAAGAAGCTGCAGAAGAACACTTTCCAGCAGAAGGCCGATGAGTGCGGACTCAAGGATTGGGAGATCACCACCTGGGACGAGGCGGGAAAGCCAGTGGAGACCGTGAAGGTGACCCTGGATGGCATCGGCAGAGTTACCTACAAGGTCGGAGACGATCTGAAGGCAGTGCAGAAGGATCGTCAAGGAGCCATCTGCAAGGGACAGTGCGCTCCTCTCTGAGCATGCTAATCCAGTTTTTATTTCACACGAATTATAATAAACTCTGCTAGAAAATCATGTGTCGAAGGCAACTTGGGAAAGAGAAATATGTACAAGAAAAGAGAGTATGGCATCGGGGTTAGAGGGCGACTAGTGGGTGTCCGAAAAAGAAAAGCGACTAGTTGAGGAACCGGATCGACATCTTCTCCTCGATGTCCGTCTTCTCCATGGCTCGGCAGAACTCCTCGAACGAGATCTTCCCGTCACGATCCGCATCCGCCTCCTCGATCGTTCGATCCGCAATTTTGTCTAGCTGATCCGAGGTGATGTTGGCTCCAACCATGCTGTTCAGGATCACTTTGAACTCTTCCCGTGTAATGTAGTCGTTTTTGTTCAGATCGTACATTTTGAACGCAACTGAAAAAAGAGTCTGCGTCAGCTGAAACTTTGCCATATCTTACAGAGCAGTTTGTCATTTCGCGAGTTGAGGTTGTTCTTCTTTACTTTCGAAATCGGTTGAAAATGAGCGAGGATTCTTACGAATTGCCGGAAATTCAGCTGTTGTTCTTCATTGTCTCCGTTCGAAGAACTGCAAACACATAGGAATATTCGCGAACGAACGCATCATTCTTACGCCAAGGTGAAAAATGCGTCTACGATCCGATCACCAAGAGGATTCACCGCTAGCTCCGGAACATTCAGAAAATCGTCTCGCGACAGGTACCCTTGGCCTGAAACCAGTCAATTGGACCCGTCTCATTGTCGTGAAGACTGCGGCCTACGGAGTAGTTCGCTTGCCGTTTCACTCCGTTTCTCTTACCTTTCTTGTCGAGTGATAAGAACCTGCTGTACAAACGGACGATCTGATTTCTGTTGACTGAAAATAATGGTTCGAAAATGCCACCAAACAGTCGCTTTCTCACATTCAGTCTCCTCCATTATCTCATCGATTTCTTCGTCTCGGAGCATCAAAGAACTGCTATTTCCCATTTTGATATCTGAAAATGTTTTTGAAATTCAATGAAAAAACTGGAATTCGCATTGGGAGAGAAATACGAAATCATGGAGAATTCAATAGAAGTCACGCCTACATACTAAACTTTTTTGCATAATCGGCCGATTTGCATTGATATGACATGGCAAAAAGGGCGGCCTTTCGGAGAATGTCTTTGTTTCTTGGACAGATACTGATGAGATACGGCCTATCGATCGGCCGCAATCTATGAGAAACAGGAGGAGAGCGCCGAGACAATCACACAACAGGGTATCGACTTTCGACGACGCAACTGACTTTATCAATTGGTTGGTGTGGTGACTGAAGGCACATCAACAGAAAAGTGAATATAAGAAAGAAGACGGAAGACTGAAACTGGATGGTATTACTGATAACACGTGAATGGTCAACAAAGATTATTTTGATGAGGGCGCCTGCATTCGGTTCGGGTTGTACGTATCGAATTCCTCCTCCTCGTCCTCGTCTTCCACATCATCATCGTCGTACGTCTCCTCCCCGTCGCCCTCTTCTTCATCATCATCCTCCTCTTCGCTTTCGCTGCAAATAAGAACAAGAATTTAGATTCTGTTTGGTTTCGGTTTGGCACATGACGCCATCTGATTGTTACAGTGGTTTCAAAGAAACTTCAAAGACGGAAATCGCCATTGTTAACGGTTTTGGGCGTCAATGAGTCAGTTTTCAGGAATCATGTGGCGGTGAAAAATAAGTTCTCAGGACGAAAGGTTAACGGAGAGATCATGAGAAAATGAGATGATCTTTGTTTTGTGAGCGTACCTCGGAGGAAGCATGTCGTCGTCGATCATCTGGTCGGTGGCCTTGCCACGTTTCGACTCGCGAGTCATTTTTAGGGCCTGTTCTTCGAAGCAGGAGGGCCATTTTCCAAGCTCTCGAATGTAGAGCACGTTTTCGTTGTCCAGAATGTATTCGATCTCTCCTTTGACCTTGTCCCCTTCGGCAATCGGCCGAACGACGACAAACTGATCGCGACGGAGCCAGACGGCTTTTCTAAACTTGGTAGGCATCGAGACGACGTAGACATCGCCATTTTGGTCGCAAATTTCGTGGAGATTATTTCCACGTGGTTGACGGACTTGCGCGATGATGTCGCCTTCGGACAATTCGTAGAACTCGCTTCCAACCTGAAATCCTTTATTGGCGATGAATTTTAGTAAGAAATCGATACCTTGTTGGTGATGTATCGCTTTTTGGTTGCAGCAGACATGATTTTCGGTTGATGGGGATGTTTTCTGTTAAGTGGGCAAGTATACGATGATAGTATCACTTGTTCCTCTTATACGCATAAACTGGGGGAAGGCCCGTACCTGAAACGTTTCAATTTACAGAAGGAATCGATGGAATCGAGAATGAATGAACAAATCTCTGTTTCTTTTGCGATTTTGAGAGGAAAATAGGAAAAGTGAAACAATTGAACAATGCCGACACAGACTCGGTTGTTGGCGCGTTTCGCGTGCTCTTGCGCTTGCGCACTTTCTGTCTGTCTGCACTCTCTTCTGAGTGCATGCTCTTAACATCAGAAGAAGAAAACGAGATTTATTTATACAGAGAACACCCGATATTCATCGGAATGTTCATCAAAATTATTTTCAAAATTGAAACTTAGTCAATACTAATAGGATTACTCGAATCAGTTGAATCGGGGTGATTGTCCGGATGGCCCGGCTTGAACCGAGGGGGAATTTGAATGGAAGTCGGACATGCCGGAATTATATTGTTGTCAAAATCGGAAGAGACAGGAGAGAACGTCGTTGGATACTTCTGCGCGTCAAGCGTAGTGATCATGCTCTTGCCGCGAAGCTGTTGCAGTGGAACTGTGCTGCCGTGGTGCATGCTCGAATGCATCGGCGTCGAGCTCTTCAGCATCAGATTTCGTTTGTCCGAGCTCATTTTGTCTAAAAAAGAGAGGATATGGAACGAAAAGTAGTATAAACTTCTCAGGTAACAAAAGATTTTAACTTTTCGAGGTAGAAAATTGTTCACAAAGAGAGAAACATTCATTGGAAAAATAAAACAACAAATAACAAAGATTTCAACAAAACTATCACACGTTACGATTTGGCTTCTTCGTCCTGCTCGTCTTCTACACCTTCTTCTTCCTCCTCCGACGTCCACCATCCGACGCATCCTAATCCAGTGCCGGCCATCGTGCCCTTTATTTCCATCGACTTCTCCGTTTGCTTCTCTTCCATCGTCAAGTCTGGCTTCAAGTCTCTTGAATCACGTCATTCATTGAATTTTCAAAAGTAAATGCTCACTTAAAAATCAGTTCGGTCGTTCGGAACCTTACGATCTTTCCGGGATCCATATACAGTTTAGCTGGCGGCTCTCCATCTTCCTGCAGGTACTCCCAGTACCAGACCTGCCCGTCTTCTTCGAAAACGTGTGGCTCTGGAAGCTTCTCGGCGGGCACAAATATATCTTCGAAAAATTCGATGGAAAGAGTCAATCCTTGTCGTGTGGATCCGATCACTTTTGCCTCGATCACCTCATCGACGAACGGCCGGAACACAATCATTCGGAACTGAAAACGCGCGGATTTGCTTTGGCCTTAGAGGTTCTTCCGTACCGTAACCCGTGCTCTGCAGTCACCTTCACCGGGAAGAATGTACGAATCACCGATTTCCGAGATGTCATAGACGCAGATGCAGAGTCCGAGATCCGGAACGACCCGATTCGCGAGCCGCTCGTTGAGTCGCTTCTTGATGACTGCCTGCTGGTCGGCACTCAACTGGTGCGGCTTCATAGCTACTGTATCTCTTAGAAGCGACAGAATGAACATATTCTGTAAGTCTTCAATCAACAGCGAACATTGTCCCGGGTTTAGTTCCGATTGAGGAGTTCGGAACATTGAGAAGATACGAGCGATGGAAAATCTAGACCAATTCAGAGAATCCATAAAACATAACAAACAAGAAAACAAGTTTAATGCCGATAACATCGTGGAAGTGAGCAAAGTATATTTCAAAAACTGATTACAACAAAAATTAAACAATGAGGTACTTTTCATAAATTTCTCTGGCGGCGAAGTGATTTCCAGATGTTCTATAGATGAGAGCAAGATTGTGGGCGGCCAACTTTCTCAAGTCGTATCTGAAACTTTGGAATTCAGAACTGATAAACGACAATGACTCACTTGACAGCCGGAACGAGTACCTCGTTCCCATCATCGTCGAAAGCAAACACATTCGGAGGCTCCTCTTCGAGAACTTTGTCGTAAAAGTATTTAGCGAGAGGCAAAACCGACATTTGATGGAACATTCTGGCTGTATTGTAGTAGACTTCCTGGTGACAAGTGCGAGCTTTCGAGTACTTTTTCATGAAAGCAATTCCTCGAATGCTAATGAGGTGACGACTAGAAAGGTCTTTTTTGCAAGACATGTGAGTGAAAGTGAGCGCTAGCAGTAGACAGATGAGGGGATTCCGCTTGTTGTTCATCCAGACTTTCAAGTATTCTCCCATCGCGTGTCGGTAAGTGCCGGTTATCAACGAATTGTTTCCAGAGATCGCTTGGAGAGCGTGGTTGTCTTTCGACTTCACGAGGGCCCGCATGATGAACCTGTGATAGCAAACGTTCTGAGAGTTTACGAACACGTAGTTCATCGCATTGAAGAGCCGTTTGTGAAGCATGTCTACATAGGCTATGTTTTCGGGGACTGTTTTGATGTTTGCCTGAAACGGAGAAAGGAGGACATGAGAAGAGCAAGGGAAACTGACGAGAGCAAACGTGTAAAAGAATCGGACGTATTCGAAAGCTAGATTCCAGCAGCGAGCCTTGATGGCACAAAAGTAGACAAGGCTTTGGAACGTCGAGGTTCTGAAACGGAAATGATGAAAAGTTCGTTTTCTATTGGAATCTGACTTATTCTGTTTGAAAAGAAGCGGATGAAGGAATGCGTAGCAGCAGACTATGAGAGCGTCGTGATGCTTCTCCATCTGATTCAAACTCTCTATCAGCTTCAGACAGTAGTCATGCAACTGGAGGATTTTTTCATTTGGAAATCAAAATGACGTTAACTTACAGCAGTAGCTGATAGGGATGGCGGCGGTGCCCCGCTCGCTTCCACCGTGGCTCCGAGTCTTTTCACAAGTCTCTCCCAGTTCGTGTGCTTGATCACATTCAAGGCACACGTTCTCAGAGTGTTGCTCAAAGCAGGAGTCCCCACTTTTCCTTTGGGAACTCGTCGTTTTTTGAGCGATTCCGGAGCTGTGTAGACTTGATAGAAGTGCGGAGATAGGAGCATACGAGTCGTCTTCACGAACTGGTCCGTGTCTCCGGCCTCGAAGAGAACGTCGGCCTGACGAGCCAGAAGACGTTCGTCCGGCATCGAGGAACAGTTTTCGAGGTCGAAATCTCGCAAGGTCTCGAGAGCCTTGTCAAAAAGGCCCGCTTTCTGCTGGAGGGCCGACAGATTGATTCGATTGTCTATATGGTTCGGCAAGAGAATGAGAACTTTTTCGAACGCCGCCATCGCTAGTTCATCGTTTTTTTGCATCAGCTCGATGCTTCCTTGCAGGTACCAGTACTCACCCGACTCTTCCCACTGGTAAGAGGCATTTGCGCATAGTTCCGTTAGATATCTCTGAAGTAAGGTTCAACAAAAGAAAACAGCTCAAAAACAGACCACTGCGGACCGGGGATTTCCTCTGTTCTTGTATGCTCTGGCCACTTCGAGCAGATAATGTTCATCGGCGGAGTCGAATGTTCTCTTGAGAAGCTTCTCTTCGAGATCCAGCGACTGATCAAACTCACTCAGGGCGAACAAGCAAATGACGAGATGGCAGTGCATGGAAACTGGGAACAGTTCTGTGTCCACTTCGTACTCGATTTTTCCAAGCGGAGGGAACGGGACACATTCATATGTTCCGTTCGTATAGCTGATCTGAAAGAAGAACTCCATTACCGAAGAATCTTGAATCTAATTCTCTGACTTGACATCCTGGTTCATTTGTCTCCCGATACACCGCTCGAATTCCTTTGCACAGGGAAATGATCGACTTTCCGGCCAACTGGTACTTACACTTCGCCAGGTGCATTCCCACTAGTGTCTCGTGTTGAGCCTCCGCGTTCTCCCCAAATTCTTTGCTTCTCAGCACAAACGCCTCCAAAGCCAAAATCGCTTTCTCCTCGTCATTCATCGTGATGTAGTACTGGGCGACCTGTCGGATGAGGTCATGAAACCACTGGAAATCCACATCTAAAAGCTGATGGTTGATCATCTGAGCCGCCTGGAGACGAGTTCGCATCGCAAGAGGTCTCAGTTCTAACTGATCAAGCATCTCGATTCGCCTTTCGTAGTACTTCCAGTTTTCGTTGTTCAGATGCACCGCTCTGTCATAACAGACGGCCGCTTCCTCGTACATTCCAAACTTCTTCGCCTCGTCTCCCCAATGCATCCAGTCTTCGGCAGGAGTTCGAGGATCGAGATGCGAGGCAAGCAAGCCAAACTGCAGAGCTTTCTGATGGTCTCCCTCTTGCTCGTAAACAGTAGCTATTTGCTGATAGGCCATCGCATGTTTGTGATCCTGTCGAATAACTTCTCGGAGCAGTTCCATGGCATCAGTAATATTACCACGAGCTGCCAGTACGTTCGCCTGTCCGAGAAGAGCATCGAGACGTTTCGATTTTCCTCGATCTCTCGACTCTCCTCCTCCAGAAGCACTCGAATCAGGTGCGGCACTCGAAGAAGACGGACCATCTCCTTCCATCATTTCCACTTTCACTTGTTTCAAAGGCGGAGTTTCTTCCGGAGTAGTGTCATACTGGGATTTTAGAGCTTCGGCTATGTTTGTTATGGGTTCGTGAGTGAGACCGCCTTGTGTCTGCTCCACGAACATCACTTGAGCCATAAGATTCCTCGCTACCTCCGGTAGGGCGTCGTATCGATCGGGCATGCCAGTGGGTGCTCTTGTTGCGTGATTCTGATCCTCCTCTATCAACTCCGCGTCCTCCTCGTCTTCCGTTTCTTCTTCGCCCAACAATACGTCTTCAACATCTTCCCCCTCTCCTCCTTCTCCTTGTTCTTCATCCCTCTGCAGTCCTCCGCGCACTCCGAGCTCCTCCTGGAGAGTCTGTCCTCCCGTAATTCTCATGAACTCGTCATAATTGCACTCGTTTCGCATGAACCTGTTTATCGCTTGCACGAGTTCCACGTTTTCGTGCGGGTCTCTTCCCATTTCAAATTCGTTGTACTCGTTCTCCTCGAGGTCGTTCTCCAGATGCTCCAGATGCGGCATAACGTCTACTCCGTGGAGTACCCCATTAGTATCGTCTTCATCGTCGTCTTCTATCATTTCCACGTCTTCGTGAAGACTCTCAATCGGCTTAATTTCGGATGTGGACGGAACATCAGAATCCATCTGAAAAAAACTTTTTCTCTGTAACTTCTGAGAAAAAATGAATTCCAAGTATATCTCACTTAGCGATGAAAACGCAACATTTCACAAATCGCAATGCAGATAGAGCGGTGAGACAGTTGTTTCAAAGAATGAGGTAATGAAAAAAGTAGGTAAAACAAAAAAGCAACAAGGGTGTACAAAATTGAAAAAAAATCAACAAAGAGAACATGAAACTTAAGAACAGTATTCAATGGGAAGTCGCTGTGGACCGGCAAATGGCTCGAAAGGATCGAAGGTGTCATGTGACTGCTGTTGTCCACGGAAGCCTCCCCGACGGTTGAAGTTGCCACCGCCGCCTCGGCCTCTCTTGAATCCTCCTTCGAAACCTCCCTGTGCAGGTCTTTTCCGGAAGTTGTTGTGACTACCGCTACCGTGTCCTCCCCGTCCACCGAATCCTCCTCGATGGAATCCTCTTCCCCCACGTCCTCTGCCTCCGAGTCTCTCGTTTCCAGAAGAAACTCCTCCGTACTTCGATTGGAGCTGATCAAGTTCTTCCGAAGTAAGCAGTTGCATGTCCATAAATTCGTCTTTCAGGGTGATCACAAACTTAGGGTGATCAGCCACCACACGATTCCGAGTCATGTCGAGGATTGTGCTGTCAGTGATAATTCCGTAGAAACGATCAGGCATTCCATGCACTTCCATGAACACGTTTACGTCTTCAATGCCTCGCTCTATGAATGGCTTCAGTTTATTGACGTCGAGGTCGCTCTCTGAAACGATGCATCCGTATTGACGGGGCTTGAAGAACTGCTTCAGAACAGTGACGAGACGAATAGTTTCCGGAATGTTTAGAACGGTCTTATCAAACACTTCGACGCTCCCGTCAGCGGTTTGCTTCTTGAATGTGAGCTTGAGATTCCAGAAGATGGTATCTGAGTGCTGTTCGTGTCTGCTCTCGTTGCCGGTGGAATCTGTGAATCCTAACCAAACATGTCTGAATCTGGCTGCATTTAGAAGGTATCTTTCGGTTCCCGAGTTTGTCTGTAAATCGCATTTTCATCTCAGTCAGGCTCACTTTACTACCGTGTAACGGAGAGCATTCGGATCCACGAGCTTCTCCTCCCCATCCGATTGGATCACTTCATTGCTCACTTCTGCACTCGTTTCTGCTCCTAACCCGGCTTTTTCCTTCAGCAGATGCATAAACTTTTGATCTGCGATTGATTTTTCCGAGTCATACTGCGATAGTTTCTCCACTTTGGCGAATGGTTGTCTGACTCCATCACACTGAAAATAAACATGAAAGTCTAAACTTCTTGTTGACTACAACTTCGCTTTGCTCCTTGTGCTTCTTCGAGCATTCGAGAGAGCAAGTACGCAGATCACACCTAGGGCATCTGTACTTGTGCTCGTTTTTAACACAGACATGGCACAACTTCGGGTCGATTTCGGCTTCTTTTGACTCCGTTTCCGTCTTTTGATCTTTCATCTTTTCTGAGTAAGCTTTGATCACAGCTTCCGGAGAACAATCGTCTTCAGAAGACATGTAACCAGTCAGTACTGAAAATAAGATCTGTTTCGAATTAATACTGAATTTTGAAGCATCTCACAGTTTGGATTATTAGCTGGCATTTCAATTGGTGATTCATCGTCATCATCCGATATTTCTCCGTCTTCGTGATCATTTGCCTCCTTTTTTGTTACTTCTTCAGGCTTGCTCTCGGCCGTTTCATTCATCCTGTGAAATGTAATTCAAGACTTTTTCTATTAATGAAAACAATACGACAACTCTTGACGGACATGTTCAGTATTAGAGTTTGCAAAAAGTAAAAAATTTAGGAAAACTCGAATGAATTCATAAAGTAACACACAGTGCGATTTGTCGTGATTGTGGGTGCATACGATGCGCACAATATGACGACAGTTTCGCATGCGCGCGTGCTGCAGTGTTATTTAATAACTTGCGTTTTGGTGAACAAAGAGAAGGAAAAGAAGAGTCATGAAAGAACCGGTTCCTCTTTCTCCCAAGAAATACAGCAGAAGTCGAGAAGGCCTTTATTCCAGATCGTTATATCGTGATCCCCGCCAAGGAAACACCAACTTGATGTCACCGAATTCCAAATCGAAGCTAGCAAGCTTCAGCTTCAGACTGTGAAGCAGGCTCAATATTTCCAGATGATCGGCTTGTTGAGTCTCTCACTCTCGATTTTCTAATTAACTTTTCTTGTTTTTCAGGTTCGATTCCCAGTATCTGATGAGATGCTTTTTCAGTTCGTAATACTCGAAAGCGACTACTAGCCGCCGCTCGAAATTGGAGTTGTTGTCCACCTGCCACTTCTTTCTCTCTTCTCTCGGTTATTTCCAGCTCCTCGCTGTCCAACACAACATGGCCAGACGACGTGGATAATACTAATACACCCCTCTCTCTCTCAGCTCTCTCTCTTCTCCCGTCCACGCCTTCTTTCGTCTCCTCATTCTTCCGTCGCTCCAGTTGTCGAGCATCGTTCTGAAAATGTTCTCCTTGTCGGACGAGTCGAACATCAGTATCTTCTACTGCTTCTACATAATCATCTTCATCGTCACCATCAACTTTTACCGAGTCCTCAAGTCCAAGGGAAAGACCGACGAGCTGCACGCGTTTCCATGCGTCGCTCTCCTCGTCAAGTTCCACTTCGTTGCTCTCATCGTTCCTCTCGTGGCGCTGCTCGTCGTCGGCATTCTCAGCTTCGTCTTCTCCTCCCTCACGCAGCACTTCATCGTCTACACGCCCGCCTTCCTCTCTCTTCTGTACCATGACACGATGGCCGACTGGATGGTTCCTCTCATACTCATCTACTCGTTCACCCTCTCCTACGACTTTCCGGAAACGTTCCATTTCCGTTACATAAAGATTCCCAGGCGAGTTTCGTAGTCTGTCCGTGAGAAGTGGAAAACAAGCCAGATGATGTGATGTAGCTGTAGTTCCCCTAGGAGTTCATGATACGATTGTTTTCAGAGACACACTGATATGGATAACAATGATAACGTATGGTTTTCTATTCAACTCCGTCAATCCATGGGGTGTTGTGACTACCGTAATCCCATATGAACTCCTTTACTGTTTCAGACATCGTTACGATTCGTCGCATCCACACAAGCGGACACTTTTCCACTGTAATCCGAGTGGAACTATAGTCAAAGATGAGAACGAATTTGCAGTCGTTCAACTTCGTCGACGCGTTTCTCGTGCTCATCTCGATTCTTTTCGTCTGTTTCCATGGCTACCGCATGTCACTCAGCATCGCCTTCCGAGACAACCGCTTCCATATCACGCTCCTCTTTCTTCTCATCAAACTGGTAGCCTGGTTCCTGAGAACCTCTGCATTCTCCTCCGATTCTTCCAGATCTTCCTGCTCACCGCCGCCTGCTTCCTTCCGACCCTTCCCGATCACTTCTCCGATTCCGACGCCCACAGATTCACTCTCGACAACCTCAAGCTCTACGAATCCGTCGTTCAAAGCGCCGTTCCACTCCACTATCTCGCTTGGAAACACTTGTTTTTCAAGAATGTCTGAACTCTGTTTCCTCGCATTTCTCCCCGGACTTTGTGACTATCTGTCGACATATGCGAGCATCAAACAATAAACTCTTGTTCACAATTATTATCACTGGAATAGCATTTTACCGAAACGTGCACCTCTTATGTCTGAAATCTCATTCGATCAGGGTTGAAGAGGTTTCGAAGACCTTCATTGATTCATTCATTTCTTTCGATTTGTGTCAGTTTCTTCTCATTGCGTCGAATCGGACACTCTTCGACGTTTTGACTCTCGAGCTGCTTGTTGAAAGGAGAAGGCTGAACAGTACGGAATAGGGATACAGGAACGGGGCGAACGTTCCGAACAGCACCGCCAGACCGTCCCACATTCTCAACGTGAATCCGTAGTCTCTCCAACTCTCGGACAAATATATCAAAGTCATTTTGTAGGCGAGGAACATCTGAGAATAGAAGGATTTCTATGTTCTTTTGGAGTGGTTTACCTGCTCGATTAGTAAAAGGACAGTGATGTGCGTGAGACTGGAGAGTTCGAGATTCGAGAGAAGCTTCGGATGTTTGCAGACAGTGAACAGTTTGAAGCAGATCAAGAGGGTTGTCGAGGCGAGAATCAGCGAATCGATCGGACTGAGGGAGACCGTCGGATACAGAGAGTGCTCGATGTTGAAGTAGAAAACGAGGCGGTCTGGAACAGAGGACGTGGTTTGGACAGAGAGCCGCGGCTTACTGTAGCCGTTGAGAGGATGGGACCAAACAGCATATAAGGCTGAAATAACCCAGATGATTCGTGCTCTGCAAAACCTTTACATTCATTTGAACTCCCTCTGTAAATCTTACCCCGTGTTAGACTGGAATGCAGTTTTCAGAGTCTCATCTCGCTGGAAAACGAATGCAAGAGAGTAAAGAAGCATGAGAGCTGGAAGAAGCGAACACACGAAAGGAGCGAGAAAATCGAGGATGAGGTGCGTCCCGATCGCGATCAGAAGCGCCCCGAACCGGAAACTCTTGAAGTGAAGAAAGACGACGACAGTGAAGATCCAGATGACACAGCAGACGACGAAAAGAAGAGAGCAGAAGAGAAAAAGTGCGGCGAAGTGAGTGCTTGCGTCGAAGATATTCAACTGAACACGAAGATACGAACAGATTGGAGAGGATGTTCACGTCACCTTCAACTTGAGGATGACAGCGATCAACATGGAAACGAAAGCGAAAAGGACTCGAGCAGTGTACTCGAGATTCAAGAAATCACCGACTTGCAGGTAATGACCGTTCGTTTCTGGCAGAGGAATGCTCTCGTTTCGCATCTTCGCCTCGGAAACAAACTAGTTTCCACGCATCGAGTCACTCAGTTTCACCTGTTTTCGTCATATTCACTCAGTCACCCGTAGCCATTTCCTGATTTTTCTATGCCAGATTGTCGCCGGAATGCCCATTCAAGTATTCCGCGTTGTTAAGAAAACAGAAGAAACCCTTGAAATAGCTAAGAGCTTCGATTACTTTATCTTTTCGCAGTATCTGATTCTCGTCATTCTGTCAGTATTCCACTTTTACTTCCATTATTCGAAGAAGGTGAGAAGAGGCGAGACTGGCATCCGATCTGAAATTGCAGAAGACCCTCATCACGTACACTCCGTTCTTCCACCGCCTCTTCCAGACCCATCTGCTTTATCTGGTCGCTTTCGCTTCGGTCACTCTCTTCTCGACACTGATCATGTCCACTTCAATTGCCGCTTTATTCCTTTTCCTGTCCATTTCCATCACGTCTGTCTACGTTTTCACGAACATAACTGGACTATTCCTGATCATCACCCTTTTGAATTCCATCGAAATAGTCTTCTCGTTGAATTTTACGCGCAGAAAATTATCTTGGCTGGTGATATTAGTCTATGTTTTGTGGAGCCACACATGCAACAACTATGGTAGTCTGAAATCTCAGTTTTTCATTCTCATCAGAATTTCAGACCCGCTCGCCATGCAACTCCAGATGAGAAACGACGAGAACTCGTTTGTGAGTGCGTTTTTTTCTTCCGAACTTCATCGATCGCAGCTTTTCCAGGATGTCAATCCGATCAATATGCTCGTGATGCTCGTCACTTCAGTCCTCCTGTTTTACCGCGTGCTGGTCATCCGAAGATCTCAAAAGTGTCCTCACATTCTGGATTCGTGCCGTTTGATTCAACTCATTTCCACGGCTGCCGTCATTCAACTTTACACGCTTATCAGTTATTTCAACGCCCGCTCTTGTCCATTACGCAAGAGAAACAGGTGCACTACCGACACACTCCTCGTCTTTTTAGCCGCCTCCATTCATCTGACTCACTGCGTTTCTGCTCTTCTCGTCGAGCGATGGCACTTCCGGAAAGCGATAGTCGCCCCGGAGCAGGAAATCTCTAACAGCGGGCACGATTAAAATTTATAAGCTGTTTATTCTTTCACCAATCATGAATAGACTTCGGCTGAGTTGAGAGTGACCCATCTTTGAGCATCCGGGGGCTATTGTCGGTGTAGAACTGAGAGAACCAGCTGAAAGACTTTCGGTCGGCGTCTGGAAGTGGGCGGAGCTCACCGGCGATGCTTCTGAATGGGACCGTCGTTCCTGACCAACAGCGGGTTCTTCAGATACTTTTTGTTTGACCAAACAAAGACGTCCCTCTCAAACTGCATCGCCTCGACAGTCAGAAAGAATTTCACGAAGAACCACGGGATGTTGGAAAAGATGCGGAAGCGGACTCTCTGAAGAAGCGGCTCTTCCGGAGTCACTGTCTGGAACACCACTCCCTTGCCCCAGAATCCAAAGTCGAAGATCATGTGAACGATTCCTGGTCCGTGCTGAAAGTGTCAATGTTTTTGACTCTGACTCGTTGGGGGAAACCTAATTGCTACTCTAAAGTGATTCACAGAGTTTTCGAAAACATTCAAAAGTGTTCGTTTTTCGAGAGAGAGAGAAGTGACCTGCTCAGCGATGAGTTTGCTTCCGGTGAGCGGCAGTCTAACTCCCCAGAGAGTCATGTACTGGTCCAGATGCATCACGCCGCAGTGCTTTTCTTCTTCCGATCGGACTTCCCACTTGCCGTTCCACACGTGCTGAACTGCTGGCTGAGGATCCGAGAGATCCGTCTTGATGATGTCGGAGCCCTTTGTGAGTGGGGGTGCGGACTTGTGCAAGTAGTTGAGGTGGGCAATGTCAGCTCCGTTCTCCGGGATCTCCTGGATATGACACATCACTTCGTGTTCCGTCCTTCCTCCCAACGACCAGACCCCCTCATCGACTTCTGGGATCACGGGGATCTCCCATTGAGGGTCCAGTCCGTCCGCGTGGTACCACAAATAGATGCTCTTGTTTCTCTCAACACACGGCCACGTTGTGACTTTCGCCTGTTCGGGGATCCGGCTTTCTTTGTTTTCGTAAGGGATCTCAACGCACTTTCCGCTCTCCGCACTGAAAATCCAACCGTGGAAGGGGCACTGAATACAGTTGTCCCTCACAACCTGAAACGAAAGTTAGTGATCAGAACACAGCGAACCTATCGTACTCTTCCGCCAATGTTGAAATTCGCTCCTAGGTGGGGACAATACGAGTCAGTTACATACACTGAGCCCGATTCCGATCTTATGAGAGTCAGAAATTGTCCTGCAAAGAAACGGTGAAGTCTTTCTTTCTCTCGCTCTCTCTCTTTCTCTCACTCACTCTCTCTCTCTCTCTCTCTCTCTCTCTCTCTCTCTCTCTCTCTCTCTCATTTTGTCTTTCTTTCTTTCCTGCTAGAGAAACATTGCCCGCACTGACCGAGCACAGTGATCTCCATTATCTGATTTTTCTCGAGCTTCTCAGACTCGCACACATTGTACCATCCGTTGGGAAAGACAGGCGGCATGTCTCCAACTCTTCGCAGAAGTTTCAGTCGTTCCAGCTGTCGTTCGCGATAGAATCCTTTCAACTGGAAACTTTTTGTTAGAAAATGAACATTCCGTTTCAGTCACTTCTGGCTTTCCGAAGAAGAGTCCGACGTCTCCTAGTCTTCTGATCCGATTCAGCGGTTTGATTGCGATGTGAAGAATGTAGAGGAAGGTGAGTGTGAAGAGAAGAAGAAGCGGATGGGCGATGACATGGTCCCAGAGCTTTTCCAGAATCATCTGGAACGAGAAAAGCGTGCGTATTCGGAGAAACAACGAAGACAAAGTGTGTGCTGCCACATAATGATTGGTGTTATCAGTGGCCCTAACTGGCAAAGTGTCAGAGAATGATTACGGCAAAAAGAGAGTTAGAAATCAAAGTATGATGGAGCATCGTTTATTGGAGACAGTCGCGAGTCGCCAGAAAAACTGTTTCGCTGAAATTCTCGATATGGGAGGAGGGGCTTGAAGTGAGGGTGGCAAGGCAGAAACAGAGTTTGCTATATCTGAACTATTTCTAGTTCGTAGGTACAGGGACGGTAGAGACGAGTCGAAAAGTGGAAATAGAGATGGTGAGCAGTCGTGTGCTCGGCGAGCACACCTGTGTTATCAAAAAGTGAACCATGATTTGTGTGATTGTCAAATTTCGCGCCGCTCTCAGAGTTTTTCTTGTTTCTAATGTCATTATGGAGAGTTTCGAAAAGTAGCGAAAGACGGACGAAAAGAGATAGGACGCGAAGCAATCACCGCCAGAAACCAGAAAAAGACAGCAATTGGCTCGTAGTTTCAATGTTTTCGAGGAGATCAGTGAAGAAGTGCAATGACCGAGAGAGCAAATATTTGAGGTCGAGAGAGGGGCCTAATCATGGTGGTTTGGAGTGTTGAAATCAGATTTCTGATGAGAAACACTTTATTCTGAAAGCATTCAGTTGATGCAATCTGTAGTCTGTCCGGTGAACTGATTCGCCAGATTGATCTCCCCGATGTTGTACGTCTTCTTCGGAATGATGCCGATGGTGATGAAGTTGTCCGGGATGGTGATTCCGATCTTCTTCCAGCACAGCTGAACGATCCTCTTTTCATCCAGAATGGAGCCTACTGTTACTTACTCCGTTGTAGTTGCACCTGTGGTAGATGTTGACCTTCGGATCGATGTTCGTGATCTCCGTCTTGTAGCCGGACACGTTGAACACTCCGTTCTCATCAGTCCGCGTCTGATCCATCTTGACGTCTTTTACTGAAACTTTGATGCAACGCTCCGGAACTCGAAACCAAACTGACTCTTCTCTTTCTCGTACAACTTGACCTTGACATCCTTGGCCGGCACCCCATTGCAAAGCAGCTTTCCGGTGACAGCGACCGACTGCTTCCTGCCGAGACCGAGCAGCGCCTCCGAAAAAGCGAGCACTGACAGGAGAACGAGAGCGGAGAGGAAGAACGAACGGCACATGGCTCGAATGTTTTTCTTCTTTCTTTATCAATCCTTTTATGTGAGGGCGATTATGTATGATTGATATGAATCACATACATGTAAATATTTTGAATGAGCTGAATGTCATCTATTCTTTCCGTGTGTGAGAAATTCTAAAACGACATATATTTTTTGGCGGAAATGATTCATTTTTTAGTGATCAGTTGAACTCGAAATGGAAAATGTCCGGCAAAAATTCAGTTGTTGTGTCCGAATCCATTCAATTGTCGTTTCTTGGTCCGAATCCGGCGTCTCGTTTTCCGTAGTATCCGTATCCGTAGGCACCGTAAGCTCCTCCGAGACCGTATCCTCCGTAGTAGGACGGGTAGTAGGAGGAAGCGTATCCGTAGTACTGAGCCGATGTCTCTTGCACAATCGAGCACATGACGACGGCGAGCACGCAGAGGAGGCTGCAATTTCAGATGTCATCTCACGAGACACTCGCACCGAAACTCACAATTTGGCGTTCATTCTTAGTGGCGGAATTGCTTGGTTTCCCTCATCGAAACCTGGCTCTTTTATACTCACACTTTCACAAATGCTCGATGATCTCCTCAGCGGAACTGTCAATGTTCGGGATCAAAGTTTTGAGCTGTAACGAATTTAGCCGAGTGTGTGAACCAGTTTGCCGCCGCAAAATGAGTATTCGACTGTGTGTAGTCCGTACCGAAAAAGTGACGAGCAAACAGAGTTCAGCAGTATAAAAGAACCGCCAAAGACAGAGAATGCAACAAATTCGCTTTGTCAATTCACTAAGAATGAACGCCAAATTGTGAGTTTCGGAGCGAGTGTCTCGTGAGATGACATCTGAAATTGCAGCCTCCTCTGCGTGCTCGCCGTCGTCATGTGCTCGATTGTGCAAGAGACATCGGCTCAGTACTACGGATACGCTTCCTCCTACTACCCGTCCTACTACGGAGGATACGGTCTCGGAGGAGCTTACGGTGCCTACGGATACGGATCCGCTTACGCCGGATACGGATACTACGGAAAACGAGACGCCGGATTCGCGCACAACAACTGAACTACTCTCAATTTGTACGAAACGATCTGAAAATGAATGATTCAGTCGAAAGCTTTGACTGTTATTTGTTTGAACATTAAACTCGGCAGGAAAGTGAACTCTTTGGATTTCGACGAGAAAGCGAAGAATCATATTTTTGCGAGATTGAGTAGAACGGTTTTCGGCTTTATTGATTTTTGTCAAAAGTATATCGGTTTTCGTTCGGCGACGTAGCCTGCCATGTCCATCACGAAGACCATCTCTCCACTGAAACATCAATGAATTCTCTCTGAGATCAGTTCTCTTACATTTGTGGGAAGTGGGTTAGGAGCACGCTCTCGTAGTGACATGGCTGGATCAGATGGAACTCTCTTTCTCCGTTCGTCTGCAATTCGGCGTAGTAGAGCAGCCCCGAACGGAAAACGTCCGCTGCCAGTTTTTTCTTCCGCGCCAGCAACGCCTCGATCGCCGGTTTCAGCTCATTTCCCGACTTGACCTTGCTCGTGGAGTAAGTGCTGAAAAACATTTTCAGATGTGTTCGTCCTCTCGTTTTCATTAACTAGAACACTCCATAGTCCTTGGCGGGCTCCACAATCACGAGTTTCACTCTGATCAACTCGTTCGCTTTAGGGGAAATGGGCTCAGAGTTCGAGTTCGGAATCGTAGAACGAATGGAATCACTTTTATCAGAGGTTTCCCCTCTGAATCTGTTCGAATCAAAGCTGGTGGAACTCAGATATGAAGGAGGCGGGATGACGTTCGAATGTTTTGTAGAGGTGCTTTTCAAAAAATGAAACAAGTTCCTGTACTTGATAGTATTCTTTTCGGAACCCGAATCGTCTTCCCAGCTGATTGTGTACACATTCTCACACCTATAATCTTTTTTGTCTGGAATCTTTTGCTTTTGAGTGAGCTCACTGTTGCGTCGGAGCATCATATCTGACTCTCAACGCGATCGATGTGGGCGTCCGACAGACATCGCGGAGAAACGGAGGAATCAGTGTTGCAAGTTTTGAAGACTCATTCTGAACAAACTGGAGAGTTTTCTGAAAAGTTGGGAAAAGAGCTCACTTCGGAAGCGCTGGAAAATGTGGAGCTTGAGATAGGACTAGTTCCAAAAGATCGGCTCCACTCGAGGTTCATGCTTAGAACGTCATAAACAAATTGTTATGACTGCTCCTATTAGTAAGATACGCGATACGTGAAACGTGGCAAGATCATTCCACATTGCTGAGGGCTCACGCGAAGTGAACTATCGACATTTTCTTCATTCTACTTGTCGGAAACGCGGAAACCATTGTATCAAACTTTGTGAGCGAGCGGCAATGAGCACTGCCACCGCGGATCTTACTAAAGTCGTCTTCAACCCATCCAAATCGGTCACCTTCGTGCCAGTGGCCAAAAAGCAAATGGTGCAGGTCGAGGTCACCAACAACAGCTCGAGTGATGTGGCGGTCAAGTTCAAAAACACCGGCCCCGGAGTTTACAAGACCAATCCGCCGCAAGCGAAGATCGGCGTTGGCGAGAAGAAGGCGTTCGCTTGCATCTTCAAAGGATTGCCGAAGGAGCAGTGCAAGACGAATGACAGGTTAGTCGATGTTCTCTTCTACTTCTTCTCACGGCCTCTCCAGATTCACCGTCGTCTTCATTGCGGCGTCGAAGAACGTGGTCATCGAGAAAGCGTGGAAGAATGCGCACAAAACGGCGACTCTGAAGCACAAGATCTCGATTCTTTTCCAAGGAATCAACGATCAGAAGGAGAACGAGACTCAACCTCAAACTAACAACAATGAAGAAGAGGACGACAAGGACCGCCAAGGAACGATGCGAACCAAGAAAGCAGAAAGCAAGGAGAAGACCAAGAAGGTTCGGCAAATTCTGGTAGCCTTCGGATTTTCATTTTCAGGCGACCGTGGTGATGTTCACTAGAAAAGAAGGCGACTCTCTGTCGGACGAGGACGACGTTGACGAAAGCGCTGGTACCGGAGCCGCTGGTGCTCCGAGCGATGACATGATGACGACTCGCCCGGCCGGAGCCTTCACTGGACAAACTGCTGCCAATGCAGCTCCTGGAACTCCGGGAGACGACATGCGCACGACACGTCCTGCCGGAACATTTGGCAACCAGACCACTGCGAACGGTGGTGCTCCGGTTCCTGTGGATCCGAAGAACGAGTTCAAGACTACTCGCCCAGCCGGTCAGTTCCAGGGACAGGTGGCTGCGAATCCGACGACTGGTGCGGCACTCGAACTGAAGACTACAAAACCGGCCGGACAGTTTGACAACCAGCAAACTCGCAACAAATAACGGATTGAAATACAAAATTTGAAAAGAAAAGAAGCCAGTTAAAAGTAAAGGAATTGGTGATTTTATTTTCAGTTCGTTTCGTACAAATTGAGAGTGGTTCAGTTGTTGTGCGCGAATCCGGCGTCTCGCTTTCCGTAGTATCCGTATCCGGCGTAAGCGGATCCGTATCCCTAGGCACCGTAAGCTCCTCCGAGACCGTATCCTGCGTAGTAGGACGGCGAACCGGGAGGGGGCTATACCTTTTCGAAATTTTTAAGAGAAATTTGTTATGAAATCAGAAGGAGAGAGGGTACTAGACCAGAGGGTCGAATGATGAGTTTAAATGAAGTCGTACCCCTTTTTATACCGCATCCTCAAGCCACGCCCCCTGTTAGCCACTAATTAAAGTGTGGAGATGAGTATAGAAGGGGCGTTGCTAACAGAGGGGCGTGGCTTGAGGTTGCGGTATAAAAAGGGGTACGACTTCATTTAAACTCATCAATCGACCCTCTAGTCTAGTACCCTCTCTCCTTCTGATTTCATAACAAAATTTCTCTCTCAAAAGTTGTCCCCCTCCCCCGTTTCGAAAAGGGATAGCCCCCTCCCGGTTCGCGGAGGGGGCAGACGGCACCTTTCTCATGACGGGCATCGGGACGTTTGGCGGGCGCATTCGGAACGCCGGAACTCATGCTTGGGGAGGATCCAGCCCCGGGTAGCGACCATAAGAAGCATCGCCATACAGATAATGCTGCCAGCATGTTCCGATGGGCCGATCCGAGCGGGCCTAGCCCGCTCTTCTCCAGCCTGGAGGAGGTTCGCTTTCCTTTACTGCGCCCCATCTCGGCAGAGCGCACTTGCATCCCCACACATTGTCCACTCGGGAAACGACTGGGTTTGCTGTCCGTGCGAGCTCCTGTGTTGGCCGGTAGTCTTTTGCCGAGTGGGCGGTGTGTGGGGCTCTGTGGGTGTGCTCCGTCGAGCTGGGGAGTGGGACTGGCTCGCGGCGGAGGAGGAGCCTATGACGACGGGGAAGCACTTGTTCGGGAGGTCGCCGTTCGTGTCGTTATTGCTGACTGTCTAGTCTCCGTGCATGAGGGAAGGGTTCGGCGAGTGAGTCCGCCCGTTCTGGTGCTCGCATGGGAGAGGGAACACAGGAGCCATGCACGTGGTGCATCATCCCATCATTTCCCGATACTTTCGTGGAAATTCGAAAAAACTATAGGAATTTTCATTTTTTCAGCAGTTCTCGTAGATTTTTCATGAAAACCTGCAACTTTGACCTAACTTTGTCATTTTAGAACATAACTATTCATCAACTAGTGACAATGGGACAAAAAGTTTAAACTTTAGAAAAAAACTTTCGAAAAAAGTCGAAATTTTTTCGATGCCGGGCCGAGCAAAATTTTTCACCGGGCCGGAAAATCACAACTCTGGCTTTGGATCACGTGATTTTGGGGTTCAGAAAAACCGTCCGACGTCTACCGGGGACTACCAGCTTCTTCCCGGATTTCGGTCTCCGATCCGTGACTTCCGTCTTCCCTCCTGGCTAAATGACTTTTTTGAATTTGGCGGCGTCGGGGTGCTTCCTCAAATTCGCCGCGGCGCCGCAGGACTCGGTCGTGACGCATTTTTGATTTGAAGAAACGCTGGATCGCCGAGCGGGATCAGCCGGTTTTCTAGGTTCCCGGTTATAGTCCAAAAAGAAACCAGCTTTCCGTTTCCGGCGGAACTAGTAGTCTCACCGCCTCAGGGTCTGCGCCCATCGTTGAGAAAGCACGAGCAGTTCATCAAGGCCGAGCTAGAAAAGTTAAAAGCAAGCGGTGTCAGAGTGCCAGGAGCCCCTCGCAGTTTCTCCCCTGCACGTCGCGACCTCAGGCCCAAGAAAAGAGAAGAAGCGCCTAATTCTCGATCTCAGCAGTTTGAATGCGAGCCCCAAAGTTCAAATCAGCATGCTGTGAGGCCGTTTTTAAGCGCAGCGAGGTGGACAGTGACCTTCGTCAGATTATCATCACGTGAAGATCTCCGAAGCGAGGCAAGACTGGCAGTCTAGTGCATCCCCCTGCACGGCAGTATTTCAAAAATACACTGAAAAAAGCAAAACAATCAAGAATCGCACCAACTTCAGAAAGCAAAATACGCTGGTGCATTCCTTGCGCAAGAGACCGTACAAAGCTAGATTCCAATTCATCTGGGAAACTCTACTCATTTTCGCAAAAATATGATTCTTCGCTTTCTCGTCGAAATCCAAAGGGTTCACTTTCCTGCCGAGTTTAATGTTCAAACAAATAACAGTCAAAGCTTTCGACTGAATCATTCATTTTCAGTTCGTTTCGTACAAATTGAGAGTGGTTCAGTTGTTGTGCGCGAATCCGGCGTCTCGTTTTCCGTAGTATCCGTAGCCGGCGTAAGCGGATCCGTATCCGTAGGCACCGTAAGCTCCTCCGAGACCGTATCCTCCGTAGTAGGACGGGTAGTAGGAGGAAGCGTATCCGTAGTACTGAGCCGATGTCTCTTGCACAATCGAGCACATGACGACGGCGAGCACGCAGAGGAGGCTGCAATTTCAGATGTCATCTCACGAGACACTCGCACCGAAACTCACAATTTGGCGTTCATTCTTAGTGTTGAATCGTTTCAGAACAACTCTTGCAAACTGCGATTTTCCGGCTTTTTTATACTCGGTTCGTTCTGTTTGCTAACTACTTTTCCTCCAAATGCAACTGTCACCCGACTCTTTTTTTGTTCTGTTGGCTGACTTCCGATTCAATACTCCGATCTCTTTCACGCCGTTTTCAAGTTACCGCCTAAGCCAACAAACTTGTAAAACCGTCTCGAAATAGAAAAGAAAAGAAGTCTCCAACTTTCATTCATTTGCCACCCGAGTCAACATTTGTTTAGTTTCCGATTCACACCAGAATACGAGTTATCTGGCAGAGAGAAGGTTCTGAAACGAGCGGTTCAACTGGTCGCAGTACATGACGTCGTCGTACGAGGGAAGTGGAGAAGCACGGGCGGACTCGAGTTCGTAGTACTCAGGAGGCAGCTCTTCGGGCTGGAGCAATATTTGCGGCACGTTGCTACTTGAGTAGACTGTAACCGTCGATTCCGGAGAGGAAGCGAAATGTAGGAGAAACTCACAGGGAAGTTCTATGTCAACGTCTTCTCGACCCTTCTCACAATCATGGAGGACGTTCCCTCTGGAAACTTCTTCAGGTCTCATGTAAACCGCACACTGTTCGAGTTGAAACTGTTCGTAATGATGCTTGCAGATGTAGAAGACGGCGATGAGAAGAAGAATAGCCATGGAAAGGAATATGAAAACAGTGCACAAGGCCAACGACTGAGTCAGCGCGAGCATCGGGAAGATGTGGCGGTCCGTGGTGAGGTTCTCGGAGAGAGGAAGAGGAATGGAATGAATTCTTTGCGGTGGACTTTGTATAAGTATCCGTCTCGCGATGCGCATTAGAAGAACCTCGAGGGAATCCGGATCAGGCAGCAGATTGAGCGAAGGAATGTTCGAGACCCCCGGATAATGTCGATTAACCTCATGTTTTCCGAGTGGCTCTGCGTCTATTTGCAGAAGACGTCACGGAAGGATCTCGGATGGACACGTTGTCGTTCGAAACACATCAGAGTTCGATTCCATTCCAAGAAATGGTCTTTCGTGAAGACGTCCCGATTGGCTATTTATGGTTTACCGAATGTCATCGCAGTATTACGAGTGGATTGTGACGCGACTCCTGCTCACACGTCAGCCGATTGGCAGTCTGGCGGCAGCAAGTTGACAGTTACAATAGAAGGAAAAAGTGGGCAAACAGTACAGGTTTCTGTATAAAAGAGCCAAGTTTCGATGAGGGAAACCAAGCAATTCCGCCACTAAGAATGAACGCCAAATTGTGAGTTTCGGTGCGAGTGTCTCGTGAGATGACATCTGAAATTGCAGCCTCCTCTGCGTGCTCGCCGTCGTCATGTGCTCGATTGTGCAAGAGACATCGGCTCAGTACTACGGATACGCTTCCTCCTACTACCCGTCCTACTACGGAGGTTACGGTCTCGGAGGAGCTTACGGTGCCTACGGATACGGATCCGCTTACGCCGGATACGGATACTACGGAAAACGAGACGCCGGATTCGCGCACAACAACTGAACCACTCTCAATTTGTACGAAACGATCTGAAAATAAACGAATCGATTTCATCTATGTGCAATTCTTGTTAGAAGGTTTCGGATATCAAACATTCACAAATGACTTCTTAATGATAACTTTATATCCAGACCATGGTGAATTCCCATTTCTTAATGGATATTCGGGAGAAAGCCGATGTGAAGGTCAGGATCATCCAAAGGTTTTGACATCTCAGTTTGTATTCGACAGAAGAGTCATGTTCTCTTTCATCATTCGATATCGGTATTTTTTGAGTCATGAGTTGCTCATGAACGAGATGAGCTCAAACCGCCTTTTTGATCATTAGAGTGCTGTTTCATGACGTCTTTCCGAGGGAAAACTCGCTTTCAGACACATTTTCGACTCATGTTAACGAGATGGGTGAAGAAGTGAAAAAAGCAAAAAAAGTTATCGAATTTAATCATTTTTATTGGTTTTGCAACATTCAATTGTCGTTTCTTGGTCCGAATCCGGCGTCTCGTTTTCCGTAGTATCCGTATCCGGCGTAAGCGGATCCGTATCCGTAGGCACCGTAAGCTCCTCCGAGACCGTATCCTCCGTAGTAGGACGGGTAGTAGGAGGAAGCGTATCCGTAGTACTGAGCCGATGTCTCTTGCACAATCGAGCACATGACGACGGCGAGCACGCAGAGGAGGCTGCAATTTCAGATGTCATCTCACGAGACACTCGCACCGAAACTCACAATTTGGCGTTCATTCTTAGTGGCGGAATTGCTTGGTTTCCCTCATCGAAACCTGGCTCTTTTATACTCACACTTTCACAAATGCTCGATGATCTCCTCAGCGGAACTGTCAATGTTCGGGATCAAAGTTTTGAGCTGTAACGAATTTAGCCGAGTGTGTGAACCAGTTTGCCGCCGCAATGAGTATTCGACTGTGTGTAGTCCGTACCGAAAAAGTGACGAGCAAACAGAGTTCAGCAGTATAAAAGAACCGACAAAAGACAGAGAATGCAACAAATTCGCTTTGTCAATTCACTAAGAATGAACGCCAAATTGTGAGTTTCGGTGCGAGTGTCTCGTGAGATGACATCTGAATTTGCAGCCTCCTCTGCGTGCTCGCCGTCGTCATGTGCTCGATTGTGCAAGAGACATCGGCTCAGTACTACGGATACGCTTCCTCCTACTACCCGTCCTACTACGGAGGTTACGGTCTCGGAGGAGCTTACGGTGCCTACGGATACGGATCCGCTTACGCCGGATACGGATACTACGGAAAACGAGACGCCGGATTCGCGCACAACAACTGAACCACTCTCAATTTGTACGAAACGATCTGAAAATGAATGATTCAGTCGAAGAAATTGTTTTAATCTTGAATCTCTGAAGAAATTTCATTGGAATGAACATTTCTGGTTTTGACTAGAAACTGTGAAATCGTGTCGCTTCGAGAGTGAATGAACATGTGAGGCCGGAATCAGAATCGTCGAAAACAAAAAAATGTCTTTGTTTTTCGAACATCAAACTTGAGAACACAGTGATGTATTCGAAAGATCAACCACATAATTTAGACGTCCGTTCGAGTGTGTAATCAGCTGACGAGAACTGAAATCGGGCTCAAACTGGAAGCTTTTTCTTTCGGTTTTTTGATTTTGTCGGCGTGAGATCAGAAACGAAAACCGGAACCATTTATTCGAAATCACCCCAAATCGACCCTGCTCATGTGAATTGTGCTTTTTCTTGGTGTCGAGAAAGTGGTGCTGGCTCTGCGAACGTAGTAGGGCTCAAAAGAACGGACTTCCTCGTTTTTTCGGAGGCAGTTGAAGAGAGAATCTCGGTAGTCCCTGACGAAAATAAGCGTCGGGAGAGCATCGAGAGCCGGGTAAATGGAGATGGAAATCGAGACGTATTGGGCGAATCCCATGTGCACGTTGAGCATGGGAAAAACAAAGAGAATGAAAAGAGGGATGTACATGAGGACGAGTGGGATGAGAGTTTGGTAGATGAGAGCTCGGAAGAGCTGGGTGTGGAGCAGTTTGTACGTGAGAGAGCAGTTCCGACCGGGAGCAATGACACGGGTCATCTCGAAGTAGCACTTGAAGGCGTACACGAAGATGACGGAGAGGGAGAACAACTGGAAGACGTGGCTTGCTGACATAATCTGAGAGTACTCTTACAGTCATGATGAGAAAGTTGATGCCGGAAATGAAAGTGGACATGTTCGGAACGCGTCTTCCAAGGTCGTCTGTCTGGTAGAAGTCGGCGATGATGTACGTGACGTCTTCTATGTCAATCTCGAAATCCTCGCGGATTCGAGTTCTGAAATGGGAGTCAACATGTTCCTTCCAAATATAGAATGACTCTGTATTCACCGGAGAAACGCCGAACTCTTTTGGTTGGGCTGGAAAGCGAGTAAACAGTTCATAGTCCAGTTGACGTAGAGCAAAGGCGAAATGAGAAACCAAAACACCGAGAATTTTCCCCGAAAGTAGATCCACTTTGACCCGTTTTTCAGCGCATTGTACCGATAAACAAAGTGAACTGCGATCAATGAAGCGAAGAAAAAGTAGAAGCCGCACATGCAAGCTGAAAGAAGAAACCGCGTCTGCACGTCGGGGAGGCTGGAGACGAAAACACTCACACAGGAGGTAGATCACGACGTGCGGACGGAATAGAGACCTCGGATTGTAGACGAAGACGACGAAGCAGGAGCTGTAGGAGAGGATGTCCTGCAAGGATTCAGAAGACTTCCAGAAGGCTCCGAACGACTCACAGGCCTCACGAGCACGCTGAGCACCGAATACAAAAGGGCCGAGGTGGAGAAATACATCATGATGTACTTGTAGGAGCCCATTTTGCTGTTTGATTTTGTGAGTATCAAGTAGGTGAGCACTGTGTTCAGAACGATAGAAGCGAGTAATGCGAAAAATTGGAAGACGTTCTTCACTATCTCAAGCATGTTGTCGAGCGACTGAAATGAGAGGTGCGACGAGCGGAGAATGTGTAAGGTGTGCGTTGAAAATGAGAAGAATGTGAAGAAGACGGAGAAAGAGATGGACAGGAAATGGAAAATGAGGCAGCTGAATAATAAGCGGACTGGCAGACGACGAATCATCAGAGAACGTCCGAACTCGAAGATGTGCGATGTGGCGGAACGAGTCGCTCCAACTGGACTGTGACTCGATTTGCACTCTGGAAAGACGAAACGACTCCTGAGAAACCTGGAATTGCGAGAGAGATCTTTTAATCTCCTTTTCTGCTATTGTATTCTATTTTGATACTTGTGATTGCCACATTTCTCACTATTTGCAATCCAAAGAAAACGAGTTCAAAGAGTATGAATGAAGAGCAAACAGAGGAAGACTATAAAACGGAGCACGGGAGACTCATTCTCAACAAATTCGCTTTGTCAATTCACTAAGAATGAACGCCAAATTGTGAGTTTCGGTGCGAGTGTCTCGTGAGATGACATCTGAAATTGCAGCCTCCTCTGCGTGCTCGCCGTCGTCATGTGCTCGATTGTGCAAGAGACATCGGCTCAGTACTACGGATACGCTTCCTCCTACTACCCGTCCTACTACGGAGGATACGGTCTCGGAGGAGCTTACGGTGCCTACGGATACGGATCCGCTTACGCCGGATACGGATACTACGGAAAACGAGACGCCGGATTCAACAACTGATTGTTATCATCAAAACTCTCGAATTGATTTGAAAATGAACGATCTTCCAATTGTTTTCATCTCACCTCCAAAACAGCAGAAAGTGACGCATATCTGCACGAGAGTCGGGATGCCGATCAGGGTGAGTAACCCACTCGGGGATCCCGCGAGAACCGGGAAAAAGAAGAACGGAGTGATGAGCGATCCGCACATGAGATCGAAAATTGTGGTCCTGGAACAGAAGAATGGGGAATCAGAAGCCGGTCTGGATTCTCACCAAATGTGCAGATTCAATAGATGTGCCTTTAGTTTCATCGCCTTGGGAGTCTTTTTCCAAATGCAATAGAGTCCCCAGCAGTTGATTGGGAGTACGAAAAGTGAGAAGGAATGAGAGCTGATCTGCAGAAACTCGCGGCTTTCGAAGAATCCGATCGTTTCCGGACAGTCCACATTCATCGGAATTCGGAGAGAATTCAGTGTTATCCTTCGTGTTCAATCTTAATGAAATCTCTTCTGATCTGAAGATGCGAAAAAAGGTGAAAGAGAAAAAAGTCGTCATCAGAAGGACAGATTCTTCGAAACGACGTCGATCTTTGCTTCACATTTCCAAGTAATAACTGAATGTCCGCTCCAATGAGCAAATTGGATTCACGTGGAAAGTTTGATGTGAAATTCAAGTCTGCGATGTGAATAAGAGTCTATCGGGAGAAAGATCGTTTATTTTCAAATCAATTCGAGAGTTTTGATGATAACAATCAGTTGTTGAATCCGGCGTCTCGTTTTCCGTAGTATCCGTATCCGGCGTAAGCGGATCCGTATCCGTAGGCACCGTAAGCTCCTCCGAGACCGTATCCTCCGTAGTAGGACGGGTAGTAGGAGGAAGCGTATCCGTAGTACTGAGCCGATGTCTCTTGCACAATCGAGCACATGACGACGGCGAGCACGCAGAGGAGGCTGCAATTTCAGATGTCATCTCACGAGACACTCGCACCGAAACTCACAATTTGGTGTTCATTCTTAGTGAATTGACAAAGCGAATTTGTTGCATTCTCTGTCTTTGGCGGTTCTTTTATACTGCTGAACTCTGTTTGCTCGTCACTTTTCTTCAGTGGCAACTCACATCTTTTTTCAAACTGAACCATTGCGAACTGTACTGAGAGTCTCGCTCTTTCTCGTTTTTGATCGCCTCACCAAAGATTGACAGTTTACCGAGAATCATAAAAAAGAAATGAAAAAAATGAGCGGGAGGAGTAGGAAAGAAAGTACGAGCAAACAGTGAGCACACTACAAAAGAGCCAAGTTTCGATGAGGGAAACCAAGCAATTCCGCCACTAAGAATGAACGCCAAATTGTGAGTTTCGGTGCGAGTGTCTCGTGAGATGACATCTGAAATTGCAGCCTCCTCTGCGTGCTCGCCGTCGTCATGTGCTCGATTGTGCAAGAGACATCGGCTCAGTACTACGGATACGCTTCCTCCTACTACCCGTCCTACTACGGAGGATACGGTCTCGGAGGAGCTTACGGTGCCTACGGATACGGATCCGCTTACGCCGGATACGGATACTACGGAAAACGAGACGCCGGATTCGGACCAAGAAACGACAATTGAATGTTTCGCATGTACAACGAGCAGAAATGAAACAATATTTCTACACATCATCTCAAAATCATTTCATTGCAGTTTTCTGTCTGTTTTCACACAATTAGCCTTTTAAAAACGTTATTTGAAAGAAATCTGGAAAAAGCGGAGGAATGAAAAGTGGAAGTTTTCGGGATTTCAACGGTTTTGTGATAAGTATGAATATTTAAAATGCTAAAAACGAACTCCATCGTTTTGATTCGTGATCATTGAGCAACTGTTGTAGAGAGTTCTTCGAACTTTTCATCTGGACTGGAATGTCGAGAAGCGCACCATTTCTTGTGATCTCGCTGAGCCCGGCGCTTTATAGCTGGCCGATCGGTTCGTCGTTCCCCTGGTTCCGGAGCACTGTCTGTTGAAGTAAATTACAATGATCGCAGCACAGAGTCCGAAGACAATGGCGATTCTGAAAAGAATTGATGGGAGCGAGTCGGAGGAGAGAGCTCACGCGGCGATCATCGGCTCGTAGTCCCTGCAGCAGTACATGCCGCAGCACCGCGAATAGTACGTTCTTTCGGAGCAAGCGAAGAAGATCGAAGTGGCCAGAGTGCCGTTGTCGAACGTCACCTGACATCAGGTTTCAGGGGAGCTGTTGATTGGGAGTCTCTTACGTTTCTCAGCTCGCCGTCGTCTTCACCGAAATCGTACTGGCAGATGATGTACTCCTCTTCTTTCTTCTGCACAAAGCTCTTGTTCGCTTCCGCAGCCGTCCAGAAGTACGTACGGTTGTCATATCTGAGAGAAGAAGATGATTAGTGTCAACGGCAAAACATGTGGAAACGAACGGGATCGCGGGGTTTCCGGAGGCAATCACGTAAGAACGCCCGAAGTGAGGACGATGGAAGTAGATGGCCGATGTGAAAGCCAACGATCGGAAGGAGGAAGATCCGAACGACGTCGCAGAAGACGTGCTCCCTCTGTAACGTCTTCAGATGAGACGGTCGTGTCTGGACAACTCACATCTTCGTTCCACTCGTTCCGGACCGCGATCCTCCGGAGTACGAGCTCCTCGAGCTGACGGACCCGCGGGCTCCTCCCCGGAATCCGCCGCGGGATCCTCCTCTCGAGCCACTGCGCCCTCTTCCTCCGCCTCCTCTGCCTCCCTTTCCAGTGATTTCAACGAATAATAGAAGACAGAAAAATATAATAATTAATAGTTTCATAAAGTTGAAAACTATTAATTCAATACACAAGTGGAATGAAAGAGAAGAGAAACCAGAAGGAAAAGAGAAGCCGTGGGAGGAGATTTAGAGAAGAAAAGAAGTGGGCGAGAGGGAGAGAGAGACGCAGGAAGGCACTATCTGTGAGTCAGGAGAGAGCATCAACGCGCCGGAGACCGCACTTCTGCTAAGACGAGAGGAAAAAAGAAAAGAGAGAAAGAAAGAGAAACAAATTATAGAAGCGCGACTTATGTTTCAGAGTTGTGATTTTTAGGCCCGGCGGGCCTAGAAGAAACAAAGACTCGTTGCTTCTTCTCTCGAGAGTTGAAGATTTCAAAGAAAGATTATAATTTTTTCCAATTAAGCTTGTGTCTGTTCATCTGAACCACCAGGTTCGAAAGCTCACGATTCGGAGACAGCTCGTTATTGACTCCGTATACCGATAGTTCTATTGTTTTGGGGTACTAACCATAAAACAAAACTTTATGCGCGAGACCAAAACAATGGGAGGAGAACATCCAAATTGTTGCAATAAATTATTTCCACTTAAAACGGAACAGAATACATTTTCTTCATTATGGATCTACTGGTACTGTCCATATTGCTGGGGCTGAAAGGAAGCACTGACGGAGCCCGCCGTGTATGACGGGTAGGTTTGTCCGGGAATCGCCGCCTGTCCGCTGAGCTGAGCCATCCCCATCTGCATCGGCTGTATCAAACCAGCCGTTACAGTTCCAGCGGCACGAGCAGCAGCCTCAGCCTTCTTCTTCTTCATTTGCGCTTCGACAGCTTCCGCCTTATCATGAGCACCAATAGACCTGAAAAAATTGATAACATTGTGGCTACGAAGTGATCTAACTTGTAATATTCCATCCATTGCGCAGAATAGTCTTGTTCTCCAGTGACAGGGTCCACAGCGGCATTACCAGTAGCCGATGTAATGTGAGCTTGATGAACTTGCTGGTGTGTCGCCTGAGTTGTCTGATAGGCGGCTTGGGCGGAAGCTGTTACCATTCCAGCATATGGAGCAGCAGGTGCGGCAGAAGCAGCAGGAGCTTGTTGCTGTCCGTAGACACTAGCTTGTTGCCATCCTCCAACCTGGTATGGGTTTTGATTGGCTGCAGCCATTGCGGTAGGAGCACTCCATGATTGCTGAGCTGCATAACCTCCCTGAGTTTGAGCAGAGAACTGTGACTGCATAGAGAGCATGGAATCGTCCCGGAAGGGAGTGTTCGGCGGAATGTCACCGACTTTGATACGAATCAAATGCTTTGCATGTTCGATCTCGCGCTTGCCTCCTTTGATGACAAACACTTTTTCGTCAGCATTCACAGTATGCTCGCGTGACAGCTCACAATGAGCACCACTCTCCGAGTTAATCTGTTTGATAGTTTCTCCTCCTTTACCGATTACGAGACCACATTTAGCAGCAGGAACTGACATGTAGAACGGCTGAAAACGATGTGTGACCTGATTGTTTCTTACGTCCATCATACCTGTGAATCGTTGTTCATAATCATTCCACCGCCACCTCCTTGTTGCATGGTACTTTTTCGGACAAGCTCAGTTATCTTTTCAGTTGCTCGGTAGATCTGCTCACGAGTTCCAGTGATGACAGCACATCTCTCTGAAGCCTTCGGATCGTCATCTGGCTTGAACTGGATCTTCGTATTTGTTTCCATTGCCAAACGCTTGATGGTTTCTCCTTGTTTTCCAATGATGATTCCTACTGAGCTTCGTGGCACGACGACTTCTCCACGAGCAGGAGCTCCGGCGCCACCGCCAGCGGCTCCTCCGTGATGCATTTGGTAACCGCCTCCCCCGCCGACGTTTTCTCCGCCAGCGAGAACTTTAGCCACCAATTGTTTCGCGAGTTCAATCTGATGAGACTCGCCGGAGATACGGAGCGGTTTCGCCATGTCGCTTACGGCTTGGCTCTCTTGGATAAGAACGATCTTACACCCGCTCTGCTCCTGCAACATTCCAATTTTTTGCAACAAACTAAAAGCTAAATGAACCTGCAGCTGTCGGATGGTTTCTCCAGCTTTTCCGATGATGAGACCACAGCGGTTGGGCGGGATCGGAATCTCGATGGTGTTCTGAGAACGATTGAATCCTTGTGCCGGTCGCCCCGACTGAGCTCTCGAAACGACCTCGTTAATAAGGATCTTGGCAGCTTCCACATTAGCACGTGGACCTTCCAGATTCACGTGACGAACACCTGTCTCCGAAGAGTCTTGCGACATTTGAACACGGCATCCAGACTTGTTTTGGATCCCTTGAATTTCAGATCCTCCCCTTCCGATAACAATTCCGACCGCCGTTTCCGGGATCGGATACTTCTCAGACACGGTCGCATTGTCATCCATGTACGGATTGCCGAGAGTCACGTCCGATTCGTCAGCCAGCAGCCGCTTCGCCGGTGCGCCGTCTGAAAAAAACATCTATCAGGTTCACTAGAAGTTGATCGATCGACTAGCTTAACGATTATATGGAAAATTGTGAACCAAAAAAAAATAATCGTAATGCGTAAAGACTGAGCTGGAAAAGTGGAAAAGTTGGAAACAAACGACGAAAGAAATGCAGTTATGACATCAATTAAAGAAACACCGTACGGTCTTCATCGTCGCTTCGGTCCCTCTTGAGTGAAGTCGGTTGGGAGGTTAGCTGAACAAACGTTGAAAATAGTGAACTTTATTTTTCATAAATGAATCTCATTTAGGTCATCAAAATTACACGAAAGTGCAACAAAGAATATTTTTTAAAGTGACTGGCTGGCTAGGTTTCATGGAGCCAAAAATGAAGAAAAAGAAAAATTCAAGAATGTAACGATTTTCTTCTAAACAGCTGGCCAGAACATTAAAATTAATTGTAAGCATAAAATTCAATCCATATTTCAATGTATTAAAGCGAATATCAAATAGTAGGGAAAAGAGAGCGCCTTTCAAAGAAAATATCGATAAAATATGAGATTTTACAACAATGTCGATGAGTTCGGAACAAAAATAATTACCTGGGGATCAAATCTATCCATTTGGTTGGCGTTGTTGTTGTTTGCAGACGAAAGGAATATGCGTTGTCCTGGGAAACCGCGGCTCAATTTATTTTCGACTCGACGCGACCGCGACGCGGGCACGCTCCGCCGTCGATAGAGCGCACTTGCTGACCACCTCTCGGCGCGAGATTCAAACTTGAGTGTGTATACAACAGCAGAATTTCACAGCATAGTTTCTACCAGAGTTGTGATTTTCCGGCCCGGTGAAAAATTTTGCCCGGCCCGGCATTAAAAAATTTCCATTTTTTTCAAAAATTTTCACTTTTTTGATTATTCCTCCCTATTTTCACTAGTTAGTGAATAGTTATGTTCTAAAATAAGAAAGTTAAGTGAAAATAGCAGGTTTTCATGAAAAATCTACTAGAAATGTTTTTTTCGATTTTTCGAATTTCCAAGAAAGTATCGGGAAATGATGGGATGATGCACCACGTGCATGGCTCCTGTGTTCCCTCTCCCATGCGAGCACCAGAACGGGCGGACTCACTCGCCGAACCCTTCCCGGAGACTAGACAGTCAGCAATAACGACACGAACGGCGACCTCCCGAACAAGTGCTTCCCCGTCGTCATAGGCTCCTCCTCCGCCGCGAGCCAGTCCCACTCCCCAGCTCGACGGAGCACACCCACAGAGCCCCACACACCGCCCACTCGGCAAAAGACTACCGGCCAACACAGGAGCTCGCACGGACAGCAAACCCAGTCGTTTCCCGAGTGGACAATGTGTGGGGATGCAAGTGCGCTCTGCCGAGATGGGGCGCAGTAAAGGAAAGCGAACCTCCTCCATGCTGGAGAAGAGCGGGCTAGGTCCGCTCGGATCGGCCCATCGGAACATGCTGGCAAAATTATCAGTATGGCGATGCTTCTTATGGTCGCTACCCGGGGCTGGATCCTCCCCAAGCATGAGTTCCGGCGTTCCGAATGCGCCCGCCAAACGTCCCGATGCCCGTCATGAGAAAGGTGCCGTCTGTCCCCTCCGCGAACCGGGAGGGGGCTATCCCTTTTCGAAACGGGGGACAACTTTTGAGAGAGAAATTTTGTTATGAAATCAGAAGGAGAGAGGGTTATAGACTGGAGGGTCGATTGATGAGTTTAAATGAAGTCGTACCCCTTTTCATACCGCATCCTCAAGCAACGCCCCCTGTTAGCCACTAATTAAATCGTGGAGATGAGTATAGAAGGGGCGTGGCTAACAGACGGGGCGTGGCTTGAGGTTGCGGTATAAAAAGGGGTACGACTTCATTTAAACTCATCAATCGACCCTCTAGTCTAGTACCCTCTCTCCTTCTGATTTCATAACAAATTTCTCTCTCAAAAGTTGTCCCCCGTTTCGAAAAGGGATAGCCCCCTCCCGGTTCGCGGAGGGGGCAGACGGCACCTTTCTCATGACGGGCATCGGGACGTTTGGCGGGCGCACTCGGAACGCCGGAACTCATGCTTGGGGAGGATCCAGCCCCGGGTAGCGACCATAAGAAGCATCGCCATACTGATCATGTTGCCAGCATGTTCCGATGGGCCGATCCGAGCGGACCTAGCCCGCTCTTCTCCAGCCTGGAGGAGGTTCGCTTTCCTTTACTGCGCCCCATCTCGGCAGAGCGCACTTGCATCCCCACACATTGTCCACTCGGGAAACGACTGGGTTTGCTGTCCGTGCGAGCTCCTGTGTTGTCCGGTAGTCTTTTGCCGAGTGGGCGGTGTGTGGAGCTCTGTGGGTGTGCTCCGTCGAGCTGGGGAGTGGGACTGGCTCGCGGCGGAGGAGGAGCCTATGACGACGGGGAAGCACTTGTTCGGGAGGTCGCCGTTCGTGTCGTTATTGCTGACTGTCTAGTCTCCGTGCATGAGGGAAGGGTTCGGCGAGTGAGTCCGCCCGTTCTGGTGCTCGCATGGGAGAGGGAACACAGGAGCCATGCACGTGGTGCATCATCCCATCATTTCCCGATACTTCGTGGAAATTCGAAAAAACTATAGGAATTTTCATTTTTTCAGCAGTTCTCGTAGATTTTTCATGAAAACCTGCAACTTTGACCTAACTTTGTCATTTTAGAACATAACTATTCATCAACTAGTGACAATGGGACAAAAAGTTTAAACTTTAGAAAAAAACTTTCGAAAAAAGTCGAAATTTTTTCGATGCCGGGCCGAGCAAAATTTTTCACCGGGCCGGAAAATCACAACTCTGGCTTTGGATCACGTGATTTTGGGGTTCAGAAAAACCGTCCGACGTCTACCGGGGACTACCAGCTTCTTCCCGGATTACGGTCTCCGATCCGTGACTTCCGTCTTCCCTCCTGGCTAAATGACTTTTTTGAATTTGGCGGCGTCGGGGTGCTTCCTCAAATTCGCCGCGGCGCCGCAGGACTCGGTCGTGACTCATTTTTGATTTGAAGAAACGCTGGATCGCCGAGCGGGATCAGCCGGTTTTCTAGGTTCCCGGTTATAGTCCAAAAAGAAACCAGCTTTCCGTTTCCGGCGGAACTAGTAGTCTCACCGCCTCAGGGTCTGCGCCCATCGTTGAGAAAGCACGAGCAGTTCATCAAGGCCGAGCTAGAAAAGTTAAAAGCAAGCGGTGTCAGAGTGCCAGGAGCCCAGTTCAAATTAAAAATGGCTGTGAGGCCATTTTTAAGCGCAGCGAGATGGACAGTGACCTTCGTCAGATTATCATCACGTGAAGATCTCCGAAGCGAGGCAAGACTGGCAGTCTAGTGCATCCCCCTGCACGGCAGTATTTCAAAAAAAAACACTGAAAGAAGCAAAACAATCGAGAATCGCACCAACTTCAGAAAGCAAAATACGCTGGCGCATTTCTTGCGCAAGAGACCGTGCAAAGCTAGATTCCAATTCATCTGGAAAATTTGAAAAAGAGTTGATTCAATAATTGAAGATTGAGTGCGAAAGTTTTATTTTCAAATCAATTCGAAAGTGTTCAACGAACACTGACGTCTTATTACGTGGTTTGTTCATGATAACAATCAGTTGTTGTGTGCAAATCCGGCGTCTCGCTTTCCGTAGTATCCGTATCCGGCGTAAGCGGATCCGTATCCGTAGGCACCGTAAGCTCCTCCGAGACCGTATCCTCCGTAGTAGGACGGGTAGTAGGAGGAAGCGTATCCGTAGTACTGAGCCGATGTCTCTTGCACAATCGAGCACATGACGACGGCGAGCACGCAGAGGAGGCTGCAATTTCAGATGTCATCTCACGAGACACTCGCACCGAAACTCACAATTTGGCGTTCATTTTTAGTGGCGGAATTGCTTGGTTTCCCTCATCGAAACTTGGCTCTTTTGTAGTGTGCTCACTGTTTGCTCGTACTTTCTTTCCTACTCCTCCCGCTCATTTTTTTCATTTCTTTTTTATGATTCTCGGTAAACTGTCAATCTTTGGTGAGGCGATCAAAAACGAGAAAGAGCGAGACTCTCAGTACAGTTCGCAATGGTTCAGTTTGAAAAAAGATGTGAGTTGCCACTGAAGAAAAGTGACGAGCAAACAGAGTTCAGCAGTATAAAAGAACCGCCAAAGACAGAGAATGCAACAAATTCGCTTTGTCAATTCACTAAGAATGAACGCCAAATTGTGAGTTTCGGTGCGAGTGTCTCGTGAGATGACATCTGAAATTGCAGCCTCCTCTGCGTGCTCGCCGTCGTCATGTGCTCGATTGTGCAAGAGACATCGGCTCAGTACTACGGATACGCTTCCTCCTACTACCCGTCCTACTACGGAGGATACGGTCTCGGAGGAGCTTACGGTGCCTACGGATACGGATCCGCTTACGCCGGATACGGATACTACGGAAAACGAGACGCCGGATTCAACAACTGATTGTTATCATCAAAACTCTCGAATTGATTTGAAAATAAACGTGCGTATTCCGTTTCGCAGGACAACGCTTGCGATTCCGGACGAAACACCTCGTCTCCCATTCTCTGCAATTACAGTCCTTCCTGTTCGCAATTCAGCATATTGCGTTTCGCGACCTCCCATCCGACCGCATAAATAACCTTGCACCCCTCGTTTCTTCTTCTTCTTCTCGTCCCCCGTTCCTTTGTATTTGTGAGAACCAGTTTTTCGGCGAAGCACCGCCCAGATTATGATGACGTCAGCGCCGGATTTTGACGTCAGAAAACAGAGAAGAAGGTTTTGCAGAAGAGTCGTCTCGGTCGCCGGAAATCTTTTGGTTCGATGAAGTGAATCGGAAGAAGTCAAAAATCAGATCGGAAGACCTTGAGAAGCTCCCGCTGTGTTCGATGTTCCTATGACTAATTTGATTATTTTGGTTCTCTTCTTGTTGTTGTTGACCTCGAAATCGGCCGAAAAGCGATGGGATTATGAATGTGATTACTGTATTTTCGATCTGAATCAACGAGAGACCATTCCGTAAATCAACTCGCGTTCGTCAGTTTTAGGTGTCTTTTTGCATTCGATTCGAGGTCAAAACATCTTTTCGAATGTGTTCGGAAGGTATTTTATTACGGACCAAAACTGTTTTGAGACCACAATCATACTAAAATGTCAACCTGTACAGAGTATTACACTCCACTTTCAGACTTCAAGTTTCAGCCAAACAAAAGCAATCGGGCCGTTCCAGTCACGTTTTCGGATGAGAATCGACAGGGTTTCCCATTATCCGCAGTCCAATCTTCTTCTTTTTCTTCCGAAATGAAACATTTCCTGACGGTCAAGGCCAAAAAATGGGAAGAAAGCCGGGCGGAAGTTTTCGGGCAATGTCTGAGATAAACAGAAACGGGATGCATAATTGAAAGAAGAAGAAGAAGAGGATATCGCTGAAGTGTTGTCTTTGAAACGACGGCCGAAAGAGTTCGTGTTTTTCAGATTCCTCGAGAAGACACTCTCAATTCGAACTCATCGAGAAACAAAAAGTGCGAACATTCTCGTTCCATCCAAATTGACCTTTCTGTTGTTCATTTTCGCTTTCATATTCATAAAAACCTCGTCAAAAGACGAACAATAAGCATATGAAACCAAAAAAGGAAGGAAATCGCATTACTAATCTTCGCCCGCTGAGACTTTGAATGAGATTTTCGCGACAATTCGACATTTTCCCTAATCGCATCTGCTACTTCCTTCCTCTTTCCCCTGCTGACTTCCAAAAAACAACAGTGCCCTCTTCTGGTTACCGGCGGCCCGCCCCTCTTTTATGGCTGGCAGCATGGCAGGAATTGACCTTCCGTCGAGGAGTATAAAAGTCGGCGTCAGGTGTTCAGAAGACACCAACACATCTCCAGATGTTCGAAGAGAAGCTCCTCGTCGGCGTCGCCTCTTTGGCCTCGACTGTCGCCGTCATCGCGTGCCTCGTCGTGATCCCTTCTCTCTACAGCACCATCAATGAGGTGCATGAAGAGGTGACGACGTCTCCGATGAGAATCGACCCTACTCTCAGCACTTTCAGGTTCTCGATGGTGTGAAGATGTTCCGTGTGGAGACTGACGCCGCTTGGGTCGAGATGCTCGACGTGCAAGTCACCGTGTCCCCGCCATCCAAGCCGAAGGAGAACCCGTTCAACTCTGTCTTCCGCCAGAAGCGACACACATTCTCTGGACTCCCAGCCTGGTGCCAATGCGAGCCGACTAAGCCACGCTGTCCACCAGGACCACCAGGACCTCCAGGACGGCCGGGACAGCGGGGAACACCTGGATCCCCGGGACCACGTGGACAAGACAACCACCAAGTGCATGCTCCGATTCATTGCCCTCGCCAGCAGCCCGGATGTGTCAAGTGTCCGCCAGGAGCTCCAGGACCGGCTGGACCATCGGGACAAGCTGGAAGACCAGGGCCAGATGGCCGTCCCGGACAGCCAGGCAGAAAAGGAAACGACGGACGACCTGGACAGCCGGGGCCGCAAGGAAACGCGGGACAGCCAGGAAGAGACGGAGCGCCAGGGAAGCCGGGACAACCAGGAAAAGACGGAAGAAAGGGAAGAGGACTGCCAGGGCCAGTCGGAAGACCAGGACAAGCAGGGCGACAGGGAGCTCCGGGACAGCCGGGAAGACGCGGAGAGAACGGGTCCGACGGACAGCCGGGACCTTCCGGACGACCAGGACAGCCAGGAAACCGCGGATCCGACGGACACCCGGGAACCCCTGGAGGCCGCGGACTGCCGGGACCCGATGCCGCCTACTGCGCGTGCCCGCCAAGATCTTCGGTCTTCGTCAAGGCCAGACACTAGGAGCTCAATTCAATCCGATCTTTTCATTCTCATTCCTTCTTTACTATCCAACGTGTCTAATGAATGTGTATGCATTGAATATCTACGTATTTGTATTCGTTTCAGCACGAACTGAATAAGATTTGAAACTCTGAAAATAGTCCTGTCCAAAGATTCAGAAGTGGTTTCGTTTTTATGTCGGAAGTTGTTGAATTCGTCTCGGGACGCACTTCCAACAGTTTCTTTCCAAAAGTTGCAACCGTGATCACAGTCCAAGTACTCACGAGAATGGCTTTTTTGTGTCCTCTAGTCACCATCCTTCTTTTTTTCTTTCTCAAAATTCCTTCCTTTTCGAGAGAAACCGAAAAATTGGGAGAACCAGTCTTACTTCCCTTTCCTCTCCCAATTGGCAGTTCTTCTGCGAAATCGAAAGTGGTCATTGTCCCCGCAAGAAGTGCAGAAAAAAGTGTTCTCTTTTTCTCTTTCTTCTCCGTTTCTCTCTCTCTCCTTATCACTTTTGCGTCATCGAAACGGTTTCTCTTCTCAAATGAGACGGAGATCCAATTAGGTCACACACGGAAAGAAAAACGTTTACGGTGCAAAACGCGCGAGAGGAGAGAAAGAGAACGGAGACTGACGATGATAAGAGGAAAAAGATGGGGGCAGGCAGGCGCCGCCCATTTTGCGCCTGGTGCGGCGACCTTCTCCGGAAGACTATAAAAGGGAGGAGGGTGGTGTCGGAAGCATCATCTACACCGACTTCCCCTTCAAGGAGAAGACGTCAGGACTGAGAAAGAAGATGTTCGAGGAGAAGCTTCTGGTCGGCATCGCCTCTGTGGCCTCCACTCTCGCCGTGCTCGCTTGCGTCGTTGTCATTCCGGAGCTCTACTCGACCATCAACGACATCCACGATGAAGTGAGTATCCTTACCGATCCGTTTCTCAGTTCTGTTTTCAGGTTCTCGATGGTGTGAAGATGTTCCGTGTGGAGACTGACGCCGCTTGGGTCGAGATGCTCGACGTGCAAGTCACCGTGTCCCCGCCATCCAAGCCGAAGGAGAACCCGTTCAACTCTGTCTTCCGCCAGAAGCGACACACATTCTCTGGACTCCCAGCCTGGTGCCAATGCGAGCCGACTAAGCCACGCTGTCCACCCGGACCACCAGGACCTCCAGGACACCCTGGACAAAGGGGAGTCCCAGGAATCCCAGGACGTCGCGGACAAGACAACTACAACAGAATTGCTCCTCCAGCGTGCCCACAGCGTGCTCCAGGATGTGTCAAGTGCCCACCAGGAGCTCCAGGAGCTCCAGGACCAGTGGGACCAGCCGGAAGACCAGGACCAGACGGACGTCCAGGACAGCCAGGCTTCCGCGGAGCTGCTGGACACCCCGGGCAGCCAGGACCTCAGGGAAATGCTGGACAGCCAGGAAGAGATGGAAACCCGGGACAGCCAGGACACCCAGGAAAAGACGGACGTCGTGGTCACGGAGCCCCAGGAGCCCCGGGAAGGCCAGGCCAGCCAGGACGTCAAGGCGCTCCAGGACAGCCGGGACATCCGGGAGAGCAGGGACCACACGGACCGTGCGGACCAGCCGGACGACCAGGACAGCCAGGAAACCGCGGATCCGACGGACACCCGGGAGCCCCAGGAAACAACGGAATCCAGGGACCAGACGCGGCCTACTGCGCGTGCCCGGCCAGATCGGTCATGTTCCTCAAGCGTCATTAGGGATCTTGTCCGATTCTGTAGGAGTAATAAGAAATTCAGAAAACACTTGTCTGAGTCTAATAAAACATTCATTTTCTCTGTTTCAACTACACTTCACACCCTTTATCTTCCGATACCCGTCTTCGATCATCTGAGGTCCCTTCATGTTGTGAACTGCGAAGATCAGTGGTTTCCCTTTGAAGCACTTGAGTCGTTCCGGAATCAGTTCAATCACGTATCTGAGCAAGTGTCTCGACCAGTCGAAATGTTTGATTTTCAGAGCCTGGGCGATGACTCCAGTCCAGAATACATCCTGAAAAACGACGTTCGTAGTCTGGAGATTCGTCTCTTTCGTACCTCTATAATCCACTGTTTGTATTTCTTCGCCTCTTCCATCATTCTCGGAATAGCATTCTTGCCGATCAGGTATATCGGACCGTCGCAGTACCACGGAAAGACTTTCGGACCCCAAAGACTCTGCGGCACGTACCTGCAACGAGAACTCGAGTTCAGAACACGCCCGCAACTGATACCATCTGTGTTTCCTGACCCTCATCGGCGGCGCATTCTTCCATACGAGTCCACTGACACCGTCGACACTCGCCAGTTTCTTATCGCTCAGAGCGGCGAACATCCCGTCCGTATCGACTGCCATGTCATCGTCAATCTTCAGTTGGAAGTCCGCAGAGTCGCAGAACGCTCTCTTATAACTCAAGATGGCGTGCACTTTCAGAATCAGTAACTCGTACGATTCGTACAAGCTTGTCACTATTATATCGTCATATGTGTCAATTTCGTTTTGGAGAGCCGAGTTGAGAAATGTGTTGTTCACATTTGAGATGATGAACGAGACTTGTATTTGGCCGCTCTGAAGAATTTGCGTTTGGAAAGATGTAGGCAGTCGCTCAGTACCGCGAGATGCTCCGAATTGTTCGGATTCGCCCAAGTGTCCCTTATCGCTTGTCTCACATCAAAGTTTCCGGCGGTAGAGAGCACCGTGACTTGTAGTTTCGTTCTACTGAAACTTTGAAATCTGTGAAGGAAACCAGACACTTCTTGTTACTTTGTGCATTTTTTCTGGGGGATCGTCAAGAACTCGTAAGTGTGGTTGTGGTCTTTGAATTGAGCAGTGAAGCGCTGGAGATTCGAGCCGTTCCGCGGGGTTTCCCAGACTTGAAAGGCTGCCGATTCGGAGGGGGAGAAGCGGATTCTATCGATATTCAAGAACACACAAACATCTGAAAAGTGGCTGAACAGTGAGTCTACTTTGGAAAAGAAACTCACAGATAACGAGAGAAAACGCCAAGTATTTCCAAAGTCTTCTGCAAAGATTCATGCATGAATCTGAAACGATTCGATCAAGTTCTTGCAGGAGAAAGTGAGAGGAGGGGGACGAGAGTCAAGAAAACGAGTGAGTTCGCACGCCTTATTCGTGTTGCTAGGCACGGGAAGCAGCTCTTCGAAGGAAAAAGTGCGTCTCCGTTGGAAGCCCTCCGAAGACATTGCAGTCTTCTCTCTTCCCTCTCCTTCTTCTTCTTCTTCTTCTTCTTCGCACCTGAAGACGTGCGTCGAGAGACACAGACGCAAAGTGTTTGTTCGCGTGAAACAAACTTGCAAATAAAACGCATATCCGGGGGGCTAGAGTACTAACTAGAAGGGAAGAGAGGATGCGTGCACCTTCCACGGAATCCGACCTCATTGCGGGTGCGAAACTGAAACATAAAAACAAGAGAAAAAAAGAGAGAATTGAAACGTCGGATTTGGATAATCCGCTTTTTATAATATTGTGCGAACTTTATGAGTTTTGATGAAATCGGTTCGGAACTTGAAATCGATGAAAACAGAACACAGAGAGATTCCAGAGATTCCAGATTCATTTCGTATTTTCGGAGAAAACGACACAACCGGCTGAGATTCAGAAGGGTCCGAGAGATTCAAGACTGCAGTGCTTCGTGCTCCTCGTGGCCCGCTGCCTTCGGCGCCTCGTTCGGCACTCTCGACAGCTTCGCGAGGGGCGTCTCTCCGGTGTTGCTCTCCTCCGTTCCAACCGCCCAGCTCTTGTCGTTCTTTGCACAATAAAAGCAAAAAGGAATGAGAATCAGAAGAACGAGGAACACGAGACCACTGGAAAGTGAATAGTAGGTAGAAACGAAGCGAATGAAGTCGTCTTCTCACAGTTTTATGTAGTCTCCGATGGCGTGGCAGCAGTACATACCGCAGCATTCCACCATTTCTCCCGGACATCCGAAAAACAGTGAATCCGCAAAAGTACCGTTTGCGAACGTCACCTGAAAAAAACTATTTTTCTGGAAATGAGTCGAGTGAAAGGGAAAGTTTGCATGTTTCGTCACTTCGTATCGCTTTTCGAGTCTCCTAATTGGAACGATATCGAATTCGATACTTACATTTTGTAGCAATCCGTCGTCCTCTCCAAACTTGTACTCGCACAGAATGGGAAACTCGACGGGAGAGAGGTTCTCTCGAGCATACGAGCTGCTCCAGTAATAGAATCTGTTATCATATCTGCAATCTTTCCGTTTCTCGGAAGAACCAAAAAAAAAGACGCTCACGTGATGGGTTTGGCAATCGAGGCAATAATAAAAGATTGTGTGGGGCTGGAAGTGAAGATGCGAGCGGCAGATTGCGAGGAAAACAGAGCTGAGCGGAACGAAGCGGATCCGTACGAAGTGGACGGAGAGCTGCTGCCCCTGAAACCGCAGCTCCGAGCTCCGTCTCGTCTTCCGCAAAACTCACTTCTTCCAGCCCATCGCACCGCTTCTGAATCCGCCGAAGAAGTGGCTGCTGCCGTGCACAGTGCCCCTCCCTCCGCCTCGTCCGACTCCTGCTCTCGCTCCGCCGCCGCCTCTTCCGTCCACTGCTCCCCCGTCTTTGCCTTCAGAGTACAGAAAAACAATGGAAAGGAGCAGGAGGTGCATACAACGATTCTGAAGAAAAGGAGCCGAAAGTCCGCGTGAAGCTGAGCTGCGACGGAAAAGAAGATAATAAAGTTGACAGCGCATAGAAGTGGAAAATGGACAAATTTCCGATATCCATTACAGATGAATGAAAGAAAAACGAGGAGCAGAAGAAAGAAAACGAAGAAGAAGATTCTGAAGAGCAGTCTCACAGAGAGGGGGCTAGAGAAAAGGAGCGGGTGAGAAGAGAGAGAGAGAAAGAGAAAGAGAGAGAGAGAAAGAGAGAGAAAGAGAAAGAGAGAGAGAGAGAGAGAGAGAGAGAGAGAGAGAGAGAGAGAGAGAGAGAGAGAGAGAGAGAGAGAGAGAGAGAGAGAGAGAGAGAGAAGAGAGAAAGAGAGAGAGAGAGAGAGATGCTCAGACGTCCAGGACAAACACTGTTGGATTGTGAGAATTGATGTGATGGGGAGATTGACGAGCAAATCAGATATCTCTCCTCCCCAGTGTTCATTTCTTCATTTCTTTTCAGGCCAATCATCTTCGTACGCGAGAGCCAACCAAGTGACACTGTGAACAGAAAGTTCATTAGTTTAGGAAGAGCTCGATAAAGAAACAAATAAGGTTTCATTTCGAACAAAGCAACGCTGACGGGATGAATATAACTGAAGTAACAATTGCATGCATTGAAAAGACTATCCAGATGAGATTATGCTCTTTTGTCGTGGTAGACTTTTCCTCAGAAGCCAATGGATCCGACGAGAATCTTTTGTGCAGAAGCGAGTTGGGATCGCGGAGCAGTTTGGCTTCTTCTCGGATAAACATTCCGGTTCACGATCATTCCGCACACTTTCTCGACCTGCCCGAACTGCTTCACTGCTGCGTTCCTCCACGGACCGAACTCGCGGAAATCTTCGAAAGTGGCATCAGACTCTCCGTCCGCCCCTACTCCCAGAACATGCCAGTACCAGAGAAGCACTTCCGAACTGAGAGCACCCCATCCTCCAGTGATCTCGAGCCAGTCGTAAAATGACGTGTAGATTCCGACGATCATTCCGTAATCCTAAACAGTTTCGCTAGATTACCACACTCGGACCGAAACAACTCACTCTCACTGTCCGAACCATCTCTTGAATAAACTCGATTCGCTCAGGAATCGTCCCCTCCCAATTCGTCGGAGACGTCACTTGAATCCACATCGATCGCACGCCGACCCCGTTGTCGTGCAAGGTCTCATACACAAGACTCACTTGGTCCGCTGCGGATCTGCTAGAATTGATTTTCGGAGTGATGTACACTTCGCATCCGAGACCACTTTCGTACGCATTCGTGATTGTGTTCAGCACGTCTCGATCGAAATACCCGTCTCCGACTGGGTTGAACGCCCTCGCGAAGACGGACTTGTAGCCTTTCTCTCTCAAACAGTCCATGTCGCTCGGTGTCGTATGGAAGGCGACGTCCACAGAGTAGGCGTGCGTCGGCGAGTCTCTCTCTTCGTAGGGAATCTCTGGGGCGTCGTCGACTGTCGGAATGTTGTAGTCGGGAGTGATGAGAAGAGTCTCCGGCACAGACGCCTGGTAGATGCTCCAAGGATCCGGATGAGGAGTTCGTAATGTGGGAACAGAAATTACAAATGGAATGAGGAGAAGAAGGAGAAGAGCCATCGTGAGCAGAGTGTAGAAGGCCGTCTACGCCGTTCTTTTATAGTTGAGTTATCGACAACAAAGTTGTATTCTGGGTCGGCGTGTGGGAGGGAAAACAAGGTTTGATAAGAAACATTGAGTCACTGGGGACGGGAAAGAAAACCACTGAAGACGAGACAGTTCAGTGCGATGGAGCCGTAGAAGAATATGTGAGAAACGTATTGAGTCATTGAATTCGTGTATCTGTGTACGAAACGGCGAACCTCGTTAACACTGTCGTTCGAATGGACACTCCCTTTTCTTGTACACATTTCGTGACTATATATATTCTCGATTCAGAATGCCGAGTTCCGAAGGAAGTTCCGATGGTTTCCCGATTCGCTTCGCTTCACGTCATTCCGAGTTTCTCTAGTCTTTATCGTTCGAATTACTATTTATCATCTTCTCTTTTGAGAAACCTCTGTTGGCATTCCAATTTGACTAACACCCGCAGATTCGCATGATTTCATTCCTCTTATCAGCTGTCGATTCGTAGTACAAAAGGAGCCGAGCACACCGACTTTTTCATCTTTCTCCCGTTTCTCAATACTAATTTTTTTTGTTTTCAGCAGAAATGTTGAAACTTGTCGCCCTCACTTCCCTCTTCGTTTTGAGTTCTGCCGGAATCCTCCCTCGGCCGAAGTTCGAGACTCCCAACCTCGAAATCGAAAAGATCGAAGCAAAGCCTGTGTCAGGAATCATCGTCAACAACGATGCCTCCTATGGGAACGCTGTCGACTTTTCCGTTCCGACCACCTCCACCATCATGACCTGCTTGAAGAAGGCCAAGTACCAAGTGGTCTTCGTCCGAGGATTCGCCCCTGCCGGAGCCGGATCCTTCGACATGAATGCGGTCGGAACGATCCGCAACGCCTACTCGGCCGGACTCGGAATCGAAGTTTACATGACTCCGCAGCCGTCTTCCAACCTTCAGGGATACCAGCAGTTCGACATCCTCTACTCCGGTCTCACTAACAATGCCATCACCGTCCGCTCGGTTTGGATCCAGGTACATAATCATCATGTCTCGTCATTTGTCGATAAGACCACGGAAACTGTTATCAGTCACGTTTTCAAGCACAAAACCATGGTTTTCTGAACTGTTGCTCCGTTGCAGGTGACGTCTCCAGCCAACTGGCCACAAAACCCCACTGCCAACGTCAACTTCATCAACAGCATCATCTCTCGTGCCAAGCAGTACGGACTCACCGTCGGAATCTACACCAACCAATACGACTGGAGCCAGATCACCGGAAACTGGAGCGGTTTGAGCTCCGACATCCTCCTCTGGTACTGGAATGTTCTGGGAAGCGGGCCTTCTGGAGAAACCAAGGCCACCTTCGACGACTTCCGCGCATTCGGATCGTTCAAGAAGGCGTCAGTGAAGCAGTACGCTCAAGTGGAGTCTGTCTGTCAGATCGTCGTCAACCGTGACGTCTATGCCGTCGGAATCCCAGCGGCTGCTCCGAAGTCTGCTCACTTCTCCGTGCCGGCCGGTAACATCGTCGTCGGTGGATCTGTTCAGTTCTAACCATGTATACACTTTCCACGTCTGATCTCCCGCGAAATTCGGAAATAAACTTTTACCTTTCCAATCTATGTTGAGTTGAAGACGTTATCAAAAATTGGGACAACTTCAACACGTTTCCGTTTCTACAGATCGAGGTTGTCCGCTGCTTGACCGAATTTGTTTCCCAGATATTTAATTTTTATATGCGATGAATATCAGTTTCAAACAGTCAAACTAATGAAAACTTCCTTTCTCCTGTTGGACTCAGGTTTCGTTTTTTCAGAAGTTTCCGTCTTTTGCAGTCTGTAACAGGGTGTGCAACCGGTTACGTAACCGGTTGAAAAACCGGTTAAAAAACCGGTTACGTAACCGGTTGTAACCGGTTTTTTTTAACCGGTTACAACCGGTTACGTAACCGGTCAATTCAATGTTAAATTCGGAAACGTTGACGATTTTGTGTTACGAAACACATTGTTTACGCTTCTTTAAAGTGAATAAGTTTTTTGAAAACGCAAATTACCGTAAAACCTCTATTATAACGGCACCTCTATTAGAACGGCACCTCTAATAGAACGGCACCCCGAGGGGGTTCTCGAACAATTCAAGGGCACCCCCTATTAGAACGGCACCCCTAATACAACGGCACCCCCTTGCAACTCTGGTTATCTAGTTTCACTTTTCATTCAACGTGTTGTTTCCAAACGTAGAGAGCATTTTCCAGGGTAAAATTGAGAACTTTTAAGTAATTTTCCGGTTTTTCCGGGAAAAAAGTTCGGAAAGATTTCGGAAATCTGATTTTCCGAAAAATAATATCGGAAAATTTTCTCGCATTTCCGATTTTCCGAAAAACTTTCTCCGAGCAAACCTGGTGCGGAGCACCTCTAGTGGTGTTCCCGCTGAGCCCGGTTTAAGACAAAAATCTAAAAAATTGCGCTCGAACAATACAACGGCACCCTCTATTAGAACGGCACCCCTAATACAACGGCACCCCGAGGGGGCTCTTGAACAATACAACGGCATGCTCTTATAATAGAGGTTTTACGGTATGCGATAATTTGTTGCTTTCGTGTGATTTGTCGTCACGGTGTTTGCGGACTTCACGTTGCTAATGACCGGTTTGTAACCGGTTACAACCGGTTATGTAACCGGTTTATTTTTAACCGGTTACGTAACCGGTTACGTAACCGGTTGCACACCCTGGTCTGTAATTGATAAGCGAAACGCAAAACAACTTCTTTCACAAACCTCATGCTCGGACCAATCTCGGACCAATCTCGGTGCATCCAATCTCGGGACAATTCGTTCACAATTCTCTTCCGTCATCCGTTTCGAGTTGGCAACGCGTATCATGAAAAATCACTCGCTCCGGAGAAAATGGCTAGAACAAAACTTTTGAGAAGTTTTTTTTGCGTTTGAAAATAATTTATTCACTTAACATACAACAAAAAAACGAATTAGGCTCTAAACACAGACTTCGGAATTAGAATCCGATGGTTCCGCCGACGACAATCGAGTTTGGCGCAGCGATGAAGTCGTTCTTCTTGGCGGCGGCCGGAATTCCGACTGCGTAAACGTCGCGGTTGACGGTCAGCGAGCAGAGAGACTCGACCTGCGCGAACTGTTTCACGGACGCCTTCTTGAAGGGTCCGAAGGCGCGGAAGTCGTCGAAGGTGGCCGGCGTCTCTCCGGTGACTCCTCCTCCGAGGACGTGCCAGTACCAGAGCAGGATTTCGGAGCCCAAACTGCTCCAGTTTCCGGTAATCTGGCTCCAGTCGTATTGGTTGGTGTAAATTCCGACGGTGAGTCCGTACTGCTTGGCACGAGAGATGATGCTGTTGATGAAGTTGACGTTCGAAGTGGACGATTTCAACCAGTTGGCTGGGGAAGTGACCTGCAAACCGAGAAAAGTTAGTTTCAAACTCCTATTTCATCTTATCAATTTTGTCGGTCTCTCGACCAACATTCGAAGTAGAAGAGCCGGCGATAAGAGTTTGAGTGCACTAGAGTGTAAGCCGAACTGACCTGAATCCAAACCGATCGGACAGTGATTCCGTTGCTCGTCAGACCGTTGTACAGCAAGTCGAATTGTTGGTATCCCTGGAGAGCGGAAGACGGCTGCGGAGTCATGTAAACTTCGATTCCGAGTCCGGCCGAGTAGGCGTTTCTGATGGTCGTCACAGAGTTGGCGTCGAAGACTCCGGAGCCGGTCGGGGCGAACGCACGGACGAAGATGGCCGAGTACTTGGCAGTCTTGAGGCAGTTCATCATGGAAAGGGTAGTCGGGACGGAGAAGTCGACGGCGTACGCGTACGTGGCATCATTGTTGACGACTTCAGGAGCAGGCTTCGCTTCGACGCTCTCGAATGCGATGTCAGAAACCTCGTCATTCGGAAGAGGAACGACTCGGTTCGAATCGACATCTTGTGGCCGGGCAGCAGCCAAAACGAAGAGGGAGGCGAGAGCGACAAGCTTGAGCATTTCTGAAATGAAAAGAGTTGGTCGAGCAGAGGGGGTGGAAGAAACGAATGAAAGTGATGGATGGCGGCTCGTTTAAGTAGAGATGGACGGCAAGTGATAAGGGCGATCAACGAGAAAGTGACGAGTCGCAGGAATCGATTAAGGGCGAGCGAGTTAGTCAGAGCGAAATGTCAAACAGATGGCGGCAGCAGCAGCAGCAGCAGCGGTTGATAATGGAACCAGACTACACTGATTGGAAAGGGGATGACGTTGGCTGAAAACTGCTTCCGGTGTGTATTCACAGTTGGGATTTCTGGGTGGTAATGCTGAAAAGTTTTAGAATGCCTTGCTTGGTTTTAAGTGTACCCGGTCATGGTAGATCATTCCACGTCACAAATGAATGTGTCTAGAAACGGTACAATATTCCACGTCAGAAATAAACGTTCCTGGTCATGGTAGATCATTCCACGTCAGAAATGCATGTGCCCGGCCATGGTACGAAATGCCACGTCACAAATGAATGTGTCTGGGAACGGTACATCGTTCCACGTCAGAATCCAATGTGCCCGGCCTTGATAGTTCGCGCAATCATTTCGGTATGCCATCAGAATGGTTCCCTGATCGATTGAATCTCTTCTCGTTGAATCGAGTTTCGCTTGTTTTCACATCGCTCGTCCATTCAATTCATTTTGCGTCCTCCACTTTTCAATGAAATATTCAGTGCTCTTCCACAAAACATTCCGTCATTGTCACATTTCGGCTCTCCGAAAAAGAAAGTGGGCGCGCTCTCCTTCCCTTTCACAACAATGCACGTCCCGTTTGCCACTTCACCAAACTTTTTTCCCTTCTCTGGAAAAGACGACGTCTTCTTTCCTTCTCTTCTCCGTCAGGCCAGTCAAAAAAAGAAGCGCTCGTTCCACACACTCAAATGAGTTTTCTCGCGGAAAGAAGGCAAATTAAAAGAAGAAGACGGCGAAGGGCGGGAAAGAAGAAGTCGGTGCACTTGGACTTGTGACTGACACCCACGACCTCAAAAATCAGACGTCTTCACTGGAAAAGAAGAAGACGTCAACGGAAGAAGAAGAAGAAGAAGAGGCGCCTCCTACGGTATCGCCCTTTTTTTTTCACCTCCTCTCCTTTCACTTCTTCTTCTTTTCACAATGCTCCGGCACGTCTTCGTCATCAACGATGCGAGAGAAAAAAAAAACGCATTCATAATAACAGCGAGACTTCCGGCCGCACTCGTATTATTTCCGGCGCATTCGTCCATTTCGTCCGCTCCACGAAAAACTCTCGTTTCTCCTTTTTCCCCTCTCGTGTCTTTCTGTTTTATGTGTCCGATGGTTTCGCCGCGCTCTTTTTACGAGTCCTTCTTTCCTCTCTTGTTCTCGTTCTCGATAATCCGTGAATGGGAATCTTGCGAAACTCCGGCTGACTTCTTCGAGAAATGCGTGCGAGTTCTCTCAAACGCCCTTCTGAAACAACACCCACGCTTCGATCGGAATCAGTTCCTCTTCGATTCATCTTCGCTTTTCCTCCCACGATGATTCTTTCTTCCGAACTACTCTTCGTCGCTCGGGTTCTCCTCGAACAACTCGATCTTCTGCCTGCTTCTCGGCAGCACAGGAAGCTCTTCTCCTCCCCGCCTTCCTTCCGAAACGTCAATCCATCACGCTCTAGTCGTTGACCTCGTTCCCGTCCGTATCCATGACGTCTTCTTCTCTTCCGCCGTCTTGCGGCGACCGGCCTAGCGCGGCTCAAATGCACACTTCTGCTCTCTTCTTTCTAATCCCCCGGAGCTAGTTGAAAAAGAAAACGAAGAGAACGTCTTCTGCTCGACAGCTCGGCGGCTCTAAGACGAAGAAAAGACGACGAAGTGAGCAAGGGAAAAGGAAACGAGGCCCCGCGCGCAAACGCATCGATCGGGAGCTCGCCGCATTGAGAAGAAGAAGAAGAAGAGAGCAAGCGACGGGGGGCTCCGCGAGCACATACACACATGGGCTCTCTCCCTCCCCGGAGCACACACAAATGCACACAGCCGCCCAATCCAGGAAAGGAGTATTGCGAAACGGGCCCTGCTCCCATCGGTCTCCCCTTTGTCTTCCCTCCTCCCACGTGTCATCCTCCGCCTTTTCGTCGTCGAAATATCCAATTTCCGCGCTTGTCACCCGTCAACCTTTCTTGTTATTCTTCATCCGTTATGCCTCTTTCAACCCTTATTTTCTCATTCCACTCTTGTTTTCCCCCCTCCGGGCGGTCTGTTTTCCCGGTCAGTTCCTGCTCTTTTGCTACCCTCCAATTCCCATCGGCGATCCATTTCACACCTGAACGAGCACACGTTTTTCGGACCAAAAGTGAGTCATTTATGGCCGAATTCTCATGTTTTATGCAACATTTCTCAACTCTGCCACGTCATTTCATACGCTCGCAAACGAACCGAATTGTCATTTCGGAGTGTTTTTTTTTTGCGCGAATCACGATGAGATTGTCCCGATGTAACACATCCTTCTGAATCTTTGACGTCATCTGAAAGAAGAGCTTGAGCTACTCACAGACGAAGAACGCCTTCAGAAGTGCACGACGACGTCATCAGCCTGCCACGTCGCTCGACGGCTTCGCTTTCCCAGCCATTCCCATTCTTTCCGACCATTTATTTCCCATTGCCCGTCGCCTCCTTCTCCTCGAAATTCCGTTTTCTTTCGATTCCTTCACTCCTTTTTCATCCATCAAATGCAGCAAAAAGTGAATGAAACGAAGAGGGAATCGAATGAAAAATGGCCGTGTTTTCCAATTTTCCCACTTTCCTCCTGTCTATAATTGAGTTATGATTTTCCGTTTTCTTCGGAATTCCCTCTTCAACTTTCTTCTTTCTCTCGTTTCCATTTCACCTGGCTCTGGAGCCGTCAACTAGAAAATATGAAAATAATCAAGTTTTTCTCTTTCTCGCGCAAGATTCTATTTCGAATCGGAATGCTGTTATAGTTGTGAAGAAGATGACGTGGCACAAGAAGAAGAAGAAGAATCATGAATTCAGAAGACGTTCAGAAGACGCATCTCGAGTGCCTTCGTTATTAGTTTCATTGAGATGCGTTTCTCAGAACCTCTCTTTATGTCTAGATCTTCTTGCCCCGTCACAGTTTTTCTTTCCGATGATTCGGAGAGAGAGAGAGAGAGAGAGAGAGAGAGAGAGAGAGAGAGAGAGAGAGAGAGAGAGAGAGAGAGAGAGAGAGAGAGAGAGAGAGAGAGAGAGAGAGAGAGAGAGAGAGAGAGAGAGAGAGAGAGAGAGAGAGAGCTCGTCGAGTCGTTTTTTCGAAACAAAAAGAACGCGGTCGGGCTCATCGCTCGGAATCCGATTCAACACGTCACTCGACGCCTTCGTAATCCTCTCGCCACGTCATCGCACGCCTTCTTTTTTTTATCTCCAGATTCCCCGCAGTTTCATCGCTTCGATTCCCTCAGGCCCGTTTCTTGTGTCAAAAGTGACATTTCTGCGAGATTTCCAAAAAATGTTCTTCCTCCTTTCTCTTTTTTCTTCTTCTCGTTTTCTTTTTCTTGTTTTCTCTTTCTTGAAAAGAAGATCGCATCTTTCGCAAAGTTTTGTTTTTTTTCTTGCTTTCTGAGCCCATTCCATCCATTCGAAAAAAGGCTTCATTGCCTTTTTCGCCGTCTTTCCTTGCTCTCAGAGCATCTCCAAGTTGCAAAACTTTCGAAAAAAGGAGGGAGCTTGAAGGAATTGGCGAAGTTTTCGACCGGAAGTGGCTCCCAAACGCACGGCGTTTCCAAATAATTGGCCTTCTCCAAACTTCCACTTTCTGCCCGAAGACGAAATGCGTTGCGGACGCGTCGCGGTCGATTTCTTCGCCTCCTCCCGAGCCAAAGCTCAGAGAGATTGCATAAGATGAAGTGGTTCTCGTCACTCGGAGTTCTCACGTCTTCTGAATCGGGACCAGCTGACAGGTGCCTTCGCGGCCCGTTTCCTTCCGTTTCCACTTGTTATTCTCTCACTTTCTTCTAAAAAACACATTATCGCGAAGGGGAGAGCGGGGGAAAATACAAATTTATGAGTAGATTAGCATAATCCGTGGGCCGCTCTCACTTATTCTAATCCCCTCTTCTTCTTCTCCCCCTACTTGCTCCGCGAGCCCATCGACTTCTTTTGCTTCTAACGCCTTCTTCTTCTTGCTCTCGATTCATTTCAATTCCAGCTTTTTTTTCCAGGGTCGAATCTCCGAACGAGTTCAAAATGCCGGGCGACGACGACATTCCAGAGTCTCTCGAGGCGATTAACTTGAAGATGAATGCGACGACGGATGACGTGAGTCGGGGGGGGGGGAACAACAAGAGAATTCCGAATTACCTCGATGGTCATCACAAAAGAAAAGAGAGGGTGTGGGAAAGAAAAGCGAAGGCTTATTCATACATTCGGGATGTGATGGAATACCAGATGCGAGGGTTTCGCTGCGGGAAAGAAAAAACGAAGAACAATGGTTTTGCCACGTCACGCAATGGTTTTCGAAGCGGAAAACGAAAAGAAGGGAACTTGTTGAAGGAGGGAAGAGAAGAGCGTCGGAGTTCTCGTCTCTCCAACTTCTCGAGAACCAAAAGAATCACAAATCATTGCGACACGATAATGGCAGATACCTTCCGTGCCACCCTTCGCGTGCAGCAACCTCCTCTCTCTCTCGTTTCGCAGAACAGTTTCCTGCTGCTCAGAAGCTCTTGGCTCTTGTGCTCCGCGAGCCCCCAAAACAGGTGGTTCGTGTGAGGGCGCCACTCGATTCGATTTGTCCCGGAGACAGCAGCGACGGCAAACGAACCAATTTCTCGTCTCCCCTCGATTCCCCCCCTCGAATCGAATCAGTGTTCCTGCCTCCTCCTCCTCCTCTCCCAGTCGGTTCCTGTTTTCCTGATTGAGTGGTCCATCGTGCTTTCTGCTCCCAAAATCTGGGTTCTTCGTTCGCGTTTTCAGACCCGTTTCCCCCCTCTCATAAAAAGTGATGATGTGGTTGTTGGAAGCGAGAAGAGTACTCCCCTTCTCCTTCTTCTTCTCCTTCTTCTCCTCCTTCTGCACCACATGCATACATGTACATATACATCCCCCGACTCTTCTCCATCTTCTTTCTTTTTTCTGCCTCCCGAATAAATTGAAAATTCGCATGTCATTCGCTAATTTTTCGCGGCTCTCCGGCCGAGCCCTTCTTCATTTGGCCCTCTCTTCTCATTCATTTTCTCTTCTTTTCTCTCGTTGTTTCCAAACCAGAACCTTCGAAATTCTACCCATCGGCCCCCGTTTTCTGCTCCGTTCTTGGCCGATTCTTCTGAAAATCCGTCGGCAATTCGATGTCTGTTGCTTCCCTTCACGACTTATTTCCCTGTAATTCCCTGTAATTCCCGAAACGCGTGACACAAAGCTTGCCCACAAACGTCTCGAATTTCGCATAATTTCTGAGGCTTTCCCACTCGAGAAGTCTTCCAAAGTTCTTCGGAATCTCACTTTCTGTTCAATCAGGTCTCTCTTGTGTGCTCCAAATTTGATTGGAGCTCTCCAAAATTGAGAATGATAGAGTCGGTTTTTTGGAAGAACTCAATTCGATTCCGAAAACTCGATGACCGAGAAGCCTTCGAGAATTCGGCCACGGCCACTTTCCCCATTGTGTATGTGCATTTGTAACGGAAAACAGACATATCCATTACATGCACATCTGGACGACTCCTCCACAAACACATCCTTCATTTCTTTCCAGCTTCTGCTTCTTTCCTCCGTCCATTCATCACTTTTCTCTCTCCCGAGTCAATTAGTTCAACGTGATGATGAGCTCTCTCGAAAATTCGAAAATTCGTTCGTGAAATTCGGGAAGTTTTACGACGAAATACGGCTTCCACACAGTGCAGCCGGGAAGCCCTTTTCAGTGCGAGTGCCTCCTCCACTCATCTCCTTTTTCGACGAGTGCCTCCGAAATTCTCGTCGCGTGACTCGGCGTCTGGAAGTGTTTTTTGGAGGAGTGACGGACGATTCTTTGCATTTCTGAGCCCTCCCTTCCGAGCAGCCACGTCACTCGGCATGGATCGATTCCGGAAGAGTATTCACATGATTTTCAATAGCCACTCTAATTGTGAAGCATATTCCGAGGGTCTCCGAGATCATATTCCCCCGCCGCCGCCGCCGTTTTATAGTCATTTCCCTCTCAAACCGAGCCTTTCTACCCCACGTTCTCCCACATTTGTTTTCGTTGTTAGCAGTTTGCCTCTAGGTGATTCTTCCACAATTAGCCGCCAAGTCTTGAGAGACTCGAAGCGGCGGCCTCCGGTTTTGATTGATTGTTTCGGGCTGTTCCTCCTCTTCTGTAGTACACCCGAACGTCCCCAGAGTCCCCCGTCTCGCTCGCTTTTCTCCGGGATCCGTGAGTCTCATTCAGAATGCATGTCCGTTTTCCATTTACGCGAGAGCATGGCCCGATCTCCCTCCTATTCGAGTTGTTTTATTCGTCCGCCTTCCTACCACATTTACCACTTTTCTTCTTCTTCATCGTCGCAAAAAGTGAATTCTCTTTTCCGACAGCATTTCCAATTTCGCTTCGTCCAGATGGGACACCGTTTTCTGTTGAACCTTTCAAACATATTGAAGGCAGAGAGAAGGAAGTGGGGATTGTTGACTTGAGGAGAGATTGGAAATGCATATTACTATGCCTACGGCTATGACTTCCTTTCACTTCTCCTCGCATCTTCCCTCCAGAGGTTCCCTTCCCTTCCTGAACCCGGCCCCTGATTGTGCCAACCCTTATGATCTGCCTGTTCATCACTTCCTTGTTTTCCATACCATTCTCCATGGAGCCGATGAGCTCGATGAGTCTCGCGTGCTCCGCGAGCTCACTGCTCATTTTTCCGCTAATGTTTGCTGTTCACCCACCGGGTGTTTCTCGCTTCCAAAGCAAAGATGTTTAGTCGATTCGTCGTCCGGATTCCCATTCCTATCGAGTTTCTCTGCTCCGTCCCAACGTCATTGTTCTTCGTCTCGACGTGCTCCGTCAACTGTGAAATTGTTGTCATTTCATTTCGGTCCTCTGAAATTTGATTTATGAGTCCTTGGAAGCGGCCACCACTCTTCTCCATTCGTTTCGGTCCGCAATTGCAACTTCTAGGTTCGCAATCCTCTCCCGGCAAGCGTTGCTTGTCACTTTCTCCTCGGCCGGTTCCCACCCGCAACCTGACTCACGGGGATGTCGGCTCGGCGCGGCGCTCCCGGCGGCCATCGGCATCCCCGTCCGTACGCCGTCGAGCCAACGGTCGACATAAACGGACTCGTGTTGCCGGCTGACATGAGCGACGAGTTGAAGGGTTTGAATGTGGGCATTGACGAGAAGACCATCGAGGTAACACCGGAAAAGAGGCACCTAGGCCGGGTCTCGTTCTGAACTGGATGTTTTCAGTCGCTCGAGTCGACGCGTCGTATGCTGGCTCTCTGCGAGGAGAGCAAAGAGGCCGGAATCAAGACTCTCGTCATGCTCGACGACCAAGGAGGTGAGACGCTCGTAGCGCTTCGCTTCGTTACCCAGTCTTTGTTTCAGAGCAACTCGAGCGTTGCGAAGGAGCTCTCGACACCATCAACCAGGACATGAAGGAGGCGGAAGACCATCTGAAGGGAATGGAGAAGTGCTGCGGACTGTGCGTCCTTCCGTGGAACAAGACGGACGACTTCGAGAAGAACTCGGAGTACGCGAAGGCGTGGAAGAAGGACGACGACGGAGGAGTGATCTCCGACCAGCCGAGGATCACTGTCGGAGACCCGACAATGGGACCGCAGGGAGGATACATCACCAAGTGAGTCACTTCGGACGAGACAGCAGGAAACGCGGGCTTTCAGGATCACGAACGACGCTCGAGAGGACGAGATGGACGAGAACATTCAGCAAGTGTCGACGATGGTCGGAAACCTGCGCAACATGGCGATCGACATGAGTACGGAGGTGTCGAACCAGAACAGACAGCTCGACAGAATCCACGACAAGGCCAGTGATTCGTCCTCGCTCTCCCCTCTGACTCGCTCGTTTTCAGGCTCAATCGAACGAGGTCCGTGTCGAGTCGGCCAACAAACGCGCGAAGAATCTCATCACGAAATAAGGAGAAGGAGGAGGAGGTGGAGGCGTTCAGTGCTTCTCCGAGTCTCTCTCTCTTTCTCTCTCTTTCTCTCTCTCTCACTCTCTCATTCCATTTTCTCTCCCAGTAATTTTCTACGCTTTGGACCATTTAGAGAAAAGAGCTGCATTTCTCTCTCTCTCTCCCCTTTCCTTCTTCACAAATTCTCAACTTTCTTCTATAAACTTTCCCCCTGCAATTCCAATTTCTAGATGAAATACTTGGTAGTTAAGACACGCATTCTCGTTCGATTCCCCTCTTTTCTGAAATGCTTGAGAGATGATCTGATATTGAAACGAATTTGAACAAACTTTACTGACGAATAAATAAATTATTGGAAAAAGATGATAAGTCTGTTTGTAGAGAAAAAGAATTCGCGAGGAGTGAAGACTCAAAATGATCGGTCAAGTTAGTGCTGGTGGGAGTAGGTGTCCGACAGAGACGAAATCTCTGAGCGGACGGGGTTTGGAACCACGAGGGAACTGGGATTTGGCACCACGAGGGCACCGGGTGACCGCTAAGAAGTGTGACCTTCGAAGCAGTCGCTTCTTCATTCAAGAATGGAGAAGTTTTCGATAACCCACCAGCTCCGGACCGATCGATAAAGCCGTTTAGGGTGTGTCATTATATACCCGGTGTTAATTGAGCGGCCGACATTTCACGGGAAACGCGCACTTCAATTCGAGGCTGACTTGGTGGATTGTGGCGACGGGCGGACGTGCAAGTGAGTCCGAAGTTCGAACCCAGCTGATACAAAAGCTGATGCTTCCATGCGATCTTTGCGTCCTGAACGAGAAGAAGAAGAAGAAATTCTTTTCGGATTGATTGAAAGGTGTAATTTGTGTCTGTAATTGCAGGTGGAAAACGAAGGAATATGTGAGAAAACTGACGCGATAGCATCAGAAATCTCTTTTTTATGTCTGCGAACCCAGCTTTCGCCATTTTTTCTCCGCGATTCGATTATTTCTGTGTTGAAGATGTTGGATTCCTCGCGGGAAATAGTGGAGCACTTGGTGCGAACCATCATGGGAACTTCCGGTTTTTGCTCTCTTTTCATCAACTCCATCGGCCTCTATCTCATCTTTTTTCATCACGGAACGATGGACGACTATCGATACTACTTGCTCTATTTCCAGGCTTGAACCAAAAAGTGTCGGAAGTACGAAAAGAAGTCCCGATTTCAGACGATTCTTCTCATTTTCGACGTTTACTTCTCGATTCTCATGGTTCCGATTCCTTTGTTTCCGATAATCGGAGGGTATTCGATTGGTGTTCTCACTACCTTCTTCGGTGTTTCCACACACAATCAAATGGTTTTCCTTTCTGAATACACCTACGTCTTCTGAATTGTTTTGTTGAAGGTGTTTGCATTGTGGTGCGTCGGGAACACGAACACGTGCATTTTCTTAAGCCTTCTGAGGAGACATCAGGTCGTCGCAGCCATCGAACAGGTCAGCTTGTCGCGAGAGTGCGAGGAGACGTCAGAGGGGGTTTGCAGAAGAACGTGCTGCCGTCGCAGATGGTCACTTTCTCGAGAACTTCCTCCAACCTCCTTCCCTTCGTCGGCACTGTCGCCTTCGCTCTCTCAGAACCATCGGAAGCCCAGAGGCTCGAGATCCTCAACACGGCAAGTTTCCCTCCGTTCCTCTGTGACGTTCCCCAATTCAGAAGTACTTTCTGGTGTCAGAATGGCTTGTTCGCATACCCGGAATAGCCATTTACGACCTCGATTTCTCGCTGAACCCCTCGTTCTTCCTGCTCACTTTCGCAATAATGTCTGGAAGTCTCGCCATTTTCTTCGCCTACGTGGTTCTTTACTCTCAAATGTATTCGATGCTGAAGTCGATCAGGACAAGAATCTCGAACAGAAACTACCAGAGGCACTCGATGGCAGTCATCAGCACCGTCATGCAGGTGAGAAGGGTGGCGAACGAGACGCCAGCCGACGTCTTCTTCCCAGAACCTCGTCTTTGTTCTCTTCTTCGTGTCTCCCATCTGCTTCCTCGCAATCGTCATCTACTCGGGAGCCGACGCTTCAGGTGCCCCTTCCCGCTCGAATAGAAGACCCCTGTATGTCTTTGCAGTCGCGTGCATCGTCATGGTTTGTGTCACTTCTCTGCATTCCTCCGCGAACACCCTCGTTATGTTCTTCACTTTCCCGTCGTTCCGAAAGGCCATCGCCCGGATTCCCGTCCGAATCTGCGGAAACCAACAGGTCTCGCACTCTCCGCCACTTCCAGAAAGGGCTTCTGATTCCAGCAAGTGTCGCCAGTCAACAACGTCAGCAGTAGGACCGTCCAAAGAATCAAGACGACAGTGTGAAAGGTTCATTCTGCGCAACAACTCAAAAGTAACTTTTGTACATCTCGGGATCCGACACGTGTACTCGGAAGAAATCGAATATCCGAACAATGTCCATGAAGTTCTGCCGTTCGAAGTGGATCTTCTGAAGTCAACTGTCCTCGATCCATAAACATATATCGATTCTACCTGTGCGGCGTTGATGATGTTCATTATTTTGATGAGTCTCGATGCGTAGTTCGGCAGCTTCAGTTCTGCGATGTAGTAGAGGTGCAGCTCGTTGGCGAGCGCCTCCTGCTCGGATTCGCTCGCTTTGAGCACTTCACCCTGCAGCTCCTTCCCTGAATCCTTTTCTTTCTCGCTTCTTTCTTTTCTATCTCACCCGCCACGTGCCACGACAGCTGAGCCAGCATAAAAGCCGTCTCCACGGAGGTCAGCTCGAGTTCCACGAGCGGTCTGCCGACCTCCTCCATCATTCGACTGTTGAACGTCTCCATGAAGCTGAAAGCGCGTCGAGTCAGTGTCTTCCCGCCCGGCCACTCACTACTTCATCCCCTCCGCCTTCTTGTAGATGAACGACGCGCAGTCGACCCGAACCTTGTTCACGTAGGCGGCGACTCCCGGGATCAGGGTCACTATCTGGTCTTCGTACATCCGTTTCCCGAAGATCTGAGCAGTCGACGCGTACCGTTCGAGCCGCTTCCACTGGACCCAGATCGACTTGAGCATCTGCATCTGATCCTCATTCCGTAACGATCGGAAAGGATCGGAGTGCATCAGAAACTTTGTGATCGACTTTATCTGGTCGTTTCCAGTCATCAGGATTTCCTGCATTGATATCGACTGCACGAACTGAAACTGCACCCTTTCCGATTCTTCTGAATATTCAACTCACCTTGATGACGTTGCTGTGATGAATCTGTCTGTACTCGATGAGTGCGTGCTCCATTCTCCGCAACGTGCTCAACTGAGTGACGTCATCAGAAGGCGTGAAGTCGTCGAGCACAGAAGTGATGTTGTTGAGGAGCCCCGTGATGTCCAACTTCACGATCGGCTCCCCTTTCTCGTCCGTTTGCACCTCATAAGTCACATCTTTCGTCTGCCGAACGCATACATCTCTGACGACTTCCGGGGAGCTCGGATCCGACGGAGGGTCCGGACTCTTCACTTTCGGAGAAGCCTTCTTCGTGTAGTTCACTGCCGAATCGTAATTGTACTTCACATCTGAAACAATCGATTGATCGCGAGCATTTCGGGTAGGACGACAACAGTACTTTCAGGCGTCATTCCACTGCTAAGACACTTTTTGTACCGACAGAACCTGCACGAGTATCTGTCTTCGTTGTTCGTCGCGCATTGCTCGTTCTTCAGTCGACACGAATACTTTTTGCCGAGAACTGTCGTTCTTCTAAACAGAACGGGAGTTGACGGGGAGAAGAGGGGCGACTGACCGGAAGAAAGCGGCACACGCTCTGCAGGACGGCACTCCGAAGTGGACGCCGTGGGCACGTTCGCAGCAGATTTGGCAGGTCACAGAGGAAGAGCAGGGCTCCTGGAGCATCTTTAAAAAGGGAAAGGTCAGGTGGGCCGCGGGTAGACAATGTGTCTTGTGCTCTCCAGTTGGTTTGATGACGACGACCGCCACATTTGATAAGATACTACGCCGTGCTCCGCGCTCTGATCGATACTGTGATCTGTAACAGAGCAAACACTCCTTCTTCACTCGCTTCTATTAGCTGATCGTTGTTTGTCTCGCGACAGGTCAGTCTCCAGTTAGAATTGCCAACGAGTGGATCGCTTATTTCAGAGTTGTGATTTTCCGGCCCGGCCCGGCCCGGGTCGGCCCGGCGGGCCGGGCCGGGCTGGTGAAAAATTTTGCTTGGCCCGGCCCGGCCCGGTCGGCCCGGCATTGAAAAAATTTCAATTTTTTTTCAAAATTTTTTACTTTTTTGATTATTTCTACCTATTTTCACTAGTTAGTGAATAGTTATGTTCTAAAATGAGAAAGTTAAGTCAAAATGGCAGGTTTTCATGAAAAATCTACGAGGAATACTGAAAAAATGAAAATTCCTATAGCTTGAGATCGGCCCGGGCCGGGCCGGTGAAATTACAATGTCGGCCCGGCCCGGACCGACCCGTAACAACTCTGGTTTATTTGAGTTCCCGCTGAAAATCGTGAAAAGTACGGTACGACAACATGTGCAAGGCACCATATTTGACGCGCGAGCTTGTTCTCGTTTTTACCAAACTTTCTGCACCGGTCTGTTCCTAGGTGCACCTATTTTCCCCGCACGTTCAAAAAATTTTTTTTCTTTTCGCTTTCTTTTTCTTATCAGTAATCTTTATACGATTCGCATAAACTCTTTGACATTTCCTTATCACTTAATGGATGACGTTAATCGAAATCGCAACATTTAGGCCAAATGTGATGAGTTGATTTCATAACTGGACTAACAGAAAAATTATGCAAAGTCGATCAAGTCGAAAACTAGAACCGATTAACATTGTAAAAAAAATATTGTGAACATGATTTGAAAGAATATGTGAATTACACATACACAGCACCACTTCGTTGTTTGATAGAATTGCAACATTTCGATGCAACTAATATTTCCCGCATTTTTTATTTGCGATCGTGATTCACATGCTGATCGAGGTCGCTCAGTTATCAGTACCCTCTTGTTTGCTCCAAAAGTTCTAAAGAGATTGCTAGCGGCCAAGAGATCACCTCAGTGGAAACGATTCCACTCATCTGGCAGTAAACAGACAGCTCTGCGAAACAAACTACGTTACTATCTAACTATCTAACACATAATATCTAACTTTCAGTTAGTGTCTCATGCTGCTATGAGAAAAAAAATAGAGAAAGAAAATTTTGAACTTTTCATCTGTGCCGCTCAAAAAATCGACAGTGTAATGATGAAAAGCCGTGATCAGGAATGATGTACTACTTTATTGTGAAAGTTTTCGACAGGTTACAAAATGTTGCTCGAGACATCATATCCGCCTCCCTCCTCTCAAAAAAAGAACAGTGTTTCGAAACATTTCCCCACATCCGTCCCGCCCCTCGCTGTCCCTATAAATATCGATGTATGCCTGCGGAGGCCACGCGCTGCTTCTCTCCGTCGACGCTCTTGCCGTCTGTGTTCTCTTGTTCACCCACTGTTCAATCTCTTTTCGAAACAAACAAACTTTGTGCTATTGGTTTCCCAGCAACCTTCCTCACCACTTTCACTCCGTTTTCTTTTCCGACACATTTTTTGAAGAAATTTCGCAACTTTTTCAGAACAAGCATGGCTGATGAAATCAACGAATTCAATGAGCGTGATGCTGCATTCAGCGAGGACATTCTCATGAACCTTTCTAAGTGACTATACGCTTATAAATCTCTTTCGAATTTCGGTTTTCCAGTGCTCAAGCTCGTCTTCGTCGAATGCTCCTACTCGATGCTGACCTGGAAATCCGTATCGCGGATGGAGAAATCCAGAGACTTCCTCGTCAGATGGTCAAAGTCAAGGAGGGACAGGTCGAGAACGCAGCCGGAGGCTTTGTGTTCCCGGTGTCCGATGAGACCCAAGTTCGCCGTTTCCTGATCATCGGATCCGACAAAGGCAGCTATTACCAAACGGCTGAGAAGATCACTATGGATAACGCTCAGAACATCATCAAGATAATTGAAAATGGAAACGGACACATGGTGCTTCGCGAACTGGCTGTTATCAACGCACAGAACCGCAACCCAAAAATGTCATCGATGCTCTTCACTCTAGCGATTTGTGCTCGCTACTGCCCGCACGATTCCAAGAAGAAGAACGAGTGTCCGCTTATCTCCGCCTATTCGGAATACATCAACGAACTGCACCATGCCGCTTTCCGTCTCGTTCCGGCGGTCTGTCGAATTCCGACGCATTTGTTCGAGTTCGTCGACTATTGTCAAACAATCGCCAACAGCACGAACGTCCACACAGCCACCTCGACTGGATGGGGACGCTCGATGCGAAATGCCATCAGCAACTGGTACAAAACGAAGACTGCCGAGAAGCTGGCGATGCATCTGACCAAATACCCCCAACGCGAGGGATGGTCTCACCGCGACCTTTTCCGTCTCGCGCATCCGAATCTTCTCGGGGACGAAAGCTTCCGCGATGCCGATAACCGACTCGAGAAGGAACAACTGTTCCGATTCGCGGTCAAGGGAGATCTTGTGCCAAGAAAGCGCAAGATGACTTCAGAGCAAGAGGAGGAAGTCAAGAAAACATGGGACAAGAAGTCACTGAAGATCCCGTACACCGAAGCTCAGCTGGTAAAAGAGGAAGAGAGCAGGTCCGTACTTGACCACTCACAGCCTCGAATAAAATCATGCCTAATATTCAATCTTTCAGAGCTCTCAACCTCGTAGAGTCCTATCTCAAGCTGAAGCACGAGAAAAGCGAAGAAGTCATCGTGGCTGCCATCAAGGAGCACGGACTCGTTCGTGAGCACCTTCCGACCGACTGTCTCAACTCGAAGCTTGTCTGGGAGACCCTCTTCGATGTCCCGATGCCGATGACAGCTATGATCCGAAATCTGGCTAAGTTGACCCTCGTCGGAGCTCTTGACGAAAACCGAATCAAGAAGATCGTGGGCCGGCTTACGGATCAGGAAGAGCTCCGCCGTGCTCGCATCCATCCTCTTAACCTGCTCACCGCCCGGGCTGTCTATGCTCAGGGACGCGGAGACAAGGGATCCCTCACTTGGGAGCCTAATCAAGAGATCTGTGATGCACTCGAAGCCGGATTTTACAAGGCGTTTGTGAACGCTCCACCCACTAACAAGCGCTATTGTCTGGCCCTTGACGTTTCGGGTAGCATGGGCTGCCGTGTGAGCTCTTCGCCACTTTCGTGCCGTGAAGCAGCCACTGCAATGTCTCTGATCAACCTGCATAATGAGCCGGACGTCAAGTGCGTCGCATTCACTGACGGGCTCACTGAGCTGCCAATCACAAAAGACTGGAGCATCGGAAAAGTCAACGATTATGTTTCGGAACTTCCTTTCGGACCGACAGACTGTGGGCTCCCGATGATGTGGGCGATCGAGAAGGATTTGAAGTTCGACGTCTTCATCATCTACACCGACAACGACACGTGGGCCGGAAATGTGCACCCGTTCGAGGCAATCAAGAAGTACCGTGAGCATTCGGGAATCCACGACGCCAAGGTTATCGTGATGGCGATGCAAGCGTACCAGTACACCATCGCGGATCCGTCCGACGCTGGAATGCTCGACATCGCAGGCTTCGACTCGGCCGTTCCGCAGATCGTGCATGAGTTCGTCACCGGAAATATCTGAAGTACCGCATGACTGTTCCTATCTGTATTTACTTAACCACATGTTACTTGTTTGCTTACTTTTTTGTATTTTGTTATAGACATTCCGTAATAAATTGAATACCGTGTACGAAATTTCATTTTGATTATTGGGAGATGGTAAAAACAGGAGACTACGGAGGATATGAAGAGAGAGAGAAAGAGAAATAAGTGGAAAAGGTGGAATATTTTGGGACGGTTGAAAAGAAAGAACTACGGTTTACAAGAAAAAATATACAAAGAGAGATGAGTGATATTCAATTTCGGAGGGTTATTAGTGAATTAGGTTAGATGTGCCTGAATATCAGACAATTGAAAGGAAAAGAGGGGACAGTGCTACACTATACAGAAAAGAGAAGAAAGTCGGAGGGCTCCACGGCACTCGAGAGACCAGGAGCCGGACCGAAGCACCTTCCCTTCTCCGCGGAGCGGAGCAAGCCGGCTTGCCCCACTCCATTTGGTGCTCCAGTCGGTCTGTGCCGGTGTTCTCCGTGCCATGGAGCAGCTTCCGATTACGATTCGGAAGAATTCATCGTCGGTGTCGGTCGTTGTAGGCGTCTTCTTCCATCTCGATCAAATCGTCCATATGCTCGCTGGCTTCGTAGATTCCATTGCAGCTTCCTCCCATTATGTTATGGAAAGAGAACTGCGTGAAGTTTGACTGAATCTCTTCTTGTTCTTCGACTGTGGCTAGAGATCCGCGGTTCGGAGGGGTCAACTGGACGGCCTGCGAGGTGAACTCCTGAAGACATTTAGAGTGAGAACGCGTTTACGCGAGATGGTTTTGGAGACTCACGTGATCAAAGTAGCTGGTATCGGTGTCCGACTGAACATTTGGCTTGTACGGCGGTTCGATTTCCTTGCGGTAGGTGGCTTCCCAGTCGACGGATCGGAAGAAGTCAGCTTTGCAGATCTCGAGAGCATCCTCCGGTCCTCCGCCCATTCTCAGCAGTGGATCCTTGACGAGAAGACCCGTAAGGAGAGTCTTCGCCTCCTGACTCAGTTTGCTCGGAAAGCGCAAGTCTCCAGCCATGATGAGCTCAAACAGCTTTTTGTGGTCCTTTGAATAGAACGGCAGTCTTCCGCACATCATCTCGTACATAACCACTCCGACGCCCCACCAATCCACGCATCTTCCGTAATCATTGTCCTCGAGCACCTGCAACAGAAAAGACTCTTTGGGAACCCCGTTTGAGCCCTACTTCCGGAGCCAAGTATTCCGGAGTTCCACAGAACGTGCTTGTTTTGTCTCCGAAGCTAATCTCCTCCTTGCACAGACCGAAATCGGCAATTTTGATGTGACCGTCTTTGTCGAGAAGCAGATTTTCGAGCTAAAAAGGGGTATTGGAAGGGTTGCACGAGCACAAAAAAGCAACCGCAAGAAGGAATCGCGAGCACTGAGAGCACTTTCGTAAAATTTCAAAAGAAAGCGTAATGTTCTACAACTATCCTGACCTTCAGATCGCGGTACACAATGCTTTTAGCGTGAAGGTAGCCAAGAGCGAGCACGATCTCGGATCCGTAGAAGCGGGCACGTGGCTCCGAGAAGCCCTCCTTGTGCATCTGGACTTCGCGATTTAGATGATAGTAGAGATCGCCTCCAATTGCAAACTCCATGACGAAGCACAGTCGATCATTGGTTTGGAACGAGTATTTGAGTTCCTGTAGGAAGACAAGAACAGTCCGAGAAGGAAAGATAAAAGAGGGAGAGCAATGAGAAGAAAGAGAGTGAGAGAAAGAGAAGAGTGAAAGATATAGAAAAGAGCATCACATCGACTAGGACATCACTACTTGGAGTGAGAATGCAACCGAGCATCAAGCATCTCTATAACAGTCTCCCATTTCTATCCCAAGCGATCTATCTAATTCTATTCGGTTAGCTATGGATAGTCGTAGAACATGTAATTCAGAGTGCTGCGATTCCTTCCTTTGCCTCGAACCTTCATGTCTCTGTAGACGATCGCCAAACTGTGCAGATACCCGAGAGCCAGCACAATTTCAGATCCGTAGAAACGGGCCCGCGACTCGCTGAAAGTGCCGCTTTTTCGAAGATGAGTGAACAGCTCTCCGCCGTTCGCGAACTCCATAACGAAACAAAGATGGTAGCGAGTTTGGAAGCTGTACGTGAGCTGCTGAAAAATAGACCACAAACACTATGGGTAGGAAAAGAACGACAGACAGAGACATAGAGGACATGCTAGTGAAACACGAGGGATCGAGTGAGGTGTGATGACAGAACGAGGAGAGGATCCGTAATGACGGGGGCGTACCGTGAGGAACGGATGCTTGCATCGCTGCAGAACACGGTTCTCTGTCATGGTGTGGGCCACTTCTTCGCGAGCAATGATCACTTCCTTTTTGAGGATTTTGATAGCGTACAGCAGTTTCGATCTCTTCTCCTTGCACAGAATCACCTTTCCGAACGTTCCCTTGCCTAGTACTTTCAAAAAATCGAAGTCTTCCATCGTCTGAAAATGTCAGTTTCTCTTTACTTCCCGCCCATTTCTCTAACAATTTTGTCTCTTCTCGCAGCTTCACTCGTGTCCGCAATACTGATCATCGAAGCCCGCAGTTCTGATTTCGATAGTTCTCCATTTCCGGCGGACGGCTGTCCCATAATCGCGTGAGCTGCTCCTGCGAACTCTCCGTCCTCTTCAATCGCCGGCGGCGGATGACTCTACAAGTTTCTTTTTTTTTTGTATTTTCTCTTTCTTGTCTCTCTACCGTATCCATCAGTTCTTCAGTGTTCGTGTTTTGATTCTTGTACTTCTTCGAAATAGCTTGAATCGCCTCGCACCAACTTTTTCGCAGCTCCGGCGAGTCTGCGTAGAAGGTCCGCTCAATGACCGTCGTCCATTGGAGACAACGAACCATAAACATGTTCGGACGAGGTTTATCGAGGTAGATCGTCTGAAAACAGGAAATTGTGAATGAAGCTTGCAAGCTAAGAAACGCGGAAATGAAGCTTTGAAACAGGAAATTCGATACTACTCGAGTTTTTTTGTTAGCATGTCGGGACCAGCGACGGTTTGGAGAGAAACTGAGGAGCTGGCTCGTCGAATTCGGGATAGAATCAGGAAAATCGGTTCATGATAAGCCTTTTCTCGGCTGTTTTATGCTCACCGTGGCGTCTTTGATTATGAAATCATTGAGCGGCTCCGTGTAGGGTTGACCTTCTTTGGGTTTCGTTCGAAATCCTAGCAGAGCGCCATCGTGGAAAAGAATGAAGTATCTAAAATATGCCACGTCATCAGTAGATTTATTTTGCTCGTTTTTTAGTACTCCATTCATTGTTGTGGCCGAGTGGCACGCTTCCCACCAATACAACCGTAAACACAAAAAGAAAAACATGGGCGGTGCACGAAAACACCTCGTTGTTTCTTCCGTGTTTTCAGGATACCATGTTTTCAAGGAACATACAATTCCGCGCAATCAGAGATCTCTCCGAAACGCCTCGGCGGAAAACCGGTTTTTTTGAAGAGCGGGGGTCAGCACACACCCATGATTAGCGAAAAGAGATCAGAAACGAAGAAAAAGAGTTGTCTGGGAAGGAATGGCGCGCGTGTGCACCCTGAGCAGTCACTGCTGGAGTTTCTTTTTTCATAACATCATGATTGTTCTTTGCCCTTTCGATCAGTTTGTTGTTGTCAGATTTCGTGATGAAACACTTATTTTCCCCGGAAATCCCACAGCACCATCCTATCAAACCGATGATTTTCAGATGGAAAAGCCTGATAAGACCTTGTGAGCGTGAGATAAAACACGAAAAACAAATCGGTTGACGTGTCGCGCCAATCCGGATGAGAAGATAAATGCGAGAGCTAGCAAAAACAGAGCTTAAGGGAGAGTACCTGGGTCTCCAGTTACGGATGTGCTCGCCCTTCTTGTGGAGCCAGCCTTCGATGACGACGTCTTCCTGGCGTCTCGACTTGCTCGACAGACTGGTCATCGACATTTTTGCGTCGGCGCCGTCGCAAACTTTTCGGGTGAAAAAGCGTCTTCGTCTGAAAGATATGGAGTTTTATTCGGGATTTTCTGTTCCGCTTCTTATTCATATTTAGGCAGGAAGAAAAGCAAAAAAAAACACACAGATGATGATGCCGAGTGGCAAACAGAAGAGAAAAGGAGACGTAGACACGGAAAGAGCGAGGAGGTGACCCTTTTTAGGCAGACGACGGGGAGTGAAAACAATTTCAGACTGGGCAACAACACGCAGCCGTGCTTTGGAGGTGAGTCTTCCTTTCGAACACCTGCTCGCGCGGAGAGAAAACATAGAACGGACGCTGAGGTCGGTTTCTGGGAAGATTCATGAAAAAACGAAAAACAAGATTATTGAGGATGTCGGAAAACAACTTGGGGAAAACGGTTGAAGAGGAAGTACGCAATGTGATTGCGGACTTGAGGTGATTACCGTACTCCTCTCGACAGACTGAACAGACAGGAAACATCGAATGTTTGCCAATGGTCATGATTCACGTGCACTCTTGATGTGTGTCGTATTCTCGAAAAAAAAAGAAGCGGTGACGAAAGACACAGAAATAGGAAGAGTAGCAGAGGGAAAGAGTGTAACACAGAGTGACAAACAAGTCAAGTTGTCGGATGGGCGGATGGATGGCAGCGAGAAAGCGCCGGCCGCAAATGATAACAAAGCATCAGACGAAACGCGATTGACGGCAGACGGTGCAGGTGGTGATACGCGACTCTACTCGAAACAAACATCGTTGCCGAAACGGTCTTCGAGCATTATGATGAAAACGAAGCGAGGAAGAAAAGAAGGTTGAGTGATGTGATATCGAAATAGCGTGTAGGAAGGAAAGAAGCAGTGAATAGAAACGGATTCCAGTGATGGCGAGCAAAACAGATTATGAGCAGTGCCGCGCACAAGCAGCTAAAAAACGGGAGCACGAATATGAGGGGAAACGAGAAGGGGGCGGAGCTTGGAGCTCATACGTGGCGAGACGCAGAGGACGCGGGGAGCAGCCAAAACAGACGGGAACATACGAAACTTACGAAGTCTGCGTCGAGTTGTGAACCATTACGGCAATCAGAATTGCGGAAAATGAAGAAAAAAGCACGAATTAAGCGATAGGAGAGACACCGAACCGTTTTTAGACAAACACAAACAGGGGGGAGGAGCGGTGAGGGAAAGCAGAGAGTTGTTGAAACAGAAATCGAGAGGAGGGGACACGAGTTGCAAGGATCCCATCTACCGGACGGGCGGAAAGAGACGCAGACCGGCAACCAAATTGATAGATTTCAATTTCAATTCGCTTTCGATTCGACGCCCTGCGTGAGGTCGTTTCCGCGCGCGCCTCCGCACACTGCAGACAACACATTCGCGCGCGCGGTCGCGAGTGCCACCTCACTAGTATTCTTCTCTCTTCTCACTAGTATGTGTTGGTACTGCGGAATAGTGCACCCGCGATCAAAGGCCTCTGCTTCGCGGATGGATGATCCGCGAGGCGCGCGCTGAATGAGCACGGCGCCGCGCAGAGACGCAGAAGCCCGTGGAAATAGTACGCGGCGAGAGTTGTTTACATCCGAAAACGAAAACGCGAAAACGTCGTGCATTGAAGGAGAAGAAGAAGAAGAAGAAGAAGCCCTCCTGCGGAGCTTAAGTACCACAACGCGAACTAAAAAAACGCGTATTTTTTGTGACGGAAGGCGCGCGGAAAGACTCTTAGCTCCTTTCCAGATGAGCTTCTTCTCAATCTTCTGACCCACGTGTCACGTATAAATAATCTCTCCACGTCTGCGTCACTCAAGCGCGCGCGCGCGCAAACCTCGAGGAGGACACAAAAACATTGGCGAAGTAAACAACTCTCGCGGCGACCGAGGAGCGACGGCATCACGAATTGACATTCTAGTACTGAACAACTGGAGAAGAGAAAGCGAGGAACCGCGTGTGCAAAAAGCAGACATTCAGAAAGAGAAGAAAAAGTTCGCGGAAGGGCCTCCGAAATTCGAGACAGCTCCCTGTTTTGGTTTCTGGTGAGTGCTCGAAGCGCGACGGCGTCACGTGAGCGACAACATTCGCGGAGCATGACTTCTTCTTTGTCATCACTTTTCCGAGAATCAAATCAGCCCTCGCGTGCCACGTCACAAACATAGCGCGGGGTAAACAAATCAAAGTTCGAAAGATCTGTTTGTGACAGTGGTCAATGAACCGAAGAAAGAGAAGATTGCGATGAAACATGTGATGACGTCACACGGGAATTCTTCGTAAGCTCAAAGACCTAGAACTCACCCAGTCTTGCCCATCGTGTCGATAGCTTCGGAATCAGAAGGAGAGACAGTTTTCGTCTCGAAAACACTTTCCACCCGAATTCCCCCCGGCCATCTGGAGGCCGTGCGTGGTACCGGCACCCGGCACCGACCAGATGGTAGCGCCACGTCATTCATGTTGACTGCGTGAATGAAGTTACATAGGACTGAAGTGGTTGAGGAGCGCCCCCGCATGTGATAGTGGAGAAGACCATTGGGTCTCATGATCTGTTGTGAGTCAATAAGTGGGTTGGAGTGGAGACAAACTGAGAAGCTGGTACTATGGGAAGCTGGAAGTGTAAGGGAAACGACAGAAAGCGAGGGATGAAGGAAAATGGTAATGGGGGGGGGGGGTAAACAAGAACATTAGCGGGTTCATTGGGAAATCGAGAAAGGAAGAGAGAAAGGAAAGAGAATGGGGGAAATGGGGAGAGTAAGGGAATCACACCAGGTATGTACGAGTAAATAATTAGAGGCGGTCGAGAGACGGATCAGCATAGCCTCTTCGGAGGGAGACGCAGACGGCCGAGGGAGTGGCACGAAGGAACGGAGGACGGCGTGCCAGGCGGTACTGCCACGCTTGTTATCAGCGAGAAGTGCATACGGAGATGGCACGAGGGAGAGATTGGAAGAGAGGACAGAGAAGAGATATCTGCGTTGGGACAGGGCCACGTCGTCGGCGAAAGGGGAGAGATATACATATAGATGGCAAGTCTTGAGCAGTAGGGAAGGGCTTTCGATGAGAGCCTAACAAAAAGAACCGACTTTTGGAACTGGAGTGGTCTCGAAAAGATTGTATCGAGGCTTCGGAAGACCCTCGGAGCTACTCTTGCTGATTCACATTACATTTTTCCCAATGACTCACGAAGCCAGACAACGGCGAAAACAGCCTTTGCGAGCTCGTTGTGAGAAGCTTGATGCAGTTATTCGCGGGGAAAACTTTGAATAACAAGATGCGTCTTTTTATGAGAGTGTGATGGACTTGAAAACATGGATCCGGAGAGAAACGGGAAGCATGAGTCATTCGGATGTCTTTCCTCGTAATGAATTCATAATGATGAGAAGTCCTTCTTTCTCTCCGTGTTGTCCTGGCAAGGAGGGACTAGGAATCGTCCAAGTTATTATTCACACTATGCTGTTTTCCCCGATTAACGTGTCCTCGTTCTAAAAAACTATTGATTAGAAGCACGTGTAGAGAGACGTGTCTCGCTGAGTTTTACTGCGAAAATGAGCGCGAACCGCGCTCTGGAAGAGCCGGAGGATCTGAAAACAGCCATCGAGAGCCACGATGCGGCGAGGAAGGAGAAGGAAGAAACGATGCAGCGGGCGGCGCAGATCCGCATCAAACAGGTTCCCTCTTCAGATGGGGCCCGGACTCATTCGTTCCTGTTAAGAGGTACAACTGTGCGGAGCAGGAGATCATTCAGATGCGACCTCCGTTCCGAGGATTCTCCGTTTTCGTGCGGTTCCAATCGAGAGCTCGCGTCCACAAGATACAGGTGATATCGGCCGAAGAAGCGGATAAACTAGCGACTGAGAGCCCTGTACCGTACTCCTGACCTTATCTCTGAGAGAAACGATTCAAGAGAAGTAAAAGAATAGTGAACGATGATTTCCACATGATTTTTTAAGAATAAACATTGATTTCATTCCGTTTGTACAAACAAAGCACACCACATTCCGATTAATTCGCGAGAAGAGCCGATCGGACCGGGCACGAGCAGTACGTGGCGTCCGTTCCGGGCATCCCTGGCAGTCCAGGACTGCCCGGAGCTCCCGGGGCTCCGGCTCTTCCGGGGAGCCCGTCCTGTCCGGCAGGTCCCTGCTGTCCTTGCCATCCGTTTTGACCTGGATATCCATCCTGTCCCGCTGCTCCCTGGGCTCCTGGCTTTCCCGGGGCACCCGGAGCTCCCTGTCTGCCATAGCCTCGCTGCCCGTCGGCTCCATCCCTTCCAGGTTGTCCGTCTTGTCCCGGGAATCCAGGTTGTCCGTCATCTCCTGGAGCTCCGGGCAGACCCGGATAACCATCGATTCCTCGTGGTCCTGGATATCCGGGTTGTCCAGGAGGTCCGGCGAGTCCCGCAGCTCCCGGAAGTCCCATCGGTCCCGGCTGCCCTGGCGGACAAACGACACAGTCTCCGGGCACCGGGGGACAAGTCAGCGGAGCATAAGTGGCCATGTTGTCGTGTCCACGAGGCCCCTGAGAGCCTGGCGGGCCTCGTTGTCCTGGGTTTCCCGGTGGTCCTGGTGGTCCGGGAGGGCAGTTCGGCTTTGTCGGTTCGCATTGGCACCATGGAGGGAGACTCGAGAAAGATTGTCTCCTTTGGCGGAAGACGGAGTTGAACGGATTGTCTCGTGGCAGGGAAGGAGGGGATACGGTCACTTGCACATCCATCATTTCCGTCCACGCGACATCGGTCTCCACTCGAAAAGTGGACACTCCCGCGAGAACCTGAAAGAGTGGAAGAAGTGGAGTGGGAGCAGAAAAAGAGGGGATCACCTCGGAATGGACTTCCTGTATGGTGCTGTACAACGAAGGAACGACTACAAGACACGCGATGGCGGCGAGCAGAGAAGCACCGGCGGACGCTCCGACGAGAAGTTTTTCGGCGAACATGTCGGAGGAGGAAGGTGGATGCTTCTTCTCGTCGCTCCCACTCGCTTCTTTTATACACCTCCATAATCCATTATCACTACAATCGACAGGTGTAAAACGGCATCTTCAGCTGCCGTTCGGATGGCATAGTAAAGCAGTGTAAGCATTCTCACATGTAGGTGAGGGATTGGACGACTCCTTTCTTTGTTCCGCCAACACGTTTTTTTGGCTTCTTGAACTCTTGAACTACATTCCGTTCCCTGTTAATTTCCCTTTAACATTTCGCTCCGTTCACGTTTTCTCATTCGAACCGATTTTATTTTTCAGTAAAAGAGATCAAATGAAAGTTAGAAAACCGGAGCAGGTCACGTATGATTGAAAACTCTTGAAGAAAAAGAGGTGTGGTGCAATGAAAACTGTTCAATATGAGGAGGTTCACTAACAAAAAGATTTGATAGAAAACAGACTCGAAGGGCTGAAAATCTAAGGAGAGAAGACCATCGAACTGAAGCACATGTTTCTTTTCAAAGTGGTTGGGACAAAAGGCAGAAAGGCAGCTTCAGTTCTGCATGACTCGTTGAATTGCCGCCTGAAAGGTGACAGGCACGACTTCGGATTCGATATCTGCAAGAAGACACTTCTGAACTCTGGCGGTCTCCACTCTGACTCTTACATGCGTTTGGAGACACAATGTTCGTCGGATTCATTCTCTCTAGAAACTTTAACGGCGACACGTTCTCGCCATCGCACCGCTTCTTCGCACTGACCATGAATAGCGGAGAAGTCGCTGGTGTGGGGAGGCTCGTGCCGGCAACGAACTGCGAGCTCGCTGGTGAAGGCGACATGTTCATCTGTTTCGAAATGTTCCCTTTCTGGGAGGCAGCTCCGCGGCGACGGCGAGTCTTCGCGCGGATAGGCTCGTCGGGCTGGCATGCTCTCAGTCTCAGGGCTTTCAGACCCCACCCAGTCCGGTCGGGAAATCCCATTTCTGCTCCGCTTCTTCTATGAACAGTGATCCGATCCGAGTGGTAGGGAACAGGGGCGAATCCTGGGTAGTAGTAGGCCGGGAGAGTCCATTCTCCCAGTGGGTTCGAATCCAAACCGGGAAGCCGCTCTATCGTTTCAGGGTCCTCTTCAAAAGAAATGATTGGTGCTAGAGACTCATCGCAGAACTTACTTCGTGGTTTTTCCGACCCATAGGCCACCATGTGAGGCACCATGCATGCCGCGGGAACCGCTCCCAACAGGCTTAAGAGTCCACTGGGGAGGGGAACCCGTCTCAACGGAATCTCCCCACGAGATGTTCGTTCCACGCGAATGGTCTCTAGAAATGGATCATATTGAACTGAAAACCGATTGAAGATTGATTGCACTCACCATTCGGGCTCATGACAGCATCACCAGGAAACTTCGGGCTGATGGTTCCCGACGACACTCCAGATGACGTCGCCATGTCACCTGCCAAGCGCATTGATTCGGGTACAGGTGTCGAGACTGCAATGGGCAGGGAAGAGTGAGGTATCTCCGCACTCGGTTCTTTAACCATCTCATTGTCTGCAAACGTAACATTAGGAACGTAGGGCAGGATTCACGCTTACGAGACGTGCTCACGGCTTTAGACCATCTCTGCGCGGCGGCGTTGGATCCGTTCCAGAGCTTCGGGTACAGTTGTTTATTTCTGAAAAAAAAGAAGATATGCGGTGATGAACGGACAATCTCGTCCTACTTCTGCTGCCACGGAACAACTCCTAGAATGCGGTCAATACTGTGCTTCAACTGAGGACGGTTCCCGAGAACTTTTCGGATCGCAGGGGAGTCAGACATGATTTTCTGGAACATTGAAGTCTTTGCAGGAAGGAGAAGAAGAGAATAGGCGCATTTTATTTTCGCAAAGGATAGTTTCCGTACTAGTCTCACTGATTGTCTATGCAGTAATGGAAAGCAAAGTCCTCAAGTTTTCCACAAGAACAGAAGCTATATTTGTGGTGACACGAAGAAACGTAAAACGTGAAATAACAAAGAGAAATGATATGGGTGCTGCTGAATAAGCTGTCACTTTGCGATGATTTCTTGTTGACCCATTCGTCTGTCACTTCTGAATCACTCCCTTTTCCATCATTCTGACACTACCGCAAGTGATAAACGACCCTTTCTCTGCGTCTTGCGCGATGCGCGCCGAAACGGAAATCGGATTGTTTTGATAGCGAATCACGTCTGCCATCGTCTCGTTTCCCACTAATCAGAGAACCCGGGAGGACCGAAGAAGGGATTACGGTAGCAGTCGTCATGAGATTTGGTCGGATTAAACGGGCTCAAAGTTGTCTCTCAAACCCACAATATCCATAGTAGCCGTATCAACATTTCGGGGTGCTCGATTCCCACTTTCAACGCGCTGGACAGATACCGTAATCCGGACGAATAGATTCATCCCATAGCAATCGTTGCTTTTTCTTTTTTCCCTGTATGAACCATCAGAGTTTGTGGCCAAAGAGTCTTGCGAACACATCATTCACTAGTTTTTCAAGAAAAGACAGAACTTGATCCTGACGTTTATATTCTTTCTATTTTCACTGAACCCTCCCGTGTGTTATTTCTAGAATCGGATCAATCAAATGAAACCAAGTATCAAGTTCGTATTCAGTGCACGATTCATCATCCCTCGTCTACAAAACCGTTTGATTGCTCGCGCGCTCAAAGGTGTCTGTGTGGATTGGAAATGATCACTGGGAAGACAATTAAACAGAAGGCGATAGAGTTGGAATCGAGAAGAATCGAAATGAAATGGGTGGTTCGAGAGGAGAAATCAAGAGGATGTAGTAGCAAAACTTGCGGAACAAGGTGTCGGAGATACATAATCAAAGAGCTGAGAGTGACACTCCTATTTCGTGACAGTCTGAAAGCTGTTCCCTGATTGTCCAGTGTCCCTTTCCCTTTTACCGTATGTCTTGAGAACGAAAGAAGCTACGAAGCAACTTGTGATTCCGTACGGGATGGATCGAGAAAACAATTGAAGAGACCAAGATAAAATGGTCTGTAAGACTTAAGAAAAGAAAGCTCGAATGAATTTGAGAGGGCGGGAGAAACGAGTGTTCTGGTGGATCAGCTTGTCGAAATGGGCATCAATCATTCGAGAATCCGTGCTGACAATTCGCAGATTTCTTCTCTTCTCTGCCTCGGAGACGTGACGACTTGTTCGAAACAAACGCTACCGTACCTTCCTTCTCATCTCCTTTTCGCCACATTACTCATTTATCTTCTCTTCTGCTACGGTCTTCTTTCCCAGTGGGTTAACTGTCCTTATCAAACATTTACTGACACTCTCAGAAGAAATGATCCAGTTTCGCACAGAGAGAAGACAAAAGAAGGTGAAAAACGGGAGAGAGGGAGAGATCGATCTATCACGCAGGGCAATAATTTAGAGACTAAGGAATTGACGAAGACTGTGGATAAGAATTAATTGATGGCGGGAGGAGACGGGGAAAAAGAAGACGATTGTTGATGCAAGGGGTGACATGGATCCCTTAACGGGGACGTCTTCAATCACTCCTATCAAGCGAATCTCTCTTCTGCAGATTCTTCTGTCATGACGGACGATGGCTCTACTATTGTCTTCTTACCGTTTCGGCCGATGTCGGGGGTTCTTTAGCTGAAAATGATACTGGTCGAAAGACTTGCTATCAAGACTCTTGATTTCAGATTACTTTCACTGGGAGCTAGTGATCTATGCTCGGATGGGCTTCACTGTGACTTCGTCCGTTGTGTAAGTACCTGGCTTTCGAGGGGAACACCATCAGTGATAGTTTCATCAGTTAGTCATTTCAGGCTGTGAACATATCCGAGATTGTTAATATTGTTATGACTTAAGAGTTTCCTGGATGGGTCCGGAACTCTTTCTCCGCTGTGCGTTTCTATCACAATCCCAATAGAATTCCAGAATGACCTCCGTAGGCTATTAAAAGGAATTCGACAAGACTGGAGATGTTTGCCGGAAACGACGCGAAACGACGAGAAGAAAGCGGAACTTCGTCGAGAAGGGTGCTTCTTCGTCATTCTCATCTTGCTCATTTCGGATCTTCAAACGGCCCATTGGATCTGTCGAGCATAGAGGAGAGTAACCTGCTCATTCATATCGCTCTCCTAATCCTTCCTCCTTGATCTCTTTCGGCTCTTCTTTCCCAACCGACTGGACTGAGCTTCCTGCACACGGAATAGGATCGGGAAAAACACGCTTGACTGCGAGGCGACGACGAGAAACAAAACCTGGAAAGTTGAGAGATCACGGATCATTCACCAGTTTCGAGGAAACGTTCATTCAGGAGCGCAACTTCTGCATAAAACACAGAGAGATCATGGAAGGTGCTCTTCGCGAGGACACCTGGACAATCGTAGTCCGAAGTAATGTTTGAAAATGCTTCTATAAGCCACCATTATCCTGCAGAGTATCGATAGAAGGAGGCATAACTCAATGTGGGATGAAAACATAGAAGGAGAGGAAAATGAGCGGGAGTGCCATTCACGCGATTAGTCGGCTTAATGACGGGAAAACGGATCGTTATCCATTCAGGTGTCCTCCATCTGCTCTCAAATTTGGGAGTGAGCAACGGAGGCCGATTATCGAGCTGACTTGTTTTGAAACTGTTAAAAGTCATTGAATGTCCGAGGAAAAGAAAAGCCACGTGGAACGAGATGTCCATTTCCTTCGTTGAAAACAGATTGGGATGTCATTGAACGAAAACAAATCGACGGTATTAGAGTGGATCTTTCGTGCACAACAATCACGAGTCGCCCAGATTATCTCGCGACTCAATTACACTTTCGTCCATTACCAGGTGAGATTATGTACGTTCTGAGCTCCTTTCCGTATCCATTATACCTTTTGACGACTAAGAATCAATTCTTCCGAGCCCAACTGGACTCATTTCAAAACACCTTCCAGAACACTTCTTCATCCGTTATTCTTACCGATTTTCAGAATGGCGAAACGTCGTGCTCCGCATCGGTGCAACCATAAGACGAAGTTGAGAATGCGTCGTCTGGTGCAAGGAGACGCGGAGTTGTTGGAGGTGAGAGTGGATGAGAAGCGGTGAGAGAGAGAGAGCATGTAGTCGTTGCAGGAACTGCTCATATTCTACTCGGCTGTCCGTCTCCTCAACCACCGTCTCAAGAAGCAGGCCAAATTAGTAAGTGCTGGCAAGACTCGCCAATGTACAGTATCGGTTTCCAGACGACCGCCGGAATCCGCGAACGTCGCATTCCGAAACGAGACGATCCCGTCGTGAAAGCGAAGCTCGTAAAGAAGTGAATCTTTCGTTTGATGTCACCTGAAATCAGAAATGAAGATCTGACGTGTTGTGTTGAGTCATCGTCGCGGGAGAATCCAGTGACGACTGCTTCCTTCAGTTGTCAACTATACTCCCAAGTTGCCCGGTTTCTATTGAACTGGAAGAGACTGACCGTACTTTTAGAAATTAGTGACGTCACAAAATTTCAAATGGCTTTACAATGTTGTAGAAGAGAACAATGAAACAATGAACGGAAGGAATACAAACGAGAGGAGAGTGAAAACATTTCCAAGAGCTGTTCGTTTTTAAAGAAGATTGCGATTCGCATTTCTCTTTCATTTCTCGGCTTTCTTTATATGAATACTTGTTCAATTCTTCTCAAACTTTCGACTCGCTTCCTCCGATTTTGTTGCCGCTTGATCCATGAGAAACGGTTCGAGAAGTCGGGTTCATCGGTCTGAACATGGGATGAGTCAGATAAAATATCCACGGAACTGCCACGAGACCGACGTCACTCGCGACCTGGCGAGGCAGCAGAGTGTATGCAGACTTCGAGGCATCCAGGAAGCTCGTCGCCTGAGGGAACATCGATGTTTTCGAGGATAGCGACGAACTCACCGTCATCCCGACGTTCGCCAGAAACGGAATGTTCATCGTCAGGGTCATCAGCGTCAGAGACACTTCTGCCCGCAAATATCGAGACGATCGTCTTCAAAAAGAAGGCGTTCTTCATCTGAATCCGTCCGAAACTCACGTCCGCCTCATCATCAAGCTCCTAATTTTTCTGAGAAGTGCTCCGTTGATGCACAAAATTGAGAAAGCGGCAGAAAAGTTGACGAAAACATTGAAAGGGTCGTAGTAAATCTGAAAGAGGAAATGATCAGAAAAGCGATCGGAAGGGAAGGGTACGTTGTGCCAAGCTCCGACATAGCTGAAATAAACGGCTCCGAATGGGTAAGGAGCACTGATCTGGCGGCAGTAGACAGTGGCGGGCAGGAAGAAAAGAGTGAAAAGGAAAGGAAGGAAGGCACTGAGCGGGATGTAGAGCACGAAAGTTCTGCTGATTTTCTGGTGGAGAACTCTCTTGTCTTCTGGGGCTAACCAACTGAAATGACCTACTTTCTGTTGACTCCCTGGAAAATAGACTACAATGAGACGGATGAGACAGAAGAGGAACGAGAAGAAAGTGGAGAAATAGTTGGAGATGAGCAGAAAGAAGTAGGTCAACTTCAGAAACAACTTGGGCGACGAGGCAGCGAGCCAAGAAGTCAGAAGACCGGTGGGAGGGATTCTGAAGACGACGTTGTCGAGAATGTAAAAAAGAAGATTCTGGAAGATGTGATACTTTGGAGAGACGCGGAAGACTGAATACCGCTGACTGCATCCAGACGAACGTGAGAAAGACGCTTCGATGAACGTGGACCGAGGAGTTGAGAGCCCTTGGCTTGCGAAAGTGCTCCACCATCCTCAGAGTGAGAACGATGGTCAGGAATACATAGAAGTAAGACAATAGAAGAAAGAAAAAGAGCAGATTGAACTGGAAACGGAAGTTGATGTACTCCAAGTTTCCGTGAATTGACAGGGGAAGAGTGGACAACTCCATCTGAGAATGAGAATTCGACGAAAGGATTCAGTTTTAGCTCGAAACGCGGCATGAGATACGGTTGGCTGAACAATGTCTGAGAAACGAAACCATTGAACGTTTTGGGGGCTGAATCACCCGAAAGAGATCTCTCTTTTCAATAACTAAATAGTCCAAAACTGCAATATCGCTTCTGTTTTCGTCTTCATGGTTCAGTTGCTCCCGAATAGTTACAGAACGGTGCGGGTCTCCTTCTGTTTTCCCGCGTTTCTGCGATGAAAATGCTAACGTCAAAGCGATGCGGCCTGAATATCACATCCCTGTGGGATACTATCAGCAGGAACGAAACCAGACTAATACCGTAAGAACTCTAATAGAGCAGCACCCTTGTACGTGACTTTCAAACCTCAGTACATTTTATTTTATTTTATTTTATATACGTCGCGCGGACGTGGTATGTACTGGCTTGATACATTATAGACATTATAGACATGATAAGGCATGATAAACATAATAGGTATGACATAATAATAGGTATGACATAATAGGAGGCGGGGGGGGGGGGTGCTTATTGTGGGCGTTCGGTCCTAGCCAACCTGTTCAGAACGCTGAGCGTGCGGTTAATGAAAAAGTGTTTTTTAAGGTTTGCTTTGCATCTACTACTATAGTTGAATTTGGTGCGGGTGCGGGTAGTGGTGCTAACAACTTGGAAGAGGTCTGAACTGTTAATGTCCATCTTGCCTTTAACTATTTTTTGGATTGTTTTGTGATCTATGATGGTTCTCCTGTTTTCTAGGGAAGCAAGTTTGAACTTTTCGTTCCTACATTCAGCCGTCAGGTAGTCGGGGTCCTCTAGGCTCAGGTATCTCCCTTTCTCTCGACTGTACAGTCTGCGGGTGAAGGAGTTTTGGACTGACTCTATACTTTTTGATTTGTGAAACTAGCAGAGTGATGAGAAAGTTGTCAACTTTTTCTCATCGGTTTTTAGTTGACAACTTAACTGTCACGGATGCTCTATCTTTGGATAACTCGAACTGCTTCAAGTCAAAAGAGCACACGCACACTTGCGTAACGCCGGCAATTAAAGGCGGAAGTGTGATCGAAACCGTCATGAGCATCCGTTCTTTCTGTTCTTCCTATCTTCAGCACAGAGGTCTCGATGTGTTCTCTGCTGGTTCGGAAGACGTTCGTCTAGTACTGCATTTCCGTTATCACTCACTTGAGTCATCCCTGGAAATGCCGAATGATTTTTTGAACCAGCCCGTATAAACCGAAAACAAGGCGCTCCCCCCTCCCTCGAGGATTCGAGTCGCCTTGGTCTCCACTTCTTCCCCACCCCGTCTCATTCTCCCCATCAATTTGGATGCAGTCAGAAACGAAGAAGCAGATGAGGATGTCTATCCACGACGTTCCAGAATACGTCAACTTCCACTACGAATTCAACTTCGTTTCCACCGTTGTATTTTCCTCGTATGCGTTGATTCTTGTCACTGCCCTTGTTGTTTTGAGAATGTGTCATGTCTATTATGGCAAAAAGAAGGCACCAAACACGACGTACATTCACAGCAACTTGTTCAAATGTTTCATTTGGATGGAAACCGCGGTAAGCAAACATTCGATGGGCTGCGTCTCGTGTCTTAGCTTCTCTCTTCACGCAGTTCGAATTTGGAAAATCTGATTCAGCAAAATAATTCTAGCTAAACCCGCAATTTTCGGCGCCAGAAGGAGGGAACAAACAAGAGTGCACCAAGTTAATTAGCGGCGTGTTTCTGTATGTAGTCTCATCTGAGTTGCTCATTCCAGAACTTATCGTTCCTGCTCTTCGACAATCTCGTGTTCGGCCTTCCATCCACAGGTCTCTTGACCTCGCTCTGTGTCTCCATCCAACCGAATCACTTCCTCAAAGTGCTTTACATGCTTCAGCTGCTCACCAACTACTGCTCCATGTTCTACTCGCTCCTCTTCTGCGTCACAAGACTTCTCATCGTGCATTGTCCCGACAAACACGAGAAAGTAATGTTGTCATCAATGCCGACTCATTTCGATTTCTTTCCAGTACTCCTCGAAGCTATACAAAACATTCGTCCCGATCTCGATCCTCGTTCCGATCTGCTTCGACTTCTTCATGATCCCGTCGCTGGGCTACTGCAGACAACTCATCCCTCCTTTTCCGATCGGATCCGTCTTCATCTCGTTCGCCGACACTTGGTTCGACCTCCGGACGGACCCTCTTCATCTTCCGGTCTCTCTGATCATTCCTTCTGCCATTGCGAGCATCAATGTTTCGCTTGTTTTCAAAATCAGAAAGACTCTCCTGCAGTCAAAGTGAGTTCAGAATCAAAAAAAAAAAAACAAAGTGCCAAAATTATGGGTTTTGATATTGGTCTCAGGGTAGCAATTCGAAAGGAGAATGATAGTAATTCTCGAGTTTTTCTCTGTGACTAAACGGCCCAGAAAACCCGTAGTTTGCGAGAAATTTCCAGGAAGCTGCACAGCCGTTACTCGTACAAATCGGAGATCTCGCTCACTTGCACGACACTCGCCATCGTCGCTCCTTTCCTGGCGAACGCGACGATGACGGTGAGTGGGTTACGAGGCAACTTGGAGAAACAGTCCGACTTCGAGCAGACCGATGTCAAATCGTCTTTCACTCTCTTTCAGTTTGTCTCCAAATGGCACCCTGACTTCTCCTCGTACGTCGTTCTCATCAGGTGCCCGATCGTCGCCTGCGGAATGGCTCTCGTCCCCTGGATCTTCTTCACCTCGCATCCCCTCTTCTCGAAAAAGTCTCGAGTGCTGCCAGCCACATCTTCCTGATTACTTTATCGTTTATTGATTCAGAATGAAATGAAGCAAAACAAAAACCGGTTTCTCATTTAAATTAACATGTGTTTCGTCTACTCTACCGGGGTCACTCCTCCTCGCTGCTCTCCGCCTCCTCCTCCTTCGCCGGCCCCTTCATCTTCCCTTCCAAGTAGTCGTTCAGCTCTCCGACTCTCTGCTTTCTCCAGTATATGTCCGTGGTGGCCGATTCGATCTTCTTGTCGAGACTTTCGATTCCATTCGTGCTCTTGTGATGGTGTTCCATGAACGTCTCCACCATACTCTTCTCCCGTTCGTTTTCCAGAACAATTCCAGCGTCCGCAATCGCGTTCAGAGACTCCGGATCGTCCTTGAACTTCTTCTTCAGCACCGTCGACCAGTTATCGATGATCCAGTTCGTCGCGATCTCTCTTCCCACCGGACGACTGTTCATTTTATTCAGAAGCTGGGTGACGGCCGTCGTGCTGTTCAAACTCTCCTGAATCAAACGACGGAGGACACGCGGGTCTCTGAAGCACGCCAGCGAGTTCTCCAGAATCTTCTTCTCCGCTCCGTCGATTTCCTTCTCAGCCAACATCTTTACCGTCTCGAAAACAGTGTCATTTCCGAACTCTACACCGTTGCAGTAAACTTTTTCACGGAGATCTCCAGGAACTCTGCAATCAAAAAAGGTTTCTATGCTCTGATCACACGGTTACTTACGCGGAGCAGTCGCTGCTGAAGTTTCCAGAGTCCTGGCACGGAGCCAAGAATCCCTCGATGAAGAGTTCGTTCAATTTTTCGTTGGACTTCTCTGGCTTCACGATGGACATCAGATCGAGAAGATTCGCGTGCAGAAGGGCTTTCAAGTAGTTCGAGTCTTCTGAGGCCGAAGTGACTTCTTCGAACTTCTTCTTCGTTTTCTCGTAGATCAAGTTCTGAAACGAGAAAGTTCTCCCACCGCCTCGCCCTCATCTTACATTCAACTTGTCCTGAATCGGAGCCCCTTCCAGTCTCTCCGCGAGTTTCTTGAATATTCTGGTGACGATGAGCCATGGGACCGTTCCAGTCTCGGCGGGAAGGTAAGCAGTCATGTTGAGAGCCGTCTCGAACGGAAGAGCTCCGCTATTGGCAAGGGCGAAAACGTCGGAAATGAGTCTGGCTCTGGTGCGTTCCGAAAGTTTTCCGTGCGACTTTTCGAGAGCCTTCGCGATGTCATTCCATCGTTTCTCCTCGTAATTCACTCGATAGACTCCGTTCGAGTCGGTGTTCAAGTAGATGGAGTCGGAAGTGTTCAGAGGCAGTCTGAAGGCCTCGTGCAGCCACGAGACGTTTCCGACGTTTCCAGAGCTCTTCAGGAAAAGAGGCACTTCCCAGTTGAACCAGAACTTGGCGTTCCGGAACTTGAACTGTTCCTTTGTTTTGTGATCGTTCTTGAATCGTTCTTGAGACAACTCGACGTTCTCGGCGTCGAGTTTCTCGACGGAAACGAGCGGGAATCCGATCTGGTCGACCCAGGTGTTCACAAAGTTCCCGACGTTCAGAGGCTCGTTGTTCCACCCCTTCAGCTTACCGTTGAGCGCTTTTTCGAAAGACTTCCAGAGTCCATCGTCGTATGGGTACGCAGAACGATAAGAAGAAACGAAACTCTGAAGAAGTTGAGATGAAAATGTGACAAGAGAGGGACTCACTCTGATGGCCTTGTTGAAAACGTCTCTTCCGACGGATTTCTGAACCATCCGGAGAACGGCGGCTCCCTTCTTTCCGATGAACTCGTGGTCGAAGGCGGCGATGTCTGCGGCTGAATGCACATTCTTGACTCTCAATGGCTGCGACGTGGCAGTCGCATCTCTTTCGAGAACTTTCTCCAATTCGTAAGTCCACAAATCATCCTGAAGTCGCGATTTCATTTACAAAATCACCTAGTATTCGTTCGTACCGAGTCCACGTCCAGAATCTTCTCAAGAGCTTCAATCTCGAGGAACTTCGGCAGCGCCTCGTTGAGCCAGAAAGTACCGTACTCCTCGGGATTCGTGATCCCGCCGAACCATTGGGAAGCGATTCTGTTGGAAATTGCCCGGGCGACTCTAGCTTTCTGAGAGATGTCGTTCGAATTCTCATTGTAAAGCACTTCATCTTCCGGGAGCACAATGAAGGAAGAGCTGACTCTGTTGCCCGGCTGGAAGCCCGGAACAGCCACGATATCTGAAGAAGATCTAGTTGGGAGCAACAGACGGACCGGAGGGCTCTTCTACCTAAGCTCTTGCTCTCTAGTCTCGACTGCAGAGTATGCTCGAGCACATCGATCGCTTGGTTGGCAAAGTCGATCGCCTGCTCAGTGTACGGCTGCACTTCCGGTCTTGTCCACATTCTGATCTGAAATCGGAAAGTTCATTGAGTCTGCCCGTCGTCCTCTTGACCGTCAATCCGCTTGTTGTGTTGGCTTCCCGCACGACAAGCTCGCCGATCACAAAGTCCGGATCGAGTACCTTCTTCAAAGTGGAAGTCTGCGCATCTCTGAAACTGATTTTGTTCAGAACCTCGTGGACGATGTTCATCCGAACCCGTCATCCTGAGTCTTCACTTCCGTGTTCGCGACGACCACGGATCCTTTCGAGTGCATGAGAGTAAGAGCTGCTGGAGCCTTGAATGCCTCCTGGTCGAAACTTGGGAAGACGTGTCTCATGTATGCGTAGCTCGGCTGCGTTGTGAACATGCTTCTGTCCTCTCCGGACGCCGTCTTGTACTTGTACTCTCTCAGTCCGTTGTTGTTCGTCACTTTCGAGACGAACGGAATCTTCAGGACGACATCACTTCCTTTCTTGAGTTCTCCGTCCAAAGTCAACGTCACTTTCTCCAAATCTTCATCGAATTCGATTCCAGTCACTTTGATTCCAGTGTCGACGAGAGTAGAAGCAGGAGCCTCTGTTGTCGTGGCGACCTCTTCTTCCTGTGAGAATCCGGATCCCTCCGAGACTCCAGAAGTTGTGTTGTTCGTGATGTCTTCCGTTGACTTCTTGGCTCTCTTCACGACTTCCCTCGAGATCTGAATCTTCTCCAGGTTCTTCGTGAACTCGATTCCCTTCGCATTCAACACGATCTTCTTCGTCGGCTCTTCTACATTCAGCTTCACGAGTGCCAACCCCATCGTCCCGTTTCCTCCGGTTTTCGGCGAGAGACTCACATCATACCTTCAAAAGGAACTCGTTTCCCCCACTCGCTCCTCCCTTTCCACCCACCAAACAGGCTGCACGCTCTTCGGAAGAGCCAGCTCTTCTTTCGTCGGCTGCTTCACGAAATCGTTCTCGTCCGCGTCCTCCTCGTTCACAATCGGACGGTGCGGCTTCTTATGCGGTCGCGTACTGTAGCACTCGTTTATCACCGTTTTTATCACCTCTACTCACTAGTTCTTGCAGGCGACAATCGACTCGTTGACCTGGTTAAACTGCATCATTTCGTATTCATGTTTTGTGATGTAGTGCCCGAGGAAGGCTGCGAAGAGGATGGCGGCGACGGCGAGCAAGAAGAGAGCCACTGCGGAGCCGGAAGAGCACGCGACTTTCTTCGACGGCTTCGGAGGAGACTTCTGTTTCTTCGGAGGGGGAGGAGCCGCCTGCGTCTGGGGCTTCAACGGCTGCTTGACTACTTTCTCGGAGAGCGGGATGTTCGAGTCGTTTCCATTGTTCAAGTTCCCGGCTGATCCGTTCTGATTCTGCAAGTGACGTCGTGATGACGTGAAGAGTTCGAACGAGATCGGAAGTGCCGTCACTCATCCTTGAACCACTTCTCTATTCAGGTCAGTTCCTGATCTCAGTGATTCTGGCCCGCGACCTCGATTCAACAAAGACAAGATTAGACAGATAGTTTCAAAAGTGAAATTGCAGTTTGATGTGAAGAATTTCAGCTTTAAACGTGGCGAATTGCAAAAGAAGTTCCTTTCCTACATTTTCAATTTTTCAACTAGTTTGGGAAAGGATCATATAGCGAATCGCAACGCGCTACAGTAATACGATCACTCACCGCATAGACAAAGTCGATGAGCTGAGTGCGGTCCTTGCCCAAGTCGACGTCCTCCATGGCTGACGTCGTGCTGAAAACGAAGGAAATATGAAGAAGTGCGTCGTGTTCCCCGCTGAGAATCAATCGAAGAACCAACGGTCAATCGACGGCCTCTGTTCGGTTTTTGATAAAAACCGCCTTAGGCAGCAGTAGAGCGCGAAAATAAACCCCTCGAGGCCGCGGTATCCCCCCATTCTTCTCACTACGTCTTCTTCTTTTTTCTTCTCTCCATCGGTGACTGCGCGAAAAACTACGAGTGTGTGGGTGGGCGAGAGGACGTCAAAGCACTCAAAAATCAACAAATCAGATATCAAATGTCATCTGCGGTGACTCCAGATAGTCAGGATTCAAGAAGAGTCGAGAAGAGGTCTTCGGAATGATTTCGAAAACAGAGAATCACTGAATGACAGATGTGTTTACTGATTTCATTTTGAGAGACCGTCGATCCGATACAGAAGTGATCGATAAGTTTTATTCGCAATCGAATCAATCACTTGCAAACTAGAAACCACAAAACGAAGAGGGAGGACTCTGGAAAAGGCGAGACAACTTCCTGTTCGAGGATCGCCTCGATTCATCACTCAATCACCGATCCGATCAATCGGTATCAGTGACCTTAGACACAAGGCAGGTTTCTCATTGATCGCAAAAAGTGGACAGAACTCGATCTTTTTCCGAAACGGGAAAAAAAAACACTTCAAATTCGCCGTCATAAAAGAACGATTCTCATTTTGAAAAAGACAAAAACAAACTGAAAACTGTCTGTAATTGAGTGATAAAATGACAAGAATTTCGAGGGTCGCAATACTAAAAAAGACCTTCGGCGAGTGGGTGTGGCCGAGAAAATTGCGTCGGGAATTTCAGGTTTGGTGAAGGTGAAGGCAGTTCGCGAAACGAAATTGGCAACTGCAGAATGTTTTCGAGAGAGACAAGGGGGGTTTCAGACATCATCTCAACGGGAACCAAGCTTAGTCTCGTGTCTTGTGGTGTCCTTTCAGATCACTTCGCAGATAAATCTCCGGAATTTCCGCTCTAATCAAGCGTCGCTAATTGAAAGAGAAGAGAAAGAAAACAAAAACATAGGAGAGCGAAAACATTTGTGACTCCACGGAAGCGAGAGATCAACTGGATGATGCCTCCATACTGTTGCCCATGATGGAAGAGGACGGCTCCTCTTCGACTCGCACGAAACGGTTCCTCTGGTTCACATTCACATAACTGAAAATGAGAATGAGAACTCGTGAACTCGTTGCGCGCTGACCGTATGTCGAAGTGCAACCCGTCCTGTTCGTTCGACTCGATCGGAAGCATCCAGAGTCCCCATCCGAACACCGATCGGAAGTTGTTCCACTTGCCCATGTTGTAATCGGCTGCGTTGTCGAACCGGAGCACGGCCGGCTTCGTCTGCTCCACCGTCGTCTCGTTCAACGAGATCAGCTCGTAGTGGAAGATGATCATCTCGCCGAGCGGATAGTATCCGAAGATGCCTCCCGCAATGAAACTGAATGCGTAGTAGAGAATCTTCCAGAGATCCTCCGTCCACTTCTGGATGATGAAGTACCGCACGGCGCCCTCCAGAGACGTCAGAAGATACCAGTAGACGAGGAAGCTCGTGTAGATGATGTATAGCAGGAAGTACTTGTAGTTGGTGTGCGTGACACACTTGTTGATCCACGGACAGTGGTGGTCATACTTGATGCAGCACTTGCCGCAGGAGCTGCAGTGCCGCGTCCTGTCCGGCTTGATGTGTCCGCATTCGTAGCAGTACTTAAGACGGCCCACCTGGTCGCACTCCGCAACGACCACTTTGCAGTACGTGCACATCTCCTCCAGAATCAGATTCTGCTTCTTCAGCTGTAGAAGAGTTCATTCTGTTTTGAAATCAAGAGAACAGACACTAACCTGTTCAGGAGTCGACTTTTCCACCACATATCGATCGTTTTCGAACGGAGTGACCGCTTTCAGACGGTCCTCCAGCTCTTTGCTCGGTCGATACCGCTCTGGAACTCTGCCGACTTTCGTGAAGAGTGTCATTCCGAGACTCCACATGGACATGACGAACAGGAAGCTCGTGACGATCAGGTAGATGGTGGCCTGCACCGAGTACGTCACGTAGTACCCGACCGTCACTTCCACGTACACGTACAACCTGAACATCCGAAATCGAGGGACAGATGGAGGTGAGAGCACTGACGTGATCCAGAGACAGACTATCTGCATGAGGAGGAGTGCGTTGAGACATCTCGTCAGAATCCATCCGCTGATTCGATGCTTGGCACGGTGCTCGCGAACTGCTGTGTAGATTTTCGAATACCATGACATTGAGATACACTGTGAAAGCGATCCGTCTGCGAGAAAGAAGTGAAAACGAGGAACGGAAGCCGCGGAACCCACTGGAATCGCGATCGAAGACGGAAAAAAAGAAGTGATAAATGAAACCGGGACGAGAAAATGATAAAGTGTCACGGAAACCGGCGATTCGGAGTTCGAGGTGCGACGTGACCCTGTCGAGTTTTTTCTTTTTCTGAGTCAGCAGAAGAGTTTGGAGAAATATTATTTATTAGAGTCGGGCCAGAATTACAGAAAACTGCTAGATTCGTATATACAGAGAAGCGGAGAAGTCCGATCGTTTACTTTCTCTTGCAGCACTGCCCGTTTCCGCAAGGGGAGTAGTTCTGCTGGCAGGAGCACGAGTTGCTCGACTGGCTCTGGCACGGCATCTGAGCCGGCTGAGCCGCCTGGCACGAGTTGGAGCAGGAAGCTTGGCACGCCGGTTGGCACTGCTGGACTGGCTGCTGCTGCTGGACGCACTGCTGCTGGCAGGACTGCTGGCATTGCGGCTCGCACTGAGCGGACTGGGCGACGGAAGCCTGCAGCACGATGGTGATGGCTTGCGGGGCGGCGGTGGTGGTGGTCACTGGCTGCTGGCAGGCGACCTGGCACTGCTGGCACTGGGGAGCCGCCTGCTGCTGGCATTGCGGAGCACACTGCTGCTGGCACTGCTGGGTTTGCTGGCAGCTGGATTGGCACTGTTGGCAGACTGGAGCCGACTGCTGCTGGCATTGTGGGGCGCATTGCTGCTGGCACTGCTGCTGGACTGGAGCGGCTTGCTGGCAGGTGGACTGGCACTGCTGGCTGCATTGCTGGGTGCACTGCTGAGCCGGCTGCTGCTGCTGGACGCACTGTTGCTGGCAGGCCTGCTGACATTGCGGTACACATTGGGCAGAGATCTCCAGGTTGATCTTGATGATTTGGGGAGCGGCAGTGGTGGTGGTCACATCGCATTGCTGAGTGCACTGCTGCTGGCATTGTGGCTGGCACTGCTGAGCTGGCTGCTGCTGGACGCATTGCTGTTGGCATTGCTGGGTGCATTGCGGCATGCACTGGGTGACGGGAGCCTGAGTCTGGGCAACGCAGGACTGCTCACAGGCTGGCATGCAGGACGGTTGGCAGTACTGAGCTGGAGCCTGAGTGGTGGTGGTGTAAACAACGGTGGGAGTGTAGCACGAGGAAGTCTGGCAGGACTGCTGGCATGTTGACTGGCACTGGTTGGAGGAAGGAGCGGACTGGCACTGCTGCTGGCAAGACTGCTGGCAGGCTGGAGCGCACTGCGAACTCTGTACTTGGTACGTCTGTTGCTGAACCGGCTGGGCACACGAGCAAGACTGTTGCACTGGAGCAGTGTTCTGGCAGGAGCAGCTGAACTGAGCAGGCTGAGTGTAGGTGGTCTGCTGGCAAGAGCAGCTGGGCTGCACTCTCGGAGCACATCCGCACGATTGACGCTTCTCACGGATCGCCGTGCCCTGGAAATAGAGGCTCTGTTTGCGTTCAAAGATTGCTGCGCAAAAGAGTTGATAGGAAAGACTGTAGGAATGATTTTCTCATAAACGTTTGGCGTCTCGAGCTCTCACAGCTCAAAAAAGGCTCATGAAAGCTGTGAAGAACTGTAGCTCGTTGGTGATGTTGCTGAGTAGAAACAGGAAGCTCACCTCAACAAGAAGAAGGCTGGAAGCAAGAAGAACGGCGAGGGCAAAGAAGCGCATGCTTTGGGACTGAAGAGCTGCTAGACGGCAACTGATGTCTTCTCGGGCCACGTTTGTGCCTTTTATACGCCTCCCTCGCCTCCGCCGTTTCCCACTAACCAACGAACACATACCGGAAAGTTGCTTCCCACTTATCACAGACTCCATCAACCGGCTGCCCGAGGGCTCCATGACGAGCGCAAACACAGCTGGCGTGCCAATGGCAAACGATCCGAGGAACACGTGCGGCGTCTCTCCGCATCGCACGCTCTCTCCACTTTGCCGACCGATTGAAAGAGACGCGAAAATGGCAAAAAAGGTTGGCGCGGAATGTGGTGATACGGTGTATGTTCAACGAGTTCCTGCTTCTTTCTCGTCTAACTATGCGACGCCCGAATGTTGCCGTTTTATCAAACATTTGCATAGAGTCTCCAGTATCACTCGACAGATTGCTCAAGAGTTCACTTGGGAATCATGTTTATTGAGTCAAACACCACACTGACTAGTTATTCTTTTTGGCACTTTTCACTTTCGAGTGAGATCTCTTCGAGCAACACAGACTCTTCAGAATGCGAATGAAGACGTGCAGAATGATAACGACGACGAGAAGAAGGAATGCGAAGACGTCGAGATTGTAGTAGACGATCGTGTTCATCCGGGAGCCTTCCACGTGCAACTCCTCGAGAACTCCGTTGTCAATGGCGAACTGCGTCCACTTGGTGAGTCTTTCTTCCGCACTGAACGGCTTGTCTCTCATCATCTTCCCTATCCGGACCGCATTCTTCTTATAGCTGAAGCCAATCGAATCTCGCTCTTCCTCCATTTTTATTGCTCACCTCGACGTGTTAAGTACAGTCAGTACCGCGTTCTTGAAACTCTCGTAGCCGATTTCCAGTTTCAGCAAAACTTTTCCCATCCCTCTCTTCTCCACCATTCGTCCATTCCTGAACTGATCCGCGAAGACTGGCACGATAACTGTTGGGACCCCTCGCAGGGCAGTCTCCACCAATCCGTTGATCCCTCCGTGCATCACGAACAGCTTTAGTCTTGGATGCGCCAAAATATCGACTTGTGGGAGCCAGTCCACCAAGTCAACGTTTTGCATTCCTTGAATCAGATTCGCGGTGTCCTTATCGTCTACAAAATGGCACTGCAGTCAGCAGAGTTCGAACCTGTGTGGGCAGGCCTTGTAATAAACGAACCTCTCGCTATTTTGATGAGAAAATGGTAGTCTATCATCTCGCGAACCGCTTTCAGAACACCTTGTTTCGCATGATCGGGCAGGGCTCCGAACGGGATAATCGAACCGAGAGAGATGATTACAACGCCTTCTTTCCCCTTCGACATGATCTTCGTGAACTTCTGCAGCTCTCCCTTTTTACAGCTTCAGCGCTAATCGCTGCCTCACCTCGTCCAACGGTTTGCTCTCCTTCGGAACTCCGAGTCCTCCGACGTATATCGTTTTCGTGATGGTTGGACGGGGAAGATCGAGAACCTCATCCGAATTCACAAAGCAAAGCGAAGAGTTCGCAGCGATCTCTCTAACATTCGGGAAGTCGGGCACATATTTCCGGAACACCTGCAATCTCTTTTGAATTTCCACCGAAAGTGTATGCCTACTTCAGTGGTTCCGTCAGTTCCGTATCTGTGAATGAGGATGGCTCCGATCTTCATGTAGACGTTGAAAGCTCTCTGCCAGAAGTCCATCTTGTCTCCGTTATCGTTCTCTTCGATCGTCGGCACATAAGAGGCAGGCGCTGGGATCCCGAGATTGTAGCTGACTGCATCCATGATCGGCGTCGTCGAGATCCACAGGTGGTTCTCGATTCCCAAGTATCGGATGATTCCGACACCGCACAAATCGATTTGCTCACTGAATGCCACGTCGAAGTTGTATGCTCTCAGTTGCTCCAGCTCCTCTCTTCTAGACATCAAGTCTGCAATCGACGAAGGTAAAAAACGAAGGCCAGAGAAAGGAGGCGGTACCGTCGCAAACGCCAGTGCACATTCTCTCGAACATGATTCGCTCGAGGAATCCCAATCTGGAAGTGCTCAGCAAGTAAGCATCGACTCCTTCCATCTCGTCCTGGAACTTCGTGCCTGGAAACGAATTCGTTCGATTCGCTGGAAACGCCGACAACTCACTGAATCCTCTCATCGTGATGACCTTTGCCTTCTTGGTACCGGTGAACTCGGTCAGAGGTTCGTATTCCGTGATGAACATGACTACATCGTGACCCGCGTCGACGAGCGCGTCCGCAATTCTGCCGTTCGAAATCAGATGACTGCGGCTGATCGACGGACTGTACACGAGTACTTTTCCGGCTTCTGCGAGAGCCAGAAGGCAGAAAAGAACATGACAGACGTCCGTTCGCATCTGAAGAGAGACACAGTTGGAAACGCACGAGAACTGTTTGTCGGCCGTTTCGTTCTCTTCTTTTCTTCTTCTTTTTCTTATCACCTCATCAAAATTCCAAAAGAGGAAGGTCATTTTTGTAATCATGATCAGGCCGAAAGAAGAAGAGAGAGACGAGAATGGGCAATAATCGAATCATGGAACAAAATATACAAAAATGGGAAGTGAAAGAGAAGTGGGAAGGGAGAAACCGGTCGGCAGTAGCAGAGACGGAATGAATCAGAATGCAATTTCGGACTGAAAGTGTAAAGGAGAGCAGAGGAATCTGGCGATAAGAAGAGAGATTGGCAAGCGGAGCGGCGATTCGTATTCTGTGTCTTCTCAAAACGGAGAATTAGACAGTCAAACAGTGACAAGACACACACATTGAAAGGCTGATACAAGAGTTTTTGGGCAAACAGTGACGGGAATGGGAAGTGACACGAGTCGTTCGATGCGAGAGAGACACCGTGACACACACATGGGAATCGATCGAACTGAACCTCGAGACTGCTTCGGCTCGCTCCGATTTCCTGCTCCGCTATCTTATCTCCTCTCCACTGCTTCGAACTGCAACAGTGCTATCTTTTCACATGTTGAATTCGATGCCTTCAATCGTATCTCTAGTTGTCCAGAGGCCTCTAGAACAGTGTTCTTTCATTGTTTCTCTGATTCGTAACCGGCGGGCTCACCGAGTTCGGTCTGACTCGTCCGGAGCACAATCGGTGTGCTGAAAGTATCAATCCGTTCAATGACTACACAACACGTATTCTGTTTGTAGCCGTCTTTCGAATTCGCCGAATCACACTTTTCATTGAATTCCAACCAAACAAGCACTTTTCGAGCAAAACAGATCAAGAGCTACAGTAATCCACTCCAATCCGTTTGTCCGGAAATGAATGGAAGAGAAAGGGATAAACGGACGAGTTCGGAGGAACTCGCTGTTTTTCGATCGTTCTAATCGTACTTCCAGTCTGGATTCCTGCTAGAATTACTGCGAAATGGGTGAAGGAGCAGAGAGGTATAAACGACAAATGACCAATGTGTTCTTTGACTCTGAGAAGATTCCAACTTTTTTCTTTCTTCGAATTCAGAAGAGAAATGCAGTGCTCGAAACTGGCAGATGAAAACGAGAAAAGGACAAAGGGCTCGTGATGAGTATCCGAGACGGAACTAGTTTCATGTACTGCCAATCACATTCCACTTCTTCATTTGATAGAAACAGTTTATTATGTACAAACAGAGAACGGGTGAAAGGGTTCAAGCGGTGGTGGTGACTGCGTAGCTCCGCTCCGTGGGGACTCTGGAGACATTGTATGCTTCGGAGGATCGGTGGGCCGTCGAGAAGAAGGATCTGAAAGAGACAAGTGTCTGGGGAGAAGGGACTCTTGGATCCCGTACACTTTCCGGTTGGTCTTCCACAACATCACAAAGTTCCGATATGGGGGGTAGGTGATGATCATGACGAGCGCGTTGGCACTCGAATGGAGGGTCAGAGCAACGATGATCCAGTGAGTGGCGACTGAAAGAAACACCTCATCTGAGGGACACTTTGAATATTCGTACTTTGACTGTGTTGGTATCGGATGACGACGAGAAACGAAAAGAGAGAAGCCGGCCCGATGATCAGAAAACACGTGGAGAACTGAGCGAGAAGACTCCGCAACGTGGCACGATGCTTCGCGTAGTTGGCAGAACTGATGTGTTTGCGGTTGTCCTCGAGGATCTGGAACATGTGGTAGGTGGTCGAGACGACGAGGAGCACAGTGTAAGTGCAGCCGAAGAAGATGAAGGCGAACGTGACGATGGCCCAGAAGTTGGAATCGAAGACGACGTAGTTGGGAAGAGTGGCGAAACGAGTGACGAGATTCGGATAGACCTGGGAGCATCGAGATGAACATTCTGGGAAAGGAGAGCTGCAGACCTCTTTTATGAGAATCAGTTGATCCGGTTTGGACAGCATGCTCAAGTAAAGAAATGTGGAAGCGACGAACGGGAAGGCGTTGAGGAGAAATAGGACGATTCCGAACGGGACGTCGTCCAGAAGCAACTTCTGACTGATCTTGGCGATCGCTTGATGCTTCCGCACGAAGCAACTGTTGAGAGCACTCGCCACGAGACAGATCGTGAAGGCAGTGAACGTCTGGAAATTTCCTCATTCCTAATGAGATCCGAATTGCACAGGTGGTTCCGTTTAACGAAAACAGGAGAGACCGCCGCCTTCCGGTCGATTCCACCTGACTCATACCGTCTGAAACGAGTCGTCGACCTCGAAGATTTGCGTCAGCACCCCGGTGCAATAGCCTCCGAAAACGGGGAAGAGCGGGACAAATTGCATGAGAGTCGACAGATGGAGATCCATTATCCAGCCGGCGAACTGAAAAAGGGACACTCTGGGTCGTATCGCTTGGAGCCCCGAGAGCAAGTTTCTCAAACGGGGAAGAGAAGTCTCCCGAACAAAGTCGGCCGAGAGACCCAACTAACTGTGTGTTTTGTGGCCTTCTCTCTGGAACTGACCTGCATATAGAAGAGGTAGAATCGGTACCCGTCCATTTTGCCGCTTTGAAACAAGATGATGTACATCGAGAAGCCGGAGATGATGGTCGAAACGACCGAGATGATGTGGTAGTACATCTTGAGCCACGCGGGAACTCCAAAGTCCACTTCGTACGCGAAACTCATCAGTTCTTGGGCTGTGAATGCCATCATGTTATTCAGTGGAGAGGCGTGAAAGCGGTGTCTTTTATAACGAACAAATGGGGCGGGGCCGGGAGAATGCACTGCGGTTCGAGATGATACAATCAGAGAGTGGCGGACTTGTGTCCTGGAATCGATCTTGCGAGTCACTCGGTCTTCTCACTTAATGATACAAATAGTTCGAAACGGAAAGAGAGAAGAGATGCAAGCGAGCACTTCTCGGAAGGTTCGGAAGATGTACCCGCGAGTTCAGAAGGAACAAAGAAGTGCGTCAGACGACTAATCCCCTCCGTTTCTTCGTTTCAGCATGACCGCTTCTTCACTTTCCAGACGTCTTCTGTTTTGTTTATCAGAGACACTCGTCACGAAGTGAAAACGGGGAAACGGGCACGAAGAGTTGCTGAATCACGTATGTAGATCGTTCAGTGGTTTCCCCCCGAACGCCTTCTTTTTCAGCTGCCCCGTCTGATCGTCTCGTCACCGAACAATTTTTCCGATCGAGAATCGCTCGGAGCTGCTCCCGAACCTCGCTAGAATCTTCGAAACGTCTCCAAGAAGCGCAAGTTCGGACTTTCAAAAAGTGTACAAAAAGAGTGTGTTCGGTGAAATGAACGTCTTCTTGAGAAACCATCCTATTGAATTTCCATTCTTTCAGCAGTTTTTTGTTGGAAACCTGATAATTTCAAAGAAAAAAGCAGTGGAAAAGGAAGAATTTCCGTCTTTTCAGCTGAAAATCCATGATATTTAGAAATAGCAGCTTTTTGTGCGATGAATCTAATTTTTTGTATCCTATTTTCTCCATTCTTTTGCTTGAAGATTAATCGGAAAATGGAAAGATTGCTCCCTGTAAACATCATTTCTCTCGTTTTTGTGCTCAATCTCGATTGATGACGTCGAGTTTTGGGAAAAGAATGAGATTCGGTTTTATGAACAAAAAATTCATTATTTTAAATGGAACCACTATGTCCGGGAAGAAGAGTTGTAAAAAAAACGAGTGACGGATAGAGTGCGTGAAAAGAGGAGGGAGTAGAGAAATAGAGATGTGGAATGGGGAATGGCGTCGTCTCATGTGCCACGTCATCTGAACTTCAGAAGACCTGGAGTGTAAATCTATGCACACAAATCAATCGATAGGTTTCATGATACAGTTCAAGGAGAAATTGAAAAGTCTGCCGGAGAGATAAACTGGGGATGGAGAAACGGACGGGGGTTGAAGTAGATGAAAATGAGAACGGTTACAGTCGATTAAAACTAGGCGGGGAGGGTACGAGGAAGCGAATGGCGCAAAAAAGAGAAAAGGAGCACGAGTCGAGAGCTTTGCACAGGCACAACAAATGAGCTCACTAATTTCCGGCAGTTCTTGGTCATAGTGATCATTGTGTTGTCAACTAATTCTAATTTCCTCGGTGGGCGGGGAACGAAGAATCAAGCCGCTTTTTTGCGCACCGCCGCCGTTCCCTTTCCAACTATAATTTCTCAATATCAGACGCGAAAACAAGGGACTACAACTGTTTTTGATTTCGGCGGAGGAACTCTAATTCCAAAGATGGCTTCAGTTTCCTCGTTCTTTAATACGCATCGCTTAACTATTTACATGTTTTTGGGTTATTTTTGGACAAGCTCAAGCACGTTTCTCAACTCTTGCTCCATCTTCCTATTAAAGGGTGGAAACAGAAAAAGATTCAGCGGGGAGACGCATAGATTACTATCGGCTGGTTTAGGGATTATCTACAAAAAAAGAGAAAAAGGAAGGGACTTAACGCAAAGATGGTTCTGTGGAAGAAGATTAATTGGCAAATTCCTAGTATATTTTTGTAAAAGGAGGGAATAAAATATGGGAGAATGAATTGAGTGGATTTGAACACCCTAGTTGCTTCCTGACACGTAGACCTTAGCGAGCGAATCGGCTCCTGCGGATCCGATAAGAGATCTCGACGGGTGGAAGGCGACTGAGGTCACCGCCGAGTCATTCTTTTTCCGGTGAGCGGAAATCTCCTGAAAAGAGTAACTTTTAGCAGTAAAAATCCGAATAAACCCTTACTTGTAGACACGATCGACGCTCGATGTTCCACATCCGGATGCTTCCGTCGTGACTTCCGGAAAGCAGATACAGACCGTTTGGATCTATCGCTAGTGAGGAGACCCCTTCCACGTGAGCCACCGACTCATGGATCAAAGCTCCCGTCGTGTTGTCGAAGTACCGGATGGTGCGATCCTCGCCGCCCACAAGTGTCATCGGCATCGTCGGATGGCTCACAATCTTGTTCATGTTTGGACTGCCTGTCACCTCTCCAAAATCGAACACCATCACTGTGCTTCCCGTATCGATATCAATTATTTGGGCATAACATTGGGTGTAGGCAGCCAGCAGGTGAGAAGTTTCTGTGGAGACAAAATCGACGGAAGTGGGAACGAGTCCTGGTCGTGGAGCTCCGATAGTTCGAATCAGTGGCTCTCCGTTTCCAGGTTCCCAAAGCCGAATCGTGGAATCGGAACTAGCGGAGACGAGTCGACTGTTTGAAGAATGATACGCTACAGACCAAATCGCATCCGTGTGTCCAATTAGCGTTTCAGTCAGCACTCGCGGGTCTGAAACGACGCATATTAATACTAACAAGCCTTATTTTGACGTACCGTAAGGATCAAAAGGATCTCCGTGAGACGATGGAACATTGAAGCAACAAATGTTTCCGTCGTGCCCTCCGGTGTACAGATGATCTCCAGTCGGAGATAGAACGAGGCACAAGACGGGCCCCTTGTGTCCGCGGAACGTGTAGACCGGCTCGAGTTCAATAGATCCTCCGCTGCCATGCTTTTCATCTTTCTTTTGGTCTAGATTCCATAGCTTCACGACTCCGTCTTCAGAACCAGTGAAAAGAACGGGCTCAACAGGATGAAACTGCATAGCATGAATCGAGTCGAGATGCGACCGAAGAGTCGTCTTGATGCTCCACTTGACGGGCTGCGCGTTCGGATCGTCTCCTTCGTCCGCAAACTCGTCTTTTATATCCATATTCTCGCTGGCTTGCAATCTGAGAGCGACGTCCAGTTCATTACCGTTTCCATAGGGAAAGTTGGCACTTCTTCGACCCTGTCTTCTTGTCGGGAGTTCTTCTTGAGCTGTAGCCTCGATAGCCGAGCGGATCCCTGGCGGCACATCAGTCTCCAGATTCTTGTGAACGTCAATGCTTGCTTTCTCGTCAGATTCCTCCGTTGAAGTCCGAGAGCGTCGCTTCACTTTCGTGTCTTCCTTGTATTGCTTGATGAGCTTCTCGAATGACCCGCTCTTCCCGGCCCACTCGTCGACGTCATTGCCTTTGTCTCTTGGCTCCACACTGTTCAAGAAATCGAACTCTTCGAAAGCCTTCGATGCAGCATCATCAAGCTGCCCATCGTCATGTCCGTCATCGGAGTCACTAAAACTACTGATTTTCAGTTGAGTAAATCCTTTTGTTCGCTCTAACCTGTCACTTCTCTCCTTCTTTCCGTTTAGACGTTCGCTTGAGGGCAAATCCGTTTGCGGCAATAGTCCGAGAAGGTTCTTAACACGGAACGAACGCACGTCCATGATGTGCTCGCTGTAACCGATCTCCTCCAGATACCGTTTCAACAGAAGTCGTCCTTGTCGGAAGCTGCCGCCTGTTTCTCCGGCATCATTGATGTACGCATCTAGGTCGGCCGATAGGTGGTTGTTATCTACAACGACATATGATTTTTAAGAAGCTCTTAATGTCTAAATACCATTGGGAGCAGAGTTTTCATTGGAAATCTCCTCGAAAGACGGCGGCTCTTCACCATTATGGGTTAGTCGATAGTTTTTAGCGCGCTCCTGTTTCAAGCAGAATTCAAGCATTTTGATGCGACGGACCAGGTCCTGTTTCAGGTTTTCCTGCCCTTTCCTTTCTCCTTGAAGGAATGCAATTCTAGCCTGAAGACAAATGAATAAAAACAGATTTCTCTATTTCTCTCTCATACCTGCATCTCGGCTCGTTCAGCTTCCCATCTAGTCCGATCCAATTCATTTTTTGTCCATTCATGTTGTATAAAATGTAAAATACCCGACATTGTGTATTGAGGACGAGACTGTAATCAAAAACAGTTAACTCTGGACGAAAAGCCGACTCGGGACTCACACTTTCCTCTTCTGTTTTGTCATTTTGTGAGTTTGGCAGTTGACCGGCGTCCTCCATCGCAATTACCCGACTGTGATCTTATTCCGAGTAAGTTGGTGGTAATAAAGCAAGTACAAAAGCTGCAATTTTTAGTTTAATCGATTCCGTGTCAGTGGCAATAAGAGAAGACGACAAAAGGGAGAGCAACTGGGAAATGCAAGTCGAGAGGACTCGTGTGCTGCATGATCAATATTGAGGAGTCGATAAAAAGTGAAGAAATAGCGCCGTGTCATGCAGAGACGAACAAAATGATTCGATTAGGGGCCGGCGAGGCGCGAGGCGAGTGAAAAGAGCGTGTTTGAGTGCCTTCCGCCGCGTCGCGTGCTCCGCGTTTGCGTATCTGATTCGCAATGGAGCGAGATTGCGGACCGGAACTTTGCCGAACTTTGCCCGCGAATTTCTAATTTCAAAACCTTTATCCCGGTTTTTTGCCGAATGCAACAAAATGTTACGAATTCTTCCGACTAGAACAGTTTTTTTAAGCTTTGAGAAAAAAATAAAATAATTAATTCTTAATTCCTCAGGTAAAATAACTCCAATGAACAGTTACCGAGATGCTTCACCTTTCTAAACATGGCTCGAGACCCAGCTTGTAAACATTCTGCTCTTTTTTTTGAAGGTAAACAAGCTTGTAAATAGGAAATCTTTGGAAATGTTTATTATTTCTCTGCGAAAAAACACGTAACGGTGGAGATTGAGAGTCGGAAAAAGGATCAGCACCAGGTGTAGTCGAGCTGGCACTTGGTTCCGATCCAAAGAGTCAGCAAGTGGTCTTCTTTCGTCAACGGCTGAAACGAATCCATTTTTTCTGAAAATATTTTCGGTTTCCGGAACCTGGTGGTGCTCATAATCGAATTCGATGCGTCGCATCTGCCTCCGATTCGTGTGCTCAAGGAACGTTTTCTCGAGCATTTCTCTTGTTTGGGGGCTCATGCAGTGGCCACATAACTGGCATTCCGCTGCTTTTTCACACGATTCACACATGTTTTCGACACAGAATTTGAGCGGAAGGTTGATATCTCTCGCATTCACAATGGGATTCTGTTCGGAGGAACGTGAGCTGAAGACAAGAAAATGAAAGAAAAACGGGGGGTTTCAGACGGACTCGAATGCAGTTTCAGCCTGTTTCGTGAGAGGACTCGAGATTCCCGTCAGCGAGAAGACGCTCATCAGCACTTTCTCGTACATGATCTGGTTCTGCTTGAAGTGGCCGGACGAGAGGTTCGGCGACATGTTCGCCTGAAACAACGCGTTCTGGGTGTCGACCGGCTTGAGACTGACCTCCATGAGGAAGACGTTCAGCTCCTCGTCCACAACGAAATCGAAGCGACTCAGCTCAAAATACTTGGGTTTCAGTTTCAGACTCTTCAGATTCAGAAGCATTTTCGACTGCTGCGTCCGGAAAACCTGCAAACCGCTCTCTCTGTTTGTCTCGTTTCCCTTGCGAGCAGACTTCTCCGATGATGTTCCGGATCTGGTTCCAGATCGTGCTCGAATCTTTACCCAGCCGTCCCAGATACGAGTCCAATGTGCTTCGGAAGCCCATTTTCTGCACTGTGAAGTAGTTCTCGAGCGATTTGATCTGGGAATCTCTGCCGGTTACGTCTTCCTTCTCTTTCTTCTTAATACCTCCCAGATCGGTGTGTAGTCGTCCCCGACGACGTACTTATCCACGTTTTCTACGTCAAACGGATGGTAGTCTTGTGGACAGAATCTGATGAGCACGTCTCCGTCGTAAATGAAGACGCGAAGCGGTAGGATCGAAGTGACGACCGCGTAGATTCCGATGTCGAACTTGCGATTGTCGATCAGTAGAGGATTCTCGACGAACTTTTGCACGAACGAATTGTTCTTGCTCAGATCCATATTGTCGATCTTCTTGATTTTTATGTTTCTGAAACTTCCTTCTCTGGAAATCTCGAATTTTTCCAAGAACCTGTGAGTGTTGTCCTTTTGAACCCAAAGAACGTCAGGATTCTTGCCTGCGTACTCCAGAAGTTTATCTTTCTGTTCTGGAAGTTGGAAGGCCTGTGGTACTCCGGAAGTCAGTCCTGAAGTGGCCAGCTGCACCTGAACAGCGATCGAGCTCCCTCTGGAAGCGAAAGGATCACTCACTTTGCTCGTGTAGTACCCGGATCCTGGTACGTGATTGACAATCTGATGGGAAGAAGCGTTTCGGATGAGAGTGCGGAAGGGCTCCTGCGTGAAACTGTACTCGTGATGCCACATCACGTGCCACTTCACATCTGACTTCAGATGGTTCTTCGTCAGAATACGGTAGCCGGAGTGCTCGAACATCTCGCGGATGTGGGTCATGTGAGTGGAGTGAGCCTGGAAACAGGTGAAGCGAGAAGGTCGCGAGCCGTTTGCGTACATTCTCTGAGCTTCCCGTCACTATTGCCACCGGTCGAGAGTCTTCATCTTCTTCTGAATCGAAACTACACTGACGTGGCACTGCCACTTCATCTGAATACGATTCCAAGGAGTCTCGCGTCCAAAAATGTGAAGTGCGGAATCTGAAATCATGAGTTCGTGAATGAAACAAGAATCCGAGCTGACCTGAAATCGAAAAGAGTCCCCAGTTTGCCTTCAAAATTGAAATCGAGCGCGAAAAAGAGCACGATTGCGGTGAGAATCCATAGTTTCGAGTCGAAAGGGACCATGGAAAGTCCTGAAAGACGAGAGATAACAGCGAGAAACGAGACGCTTCGGAGACAAAACAAGCTTGTTGCGGCCGTCGAAATAGGTCGAAAGACTGCCTCATAAGCGATTGGGCGGCACTCAATTCGCGAGATTTGCGACCGAAAAGAAGGAGAAAAAGCCGACAGTCGAACAGAAGTCTGAATAAACACGCGAGAAGACGACGAATTCAGGTGACGTCGATTCGATGTTGTCGGTTGTGATAAGCGATGAATCAATCGAAAACGATCTGTGTAATGGGTTCAGCCTCTTCTTTTTCCCGCAACTAGTTTCAGAAATGAGTCCGAAGTTGCTGAAAACGCGCTCCACTGAACTGTTCGAGGAAGCTCCCCTTCTTCTTGAGTAGTCTCGATTTCCTATCGTGTATCTCTTCTCGAGAATAAAGAACACCTCATTCTTTTGTTGATTCGACTACATTGTATCCGTGTCTGCGTCTCTCTTCGTCTCCAAAGTCTGCTGATAACCGATAACCCCCTCCGTTTTCTTCGTTTCTCCGTTATTCTCATGGGTTTGTTTGCCGACCTCCTCAAAACAGTCTATGCCACGTGGCAACAGTACCTGTACACTACGGGCGCTTTGCTCACTTTGACCTGGAAATGGCTCACCGAGGGGAAAGAATACTTCGCGGAGCACGTGTTTCCGGAGCCGGAGTGTCTCAAAAACTGGAACCACAAATACGTGCAGCTGAAAGAGATTCGGATGCATTACGTGGAAGAAGGCCCCGCGGACGGAGACGTTCTTCTCATGGTGCATGGATTTCCGGAGTTCTGGTACTCGTGGAGGTTCCAGCTGAACTACTTCAAGAAGACTCACAGGTACTCGTCGCCCCGTTTCACTTCATTCTCTGTTCCAGATGCATTGCGATCGACATGCGCGGCTACAATCAAACGGACCGCCCGTCCGGCATCTCCAGCTACAACATCGTTCATTTGGTCGACGACATCCGCCAGCTCATCGAAGCACTCGGTCTCGAAAGGGTGACTCTGGCGGCTCACGACTGGGGAGCCATCGTTTCGTGGCGCTTCGCGATGCTCCATCCGTCGCTCATCGACCGTCTCGTCATCTGCAATGTTCCCCATCCCACAGCCTTCTATGAGGTTTACAAAGTGAGCAAAGAGCAAAGAAGCAAGAGTTGGTCAGTTGATTCGGCTTTTTCGAGATACTCGTTCCGCTCTTTTCAGGTACATATACTTGTTCCAGTCTCAGTACATCCCCGAAATCGTTATGAAAGCAAACAGAATGAAGATGTTGGATGCCATGTTCCGTGGTGAAAAGGCGGGAATTCGAAGATCGGAGAACTTCACCGATGAAGATTTGCTCGCGTGGAAACACGTTTTCAGTCAGCCAGGTGGGAGGTTCTCAGTAGAGCGCACTTCAGCACGAGTGAATCCAGGGGCGACAACGGGACCGTTGAACTACTATCGAGACATGTTCAATGCGCCGCTTGTGTCTCGGGAAAAGAAGATAGTTCAGCCGAAAGTGCTCGTTTTATGGGGAGACGAGGATGCATTTCTGGACAAGAGAGGGGCGGAACTGTCTGCGCAGGTGGCCAGAACGATCTCGTTTCTCGTTTTCAAAGTCCGTTTTCAGTACTGTCGAGACTGCAGAGTTCAGGTGATCCGAGGAGCTTCTCATTGGGTGCAACAGGATCAGCCTGACCTCGTGAACGCGTTCATGGAGCAATTCATGAATGAAGACGTCTTTGAACTGACTGCGAGTCCGCAACAGTTCAAGTCGAATCTGTGATTCTAAAATAAATATTTTTCTTCTAACCAAATTGCGTTTCTATTGAAATGCCACGGAAAATGCGAGAAGAGAATGGAGAAGCCAGAGGACGAAGAATAATGTTTGACTGGAGGAAGAGGAATGAACAGTGTTGCCACGATTGAGCCTTCTGTCTTCAAGAATCATATTGCACGCTCTCTTCAGCGCGAAACACGCAAGCCGTCATCCGTCCCGTTTTACGAAATGAATAGGCGTGGCCGAATCTTTTCCTCCGGAGCAGCAACCTTAACGGGCCGATGCCTCAATTTCCTTGGTCTTACAAGAGCCGACCAAACGAACATTTTTGTGTGAGGCTTATGACTTATCGTCATTTTTCGCTAAAATCCAACTCCTCACTTCAGTTGAGTGTCCGGACGGGCCGTCACGGGCTGGACCGAGGAAATTATTTTAGAAATCAATCTGGCCCGGACCGGCCCGTCGCAACTCCGTTCCGCGGGTTTTCGACTAAATTGGTACAAACGCGCGCGCGCATGAGTTGTGACGTGGCCGCGGTCGCCAAACTGCACGATGGAAGAGAAACCGTCGGCGTGTACTCCTCGTGGACAATTTTTTTCGAAACAGACACTCGCGAGCAATTGCTTATTTATTTTCCGAGATTTCTCGTGGTTTAGTTTATTTCCAGCAAACAAATCAGTTGATTGAACATTTTTTATTCAATCTAAGATATAATTTTCAAAGTCCTAGTAATGCGCGCTGGTCGCGAAACCTTTTCTATGTTTCATAAATACTTTCTCTCATTTTTGAACAGAAATCAGTTCCTATTCGTTCAGTTTTCAATAAGTTAGGTTCCGTTTTCTCAGTCTCTCGAACTCTTTGCAATACATTTTCTTATTTAACATATTCTCTTTAGTCCTTACGGCTGAGAAAATGTTCGATTTTTGCCGAGCGCGGGGAAGTGGTGATGTGTTGGATCGACTTTCTTTAATTTAGCGCTATGCTGCTTCGTTTTTACTCTTATTCACAAAAAATTTCAGGCTCCAAAATGGCGTCCTACAAACAAAATCTGCCACCGTCGGCGTTAACCCGACAGCAAGGACAGCAAGCGGACAAAAAATCTAAAGCTGATGTGCAGCGAGACCGTCAACTGGAAGAAGACCGTAAAGCAGGAACAGCGCCTGCAATGGTCGACGTGCAGACCGGAAGAGACATCAATCCGCACATTCCGATGTTCATCTCTCAAAATCCATGGTACGTGCCGAGCGACGGGCCTACTTTAAAGCATCAACGGCCTCACGAGGAACGTCAGAAAAAGATGACAACAATCCATGAGTGGTACCAAAAAGGAACGACTGGAAAGTCCGCGACAAAATTCCGGAAGGGGTCTTGTGAGAATTGTGGAGCGATGGGTCACGAGAAGAAAAACTGCACTGATCGACCACGAAAATTGAATGCAAAGTAAGAATTATTTTTTTTTCTACTGTCTTGACTACCGACTTTCAGACAAACCAACTCCAACATTGCGGAAGACGACTTTGTGCAGCCAAAGTTCACTCTCGGTTTCGATGCCAAACGTGATCGCTGGAATGGCTATGATCCAGCAACTCACAAGCAAGTTATCGAAGACTACGAGCATCTGGAAGAGGCGAGAAAGGTGGTGAAAGAGCAGCAGATGAAGGATGGAGAGATGGAAGGAGGAGAAGAACTCGCTGCGAATCCAGAAGGAGAGGAAAAAGACGAGGATATGTACGCGGAAGACGCTGACATGGCCGGAGTGTCGGTCGACATGGACTCTCGCACCAGAATCACTGTTCGTAACCTCCGAATCCGAGAGGACACCGCCAAATATCTCTACAATCTGGCAGAAAACTCACCGTATTACGATCCGAAGTCCCGTTCAATGCGCGAGAATCCGTTCGCCGGTGTGGCCGGAAAAGAGCTCGAAGCAGCACGTTTTTCGGGAGACAACTTCGTCCGATATTCAGGTGAAGTGACAGCGGCAAACGAAGCGCAGGTCTTTGCTTGGCAAGCAACTCGTCGAGGAGTCTACGCTCATTCGATCGCCGAACCAACAAAATTAGAAGCGCTGAAGAAGGAATACGAAGAGCAAAAGACTAGTATCAAGAACGAAACGCAGAAGGAATTGCTAGACAAGTACGGAGGAGGAGAGCACATGGAGAGACCGGCGGATGAGTTACTTCTGGCGCAGACGGAGAGTTACATTGAGTACAATCGTAAAGGAAAAGTGATCAAAGGCAAAGAGAGAGCCGCGATCAGCTCGCGATTCAAAGAAGACGTTTTCCCTCAAAACCACACTTCCGTGTTCGGAAGTTTTTGGAGAGAGCACAAATGGGGTTATAAGTGCTGTCATCAGTTTGTGAAGAACTCGTATTGCACTGGGAAAGAAGGAATCGAGGCCGAAGTGAGTGCTGCGAAAGGAACAACGACTTCCAAGGAAGAGGTTTTCAAAGTGCCGAAACTGCCAGAGAAGCAAGAGATCAAGGAAGAAGAGACTGTGGAGAAGGAGGAAGAGAAGTCGTCCAGCGAGTCCGAATCCGATGAGGCAAAAGAAAAGGAACGGGAGCTAGAAATGGAGAAAGAGAAGCTCAGAAGAGAGAAGGAGAAAATCCGTAGAGAGCGGGAAGAAAGACGTCGCGAGAAGAACCGCGAAAAGCGTGGGAGAAAGAAGGTCAAGTTGGGAAAGAGAAAGAGACATGCTCGGGATTCGGACGACGACGACAGGTCCTCTGACAGCTCCAATTCCGATGAATCTGACGAAGAGATGCGGAAGGCGCTGAGAAAAGCAAAACGAGAGAAGGCCGAGGGACTGAGAGCGGCCAAGGAGGTGAGCTCTAGGTTCTCTTCGTGATCTGCAACCGACTGTTCTTCCAGGGCGACCGCAATCGGAAGTATAACACAGACTACTCAAACACGGCTCCGACTGAAAAAGAAATGGAGGCGTACAGAGTGACGAATGTCCATTCTGCCGATCCGATGGCCGCCTACATGAATTCCAAATTCGAGAAGAAGCACACCAAGTAGTCTTTTCACGATTGTTTCCTTTTTTAATGTTCTTCATTTACCACTGAATAAAATATCAGATATATCGTTTCTCTTTCTGCCCATTCAACTGTAAGATACATTCTATCTCTGTGTTTGCCCGACGGTTTTGGGTCGACTTTCCGCGTTCATCTGCCTTCTTGTCGACAATTGTCCGAGAGGAGTACACAGGATTTAAAGGCGCACGCATTTATGCGCGCAGGTCTCGCCACGAAAAGTGTCCTCGCGGGGGGGTCGCATTGTTGTCGCACCTACTTTCTGGCCTATTTCTGTTTTCAATTCGATTTGTGAGAGTTATTTTGGGTTGTTTCTTCGAAAAACACAGAAATGATCAAAAATAGTTTGTTTTAAACTTTTAATAGCTCAAACTCTCAGTCAGCTATATTAAAATTCATTCTCTTTATTTGTGTCCGGTTTTTCATAATGACTGATTCCTTTTTCATTAAAATTTTACTTCACAGGTTCTTACGCCATGTCGGAAGTGCCTCACTTCGTGCTCTACGAGCACGCCGCCGGCTATGCTCTCATGAAAGTCAAAGAATTTGAAGACGCTGGTCTCATCGTTCAAGAGGTGATTTACGCTCAGTCTTTATCTAGTCATAGTCCTCGTTTATAAGCCGGGGGACAAGTCATTGCTGCGTTCACTAGTAAAACACGAGGAAAATTAAAGCGACAATCAGACACCGTAAATGTTCTGATATTTTCGGTCATAGTTCTGTCCCACAATATATTTTTGAAAAATGTTCATTCGGGGTATTGACAGGTTGATGCTGCCCATGCCGATGGCTACAAGTTCTCACAAATTGTGGAGCTTGCTTCTTTCGATCCATTCAAGAACACCGAGGCCGCTCTGGAAAACTGCAACTCTATTTCTGAAGGTAACTTGTGATCTCCAAGTTGTGATGTGGAAATAGTTCTTAGGTCTCGCTCACCCTGATCTCACTAACTTTCTTCAAAAGTCGTTGCCAAAAAAGAAAAAACATGTTGTGCTCGGAATCAATGACTCTAAGCTTGCTGGTTCGCTCACTGAGGCGTTCCCAGAACTGAAGCTCGTCTTCGGTGGTGTGATTACTGAGGTAAATCCCAGATTCATCATGAACTCCTTGGAGTTCTTTTGAATCTTACCGATGACGAAATCATATTTTCATGAGTTTAGATTCTTCGTGGTACTCGTGTTCATTTCGAACGTTTGGCTAAAAATCTCCCACATCACTCCTTGTCGAAAGCCCAGCTTTCGCTTGGTCACAGTTACTCTCGCTCGAAGGTGAGTGAACATCATTCCTTTAATTTTCTAGCTATATCTCTTAGGTCAAATTTGACGTTCATCGTGTCGACAACATGGTCATCCAGTCGAGCGCTCTCCTCGATCAGTTAGATAAGGACATCAATCTTTTCGGAATGAGAATCCGTGAATGGTACTCGTACCATTATCCGGAGCTTTTCCGTCTCGTCCCAGACCAGTACAAGTACTCGCGTCTGGCTGTCGCCATCCTTGACAGAAACAAGATGGCCGAGAATGAGAACCTCGAAAACGAGATTCTTGGTGAGTAGCGTGACACTTCATAGATCAAACTCACCTCACTTATAAGCCGGGGGACTAGCATAATGTTTGTTCACTAGTAAAACGTGAGGTAAACCATAGAGACAACCAGACACCGTGAATGTTTTGATGTTTTCGGTCATAGTCGTGTCCCATATTCCATGTTTTTCTTAATACAACAAATATGGAATTTGCAGAGATCCTCGACAACGATTCTGAGAAAACCGCCCAGATTCTTGAGGCTGCGAGAACTTCGATGGGAATGGATATCTCTGACCTCGACCTGGAGAACATCAAAAGATTCGCTGGTCGCGTTGCTTCTCTGATGGAGTACAGACAACAGCTTCATGAGTACATCAAGGATCGCATGGACCACTGCGCCCCCTCGTTGAGCGCTCTTATCGGAGAACAAGTCGGAGCCCGTCTCATTTCTCACGCTGGATCTCTCACCAACTTGGCCAAATATCCGGCATCCACCGTTCAGATCCTTGGAGCTGAAAAGGCGCTTTTCCGTGCCTTGAAGACTAGATGTGAGTTTATAGTCAGGTTTCTTCGGGTTAGGCATGTATTTAATGCGGGTGAATGACGTTAATTTAGCCGTTTAGCTTGCATGCAAAATCATTATCCACTGAAGACTTCTTCTGCTGGGTTCTGTTGAACATGAACTCATGATTTACTGAAACGGAGACATTTTCAGCCAACACTCCAAAGTACGGACTACTCTTCCACTCGAGCTTCATCGGAAAAGCAGGAACCAAAAACAAGGGACGTGTCTCGAGATATCTAGCTAACAAGTGCTCGATTGCTGCTCGCGTCGATTGCTTCTCTGAGACTCCGGTCTCGACCTACGGAGAATTCCTCCGCCAACAAGTCGAAGACAGACTCGAGTACTTCACTTCTGGAACCGTCCCGAAGAAGAACATCGAAGTGATGAAGGAAGCTGAAGAGGCGGCCGTTGAGGTCAAAGAGAAGGTGCCATCCACTGTATCAGAAATTCATGGAAGATTGTTTATTCTAGGTTCTCAAGAAGAGAAAGAAGGCTGCCAAGAAGGCCAAGCGTCTCTCGGAAGCCGCTTCTGTTGTCGAGGCTGAAGTCGACGAGGACGCTCCGAAGCCAAAAAAGAAGAAGAAGAGCAAGGCTGCGGATGACGAGTAACAAGTGAATCGATGAACGATCTTTTTTGTTTTATGAATGTAACTCCATCTTTTTCCCTCATTTTGAACTATGTTTTGTTTTTGTTGACTGTTGGAATTTCTCATTGTTAAACCTCCTTTAAGTAAACATTTTATCATCATACGAAACCCGTCAGCTTGACATGGTGTTATTAGTTCTAATTCACACTTCGGCTGGATTACGAGACTACACTTTTGAAAGGAATCCGCACAAGTCCAGAAATAGGCGGCGTCTCTTTCCGAAGAGGGGCGGAGCCTCGAGAGCACAGAGCGAGAGCTTTCATCTAGAGCAGTCGAGCTGCATGCCAGACCAAAACAGGTCGATTTTGTGCATCGTACACTAGGACTACGCTATATATTTATGTGGACCTTCTGAGAAAAAGAGCCCAGTCCACGAAAACAAAAAAAAATTCTAGTGATTAATATCTTCCCGCTAGAATGACGTCTTCTCAAATTGTTCGTAACCCATCACGATCGCTTCGTATTTTCAGCGTTCCTTCGAAATGAATTTCCGATTTCTCACTGTTTTCTTGGCTCTTCTCGCCGTCGTCCTCGCGCAGGTAAGAAGTAGTATCCGATGGGGGAAAACAAGACGTTCGGGAGGTTCTTGCTGTGGGAATCCAGTTGAGAAGCGTGCTCGCGGAGCCCGAAGAATTAATCAAACGAAGTGAGCACTTTCGAAAAGGAGCCTGACGGGCGGATAATCTCCGTTCCGAGAAGTCTCTTTCCAGATGCGTTTCTCAAAAACCCCCCCTAACAACTCTGTAGTCTTCACATTTTCGGCATTTCACCTGCAAAATAATGCTCGACTCGCGGTGTGCAATAGAGCGCGTTTGCATAACTGACGGATTGTCTTAAAAGAGAGAAGAATTGGAACTTTTCCATCGGACTCTGGTTTCTCATTTCGAGAGTTTCCGAAAAAGAGATTAGTTTCGAAGGGTTTCGCTGTCTGCTTCCAAAAACGTGAGCTCACTGCTTCGAGCCGAAAGCCGGCCCGCGGTCCAGTAGGCCGCAATAACCCTCTTTGGCTACTGCACGTCACTTCGTAACTTCCTCGTTTCGGATCTGGAAAAGACAGCTGAAAAGGAGATTTGGGTTGTTTTGCAGAGAAATCTCGTGATTCACTGCCATTTCCTCGGAAACTTTGCTCCCGAAGTTCCACCTGTTTCCACCAAAATTGAACTTTTCCCTATTTGAGAACTGGAGATTTTGATAGAAATGCGGAGAGAATTCGAATTCCGGATGTTTTCTTTTCGCGAAAGTGTCGGGATCAAAGAGGGATTCAATTAAATTTAATAAGCAAAAGCTCGCATCGCCCGCCCACGTCTTCTGGAATTCTGAAGATCTCTGACCGGGAAGTGCCTGATGACGTTCCCACGAAACTGTGGGAAACCGATCAGAAGACGTCCGATCGGTGACCACATCATCTGATGCGAAGGAAACGACGGAGAAGACGGGGGCGAGGGGGGCTCGGTTTACGGAAAAGCTCTCACACCGGGTGTGACGTGGAGCAACAACGAGAATTCGCTTGTTCGCATCGTTCGTTCGTGACGTCTTCTGAAAGCTTCCGAGGTCTCCTGAAGATCGCTCTCTTTTCTTTTTTCGTTTCCGCTAGAATATTCCGGAAACGCTTCAAACTGCCGCCACTTCTCGATTCTTTTGTGCCCGGTTTTGAAAAGAAAAACGGAGGAAAGAAAGCGAAAAAAGAAGTCGGAAGTGATTTCAGAGCCAGTACTGGGAAGACGAGAACGGCTCGGTCGGCGGTCCGTTCCAGCTCGAGGAGCAGCGCTTCTTCGTGCCGATACTCTCGGACAAGGTGCCCTTCCCGATTCCCGGTTTCCCGTGAGATTCGTTTTGCAGAGATCGATCGACCAGAAGATCCGTAGTTTGAAGGAACGCACTGCGAACGGTCAATTCAAAGGAATCCTGTTCGGCAGGAAGAAGTAGCCTCCGGACGTCTTCTCAGTTCCCACGTCTTCTGAATCTCTTCTCTCTCTCTCTCAAACTTGTGATTCGTTTCCCAAATAAAGTGACTACTTGTTAAAAATCTGTTTCCAGGTATTTCTAGACTATTTTCAGCTGTGTTTTGAGTAGAAGTTACTGAGATTTCAGTGAGATTTGATGATCGGATTCCATCGGATTTCGGAGAATTCCAGTCTGAAAGTTCTCACATGACGTGACGTTTTTCCCAAGATTTCAAATTCTTTTGATCTTTTTTTTCCCATCCGACACTTCTCATTTTCGTATCATTTCTACCTGAAATTATGGGTTTCGACGTGAAATTGTGTGTTTTCAAACCGGAAAGCTGATTCAACAGGGATTAACTTTTTGGTTTTCAATCGGAGAGAGGAACTGGAAAAGAAGAGGCTAGAGTTGGGAATAAGAACTCGAAGGAGAGATAGTTTTGGAGCACTTGAGTCGAGAAATTGCTCAATGAAGAGGAAAACGTTTTGTGGGGCGAGAGGCTCTCACTATACGAAACGTCATGATCGCAGGTTGTTGGAGGAAAACAAGAGAATCGAGAAGAGGAAGAAGAGATTTGCAGAGGGATTTCGGCCGATTCTGCAAGGAAAGTTGATCGAGAGACTAGACGACTCGGGGTTTCTTTTCGGACAACGCGGTGCATTTATTTCTAAAGTAGTCGAATCTACAAGCATCTCCAGGTCTGCCCGATCTGCGGGAACGACTTGTTCTTGTCGAGAGCGCGCAGCGACGCGAGCTCCTCTTCCGTCAGATGAATCTTGATCGTCGTGTGCAAGTTGTCGTGGATGCGATGCGGAGTCGCCGATTTCGGGATCATCGACGTGTTGGAGCAGTAGGCGAACGCGTACAGAATGGCCTGCGCTGTCGTGTTGTACTTCTGGGCGAGATGGACGACGGGCGCCTCCTGGAGGATGTCCTGATCTCCCCAGCAGAGCGAGGAGTAAGCCTGGACGACGATGTTGTTGAGTTCGTTGAACTTCTTGAGAGTCTGCCGAGTCAGATAGGGCTGGTACTCGTACTGGTTGAGGACGGGACGGATCTTGGCGTACTCGAACAGCTCGACCAGGTGGTACACTTCGTAGTTCGACACTCCGATCGATCGAAGTTTTCCCGCTTCTGAACGAGAGATGTTTGACACAGAAAAAGGAAGATTGTGGTCGGAATGGTCGGTCTCTTATCGAATCACCAACCTTTGGCCTTCTCGAGTGTTTGCCACACGATCTTTCTTCTGCTCTTGTTGGTTTCGTAGTCGTCGTCGTTTCCAGTGTCTCGGTCACGTGGATAGTGCACCAGAAGCAGATCAATATAGCTGAAGAAGAACAACGATTGAAGAGAATGATCTCCGGGAATGCTCACTCGGTTTGGAGCATCGCGAGCGAATTGGCGATCTGTTTCTCGGTTTCCTCCACAGTGTTCTCGTTGAGAGTTCTCACTTTGGTCGTGATGAACACGTCTTCTCTCGTCAATCCGAAGACTGGAAGATATTTCTGTAAAAAGGGCGGGAGTACAGAAAGCTTTGAGGGTCAGAACTATTCACCTTGAGAGAGTTTCCCAGATAATGCTCGTTCTTGTACAGGTTGGCAGTATCGAACAGACGATATCCGGACTTGAGAGCAGCTTCTACGGAGACGTCAAGGGCCTCTTGCGTCGGGATCCTCGAGATCCCGAGGCCGACCTTCGGCATTTCGTGCCCGTCGGAAAACTTGAACGCTCCGCCAACGACGTTGGTGAAATGGCTCATTTTTCTTGAAAGTCGAGAAATGATTTGGGAGGAAACAGACGACGACGGGTATAAATATGAGAAGAAGAGGAGGCGGAGGTTCAACAAACACATCACCAATGAACAATTTTAGAAAGTTTCGGTGTGATGTTTGCTGCCGTTGGAGGGAAGTGATTGGACGAGTGGCAGGGAAGGAAGGGAGGAAATTGAGGAGAAGGGACAAAGGACAGTCCATTGAAACACTGAACCGGCACGTTTCCAGCACATTCGTCAGTGCAATGACGAAGGTTTTATCTTTTCGACGGTTCAGAGAGATCATTGATTTCGATTTCGTTGTTCCGCGAAGTGAAAACTACTTCTCCACGTATTCAATGTTTTTTGGGTCAACTGAAACATCGGAAATGTCGAACGCATCTGCCGTTGAGCTGCCTAGTCGACGACCCTCTGCGACTCAGAGAACTATCCGGAAATTGTTCATTCTGCCGTCGTTCGAACAACAAATATTGTCACTATTATTCGACGAATTTTCGTTCTCCCAGTTAGTTCATTCCAAGAAGTCTAGAACAAAAAATATTCCGGTTTTGCACCCAAATTGCTCAAAATATTCCGTTACCCAGTATTTTCTCACTAAAAATGAAATAAATTGATGGTATACAACCAACTTTGTACAAAGATTTGCCACAAAAAGCATGAGAAGATGACTTTATTCGGTGATTCACATGCACCTCCAGCTTTCGACTTTATTCTGGAAAGATTTGTGTTGATCCAGAGTGTTGAGTGAGGCGATTTCTTCTGCGGACAAATTCACTTGAAGCGTCTGAAACGAGTCCATTCGACGTAGTCTCTCTTTTCTCTTGAGAAGCTCACCCGGTGAAGATTGTCGTGGATCCGCGTTGGACTCGTCGATTTCGGGAGTATCGAAGTGTTGCTGCACAGGGCGAAAGCGTACAGAATCGTTTGAACTGTCGTAGAGTGCTTCTGAGCCAGCCGGACGACGGGCTCCGACTCCAGACACAGCTTGTTATTTCCACACAGTGAAGAGTACGCTTGAACGACGATTTTGCTGTTCTCGCAAAACTTTTTCAGAGTGGGACGAGTCATGAAGGGATGGTACTCGTATTGATTGACGGCCGGAGGTATCTTGGCGTACTCGAACAGCTCGACCAGGTGGTACACTTCATAGTTCGACACTCCGATCGAATAGAGCAGTTTGTTTTCTGGAAAAATGAGAAACTCCTAGGAGTAGAAAAGGTTTATGTGGTTCTTAAATACTTTGAAATTTTTCAAGTAGCTGCCACACTGTCTTCCTGCTCTCTCGGTTCTTCTCATAATCGTCGTCGCATCCAAAGTCGCGATCTCTCGGAAAATGAATGAGGAGAAGATCGATGTAACTGGAAGGAATGTCAGGACGTCAGAAGATCCTTCATTCTACATTATACTTAGTCTGTAGGCCGACGAACGAAGCATTCAGCTGTTTTTCGATCTCTTCCGCCGTCTTCTGATTCACAATTCTCACTTTCGTCGTGATGAATATGTCTTCTCTTTTGAGATCGAAAACTGGAAGGAATTTCTGAAATGAATTGTTGTGCTGAAACTGAGTGAATTTTAAAGAATACTTTTAGCGACGTGCCTAGAAAGTGTTCGTTTATGTACAGATTCGCCGTGTCGAAAAGCCGATATCCTGATTTTAGTGCCGTCTCCACTGCGACATCCATTTCTTTTTGCGTAAGGATTCCGGAAGTTCCCAGGCCAACTTTCGGCATTTCTTTTCCATCGTTCAGCAGGAAAATTCCTCCGATTACGTTCGCGAACTGGCTCATTTCGTTCTAAAAAACACGTTTTCATGAACACGAGAACGACGGCTGACGAAGCGGAAACGAGAACGAAACATATTTATAGCAGTAAACAAAGTTTCCATCGGGCCGAAGGCGTAGTCAAGTCAATATTTTCAAAACTGCATGATTTCACTGCGCTTCTTCCATTTCTCTTTCAAGGTTTCCCGTTTGCGTGCAATGCAAACGCGCTCCACGGCGAATGACAGTTCGTCGCCGGGTTCTGCGTCTCTTCGAAACTCAATCAACGGTGACTTGTTCTCTTCTGAATTTCAAGACATTTAAATCTCATAATTATTCTTTCTATACTCAGAAAACAAGCTAGCCTCCCGCATTTAATACTTCTGAAGACGATCCAAAGTGTTTTTACTTCCTAATCGTAGAGTTTCCGAAAAACGTTCCTTGTTTCTGAATGAATGGATTAGTCGCGATAGCAGTGCTCCTGAGATTTTTTCTTCTTATTAAAATTAAATTAGGAGTGAAGATATTCAATCGATACTATCTTCTTGATTTGTCATTTGTTTACTCTTTCCGTGCTGACTCATCCGACAGGCACACAATCGATTCGATTCGTTTTTCTTGCAGGCGAGATGGATTCGCAAGGCCGGAAGGTCATCGTCGTCGACAACGGAACTGGCGTCAGTTCATCTCTCCCTAACTATCATTCTGATTCTTCTGTTTTCAGTTCGTCAAATGCGGGTATGCAGGCACCAACTTTCCGGCGCACATATTTCCTTCGATGGTCGGGCGCCCAATTGTGAGATCGACGCAAAGAGTCGGAAACATCGAAATAAAGGATCTGATGGTCGGTGAGGAGTGCTCCCAATTGCGTCAGATGCTCGACATCAACTACCCGATGAACAATGGAATAGTTCGCAACTGGGATGATATGTGCCACGTGTGGGATCACACTTTCGGCCCCGAAAAGCTGGATATCGATCCAAAAGAATGCAAGCTGCTCCTCACAGAGGCGCCGCTGAATCCGAACAGCAACCGGGAAAAAATGTTCCAAGTAATGTTCGAGCAATACGGATTCAACTCGATTTACGTGGCTGTTCAAGCCGTGCTCACCCTGTATGCTCAAGGTCTTCTGACGGGAGTCGTAGTAGATTCTGGAGACGGAGTTACCCACATCTGTCCGGTTTACGAGGGATTCGCTCTTCACCATCTGACCCAAAGGCTCGACATTGCGGGAAGAGATATCACCAAGTATCTAATCAAGTTGCTCCTCCAACGTGGGTACAACTTCAACCACTCAGCCGACTTCGAGACTGTTCGTCAAATGAAGGAAAAACTGTGCTATGTGGCATACGATGTGGAGCAGGAGAAGCGACTGGCTCTCGAAACGACTGTTCTTTCGCAGCAGTACACTCTCCCGGACGGAAGAGTCATACGACTCGGGGGTGAACGATTCGAGGCCCCGGAGATCCTCTTCCAGCCGAATCTCATTGATGTCGAAAAGGCCGGACTCTCGGAGCTGCTCTTTGGGTGCATTCAGGCCAGTGGAATCGGTAAGAAATTGTCCAAACGTCTCCCCTCAAGTTTCTCCTCAATCATATTCAGATACTCGTCTCGACTTTTACAAACACATTGTGCTTTCTGGAGGAACCACCATGTATGCAGGCCTTCCGAGTCGTCTCGAAAAAGAGTTGAAGCAGCTGTATCTGGACCGCGTGCTACACGGAAACACGGACGCCTTCCAGGTGAGATCCCTGTCCCGGTTTCTCCGATTCGACCACTCCCTTCTTCTGAAGAGAGCGTTGATGATGTGTTAACTAAATGCATTTCTCCGTGTGCGGCCTCTGAAAAGAACATCTTCCGCCCCATCACCTCCGTGTTTACTTACCTCGCAGTGTCCTTGAAAGTCGAAAACGAAACAAGATTTCAGAAGTTCAAAATCCGCATCGAAGCGCCACCGAGTCGAAAGCACATGGTATTCCTTGGCGGTGCAGTGCTCGCCAATCTCATGAAGGACCGCGATCAGGACTTCTGGATCTCGAAAAAGGATTACGAGGAGGGCGGACTCGCCCGGTGCATGGCCAAGCTCGGAGTCAAGACCTAATTGACCCATTCCGCTTGTTTGAACCGTCTCAATGTGCTTTATATCTTCTCCGCTCCGTTTAATTTATTCCCCCATATATAGGCATCCTTCCGTACCCTGTTCTTCTTCATTTTCATCTCAACATACCCATTCATTCTGTGTTGTAAATACATTTTCCCACTTTGAATTAATTCACTTCGATTCCAATTGGTTTGAGATTGTTGGAGACGCCGAATGAAAAGAAACCCATCAGCAAAGGGCAGCGAATGGGTACCGCCGCAACGATGATGACCCGCATTTGAGACACGGAAACCACCTGATAACGGATATTCTATCCCTGTTTCCTCAGCCTTGTTGCGACATTTCCCCCCTCCAGACCTGTTTAGTGATACATCTGCAATCAGAGAATCACTGAAATGTCCGGAAGCGTTTCCAATCAGAAACCCAGAATCGCATAAATCAGAGAAGCACCGCTAGGAGGCGCCAGAAAAGTAGTATTCGAGTGTGTGTGAGTGTCGTTTCGTCGGGTCGCCCCGCCTGAGACGGGGAGGTCTCGCGGCAAATTAAAAGTTCTTTTATGGCCGTTTCTCTCGAAACATACCCCCGTTTCGCGCCGCTTCGGGACCCAAATCGACAATGAGTTGCGCAACACTACCGTAATCTTTAAATTTCGAAGGCGCATCACTCGAATGCGAGAAAGTGTTTTGACACGAATTGAAATGAAACGTTTTTCTTCAATTTTTAGGCAAAATCTTTTTATCTTAAACAACTTAAAGACGCGAAAACAAAATGACGATGTTTGAAAATATCTTGAGAATTTAGAAACCTTTTTACTTTTTCCAGTTTTCTCTTCCCCTCTCGTTTCCGTTCTTCATATTTTTTTCTCGCTTTCTTCACACACAAGCTTCCGGCTACCGTCAGAAGATGGAATTCTTCGGAGCACCTGACCGATTCATCACTGATAACCATCTGAAATGAATCAAGCGCATTCTTTGGCGCATTCCTCTCTAAGAGACTGTCAAAGAGACGCCGTGACGCCAAAACACACTGTAATCAATCTTCTCGCCTCCACGCCAATCATCTTCCTCTCGTCCATCTTCTCCCCATTCTCCCTTATTCAAACGCCTCTCGAAACCGTTTTCTCTTTTTCGAATAAAAGAGGAATGCGTCGGCGATAAGGTCGGAGCCTGCGAGAAGATTCTGCTGAGGGAGGCAGACACTCTGTTCCACCCTCTGAAATGAATCGAATTCCATCCCTTCCCGTTTACACCCCCTCACTAATAACAAAACACTCCTGTCCCCTTTTATCACAATGTTTCTTACCGGTTTTTCCGCGAGAGTGTGTTTTCTGAGGACACGCAGACACGGTTCCCTCGACCTCCCCGCTATCTTTCAAGACATTTTTTGCCCTGTCGTCTAGCCGTGTAATCATAATGATTTCCCCACAATGTTCTCAGCCGCTTTTACCACCATCGTTCACCCGACTTGATAAGAACGCGATAAAAACTTTATACTGGCCAAACCAGGCGCTTTTTATGGGCTCTCGGTCGAGTGAGCCCTCTCACTTCCAGTACAAAGTGCGACTCACTTCTAGAATCCTCCTCGTAATCCAGCCGGCGCCAGAGGGGTACACAGCACGGGCTCCCGCTCCCGTTGCTGCTTCTTCCTCCCCGCACCACCCCATCATTTTGTCTTTCGCCCAATGTCAACAGACCTTTTTTCCTGGCCTCCTCGCTTGCTCGTTTGTGTTCTTTCTCTTTGACAGTGCTCTGCTTCTTCTCCCGATCGGCGGATCACTTTCGTCGTCTCGAGTCTCTCCATCTCGCGTGCTCTCTGGTCTCGATCCCGATTCGTGGGCGGAGTCGCCACAGTTCAATTGTCAGAGAACGCTGCGAAAGCCTTACGTTTTCTCTCTTCCCGTTACTCGTACGGAATCCTTCCGCTCTTCTTCCAGACCTTCATCCATCTAGACGCGGCGGGCGGTTCAGCGCCAGAAGCGGTTATGCTGAATTGCTAAAATGTGGTCCCGAAGTGCTGCTCTTCTCCTTCTCGTTGTGCTCTTCATCGACGCCAAGTCCTCATCGAAATCGTCTTCCTGTGGCCCATGTCACCCAGATGTGTGTCCTGACGTCTCCGGATGCGGTGACGGCCATCTGAAAAAGGATCACTGCGACTGCTGCGAGGTGAGAGTCAACACGTGATTCAGATCATAAAAGAACAAAAAGAGAAGAAGTTATGCTTTCTAAACAAAAGGAAGGTTGTTGAAGATTTGCGTGCGACAAGTCGGCGAGACGTGCGGCGAGCCGGCATTCGTGTGCGATTCGCATCTCTCGTGCCACCAGGAAAACGACCTGGACGCATTCCCGCGTTGTAAAGGTACGTCTTCCGCTTCTGAAGAAGTTGCTGGTCATTATGATTTTACGAGGAGAAGTCCCCATTTTAATTAAAACTTGATGTGTTTCTGACCGAAGGGGCTCATTTTATTGCTGAAATTCGATAGGCTTCTTCTTCTCCTTCTTCCCTTTTCCTCGTCACAAAAACGACTGCTCAAAATGGATGGCGGTGGTGGTTTGTGTGCTCTCCGGAGCCAATCCGCCCCGGCTCCGAATATACAATTTCTATTTACTTTACTCCACACTGACTGCCGCAGTTTTCAAACCCGAAACTCGCGAGGAAAGGTGCTTTGGAAGGAAAAAGTCCTCGACGTCTTCTTTTCCGTTCCTCGGTGTCAACATCTCGAAACTCGTTTCTCCTCTTTTCTTTTTAAATCACAAGGGTCAGGAAATGGAAGAAAATTCAAATGCATAGATTCGAAAAAAAAAGGAGCGCAAGGCAGAGAGTGACTAACCAATTGTTGCGCAAGAAAGGGAAAGGAGAAGTGCCGACTGATCCAAGGCCCCGCCCCTTTTTCGACGGACAGAGAGTCCCGCGGCCAAAGAGGGCGCCCGTAAATCATGGCTGCAGTAGCTAATGAAGATGTCTCTTACTCGAGGAGTCAGCTTCTTCCGTTTTTACGTTTTCACGAAAAACCCAAAGTTAACTGCAAAGTTGAAAGTTTCGAAGTGGTCATGAGTTTGATAAGAACGACGACCCAAAAAAAAAATCTCACTCTTAGTGTCAACCGATTTGGATCGACTTCGTGTTATCATCCTTCTTCAGAATCCATCTGAAGATTCTCAGTCCAGGAATAACCCTCTTGAACCGCCGGAAGGCATATTCTGTGTCATACTCGACTTTTCATTTCCCTGCTAACCTCGTTGTCACCCTCTCCGATCAGATGTTCGACGTGTTTTTCGCATGTGATCTCGATCTAATCCTCTCTCGCTGCACTCACTGTTTACAGCTCGGGAATGCTTCTGCCTCTCTGCGTCTTCGCGCTTCTCGTCTCTCTCGGCTCGTCGACCTCAGGTGGGCCCGTCTTCTCGACAAAAGGAAAACGAAAAAGAGGAGGAGGAGGAGAGAACAGAAAACGGTGGCAACAATAGGAAGAGGCAATGGAAACATTTTGTTGACGAAACGTGTGACGTCTGAGACATGAATCACGACGTTCCCGACGACGTCTCCATGATTGCGTTCACTGTTTCCCTTCAGTTTGCCATCCGACGAGAACTGCCTCGGCATCTTCTTCCGAATCTTCGATTCGCACCAAAAGTGCCTCTGAACAAAAAGAAGCATGAAATGAGCCGGATGCCTCGTTTGTCATCATGTAAACATTGCTTCTCTAGGCGGCCGTCCCCTCCTTTTCGGCCAATTGGCAACACGAGGCTCTTCTGGCTCATCGTGTCAATCTCATCTTTCTGTCATCTGCGGACATGTCCCTTCGGGATGTGAAGAGTCCTTTTGCCTCGCTTCCGCCTTTTCCGAACGTTTTTTCACCGGGAGGTGGCGAGAAAGACAAACACCACAAGAAAGAAGCCTCGATATATTTCGAATCGTCGCACATTGTCTTTTTTCCATTCATTGATGTTTGATGCTCTCAGCTGTGGTTCGAGCCAATTTAATCTCCCGCGCTATCAGGATTAATATATCTATGCTTCAATTATCAGTCACTGCGCTCCGGATAATTCCATTTCTCTGCACATTCTCCATCATTCACAGCATTTATTTGGGTGGCACGTGGGTTGGGCGGTTTTCGAGGTGACAGGGGGCTGTGGTGCCAGGCACCACAGCAGAGCACAGAAAAATTACAAGATTCCATAAGTTACATGTGAGAAATATGATGACCGTATAGATTTGAAGGGAGATAACGAACGCATAGGGTACAGTAAGGCTAAACTAACGCATAGGAAACAGAGATTTAAAGATGAGCTCCGACGTTGTCCGAAAACGATCGAGTACGGGGATGACTTCGCTGGAGGGATCGTCGACGAGTTCTCGATTTTGATCGATCAGTGCCGGCATCTCGTCGTGTCGTCGTCCCGGTTGATTCCTTCCCGGATCGGCGTCGAGTTGGTCTCCGGTTGAGTTGGCGTCGACTCGTAGCCCTCGCGCGTCGAGCTCGTCGGGTCGGTTATTGGATTCCGCCGGAGTACCGAAAACTTCTCGACGTTCCGTTTCGAGTTCCGGTGGATCTTTCTCGGCTTCGGGACGGCGACGCGTTGTGCTCTGGACTGAGTCCGAACTGGTTTCTGGATCGAGAAGATTCGCTGGTTGGTGATCGGTTGGACTCTCGAAATCGTCCTCGTGTTTCGGACCGGATTCTCGTTCAGCTACAAAAGTAATTTTTATTCTCGCTAACCTGATTCGCTCTTCCCCGGGCGGGCGGGCGGGACTCAAACGACGTAGAATGAGTTTGAAAACAGCGTTTCCGGGCGGCGGGGGAGCGATCGTGGCGGGAGCCACGGCGCCGCAAAAAGGCGTGCGCCTTTAAACATGCCGCCTTCCCGGCTCTCCAGGGGAGGTCGAATGTGTTAGAGAAATGTTCAATTATCAGTCACTGCGCTCCGGATAATTCCATTTCTCTGCACATTCTCCATCATTCACAGCATTTATTTGGGTGGCACGTGGGTTGGGCCTAGACACGCAAAGTCTGATTTAGTGGTGGGAGAAGTCTAGCAACGCCACTAGAAGGGGGGACTTGTTGAATTCCGTAGAAAACGCTTCTCCCTGTTTCGAACCGAGGCCCGGGACGAAGGTTCTAGACCCCACTGGGAATACTCGGAAGTCTCTAATCTGAGGTATGAAATTCCCATCGCTAGAGCAGATTGCCTGATAAGATGGGTGCGTTTTCCACAGGGGAGTGACGAGGATCCCTCTGAGCTGATGGTTTCTAGCTGTCTGAATGAGGCGCGCTACTAGGACTGGTGGAGGTGCCCACCACGCCGGGCCTAACGTCTTCGCAAGTTCTATTCTACGGAAAACATCCGCTCCCGCGGAGCCCTTCTCTGGCAACCTAGAGAAAAACTTAGGAGTCTTTCTGTTCTCTGCGCTCGCGAACCAATCACACTGTACTTTCCCCCATCTTGCTGTGGCCCACTCGAAAACGGCGTCCGCTACGCCCCAATCGTCATAATCTAGACCTCTGCTCGCCGCGTCGGCTTCTGTGTTTTCTGCTCGGGGTACCCAATCCACTTTATACGGGCCTATCTCGGCTATGGCCGTCCAAAATTCTTCTGCTAGTTGGTGTAAGCAGGGCTTCATCGAACCTTTTCTTAAGATTACTACGGCCGCAGAGTTGTCTAGAGCTACGTGAACTGCGCCGCTGAAACGTGCGTCGGCGAAAACTTTCGCTGCGAGTACTGCGGCCATCAATTCGCGCTCCGTACTCGATTTCTGCCCGAAGCCTTCTCCTCCTGGCCTGTGAAAGGCACGGACTACCTCGCCTCTCACGTTCTTCAAAATTCCCCCCATACCGGTAGCCGACGCATCGGAAAAAAGAAACCAGACTGGCGTCAACTCTGGCTCGTTCACGTCCAACTTTGGAGTCGGCAATTTGGACTCCCAGAAGTTCAGTTCTCTCAACTCACCCTCGGACAGACTCATCCGATCGTCCTCCGCGCGGGCGACCGCGATCGACGTCGACAGGTGACGCGTGCGGGCAGTGACCTCGTCACCTACAAGGAACCTCATTGACACAATGGTTCCAACCAATCTCTGACGGTCCAGAACCGTCGGGTGCAGCACCCTTCTCATAGCCTCCAGGCGCAGCGCCAGGCTTTCACTTCTCCTCTCAGAGAGGGTCACGGTACCTGTCAGCAGGTTCATCTTCAATCCAAGCCATTCAAAACTCGGGTCCGGGACCCAGTTGGACTTCTCCTCTGCCACATGGACTCCTAGACTTCTCAAGTCTTCTCTGATAATCTGCACGGCCCTGAGCGCTTCTGGAAGAGTCTCCGCTAATACTAACCCGTCGTCTAGGTACAGCGCTACTCGAATACCCTGGCTACGCCATTTACCTACAAGCGGCCGAAACAACTTAGTGAAAACGTACGGGGCCGTCGCGAGCCCGAAAGGGAGAGCGCAGAATTTGTAGAAAGGGGGCGCAGGAGGGTCCGCTAGACTAAAGGCCAGCCAATCTTGGCTCGCTTCGGAGATCTTTACGTGATGGTAACCTGACCGGAAGTCGAAGGTCACTGCCCATCTCGCCGCGCTCAAAAAGGGCCTCACAGAAGGCCAGCCTTCTAACTTGAACCTAGGGGGGTCTAGACTTGCGTTAAGGTCGCTTAGATCAAGAATAAGGCGCTTTTTCTCTTTTCTTGGGCCTGAGGTCGCGACGTGCAAGGGGGAAACTGCGAGGGGCTCCTGGCACTTTGTCACTACCCCGCTTGCTTCTAACTTTTCTAACTCGGCCTCTATGAACTGCTGATACTTTCTTAATGATGGGCGCAGACCCTGAGGCGGTGGGGCTACTGTTCCCGCCGGAAAAGGAATGCTGTAACCCTTCTGGACTATCTCTAACACCCACGGGTCTTGGGTCAGGAACGCCCATTTTTCACGCGCTCTCGTCAGACTCTCGTTGAACTTACATTCGGCAGTCAGACTGCATGTGACCGGTTCTCTTGCACCGAAAGCATCTCGGCCACGATTCCTGACGAGCCGCTCCATACACATCCTGATGGCCTCCTTCATACTGTCTTCCACGGCTCCCGGGCTGCCATCGACCGAGAGCCGCGCCTCGAAAGGGCTGCCTTCCGCTGTACGAGGTCGACGACGATTCTCCACGAGCAGGAGAATGTCTTCTCTTCCTCTCTCCGCCGAGAGCTTGAGCCATGAGCGCGACGGAGGTGAGGTTGGCGACCGGATTCGCTGCTCCGCCGGTGAACGTTGAGAGAGCTTTCAGTCTCTCGAGCTGTCGAAGAGCCTCCGGTCCTCCTTGATCGAGCATCACGAGCTCCGTGTTCCTCTCCTCTATCCAACTGAGTGCCTTCGCAATCAGCGCATCCTTGTCGTCCTCCGTCTCGTGATTTTGCAGAAGGTTCTCGATCTTCGTGTTGAAGGCCAGCTGCTTGGCGATTCCTTCCGTCTTCGCCGTCGGTGGCACCTTCTCCGGCTTCTTCGAGAGCGCCAGGATCTGCGGGGCGATTGCTCTCAAAACTGACGAGGTCACGGCCTCCGCCATCGCCGCCACGTCACTTTGAGTCGAATCCATGAAAATCCTAAAAATTCAACGGGACAGGTCTCCTCGGAGACCTGGATTTTGTCGGTTTTAACGGGGAAACCGATAAAAATATCGAAGATTTTAATTAAACGATGACAAAGCGACAAAAATCAGCAAACTTTCACGAAAAAATCAATAAAAAACCTCGAAAACCGCGTCAAACGACGTAGAATGAGTTTGAAAACAGCGTTTCCGGGCGGCGGGGGAGCGATCGTGGCGGGAGCCACGGCGCCGCAAAAAGGCGTGCGCCTTTAAACATGCCGCCTTCCCGGCTCTCCAGGGGAGGTCGAATGTGTTAGAGAAATGTTCAATTTTTACTCTTACAACAAAATATTAATTCTGAAAAGCTACAGTAAGAACTTTCCAGTCTCAATTCTCTGTAACTATTTCAAAGAATCAAATTATTTTCTCTTCTGCTGCTTTTTGAAATACGGTCTAATTGTACAGCAGAAAAGTTCAACCGGTGTCCTTTTTATTCCATTATCACCACCTCTGAATACAAAACGACCATTTTCTCAACCCATTATTCGCCTTACTCTCTCTTTCGCTCTGCCCATATTTCGACCCAAATCTCTTTTTCCATCTCTCACCCTTCGTTTTTTTGCGGCGGAAATGTAAGCAGGGTCACCTTTAAGGATGGAGGAAACAAGAAACGCTCCTCTGCATTTGCATTTTCCCCGCGAACTTTTCATGCCTTGAGCAAGACAAATGGCTTTTCAAAACTGCTCCTCGTCTTCGCACGGCACCTTCTCTGACACGTCTTCTCACTTTTCTTTCTTCGAAAAGTATGCCTTCTAATTGCCCGAATCGAGGCGAACGTCCCATCAACTCGTCTTCCAAGAAACTCATCAAATTAATCAATCAAGCGAAGAAAAGAGAGAAGACGTCGTCGAGGCACATCTGCTGCACTAACACTTCTTCTTCTTCTAAACGGGTGTTCTTCTCCTTTTGTTGCAAACAATGACATCTGGGATGGCATCGTTTTGGGGGTCCATAATTAATAGGAAGATGAATGAGAAGGGCTATGATTACGGTAGCGAGAAAAGAAGAATGAAATAGGACTAGGTGTTTCGGGCGAACGTTTGTTTGAAAATCGGAAACGGGAACCCCTTTTAATTGAAACAACAAGTTTGGTTTGAAGAAAGAATGGAAGAGAGATGTCTGAAAGCGACGTGTCCACTCGTGTTCCACAAGGGATGTCCCCCTGATTCCCAGCTCATCACCAAGCCTCCCGCGCCCGGGAGCTGCTGCCCACCGCCCGGAACGTGCCATTGCGACCAGAAGGTGAGCCTTTTTCTTTTTCCCTTCCCGCCTCATTTCGTCGAAATGTAACTGTTTTGTTTGCCCTTGAGAGCGGCCGATGAGTGCACAAATCGAACAGAGCCCCCCGCCTTACCCTCCTCTTGTTTCACTTTTTGACGTATTGAGACCATTGCTTGGGGAGCCACGGGGCATCAAAATCTTCCGCAAGCAAAAAGTCGAAGGGACTTCGTTTTACAGAGATGCGTCCACGCTGTGCCAACTTGCACGAATGAGGAACGACTTGTAATGGTCGAGAAGGGGTCGAACGAGCCCGGAATGTGCTGCGCCGTTTATGAGTGCCAGAAGAAAGGTGCGAAAATCGAATATTCTAGAAAACGAGTCGGTTTGCAGAGAAGAAGTGCGAGACAACGCATTGTCCGCCGGCCATCAATGACGGAGAAGTATGTCCGTCCGACAGCTTCCGTCCACCCGACATGACTCCGAAAGACTCGTGCTGTCCTATTCGCCAGTCATGCAAGTGCAGAGGATCCATCTGCCGCCCGGCACAGTGTCCGGAGGGGCAGAGTGTCCACGTGACGAAGAAGGGCACCGGATTCCCGGGAAGATGTTGCGACGAGTGGGAATGTGTTGACGACGAGCTGAGCAAGGCCAAGTGCATTATGAACAACAAGGAGAGACAACCGTTCGAAGTGTGGCACGCTTCGATCTGCGAGTCTTGCACTTGCTTGCGAGGAGTCTCCGTCTGCCAAAAAATGAGCTGTCCTAAAGTGAATCGTGAGTTGATTCTCTACTGAAACTCTATGATTCCGTGTACCTTCAGAAGAGTGCACTTGGATCGGAATTCCGACCGGAGAATGCTGTCCAATCTGTCTCGGCTGTCAGACTGACAATCAGACCAAGTTGGAGCGTGGTGCGTCGTGGCAACAGGATGACTGCACCATGTGTACCTGCTCGGATCTCGGTGCTCATATGTGCGAGAAACAAATGTGCAAGACGGACTGCGAGAATCCGCGGAAAGAGGACGGCGTGTGCTGTCCGATCTGCGATAAACCTACCGTGATTCAAATGCCTACCACGTGTCCCTCTATCGATAACTGCCCCTTGAGATGCGCGAACGGGTACCTTCGTGACCCCAGCGGATGCTCCGAATGCGAGTGTCTCCCGGACGACGCACCCCCGAATCCGGGATGCAGAGAACTAAACGAGGAAAACTGTGAGAAGTGAGTACTATCTCCCACTGAACCAAAGATATAATCTGATTCCAGACAATGTGCTCACGGGTATCTGAAGGACGAGGATGGTTGCACTGTGTGCAAATGCTCCAAATGCCCACCTCTTCATCAGTGCCACAAGCACTGTCTGTACGGGTTCGAGACTAATTCGGCCGGCTGCTCGTTGTGCAAGTGTCGCGCTTCATCGAAATCAGATAAGAAGCCAAGCACAACCCAATCCACGAAAAGTCTCGAATACGTCCCATCAACACAATTTCACAATGAAAAGTAGGAAAGAGGGAGAGCGAGGAGGTAATTTCTGTTCAATTTCAGATGCATTTCATTCGCCAACGACGGGCACCAGATAGTCCGAGACGAGGGTGAATGGTGGAGTGACGGGTGTCGTCACTGCTTCTGCGAGAACAAACAAGAGTTCTGCTCACTGATCTCGTGCCCTTCTAAGCCGTCTGACTGTGCCGACGAGAGTTGGGTGCAGAAAGACGATGACTGTTGCCCTTCTTGCGTCGATCAGAAAAAGAAAACCAAGTCGAGCAACTCGCTCTCCGCCCAGAAACACGAGCACACTGTCTGCCAGTCCCCCGGCACCGGCCGCCTCTTCACAGATGGGGAGACGTGGCAACTGGCTCCGTGTGTCTCTTGTACTTGTCGCGTTGGCCACGTCCTCTGCAGAACAACCGAGTGTCCGCCAATCGCTTGTGCGAATCCCGAATACCGAAGCGAAGAGGACTGCTGTCCGACGTGCCCGGAACAGAAAGTGACGAATACGAAGAACGATAAGGGAGACACAATCGTGTGCACGGACGAATCAGGAACTGCCCACATAGTTGGTAAGTAAAAACAAGAAAGACTCACGACAATGTTCGGAGTTGAGTTCAGGATCCTCGTGGCGTCAAGATGACTGTACTTCCTGCGTCTGCTCTTCGGACGGGTCGCCTGACTGCTACAAAGAAGCCTGTGACGAAAGTCTCGAATGCCGAGGCAACCCCCTCGTGATCAAGGGCAAGTGCTGTCCGGTGTGCTCGGATGCTCTCTCCTCCTCAGCCGTCTGCTCCTATCAATCTTCTGTCTACGCAATCGGAGAGCAGTGGCAGGACGGAAAGTGCTCGAACTGTTCGTGTGTCGCCGGAGGACAGACGCTCTGCCGGCAGATGGTTTGTCCGCATTGCGACGACCCTGTTCCGATCGAAGGACATTGCTGTCCTCTTTGCAAAGGTATTGGTCATTTTCTTCTCTCTTCATGAGCTCCCGAAAGCTTCTAGATGCCAATTGGGGTCCGTACGAGTTCATGAACGGTTCGGGCGATTTCCCGACGTCTCTCGGGCCTCGGGTCGACAGCCAGGACGGCAACTCGTCGGCCACCTCGCTCCTTGTCGTTTCTCTGATGTCCCTTTGCGTCGTCGGACTGGTCATTGTGCTGATGCTTCTCTACAAGAAGAATAGAAAAAGCAACAAGGTAATCTGACCAGAACCGCTTCTTTCAAGCTTCTTTTTAATCATTCAGCTGCACAAGTTCAACGAAGTCGGACAAATCGCATCGGGAGGCGCTTCGACTGTCAGACTTTCAGCTTCGAAAACGATAGGATCAATGCCGAGATTGGTGGATTGGAAGGAGACCAGAGACGAGTAAGTTTGCAAAACGACCGGCAGAAAACTCAGACAGAAAAAAAATGACTTGCCAGGACTGGAGAGGAGTTTCTGAAAGCCGCCGCTAATCATATTCGACACGATTCTCAGAACTCGGACGACCAATCCGACAGTCTTCTCTCCACCATGTGAGCGTGTCCGCAGTTCGCCCTCCTCGAACAAAATGACGTTTCAGGAGCGACACTTCGACGGCTCCCTCCACTATCTCCTCGTCCGGTCACGTCGCACTCTCCGACACTCAACCGCTCACCTCAAAACGCCGATATCCGGTGTGAATGCGGCTCTTGTCGCTTTCGTTCTTATCCAATCCTCACTGATTTGCGGGTTATCACCCGCACACTCTTCGTTTCTCTCCTGTTCGTCACATTTTCCCACTTCTTATTCCTTTTTTCTCCTCTCATAGAAAAATTCAAAACACGATGCGGGTCGTCGCTGTCCCTTTGAAGAAAAAAAGAACGTTTCCCATCTCTTCCCCTCTCATCCCACTCTCACTCTTTTTGTACTATCCTGAAGAAAAAGCAATAATAAATTTATGACAAGAATCTAGCGGTACGAGTTGGTTTCCGGTATAATTTAGGGCGGTTTCAGAGAAGGTACGGAATGAGAGCTTTCCGATTCGGCGGATATTTTGGGAACGTCTTGTGGTACCATTCGTGGGTGATGAGAGCGGCGAATGTTTGATTCACGACGACGAACAAGATGACAAACTGGAAAAATGAGCTCGTGCGAAATGTTGTTCCAGTTGCATAGATCACGTTTTGGACGGAAACGGACTTACCCTATAGACGTAAGCGGTGGGTACGACGAGAAAAAAAGACAAGTAGATGCAGATTTCGAAGAAGAAATGAGGACATGAAACGAGGTTGAACCAGCCACCGAAGCAAATTCCGTACGCATAGTTGCGGATAAGTCCGCGCGGTCCTTTCCGCGTGCTCGCGATTTGCTCGGCGAGCTGGTGCTGCTTCCAGTTGCAGACCCAGAAGAGAACAGCACCGAACCACTGGGTCAGCGAGATTTCGGAGAAAGAGACCGCGAAATGCTCGACACGAGTAGCGAATCCTTGGGTTTCGCAGAGGATCGAGAGAGGAAGGAGGGCGTAGTGGACGATGCCGACGACGTAATGGAAGAGGTTCATGCGGCTGTCCGAGTAGACGCTCACAAATAAAGTCTCGTAGAGGCGGCGGGCCACGTGGAATGTGATGAGCAGAAGAGAAAGAAGAGCGGTGCTCGAGGATACTGAAAACAGGAGAGAATTCAGAAGAAGGGACGATGAGGCTTACTTGGAGGTATACTGTAGTATCTGGTGAGTGTTGCGAGGAACTTCAAAAACATTGGAGACAGGAAGTTGGGATTGTGAAGAAGCGAGTAGAAGGAATGAAGACAAAGAGAAAGAGTCAGCAGACCCAATGCGTAAAAGTGCTTGAACCATCTGGAAAGCGGAAAGAAGAGGTTGTGGCGAGAATTTGGAATACTCACTTCTTGGGAACTGATATTTTGGCGACAAGCGAGTCTTCTTCTAGTTGATCTGCTGCTTTTCCGTACGTCGTCAACGCCGGAATCAGACGGCAGAGATGGGGACAGATGAGGGTGAAGGCACAGGAGAGGGCAAGGCCGAGAGTGACTGTCAGCAGGTAGACGGGCAGTGCTTGACGCACGTCCCACAGTCTCTCCAGCATTCTGAAACATGGAATCGTAAGAAACAAGAAAAGCAACAGAAAGAATAGAAAAGAATGGCGGCGGAAGTGAGTAATGGAATGGGAGAAGAAACATTTTTGGGCGAAGAGAGGAGGAGGAGGAGCGACAGCGGGCCGCGAGTTTTTCGAGGCGCAAAGAGCGGGGGCCAGCTGCAAGAGTGTAAGTGCGCGATGAGAAAGCAAACAGAAAGAGCAGACGCTGGGCAGCTGGAGAAAATTGAGCATCGAAAGAGAGCACCTTCATCGGATTTCACAACTTTTTTTGGTCTTAAAGTGGTTTGTCCGAGAGGAGTACACGGCCGAAGAACTCGTGGCCGTGGAAGAGTTTTTCGAAAACGCGATGACTTTTGAAAGTTACGAAGAAATCGGTCTGTCTTTTTTTCGCGGCTTTTTAACTAAATATCTCACGTTTTCTCAAAGTTTTTTTTCATTCGTCGTTCAATCAGCTCTACAATTGTGTCAGCACTTGTTCATCTCACATTCCGTTCAAGAATACCCCGTTCTCCAGTGAAAAACTCAAGTCGCCATCGTTTCCTTCAGGGTAACATGTCATTCGTATTCGAAAAGTCTTTGTTAGTTCCTCATGTTCCTGCTGATGTACCCGCTCATTTGACAGTCCGTCCGTTGGCTATCACTGATTATGCGAATGGATATCTCGAACTGCTCTCACAACTGACTTCCGTCGGAAATCTGGACAAAGAAACGTTCGAAAAGCAGTTCGAGGCGATGAGATGCTCGAATCCCAGCTATCATATCGTAGTTATTGAAGACTCCGTCTCTGGAAAAGTCGTCGGATCGGCAACTCTGGTGCTCGAGCGGAAATTCATCCATGAAGCGGGAAGCCGGGGAAGAGTCGAGGATGTCGTCGTGGATCGTGAAATGAGGGGTCAGAAGCTCGGAGCTCTTCTTCTCAAGACAGTCGTCTCTCTCGGAAAGTCTCTCGGAGTCTACAAGCTGTCTCTCGAATGCAAACAGGAGCTTTTGCCGTTCTACTCGCAGTTCGGATTCCAGAACGACTGCAATTTCATGACTCAGCGCTTCTAATTGCTTCCCATTTCTTCTCCTCTTTCCTTTCCTTATTTATTTTTCCTGTTGAATTCATCGCATAATTAAAGTATATCACTTGTGTAGTGTTCATTCCAATAAAGTTGCAGATGGAGTTCGATTTCGGACTGACCGAGTATGCAAGTGGGCACACTGTCCATCCAATCGCCTGTCTTCTCAAAGAGATGTACACTGACTTTATTGTTCAGGAGATTCTCGGTATCGCAGGTTTTCAACCAGAAATAAATTCATTTTGCAGCCGATGGAACTGTTCTATCAATTCCTCCCCCCGACGCCATTTTGGAAAGCACTGGAAAGAAGGCAGAGGTCGGAATCGATGAAGGAATCGGAAAACCTGACTGCATTTCGGATGAAACACTTTCTGCTCTGGAAGCCCGATTCGTCGAACCGGGAGCCCCAGTTCTTGTGGAAGTGAAAGATCTAAGCAAGGAACAGAGAAAGGCCATACATCAATTCATTCGGGAGAGATACAGGGGCATACTAATCACCGAGACAAAAGAAACGGGCATTCTTGCATCTCACGGACACACGAAAAGTAGTCGGAAACGGAGGATTTGGGATGAGAAGGTGCCGAAAGAGTGCCACTTCACGATGTGCAAGGAAAACAAAGAGACGACGTACGCTTGTCAGTTGATCGCCAAGTTCCTGAAGTGAGACATTATTTTCAAAAAAGGTTTCGTATTGCCTATTTTCAGTGTGTCTCCAAACATAGTAAAAACCCACGGAATGAAGGATAAGAGAGGTGTGACTGCTCAGAGGGTCAGTGTAACGCAGGTTCTCGAAAGCACGATCCTCGACCTGAACTCCCGACTTCGGGGCATCCGAGTGTTTGATTGTCAGTACAAGGACGAACAAGTGAAGACGGGAGCGCACTGGGGAAATCGGTTCAGTATCGTTCTGAGAAACCTCCCGGACGAGTCCGAACCGATTCTACATACGAGGCTGGAAACGTTTCAGAACACTGGATTCATCAATTATTTCGGTTCGCTTTTAATTAACAAGATCACTGTCATTTCAATAGTTCAGGAACTCAACGATTCGGATCTCGATCCACTTCAACGGCTGAAATCGGACTGGCGATTCTGAAAAGAGATTGGCAGGGGGCTGTCTTGAAGATTATGGAGAACGCGAAGCCGAGTTAGTTGGCCAAAATTTTTTTCCATCGTTCGATGATATATTTCAGCTTATATCACCGATGGATCCGTCGGAAAAGCTGCTAAAATCTTCATTGAGACGAGCGATGCACGGAAGGCGTTCTCTCAGCTCCGCGGAGCTCAGGCATTCGCGACAATCGAAGGAACCATACTTTCGTGCTTGAAGAAAGGCGGCACGTGGCAGAAATGCATCACGGAAGCTATTCCAGTGCAGACGCGCAGTCTCTACGTGCATGCTTACCAGAGTCTACTGTGGAACAAAGTTGCATCGCGGAGAGTGAAAGATTACGGAACTAGAGTGCACGAAAGTGATGTCGGTGTAGATGGATTTTCTCTTGGAGAGCATGCCACTCACTACGACATCCACATTCCTCTTCCCGGAGAGAACGCTGCATTCGAGAACAGTCTAGCATCCAAATGGATCAAGGAGTTGCTCGAGGCGGACGGGCTCACTGCTTCCAGTCTCACTTCTCTTAAAGAGTAAGCTCTATTTCTTTCGGGTATTGCTCCAAATAGGTTCCCATTCCAGCAAGTTCTCTCTCGGAGAATCGTCCCGTCGTCTGTTCGTCGAGGCGAAAGATCTCAAATGGGCGCTTATTCGATACTCGGAACCAAGAACTCTGCTGCAAAACGGCCTCAGAACTCGTGCAGTGCCCGAATCGGAGCATAAGGGAAAACTCTTGGCACTGCAGATTCAGTTCAGTCTCATCTCCGGATCCTACGCTACTGTGGCTCTGCGTGAGGTGACTGGAACGGACATGGGCAAAAAAGCGATGCGAGACGCTTCGTTCAAAAGTCGGGATGACGATCCTAACGAGGCAATAAGAGAAGACGAGTTCGAGGAAGAAGAAGAAGAAGTGGAAACAACTGGAAAGGAGGTGGAGGGAAGCGGAACTGAGGCGTGTGAAGTGAACGAACAGTGATATTTTTACCTATTTCGTTTGTTGTTGACTATTCCTTGTTGATTATTTTAATAACTTTATTTCTCTACAGCTTTTTTCCTTATTTCACATTTTGTGGTAATTTATCCATATAATTTTACCTATTTGTTCTCGATCCCGTTGCCACGTCATCTCATTTTATTACTGCGCCACGGCGGTTTTCGATTTCCCTAATTATCTTTTTCATTCCAGGAATGAGTTCCGTTACAATAATTTGTCCCAATGCAAAGCGTGTGCAAGTGAAGACGAGTCCTATGATGTTGATGCGCCAAGTGCTCGAAGAAGCTTGTCTGAAGAGTGGATTCGATGTCAACTGCCACCGCCTACAGACACAGTCTCGCAAGCCAGTCGATTCTTCGCTTCCATTCCGTCTCACAGGAATCGCGAATAATGCTACTCTCGAAATGGTGCAGAAGGAATCCGTTTCCGATAATGCCGTAATCGATCTGGCAATTCAATCCGCTTCCGGGGCACGCCATCAGAAAAAAATAGGTGTGAATATGCCACTTTTCGATGTGCTCCAAAGTTTTTCCACGGAATTCGGAGAGGATTTGACGGCGACTGTGAATGATGGCGTTCCGTGCATTGTGTACATGAACAAGCGGGTGAGTCTGCAAAATTAACGCCTTCTGAAATAATCCTTTATCATTACAGTACTCTGGGAATGTGGAATTGGCCGCGAACTCTCTTTCAAGCCTCGGAGTTTCTTCCGGGAAATGTCTGATTCGACACATGAGAGTCCGTATGGATGCAAACGAACTAGCGGCAATCGAAGCGAAACAGAAAGAAGAAGTGGAACGAAAGAAGGCGTTGGATGCTAATTTTGAGAAGTTGAAGGCGGAAAACGCGGAAAGGGAAAAACTGGAAAAGCAGAGACAGACGGCTTTCGACAACGAGAAAGAAGCGCGAGAGCTTCGTGAGCAGGAGCAATTGAGAGCTCTTCTTCCTGAAGAATCACACACGGCAATGGAAATTGACACGGGGAACTTGCAGAGAGACGTGCTTCAAGAGGTTCCCCAGCAGAACCCTAACTCCTGGTCTTTCGATGGTCCAGTATTTTCTCGTCCAGTTCCGCAGTCCACGATGCGTTTGGAAGAACTGAACCGCCTTCTCGAGAGAGTCGACAACTCTTTGGCGCCTTCTGGAGGAGCTATCGAGTCGAGAATGGATGCGATGGTGAATGCGTTGGCTGATGGAGGACGCATCTCGCTGGCCGAGGTTCGTTCGCGAGCCGACGAAGCGATGGAGCAGGAGAGAGAACCGGTGGAAGTTTTCGCAGATCCGTGCGAGAGACAAGCTGTCATTTTCAAAAAAGGAGCTCGAGTTCACGTGGAGGAACCCATGGAAACAGAGGAATTCTTCGAAGTTGGCGTGGAGGACGTTAGAAACATGCAGAAAGACCTTAGAAAAACAGTGTAAGTTCTCCTCAAAGAAGATTAGTTCAAATATTCGATTTTCAGACGTGATCACACACAATCCAGCTTCGTTTCGAAGGCTTTCCTTTTGAAAAAGAACCGCCAGCTGAAAATGGAGGCTTACAAGCACACAGTGATTCGAATCAACATTGGAGAACACGTGCTTCAGGCATGTTTCAACACTTCGGAGCATAGTTCAAATCTAGATGTCTTCTTGAAAAAAGTCTTCACGATTCCTGGCTGGAGACTTCTTTTCACTAACATGAAAGTTGAAACGTCCGAATCTAAGAACTTCGTAGACCTGCAACTGGCTCCAAAGTCCACATTGATTGCCAGTTTCAACAGGAACGCTGTGAATGCCGCTGAAGTTCTTCACAACGTGCGAGAAGTGACTCCAGAAGAAGCGGACGCCATCTCTGATTCTTGGCTCGCCGCCAACAAAATTTTCATTCCATTCAACTCGACGACCAACGACGAGCGAAAGCAGAAAAGACCGCCCGTGCAGTCTTCCACCTCGCCGTCCAACTCGGGTCCGCCAGCCAAGTCCGCGATGCCAAAATGGATGCAAACGGCCAGAAAGTAATTAAAAACAATCCCGAATACATGTATTATTTATTTGAAAGTATTGCCCACTTATTCCAATTGCGCGATTTCGTGCTACTCCAGATTTATCAAACAACATAATTTATTGTGATTTCTACTAATAAAGTAAACACGTTTCGATAACAATATTGGAAACTGAGCAATGCGAATTTAAGCTCCGATGACGTCGTCGATGAAATCGTCGAGTTGTTCGTCATCGAGAACTCCTGAGAATCCGGAGATCTTCTCACCATCTTTGAATCCGAAAACGGTCGGAACCGCACTGATTCCGTAGTCCATCGCGAGCTCTCCAGCGTAATCCACGTTGATTTTGGCAAGAAGAACACTTCCGTTCCGTCCGTTCACCTACAAATGCGCTGATTTTTCCGAGAGTTCTGCCCTTTTCAGCCACTTTTTCCTCTAGTCTCGGTCCGAGAGCCACGCAAGGACCACACCACTCCGCGTGAAAATCGACGATGACTGGCACGGACGACTGAATTACCTGAATGGAAATTCGATTGGGTTTTCTGAACGGACATTGGAACGCTTGTTACTTTTTCCTGAAAATCGTCGGACGACTCGATGTCGAAAACGAAGGCGCCGCTCGAAAACTGACGAGTTTGCGGCAGTCGCGATGTCATCGGTTTGACTGAAACTGCAGAGCGGGCGAATGAAGAGCCAAATCGAAGAAGGAGTTTCTGCATTGTCTGATCGGAAAAAAAAGAATTGGTGATGCAAAAAAGGTGAAAAATGATAGGAAAACTAACTTGGCGGGCACGAGAATTGCGTCAACGGGATCGAGAAAAGCGTCTTCTCTTTGACGTTTTTCGAATTCGAAAGATTCTACGGAAATTGCTGATTGCGGCTGTGGAACAGAAACGAGAAAGAGAAAGCTGCCTTCGAATGAAAGAAAACATCGGGAAAATCAAATTGTTCAGAGAACCGATCTGATTATAGAAACTCACTTTCTCTCTATTTTCGTTTCTTCGGCCTCTTCATAAATATCAGCTCAGTACGTTCTCCCGACTGGCAAGAAGCCTTTGATTCCGCCTGCCGGATTATTCACCAGCCCGGAAAACACAAAAATGAGAAACTAATAAAAACACGAGATTTGCGAGCTTTCTGTATCATTTTTCTCTCTGGATTCGTAGTGGATGCTTCTCGAATCTCTGCTCCTCTCTATTCTGGTTACGGTAGGAGCGTCGTCTGTTTCTAGAGTAGATTGTCCGAGAGATCTTGTTCAGACTGACTGCCAACCGCCCGGCAATGTGTTCCACATGGGATTCTTGCATTGTGATGTACTACCAAAAGTGGCGAGCCTATGTGCCGGAATACATCGCGTCGTTTCAGGACGTCGAGGGCAGCAGCACGTACATCAGCTACCGTACCTCGGCAAGTGCCGCCAGCATAGCCATAGACCGAATAAAACGAGAGGGAATTCTGTCCGGATATGACTTCAAGTGGGCATTCCGAAGTCTCCTAGTCCTTTCATCTTCCTCTTCAGATTCACGATTCTGTTCGATCAGTGCGACGAACTGTTGGCTGCCGGAAACGCGGTCAAATTGTTCGCAGAGCACAAAGTGGACGTGCTCATCGGACCCACTACGAACAACGGTAGACTCCGTTCGACTCCTTTCCAGTCCCGTTTCACTTCCAGCCGCCGTTCCCGTTTTCATTCTTTCCACTTATTACAATGTTCCTATGATCACTTGGGGAATGACTTCTTCGGCCGCTCTGGACGACAGCCCTCGCTTCCCCACAGCCGGATTCCTCTCGATCGGATCCAAAAGGTATCTCTGACCACTTTTCTGCCACGCTTTGGGTGCGAGAGGTTCCGGACTCACGCCCCGCTCCATTCTTTTCCGAATTTCAGTCTCGCGATTGCCTTCCGAGACATAATGATCGAGTACGGATGGGATCAGTTCGTCTACGCATATTCGTTGGAAGGGGACGACGAGAAGTGCGAGACGATGCGCGACGACTTCCAAAACATGATTGCTTATTTCGGGGATATTGTCATGTCGTATGCAGTTCAGATCATGGATCACACGGAAGAAGGACTCCTGAGGATACTGAAAGACGTTTCGACGAGAGGAAGAAGTCTGAATACGCATTCTGATAGGCCAATCCGAAATGTTTCAGTAATTGTGCCGTGTTTCCACGAAGGAAACACAAGGGGGCTCCACAGAAGATGGATGCTCGTCGCGAGCAGAAACGGATTCGCAACCGACGAATACGTCTACATACTGCCCTCCTTGCGATCCAAGGGATACGGTATCAGACAGTCCTTTTTTCGCATGAATGCTCTTCTCCAGCGATCCTTCAACCCGACGGCTCGTATCGGTATCCGTGGGTGGAAAGCACGGGACCTCAGCCGAGTGATCAAGAAGCCATTCCGGGATTTCAGAGGTCCATTTTCATAGTCGACGTGAGGCCCTTTGAGGACTTTCTCGTCCATGAATTCTGTTCATTCAGATGCAAGGACAAGGAACGATTGAAGCAAACTACTCCGATTTCAGTGCAGAAGTTATTCGCAGAATGAAGGATCCACCCTACAACTGCTCGGAAGCATGCTCAGCCACAGAATACAGAACAGTCAGAATCCAGCGGAATCTATCGAAAACTGACTGTTTCAGGCTGCCACGTACGCGGGACAGCTTCACGACGCCGTCTATCTGTACGGAGCGACGATGGAGAGAATTCTGAAGACTGCTCCGAGCCAGTACAAAAACGGTTCAGGCTTCCAGGCGTGGCTGGTCGGATCCTTCCAAGGTAGGAATCATTTCGACTCGATTCAGAGAAGGAGAATTGAAGGTGTGGGCGGGCCCGTGGTCGTGAATGCAGATGGTGTGCGGAATCCGACTCTTTTCGCGTTGACCCTCGATTCGAACAACACCTCCTCGCTGATTGCCAGAATCGACGTCAGCATGTACACTTCCAATCTGACAAAGATGTACACAGACGAGGCGACGGCCGTTTGGTCGCACCGGGGCGGAATCCGTCCGCTGGACGAGCCCGTCTGCGGCTACACAGGCTCCAAGTGTCCTGCTAACGTGTTCTTCGAGTACCTCGGATGGTTCGTCGCCGCCATCATCGTCATTTCTTTCACGATTCTCGGCGCCGTTCTCGCATTCGTTTATCTCTTCCAGTTTGGATTTCCTCCTTCCATTCCCTTTTGATCAATCGTTTTCAGTGCGAAGCGACAAGAAGTGGAGCGACAGAATGCCCTTTGGCAGATCCCGTACAACTCGATGCGTCCGATTACGAAGAAAGGGAAAGGCGAGCACAGTATGCGGAGCATCAGCAGCGTCCCGAGCACCATCTCCTCCACTCGCTCCAACATGTCTTCTGAAGTCGGCGAGACCAGGAACTATCTATTTTTCGCGCTTCAGAATGACGTGGAGCTGGAGAGATTGGCTGCCAAAAAGCACACGGTCCGGATGGTTTTCGACAGCAAAACGTGTGCTGCCATGCGACACATGAGACTCATAGACCATCCGAACTTGAACAAATTCATAGGGATGTCTCTGGATGCGCCGCAACTTCTCTCCATCTGGAGGTTCTGTGCGAGGGGCTCACTGGCTGACGTCATCCGGAAAGCGAGCATTCAGATGGACGGCTTCTTCATTTATTCTCTGATGAAGGACATTGTGAACGGATTGACATGGATTCACGAGTCGAGCATCGAGTTTCACGGAATGCTCACTTCGAAAAACTGTCTTCTAAACGACAGATGGCAGCTGAAGTTGACTGATTTCGGGCTGAGAGCGTTCCGAACGCACGATCTGTATAACAAAATGGGTCAGTCTTGATACGTTAAGGAGACTGGTTCAAGACACATTCAGATCGACTGTGGACGGCTCCGGAACTCTTGCGAACAGACGACATTCACGGGAGTCGCGAGGGCGACATCTACAGTTTGGGAATAATAAGTGCTGAACTAATAACGAGGAGCTCGGTTTTTGATCTAGAGAACAGGAAAGAAGACGCAGAAGGTGGACTTTTCCATTAGAAACACGGCGAATCCGACCTTTTCAGAGATCATTTACATGCTGAAAAAAGGCGGATTGCAGTCTCCACGGCCCAGTTTGGAGCACAACGAGGCGCTGGAAGTGAATCCGGCCTTGGTTGGAAACTGTTTGTTTCTAGTGTCATTGTTTGTTTTCCAGTTGCATCTGGTGCGAGACTGCTGGACGGAACGGCCTTCGGAACGTCCGGACATCAGACAAGTCTCGTCCCAACTCAGAAGCATGAACACTAATCGGAACGACAATCTGATGGACCACGTCTTCAACGTGCTCGAGTCCTACGCATCCACGTTGGAAGACGAAGTGGCCGAGCGAATGAAGGAGCTCGTCGAGGAGAAGAAGAAAAGCGACGTGCTTCTGTACAGAATGCTGCCGAAGCAGGTGGCCGATAAGCTGAAACTGGGTCAGACTGTCGAGCCGGAGACGTTCGACATCGTCACTCTCTTCTTCTCCGACGTCGTCAGCTTCACGACTCTGGCCGGAAAGTGCACTCCACTGCAGGTTGTGAACCTTCTGAACGGACTCTACACGATATTCGACGGCATCATCGAGCGACACGACGTCTACAAAGTGGAAACCATCGGGGACGGCTACTTTGTCGCTTCTGGAGTGCCACGTCGCAACGGGAACGAGCACACGAGGAACATTGCGAGCATGTCGATCTGTTTCGTGAACTCGCTCGCTGATTTCAGTATCCCCCATCTTCCTGGTGAAAAGATCAAGATCCGAGTCGGATTTCATTGCGGTCTCTATCTTTTTTCCACTTTCATTCAGAATCACATCTTCAGGTTCCGTGGTGGCAGGTGTCGTCGGTTCCACGATGCCCCGTTATTGTCTGTTCGGAGACGCGGTCAACACGGCGAGCAGGATGGAGAGCAACTCGAAGCGTATGAGCGCTCGAACCGCGAATTCTAGAAAGATGAAACTTGCAGCCGGCCAAATCCACATTTCGGAAGAAGCCAACCAAATGCTGATGAGTCTGGGGGGATTTATCACGGAGGCACGCGGAGAAGTGATCATCAAGGTAGGCCATCGCTTCGGAAGAACACCCACGATTCGTTTTGTTTTCAGGGGAAGGGCGTCATGGCGACGTACTGGTTGCTCGAAATGGACGAGTCGGCGGCACCGAAGAATTTGAAGAGAAAACAAGATTAGATTGCTTTTTCGTTCTCTGCGATAAATATTTCTCGATTCGTGTTCTGTTTTCTCAGAATAAACTCGTTTCGCTCTCTCTTCGAGAGGTTTCCATCGGAACACTCGTGTGCTCCGCGAGCCCATGCATTCTTTGCTCCGCGAGCCGATGGAAGATGGAGGGCTCGTTCTCTCTTGGTCAACTAGTATACACATTTCACGCGGCGGTTGCCCGGACTACGGCCTCCCGCTCTCTCCGGCTCCTGCTGCTCCGCGCGTGTTCTCCTGCTCACCCTCTCGCTGTCTCCGTCCTCCCACCCACTCGCTCGTGATATCTTTTCCCCATTGTCCGTTTCAGTCCCCAATCAATTTCTCCTCCGGGACTTGCCCATGACGTCACTCTTTGATGCACTCTCTCGCAATACTGACCGTCTTCCGTCTCCGAACTTCCTACCTGAAGACTTTCTCGAGCTACTCAAGAGTCCGGATTTCGACACGAAACTCTCAGTTTGTTCCGCTCCTCCTATCTCTGCAACTACTCCTTTTTCAGGCTCTCATCAGAGCGGCTTCCATAGCCAAAAGAGACGAAGAATGGTTCAGTCGGTACACAAAGAAGGGGGAGCTCTTCAAGACGATCGACAAAATCATTTGCGACGACAGATGGGAACTCCAGCACCAGTGCATCAAGTTTCTCGCGGAAGCGATGCCGACTTTTGGAACTGTGAGTCGTCCGTTCGGGTCTGGGTATGGCAGAATGTTTCAGGCCACCGAGTACTGTCTCTGCTACGTGATGCCCAACTTGATTCCGAAGCTCGTGAGCAACAAAGTCACAGTGCGCAAGGTCACTCATCAAGCGATCACCACGTTCCTCCGCCTGAAACCCGAAGCACTTCAGTCTTTTCTCGTGAGATCCCTCCCTTTCCACTGAAATGATCATTTAATTCAGAAAATGCTTTCGAACTACATGCCTAACTGCTCTTCGAAAAAAGAGTTAATCGGAGAACTTCCGCAGTTTTTGATTCCCGAGGTAACCACATCCATCGAATAACTACATTCGTTTTCTGTTCTTAGTTGGCCAAATCGAATTGGACGTGCCTCGTCGAGACCTTCTCTTCCGAACAAAACATCAAAGGGAACGAAGACGTGACGGGTATTCTGTTGAAAAAGTTGCATTGTAGGCAGCACAGCGCCCGTCTCCCTTCTCATTTCCGTCTTCAGATTTGATCGGCAGCGAAGCATGGCACCAGATTATAAACAATATCTCGCCCGAAAAGAGGGAGATAATCGAGGAGACGACGGAAAACGTGCAAGTGGAGCAGACGGACTCGAAAGCCGGAAGCAGTGTGCTGCGATCAGCCACGAAACCGCAGTCCGGCGGAGAGCGACGTCTTCGGTACGGCATCGTTCCCAGTCTGGTGTGTGCTCTCATCGCGGAGGACAACGATGCGAATCAACGGATTGCCGGTCTCGAGAAGTTGAAGCAAGTGGTGGATCAGATAAGCGGAGAAGACATCACCCGCCTCGTTCCCCACTTGCACTCGTATCTTCTGATGCTCTCGAACGTTCTGGAAGACTTGAACTTCAAAGTATCCGTTCTCTTCCAGTCCGAGGTGCATCTCTCTTCTTCTTCTTCTTTCAGGTCGTTGTTCTTGCTCTGGACATTGTTCGCGCCACTGCCCACCACTTGAAAGGACACATGGAAGCGCACCTTCAGCAGTTTGTGAACCTCGTCTCGAAGCATTTCGGGAATCAGAAATCGGTCATCAAGCAGATAATCATGATGACTTTCATGGAACTTTTCCAGGTCCGTTTCATCTCAAACTCTCTTCTCTCCGAAACGTTTTCTTGATTCCAGAACATCAATCCAAAGTTAGTTGGAGGATGTCTGCGAGTTTTTCTCGAGCACAAAAACTCGAGAGTCCGAGAGGAAGTCATCAACATCTACACGGCTTCCCTCATGACGATCAGTCCTTCGAGGTTCAACCTGGCGCCTCTCACCAACATTCTCGTCCCGATGTTACATGATCCGAAGAAAAGAGTCAGGTGAGACACGAAGAAAGAATAGAAAAGTAAAGTGGCTAATCCGTCTTGCCTCAATTCAGATTAGCCGCTTTCGAGCAGTTGTCCGTGCTCGCTTACCTTCAAAACGGGAAGACAGATGTGATAATGAGAGCAGTGCGGGATTTCGAAACGGAGCACGCGACCCGCGGACTCTCGGAGGCAGTCACCGCCCGGATCCGCCGGCAAGTGCTCCCGCGGATCCGATATGACGGACTCATCGAGTATTCGACGCCTCCATTGGTGGACTCGTTCGATCTGGCAGAGGCGGAAATGAGTTTGCCGGCCAACGCGGATCTCGCTTGGATAGTCAACAACGGGGGTGTTGAGCTGGATCCGTTTGAGAGAACGATGTCGCCGATCAGTCTGGCAGGGAACCTGGCCACGATTCGAAGGAGTCGGATGGTGCAGCAGGGCGAGAGGACCCCGTTCCCTCTTCCCCAGCAGCCCGGTCTACTGAGAAGTCAGGAGAGGAGCCAAGAGGGCGGCAGCAGTCCGGAAGTCACACAGAAGATGATGATGACGAGGATGAAGAGCGACGACTCCATCATCAGAAGACAGGGATCCGGTGAGCTGTGCTGTCTTTGTGTTTGTGGGAACCGAAGAGGCCTGAACTGCTATTATTTTGTTTTGTTTTGGTGGCCAGTGCCAAGAAAACCAACAACTCTGAAAAAGAAAAACAAGAGTAAAAGGGGGCGAAAATGCGTGTCACACACTTGAATGGGGGGCGACTACCAGAAGCCCCCCGTGGAAACCAATTACGAGTCCTCCCGCTTGCAACAAACGTAACAAAGTGACCAGCGAGGACGCGTTGCCTGGCACCCGTCTCTCTCGTTTTCCCATTCTTCCCCTGTGACCACTCGTTTCCTATTCCGGCCACCGCAGCTCTTTTGTTTCTTTCTGACCCTCGTATGTACTGAGGATGACGTGGCGCTCCTGCTTATAAATGGGCACGACAGTGAGCCGAGCCGTTTCCGCTCCGAATCGAATTCACTCGGCTACGGTGGCTCCAATGTCTTCTACGACGTCTTCGAATCAGAATAACATGTTCACGGTGGTAAACAGAAGACTGCGACGTACGCATTCAGAGACTTTTCCTTTTGACTTGGAGTCTTGTGAATCTTCCTGTTTTGCAGCCACATCGAATCCGAGCTCGAGCACGAGCTCCTGGGAAGCTCCGAAAAGACCGCCGATCTCCCCACCGGAGAAGTCGTCAGTGAGTGCCGCCAAAAAAGAGAAAGAGGTCAACAACAATCACGTGGAGAAGAAGAACAATCTGAAATCAATGGTACTCTCAGATTTTCAGCATTTCCAGTCCTTTTCGTTTCCAGAGAGCCCGAAGCGACACGAATATTTCCGAAGAGCGGGGAGAAAAGGACGAGCTGGAAAATAATCCGCCGAGGAATTTCGACGATCGTCCGGCGAAAGCGAGTGGCAAATATTCGTTCCAAGGTGAGTCGTTCTCGAGTGACCAATGAGCAGAAGCCATTCAAACTCCCTCCGTTTCGGGTAATTCATCTTTTTCCTATTCATTTCTCTATATTTTCGTCTACACTCCTCCTTTTCCGTTATTTTTCTTCTTCGCGAGCACAATTCAAAAAGAGCCCCCCTCGCAAAAAGAAGAAACGAGCGGATTCACGCGCGGGGCGTAACCATGTGAGCGGAGAGAAAGAAGAGCATCCAGAAAAACGAGAAAACGAAACGGGGCTCCTTTCTTCCCGTCAGTCGTGCGACGAAATGTACTCGAAACACGTCGCCTCTTCCCTTTCCACAACTACTCATCTCCCTCCAATTTACGCTCACAAAACTCGTTCGTGGCTCAAATCCGACGGAAGAGAATATCTGTGGAGTAGTCCGAGTAATACTTTCCAAAGTGGACAGCAGCGAGAACTGCCAAACATCTGAATCTCGCGGTTTCAGACTATGACTCGTCGGCCGTTTCGGCGTCAAGCATGGGCAAGAAGAGCGTCAGCCACCACAGTCTCCCCGTCACTTCGCATCCTCCTTTGAAACACGCCGTTCGTTTCGTCTCCTCTCTTTCCCCATGTTCTCCCCAACGTTTCCAGACATCTCAGCCTCAAAAACGGTCCAGCAACAATGGTTCTTTCCTGCGGTCGGGACAAGGACAACGCGGCAAGTCTGTCTCGAAAGTAAGAGAGATCCTGTGTAGCGAACCTTCGGTGAACTATTGTTCCTTCAGCCACAAAGAGAGCCCACTGCCCTTTCGAAGAGCTACTCCTCTCTGGATTCGTCGAACATGTCAGTGAATCTGGCACTGAAGAAGATTTCGAGTGAGGAATGGTCCGAGAAAGTGGACGGCCTGAACATGATCTCGGCCCTCTCGGAGAGCCAACCCAAACAAGTTGCTGACAATCTGAAAGAGGTTTGAGCCACGCGTCCTATGTGCTAGATGACTGTTCCCAGGTGATCATCGCCATACTCAACGAGTGCAAGAACCTTCGCTCGTCAGTCTCCCGAGTTGCCATCGTGACGATCGGAACTGTCGCGCAGAACTTGAACTCGAAGATTGACTCCGAGATGGAAAAGATATGTGCCGTTCTTCTGACGAAAGCAGGCGACGTTTCGAATGCGTTCATTCGAGACGATGCCACGGATTCACTGAACAAGCTGGTGAAGGCGGCGACCGCGGGAAAATCACTCCAGGGAATCATACTGGCCGGGGCCAAGTGGGTCAAAACCGTCTCCGACGATTCGAACAAGTACGTTCAGATCAAAGAACAACACTATCCGTTCTTCGTGTGCCAACTTCGTCTACGACATCATAACGATCCAAGGAAGCGCGGCGATTCTGAACAACCAGGCGGCTCTTTCGAACGTTCTACCGGTTCTCATTCAGTTCGCGAAAGATCAGTCGCCGACAGTCAGAACTCCCGGGAAACAAGCGCTGTGCTTTCTATCAAAAGTAATAAGGAAAAGAAGATGAAAGATGAAGATTCTCATTCAGGATCCTAATTTCGAACGGCTGCTGCGGAAGAATGCGAATGAAGCGGAGATAAAAGTGATCAAGGACATACTGGTTAATGTCGAGAAGAGGGTCAGTCAGCCGCGACTTTCTGTTCTCATTCCGTATTCAGGGAGGCGTCGACTCTCTCGAATCCACTTCCAACCTCTCCGGATCCCTCTCAAGGATCGGGAGCACTCGTCGCGTCCAGAAGAAGCTTCCCGACAGTCTGCAGTTAGACCTCGACGAGATTCGGACGGAACTTCTCGCTTCTGGCTGGGAACGGAGGCTGACGGGGCTACAGAGATTCGAGGAAATGTGCGGTCACGCGGCGAAGGCGGTGGCTAGTGACACCCGACTGATCGAAGCGTTCATCGCGAGACTCGGAGACACGAACGGGAAAGTCGCCTCGTACGCGATGGAAACTCACCTGTCGACGATGGGAAGCATGGCCAAGTCGGTCGCGAAGTCAGTTCCCGACTGTAAGTGGTGTTTTCAGACTGTACTCGACGGAATCCAATCTGAAAGCCGTCCTAAACCAACTGTCATTCGCTCTGACAGCTCACCTTTCGAGCAAGTCGGAAGAGCACAAGCACTTGGCCCGCACGTGCCTACAGCACACGATCCGATCCGTGGAGCCGGTCAGTCTGCTGCCGGCGATGACGTCAGCTACGAAGAAGTCGAACGTGAAACAGAGGCCCTTCGTAACTGTTCAGTACTGCGGTAGGGGGAAGATTCAGAGAAGGGAATGTAGTTGATGACCTGCAGAACTGTGCAAACTAGCTCACAAGAGCAAGCCGAAGCAAGTGGAAGTGATGGCGTTGCCGCTTCTCTGGGACGCCGTCAAGAACGGACCCCCAGACGTGGAGAACAAGAAGGCTACCCAACTCCTCGCGAAGACGCTTGCCAAACTGGTGAGAATGCCTCTGTGAAGTGCTGAAACTAAAGAGACTATTCCAGATTGGCGAGAAGCAACTCCTGGATCTGGCAACTTCTGAACTCGACCCAAACCGAAAAAAACAATTGGAAGCGCTGATTCGGTGACCGGAAATTGAAACTTCCAGTCGTTATTCTGTCTCAGCGGGTGCTCATGATAGTGATGATTCTTTTTCAGTTTTCATGTACTTATCCCGATTTACTTGAACTAGTATGACATTCCAAGAGCTATTTATCAATAAAAAAGCTGAGCTCGGAACGGATGCGTTCTCGCACAGCGTGCCATCAGATGTAGGAAGTATGATGTCAGACGACGACATTCGTGTTTCTCTGAAATCGCGAAGAGACTCTAGAGCTCCTTTTCTGGGGAATCTTGCTCGTTTTCAGCGAGATTCCAGTCACAGTCCCCTATTTCGATAGGCAGAATCTTCAAGATGTCATATGTACATATATGCTCCTTTCCCAGGTTTAGAAGCATGAACCATGTGTTTGGAATAACTTATTTTATTCATTCAACAAAAGAGCAATTATGAAACACAAAGAATCGAACCCATAATGTTGTAGATCGAAGTTTCGAACATTTAAAGCATTCTAGCTCCGAGGATCGGAACGAAGAAAGAAGTGAAGAGTTGCAAAGCCCGAGTGGACTTGGTCGTCGTCTCGACGCTTCCGGCAGTCGTCTGTCTTCCTGACAGCGTTGTTCCTGTCATCTGATTCCCTTCTGAAACCGCATTTCCGAGTCCTGAATGAAAACGTTCCACTTACGAATGACATAATACTGCACGAAGAACTCTCCAGCCATCATGCCTTCCGAATCAATCGTCATGTTGTCTCCGATGTGAGGGGTGCTAAACCCTTGGATCTGATCTTTCGGAACCATCGCGATCCCGTTTGCTGACCCGGGTGCGTTCACCAAAAAAGCGACAGTAGCCTGTCCTGGAGCACTACCGACCAGATTGGTTCCAGTGGTTCCGTTAAATCTCGAATCACTGCGAGTCAGAACGGTGATCTTCTTGTCGGCGGAGTTGAATGGCTTCATGTAGAGGCCAGTCGTCGTCATCGCATTCGTATTCGATCCGTCGATGTCGGCTGAATGTGGATCGGTTTAGATGAACTCTAATCGATATCAGTTCTTACTGTAGCTCGGCTCGATCGTGAACTGAACTCCTTTGTTTGTCTTGACATAGAAGGCGCCCAGATTCAGAGAGAACTTTTCCACGTGTCCAATGAACCTAAGAGATTGTCACTTGTAAGAAGAGTGCGGTTCAAGCAACCTACAAGCTATCGTTGCTGGTGAGCGAAACAGGATTCGAAAAGATCTGCGAGTACGGCTTCTCGTCCGTGTCCTTCGGAATACCCTCGTAGATCGACACAGAAGCAGCATCGGACTGAACCCAGTTGCCGATGGTCGAGGCCTGCCAGGGATTGGTGTTGTAGTTAGTGTTCAGGAAGACGGAGGTGCAGTTCTCGTCGGCAGTGCTTCCGATCTTGATACTCTCCGACATGACCACGTCGTAAACGTTGAATCTTTGGGTGTCTGGAATGGATGCTTTCTAGGGAGACAACGGTTTTTCCTTGGACTAACCGACGAGCTGCTGGGCAGTGGTGACGTACAAGTATCCCTTGAGCAAGCTCATCTGATCATTCGAAAGGGAGGTGGAGAGAATAGCTTTATCGAAGACCGCCAATGGTTGGAGAAGTCCCGAGGTCTGATACAACTTTTTGTTTTTCAACTCGTAGAGAGAAGTGGTCTTGTTGTCGGAGGTGGTTCGCACGAGAATTTGCTTGAGACTTTCTTGGGAATCCGAAGAAGCGGAGACGTAGATGGAATAAGATCCGACCCCGTTGATCGGTGTGTCTCCTTTGCCGAACGACTTCAGATCGATCAATTGCTGCGCGTTGGAAAGTGCGAGGAAAGCGAGAATACAGAGCAGCATGTTGGAAATGAGAATGAGAAGGAAAGGGCAAGTGGGTTACATAAAAAGGGCTGGAAGGTAAACATTGAGAGGGGGGAGGGGACATTTCGAAATGGTGATTTCAGAAGTGATAAGGCGTGAATCAGACACATGCGTCACTTGGAAACTCCCTGAAAACCAACGAAACGCGAGCCCACACCGAGGGAAGAAAGAAGGAAGTGGCCAGGAAATTAGAACCTTTCCACATGTTATCACAGCTGAAAATCAGTTGCATTCGATGGCTCTGTACTCGAAGTGGGTGAAAATCTCTCGGATTGTGGCCAATGTCGGGTTCTTCACAACCTCGTTCGCTGTGATTCTATTCATTTCTCTGACAGTGTTTTTCGTGAAAAAGAAGGTCGGCAGCTATCGATTCCTTCTGATTCTGTTCCCGATCCTCGGTTTCTTCTTCTCTTCGTTCGAGTTCTTCATGCATCCGGTAGGTCAGCAGACAGTTCCCGACCGTTTCCAGTTCTTGCAGTTCTTCCACAACTTCGACTCGGGCATCACTCTGTTCAGTCTGGCACACTTCCCGAGCTCTTCTCTTCCGTTCCACACTGCTCTTCTGTGCGCCTACACGGGCCTCTATTCGATGACGATTGCTCTGTTGGCTCTGCAATTCTTGTACCGCTACTGGGCAGTCTTCCGTCCCGAACTCATCGCAGCCTTTTTCGACGGCCCCCGATTCTGCTTTTCCGTTCTGTACTCTTTGTTCTTCGGAGCGTTCTGGTCGGTCGGAATGCACGTGTTTTGTAGAGTCGATGATTCGGTACACTATTACTTCAACGAGGAGATACTCGAGTCCTACGGATTGATATTCTCGGAACAAGCCGCCATCGCCACAATCGCTTTTGATAAAAATGGAAGTGTTCGATGGGTGAACGCCCTAGGAACTATGGATATTACTGTCAATCTGGTCAGTCCCAGTGTCTTCTCGCGATGACTTTCGTCGCAGTTTCCAGATGTTCCAGTACTCGATAATCATATTCTGCGCAGTGAGAATGGGCATGAAAATGAAAGAAAAGATATCTCTCCTGTCGCCGTCGCTCCGCAGAATGCACAATCAACTCTACCGAACACTTCTGCTCCAGGTTCCGAGTTGAACCGGTTCATTCCGAGTATTCCAACTTCAGATAACCCTCCCCACGGTCACTCTGGTCGCACCAGTCTTTTTCCTGATCTATGTTCCGTTCTTCAACATGACACTGAGCATTCCCACCGGAATCTTTTTGAGCACGTTCGCATTGTACCCAGCGATGGACTGTCTCATCGTCATATTCATTGTCTCGCACTACAAAAATGCTTTGCGAAGTAGCTCAATTTCAGACAAAATCAATCAGACTTATTCGTTTTCAGAAATGTTTCGAATGCTAAAATCGACGAAAGAGAACTATTTTCAGAAAAGCTATCCCGTCAGCTGAACTCATTTCCCAATTCCGAAGACATTCTGTGAACGTCTTCGGACAGAATAACATGGTTGTACCGGTAATCAAACGTACTAGACTTCAGAAATGAACATTTCTTTCGACGGAAATTTGAGAAATAGTAAAACAGAGAGGACAACAAAAGTCCAGATACGTTCTAACATTCGGTGATCAGTACGAGTAAAGAGTGTACCATTGAACGAAGAACTGCCCTTTCGTTGCCTTTTCGGATGAGATTGTGATGATGTTTCCGATGTCGGGAGTGCTCCAACCGAGCATCTGATCTACCGGAGTCACTCCGTACCCGTTCCCATTTCCGTCGGCGTTTCTCGAGTAGACCTCGACCGAAGATCCTTGTGGCATGCTGCCGATGGCCTGCAAGACTTGTTCTTTCTTTTCTCCTCCGCCTCTTCTCGAATTCTTACATTGGCTCCTGTCAGCTTCCTGCTTGTGTCCTTCACAAACGTGTTGATTGTCAGCATATGGAGAGTCACGTTCCTATCTGTCACATCGAAAGGCTTCATGTACAGTCCAGTAGCCGTCAAGGAACCTTGCTGAGATCCGTTGACGTCATCTGAACTAGAACCTCTTCTCCGTTGTTCTCTTGCTCACTTACAGTAGGAGGGAGAGATTGAGAACTGAATCCCCTTGTGTGTTTTGATGTAAAATGAGGGCAGACTCAATGAGAACTTCTCCACGGAGTCAACGAACCTGGAAGTGACCATTCAGGAGAGGTGAGATCATTCGAAGCACTACCTGTCTTTCTCAGTCGTATGCACTGGATTGGAGAATATGAACGAGAAGGGCTTCTCTTCAGCTCTCCCCGGAACTCCCGGATAAATCCACACGGAGGCATTTTCAGACTGGACCCATTCACTGATTGTACTCGATTGTGCCGGGTTAGAAGAGAAGTTCGAGTTCAAGAAGACAATTGTGCAGTTGTCTGGCTTCGTCTCGTCGAATGATATCGTTTGAGTCTGATCGACGTCGAAGACGAAGAAAGCGTTGTCTGAAAGAATTTAGCACTCGACGTCGCCCGGAAGCGTTTCCTACTGTTCATTTGTCGCGTAGTCGTCACGTACAGGAACCCACGAAGGGACTTCATCTGCGAATCCGTGAGATTCGAAACAAGCGACGCCTTTTTCGCGTTTACTCTGAACGGCTGCAGGAATCCAGAAGAAGTGTGCATCTTGTTTGCTTTCAGCTGATAAAGTCTGAAGGTGGAACTGGAACCTCGCAGTTAATATTCAGAATACTCACGACGTTGTCGAGCCGTCCAAAGTCTTCACGAAAACCTTCGAAAGAAGGTCATTCGAGTCAGAAGAGGCGGAAACATAGAGAGAAAACGGTCCGGTCGCATTGAGTTGAGAGGCCGAATTCCCTTTGAACTCGCTCAGTTGGATCAACTTCTGACCGTTTCCAGAATGGAAAATAGAAATAACGGAAACGAGAATCGGTATGGAAATCATGGCAGAACTCGAATGAACAAAACCGTACGAATCTCTTTTTATCCTTCGGTCGAAGTCGGTTCAAAAAACCATCAGCGATGATGCATGACAGAGCGTGTTTGCCTTTCCGAAAGGCCGCCGCTTTTGTACGTCGGCCTCTGACTGTTCTTTCGATGCGAGCGAGATCGAAATCTCTTTCTCTCTCTCTCTATCTCTCTCTCTCTCTCTCTCTCTCTCTCTCTCTCTCTCTCTCTCTATCTCTCTCTCTCTCTCTCTCTCTCTCTCTCTCTCTCTCTCTCTCTCTCTCTCTCTCTCTCTCTCTCTCTCTCTCTCTCTCTCTCTCTCTCTCTCTCTCTCTTCTTTCCCGTCTCTCTCCTCAGACAGTGACGTCATTTCAAAAGAGGACGATACAAGCAGAACGAGAGTGTCACATTAGATTCACAAAACGTTTCTCATAGCTACAAATGAGTTCATTTTCTGAAATTCACAACACTCAAAATCATGATTAGTTGGTATCCAATCGGCTGATAGTCCCGTTGACCGAGTCCAGCTCGACAAAGTCTCCGGTCTTGAAGTGGAACGTGGCATTGTTGACTGCAATCAAACTCGGCAGTCCGTATTCGCGAGCGACGACTGCTCCATGGCTCAGAAGGCCTCCGATCTCCGTGACGATGCCGCTGATAATCGGGAAAAAGGGCGACCAGCAGATATCGGTGTACTTGGTGATCAGCACTTCCCCGGGCTTCGTCTCCTTCGCCTCCTCCAACGTCTTCGCCACTCTAGCTCTCGCTCTCACTTTCCCTTCGCAGACTGTCGTTCCCCGGAGTGTCAACCCGACGCTCGCATCTATTTCAGCTACTTCCACTCTGATCGGGTTCATGTATCCGTGCGCCACGAGCGGGAACTGCAGTCCTTCGAACTTCGGAGCCATTTGCTTCCTTCTGATAGCTCTCGATACCAGCTTCGCACTTCTCGTCGCATTCAGTTCCTTCAGTTCGTCAATCGTGAAGTGCATCCAGAGATTCGGATCCGGCAGATACCCCTGAACACAAGAAACAAACTTCTGAAGATAGTCTAGTTAACAATTCACCTTCTCATACATCTTTCTTCCCAAAATTCTGCACGTCTTCCTGACCGAATTCACTGTTGAAACCAAATGGTTCTTGGCAGTTTCTCTGAATGCGACTCCTCTGTGTGTCTGCCCGATGAAGTACTTCAGAAGTCTTCTGAAACGATCGCATATGTAATCAACATCTTCTGCTTCTGAGTCACCTTCTGACGCCGGTCGGTCTGCACTTCAGATTGTCGATGATGTCACTCTCGTTCTCGATTGTCTTCTGAGCACTCTCCGGACACGCCAGCATGCTTCGAATCGTGTGGACCAGAAGATCGGTGTCTTCTTCCCACGTCGCCGCATCTAGATAGAGTTCCTTCGGTCCTCGGTGTCCGTGCATTTCCAGGAATCTGGTCAGTTCTTGCGAGCTCTTCCTTCCCTTTCGAATCACTTGAATCGCCTCATTCCCTTCTCGTTCGCTGAATTCATCCGCCAATCCGTCGTCTCGGATCGTCTTGGCTAGCTTCTTCAAAGAGTTCGGAACGTCAGCACTGACGACGTCTCCTCTGGAGTTGTTCGAGAAGACGTTGGCAAAGTCGGAAATGTTTTCGTCGGAAAGATGACCATCTGCAAAGGATCATGAAGTGGTTTGAGCAAAGGAACGGGACATACGGTCACTTCCTCGGATGAGCATTCCACACAGAACGTAGGTGAACGAAGAGAAAGTCGACAGATCGATATGGCACTTGATGGCGTCGCACCAGAGCTTCTGGAGTTCGTCGTGTCTCTCGAAGACGGTCTCTACGGACATCTGCTCCGTTGGCACCAGTCTCTTCGCTTCTTCGTCGATCTTCGCGATCTTCGCTTTCACGCTGTTCGATGTGAAGTAGATCAGTTTGATCATGTTGAACATCCTTTTCAATGGGAAAAGAGCCGGAGCGTTTCCGTATTGATGAGCCGCCTGCTTGAACATTTCTGGAGTGAAGAGGGGCTCTCCAGCGATGACGATGTCCGTGATCCGATCTTTTTCGACGAGCTGCCACATGCGAAGAACGATCTCCCCGAGATTGAAGAAGATTTTTCTGTGTTGAACGGAGAATCCGATGGTTGTGTGAGCGGGAACGACGTCGTTGAGCTCTTGGAAAGTCATGCACTGAACGAGTGTTGTGACATTCTACTCGCCTCCCTCTGAGCACTTACCGCTGTCACTTTATCGAACATGCTAGTCAGATTGTACGCTTCCATCGCATTCAAGGGCAGTGGGAACACCTCTCCGACGTTCGCATTTGTCAGAATCTGTTTGTCGCAGACGCACGGAGAGTCGTACTCCGTGTACATCTCGAACGGCGTCTCCTTGTCCAAACCAGTGATGTCTCTGCTCTGAACTACATTCACAGTGGCGTCTCGAACGACGAACTCGATGTCCTGGGGTCTTCCGAACACCTTCTCCAGGTACTCTCCGACTCTTGCCAGCTTCTCGATTTGGCTCTCATCGAGGCAACACTCATCTCCCGTCTTCTGGAAGTCAACTGTTCCTATTGGGCAAGTATGAGTCCCTACCGTGATGCTGATGCTTCGGTCGATCCGGTTGACGTGGATCTCATCTGGAGTCGTCGAGCCACTCACAATCTGCTCGCCGCTTCCTCTCAACGCGTTGATCACGATCTGGCCTCTGTCCAGTTTCACCGGGTTCGCAGTGAACATGACTCCGGCAGTGCCGTCTCGGTTCATTTCCTGTATCACGACTGCCATCGACGGGTTCAGCTGCTGACCGTAATTTCTGGAAAACTCGATGAGCACCTGATCGTTTGCGTGTTGAATACTTTCTGTAATTGAGCACTTCTGTTCTGAAATTGGATGCCCAGCAAAGTTTCAGTTTTTCGACAATATCGAGTTCAGTGACATCCAGATAGCTCTCGAGCTGTCCAGCAGAAGAAAGATCGGCCCCGTCTTCCCCAACTGCAGAAGAACGGACGGCGTAGAACTGGGAACGAGGGAGCCACTCCCGGATTTGATCCCAAAGATGCTCGGAGACGACGCTCTGTTTCAGAAGACTTTCGATTCTGAACATCTGAAGGTTGACCGAGTGCGGACGATGCATGCTCACTGCTTCCCGACTTGTTCGTAGTGCTCCTTGCTCTCTTCGTTCGCATCCAGCAACTTGATCGCATCCTGAAGCTCGTGATTGGCTTGCACGTGCTCATCGAACGCCGTCGTCGTGACAACAATTCCGGGCGGCACGTGGAACTGAAACCCTACTGCTTTTCAGAATCTGTGAAGGAGCTCACGTCCTGAGTGATGGCTTGAAGTCTCGCGAGGTTGGCTCCTTTTCCCCCCGTCAGCGTCTTGTCTTGGCATGCTCGATGTCCGAACGGAAGCACTTTTCTGAGCTTCTCGGTTTGAGTTGCGTGATATTCGGGGAAACAGTCGAGCTCTTTTTTCGGAAGATCGTGCAGAGTCTCTCTCGTTCTGACCACGAAAGCGACTCCGATAAAAAGGGCCGAGTTCACTTTGAAAGCGGTCACATCGACGACTTTGCTGTCTTCTCGAATGAACGTGAAATGCGAAAGTTTAGTGCCTTTCCTCATTTGAATCGGGAGGAATGCTCCAGAAGACACTCGGAACTCGATCGGAAGCAGGTTGTCGCTCTCCAGAGAGTGTGCATTGTCGAGACTGACCGGACGGACACTGTGATCTGCTCGGAACGCGATTCCGTGACTGACCAACTTCTTCTCGTTCTCGCAACACACTTTGTGAGAGACTCCGTTTCCGTCCTGCAAACAAAACTTTTGAAATTTCAAAAGCACTCGGAAATTACGCTCAAATAAGTGTGGAAATGAGTGGAAGGCGATTCCAGATGCAACGGATTCCGATGACGAAGACCTGCAACGACCTCCACGTCTTCTACTTTTTCAGAATCTCGCCCACCTCTGTACCGATGCTCTACAACTTCGCCGTTCCCAATTTTGATCTCCGCGTGATACTCCCCCATCTGATGGAAGACGTGCGCCATCCGATACTTTTCGATCTCCTTCATATTTCGAATCAATGCAGTCGGCGTCTCCGAGTACACTTCTGCGAACGTTTTTAGTGGTGCGTTCGAGTAAAAGAATCTCGCGTTCGTCACGCATCTCCACCATCCCGAAAGATTCACAAAATGCGAGTTTCCTGCTGCGTCCTTCAGATATCCTCTGAAGTTGATCCTCCATTTTCGGAACGGAATCCGAAGTTCCAAAAGAAGGGGCCCGCAAGAAATGGTACGTTCGTCAGTGAAAAACGCGTCGAAAGATCCAGAGTAGAGGCTCCCGTTCTCGAAGATCTGAACGTGAGCGGTCTGCTTCTGATTCAGGGTTACTATCTGGATGAAGAAGAAGGCATCGTCCTCTCCCGAACCACTGATTGTCATCAATTCGTTGTTCTGCGCATGTTCCATCTGCCATTCATCATCTCCAGGATTCAGGATTTCCCTGATCTTGGCGGTGGGGACTGTGAATTTTCTGGAATCTCCGGATGCATCATCGCTCAGTTATTGAGAGCTCAAAGTAATACAAGAACGCACAGGCCGAACTCTTATCAGACTGTGTACTCTTCCCCCGCCGTTTCATGGTTTCTGCCTTTCGTATTCAACAACCAATTCAGTCACAAAATGTCTTCTCGGTATGCACGAAATCGGTCCGTCTTGATGGTTCCATGAGCTGAGCCAATGGTCAGCGATTTCTTTCGATCACGGGAGAGACCGGCAGTAAACATGCGAATCAGTGAAGGTGCGGTCTCGATTCACGTGATTCCGTCGAATCAGCACTCACCTGACCGGCCGCTTCCATTTCAGAATGGCGAAAAGCAGCGGGTAGAGGACGTATTTGCAGAGAGGAGCCGAGAGAAGAACGAAGAGAAATAGGAGAATCATTGGCTGAAAACAACGGATTTACAGACGAATTCGAGGGAAGAGGGGAGCTTCGACGACTGGAAATCAACTCACCGGAGTGTGCCACGAGAAAAGAGAAGAGCACAAACTGATAAGAATCGGACAGAGAGGAGTTATCAGAAAACGATCGATACAACTGAAAATACTCGCTTCTGGGAGGAGACACTGGTCTAATTGGTCGCCTCCTTCTTCGGTGACCGCCTAATTCGCATATGTTTTGTTCTTCGGCCCACCGGATACCAATACACAAGAAAGAATTTATACGACCATTAGAAATACACACTAAAAAGGATTGACGATTCTTTTTCTCTTCCTAGACGAAAAGAAGACGTTCGGTTGCCAATAGGTCAATGATGGGCGTCATCGTGGCCGTGATGACCGTGGTGACGGTGCTTGTACTGCAGTCTCTTCTCCTCGGGAACAATGAAATCGTAGGCGACTGTTCCAGCCTGAAACAAGTGATCAGAAAAAGTTGCGAAAGCGTTCTTGGAAATGTTGGAGTGATAGATGCGAACCTTGATGATTCCGAAGAGAAGCGCGAGTCGCCAGACAATCTTCAAGTATTGTCCGTATGGCGATTGACGGAAAAAGTCCGGGTCTTTGTTCTGAAAGAAATCGACTATCGGATTCAGAGCGCCCAGAATCACTTACGATAGCTCTGTAGGCGGCCATGGCGTCCTGCTTGGCCTGTCCGAAAAGGAAGAGCTTCGGCATGTTGTTCACATTATCCCATTTTCCTTCGCTGCCGAGTCTGTTTATCTCCTTCCAGACTGCTTGCGATTCGCTAAAAACTATGTTCTTTCATCAGTGACTTTTGACTTGTAGTCAAAAACTTACTGAGAGTGTGTTGATGCTTGACGAGCGGCGATGCGCGCGGCTTGGCGTCCAGCTTGAGATAAACCTGACATGGCTTAGTCACCTGGAAACGAAAACTATTAAAAACTCAAATAGTTGAGGAACTGGATTACGAGAATGATAAAAATTGATATTAGGAAAAACGTAGTATTTAACAATAATAATAGAAAATGAAAAATAAGCGGAGAAAACAAGGTGAATTCACTCTAAAAAATTTTTTGCCCGGTCACTGAGAACGCGCAAACTAAAGAGATGATTGACGCACAAAACGACAAGCTTGCGCTTTTCTCGATTATTTCTCAATTTTGCTTCTGACGTTGCAGTTTTCCGCTTCCCATCAAACTTTTCGTGTGATATCCCATTTAAATTTGCAGAAATGAGTCATACGATTCTTCTCCTTCAGCCAACAGAAAACATTGAGTCGCGCTCGTGGTCGGATTACGAGTCAACCAATGACTGTCTCGACGGTACGCTTTTCCTTTCTCCTAACCCTAGGATGCCCAGCGTTTCAGGAATTTGCAAGGTTTACGAGGAGTACTTGAAGAAGAAGACTCCGACGAAGTCGACGATCACTTACGACATCACGAATCTGTTCGAATTCATTGACGATCTCAAGGATCTGTCGATGCTCGTCTTTGACAACGTAAGAATTCTTTGTCGTCTGCTATTATATGTATCTTTAATGCAGAGATCGTTCACCTACGTGCCTCACAACAAGCAATACGTCAAAGAGAGCATTTTCAAACTCATGCAGAACCGTCTCTCCGACCAGCGCTGATCTCGTTCGTACAAATTTCCATATATTCCTTCTCCACGTTCTCTTTTTATACAGATCTTTTTCCACTGTTAAAAAAAAACAGTGTACACTTGTATCTTGCATGCATATTGATTCCTCATACTAATATAATGAATGCTTTATGCAAGTTTTCGGTTTGAAATTCGGTTGCCTGTTAAAAGGAAACAGTTTCTTCCTTTCAAATATCTTTCATTCTGAATAGATTTCTTTAAACATGCCATTTCAGTATGATGGTTTCCCCGCCTCCACAAGAAAATGCGATCTTCAACAACGAAACGGAGTCGCCCGTCTACGAACGTGAGTGTATTTCCGAGGGCTCGCGAAGCAGCGAGAGAATTCAGATCGAGCAACATCAGTGCCTTCTCCGTTTCAAGCCGACGAGAACAGCCCTACCGATATTTCTTTTGCTGCAGAAGCCACCGACGAGACGTCGTTCAACGACATGCCGGCGATCAAGGCTAACGAGGAAGTCCCTCAGGAGGCTTTGAAGTTGGTCGAGATTGAAAAGACGTCAACTGGTTCGTTCTCTGCTTTTGATATCTAACTGAAGAAACGAGTTGAATTCTGACTTCACTTAAAAAAAGGAACCGAAGACACTATGTTTTTATAGGATTCGGATTCAACATAGTTGGCGGAATCGACAATCCTCATTTCGCGGGAGACATCGGAATATTCGTGTCTTCTGTCAATCCACATGCGAAATCCTATGGAATCGTTCAACAAGGCGACAAAATTCTAACGGTTTGAGATCCTCTCAGACTCTTAACGTCGTTCTTTAAGAATCTTGGTCTCGTTTTTCAGGTCGACGGCATAGATATGACGTACAAAACGCATGACGAGGCTGTTGATGTCTTCAGAAGTGTGAAAATCGGCCACGTGGCGAAAATGCTTATCGATCGCGAGTACGTCTCTCTTCTAGAGGAGGACCGCACGCAGTCAACTCCGACAGCTTCTGCTTCCATTATCAACACAATCACTCCGCTAACCCCAAGCACAGCGAGCACTCAGAATCAAACGACCCCCAAATCGACGGTGACGATGACACCTTCCGATTCGAAGGGTCGACTTACTGCTCACGGAATCTCGGCTGTCATCGAGAGGTAAGTGTGAATTTAGTGATACTAAAACACAGAGCATCGTGAAGTAAGAGAGACTGTGACATACATGAACTTCAGTTCAGTTTGGCTATAAAAACTAAACCAGAGGTGCAAATCACGGGCCGTTCCCCCTTTAGAAGAGTAGCCAGACGGAAATTTTGACTTCGGCCCAGCCCGGCCTGTTGCAACTCTGAATTAAACCGACTGAAATACCAATATCTTTTAAGAATCCGTGGGAAAGTGCATGAGGAGGAAGACGCGCAAAGCGTCACATCATACGCTCCCTCCACTCACGACATCATCGACGATGTTCCGAGAACTCCACGAAAGCCGTTGAGTCTGCTGGACCCGAGAAAGTGAGCACCTCGACACTCCTACGAAGTAAAAAATCTTTCAGCAACTCTTGGATCACCGAAGCTCTTTACGTCTCGATCGGACTGGGTGCTTTGACTCTATCGGGATTCCTCGTCTACAGATTCATCCGCGGACGTAAATAGTTTCTTTCTTTGGATTCTCGATTCATCACCGATACTTGTATTATTCTTCTTCCTCTCCCTATTTTTTTCTTCCTGTTTCACTTCATGACACTCTTATTTATGGTGCTAATTATTATTATGGCATAGCGACAAAATAGAAAGGCATAGAAAGCGACAGGTCTTTGAATCCCAGTTCCAGGATAGTTTCCACGCAATTCTCCCCGTTCATTTTATTGATTTCTGTGTGAGTGGTGGGGAACTGTTTCTCTGTCTCTCTGAATCTCCCCATTTCTCCACTCTATGAGTAAGTGCTCTGCTCAAGTGCCCATAATAATGAATCTGAATATTCCCCCGTTCCTCTTTCATTCTTTCCATCTAAACTGTTTCGTTCAGCAGTTTTTATATTTTCATTGTATTTTTTCTCAATTCAGGCTTGATTTGTTCATTCAGAAATGATTCAAAGATGATGGAAGAGCGAAAAGTGAGCAGTGCGGTTCTAATTACAGCCAGTACTTCGAGGACGTCGCTCAAGGTTCCTTTAGAAGACGGCTACCCGAAGACGTGCGAATATTGCCAGCCCGAGCTCGAATTCCTGACCTCTTCAGAGCTTTCGCGACACATTCGCAAGGAACACACCACTCAGGAAGGCGGCAGTTTTTTGTGCAGGTGGGAAAAACTGACTGTCTTTCAAATACAGTTCAATTCTGAAAGTTTCACTGTCTCAATGTTTCAGATATGGAGAGAATGGTGTTTGCCAAAAGTTACCACTGGAAGGCGTGTCTGATGTAGATTTCGAAGCACACATCAAAAGATGCCACACGTCATCGTCTTCTCAGCCTTCCGCACGACTTCCGAGTCCTTCGACGTCTTCTGAGTATCGAGATGAACTTGAAGACGTTGGAAGTCTGAGAAGTGTACGACTGACAAGTGAAACGCCGACGATCGAAAAGAAAAAGTTCACTCTTAACAGGTAAAGTATTACTTTTATTTCGAAAATCACAAGGTTTGAGTGAATATCAGGTTTAGGAATGGGAAAAATGAAAAAGTGAGAAAAGGGAAATGAGTCGGAGAATAGAATGGATTATCAACCTGAGAAACGGGAATCTAAGTAATCGATAAAAGAGAACCGGTATCTGGAATTGATTGGAAACAAGGTTGCGAGTCAGTTAGTGAGCACGATTTCCTTTCGGATTGGCACTGTATCCCGGTGGGTTGCCTCCTTCCTGAAATGAATTGATTCGTAACAAAGAAGCTTGATGTCAGGAGAGAAGAAAAGCTGTGCCACGTGTCTCGAGTGCGCTTGCCTTATCAAGTGACGCCTGTCGAGAGTTCGGCTTCGAGCCCATCTTCTTCTGCTGTTCCGGAGATCCGCCCGGGAAGAGATCGGCGAACGGATTCTCCGCCAGCGACATCTTCTTTCTTTCCTGCCCGTTGTCGATGGTGAAGTCGCCCTCTTCGTCGTCATCGTCCTAGGTGTTCGTGAAAGTGACTTAGTGAGATTCGGAATTTAAAATCATGCAGAAAAAAGGTGTCCTAGTGGTTCTAATGAGTGGAAAGAATGTGAAAAAGAGGAGAAGTCTCGTGATTCAAACTCACTTTCCTTTCTTTTCGGACTTATTTTCTAGGGCTCTAAATGAAAAACCTTGTTTTTTTTCTAAACTCTCCAGATCTGTTTCCTTATAACTTACCTTTTTGTCGAAAGTGTTTCCCTTTTTCAAAATCTTTTCGTTCACAATCTTCTTGGTGAAATAAGTGTATGAGTAGGTGATGAGCTGGATGAGCGAGAGCATCGAGAGTCCGAGCCACATTCCGATAGATCCTCCAAGTGCTGCGATGAAGGTGGTTGTAGTGTACTTCCACTGCTGCTCCATAGTCAGATACTCGAATGGTCCCCACGAGAGCTCGACGAGAGTCAGATCCGGTCGGAGCATGCGTCCCTTCACCGAATGATCCACTTCGAATCTGATTTGGCGGCAGTCAGGGAAACACTTACTGGCACACTCCGTGTCTGAGTAGTTACCCTTTTGAACGCTGAAACAGCAAATTCATGATCATCTGACATCCGGAGAACTAACTCCACAGTGCACTGAGTGTAATCACAAAGCGGGAAGATCTCCAAGTCCTCTTTCTTCGCCAGATAACTAAGCGAAAGAGGAGTGCAGTGGCACGCGTCACGGATCATGTCCATGCGGCATCGAGAGCGGCAGTCGAACTCGGTGTCTTCATCATCCTCAACATCACGACATCTCGTTCCTTCTTCATCGTTCTCGAGCATCTGATACAATGCGGTGACGTGCACAGTGACTTCGTGACGTTGTCCCAAACATAACTGGAACAGACAAATGATTCTCTTTCACTACTCCGTCTCTTACTGCACCTCATCAATGAATCCATCTCTGGACCGTCCCTTTCCTTCCATAAACCGATTCAAAGAAGACGGCCTTCCATGGAAGTCCACCGACATACAGTCGATCTTTTGCCCTTCCGTGTTCTCCGCGTTATGCGACAGAAGCATGTCGAAAAAGACTCCCTGGTCATCGATTGTTTTGAAATTGTCCTGGTCAAACTCTGGTTGGTAACAAATTTGCATTTGTGAAATCCAGGAAATGCGAAGCTTTGTTTTGATGACGGTTTCATCGTCATCGAAAGTACGTCTTCTGAATCTTTGCATCGAACGTCTGAGTACTTCAATTCCAGTTTTCTGAGTGAACTCTTCAAATGAGATCCCACGTGAATCCAGAATATCTCTCCATTTCTTGAACGTCTTCCGCTTAGCAGCCAGTCTCGGAGAGTTCTTGAAGACATGAATCGAACGTGCCGATCCGTGCGCTGTCGTCTCTCTTTCCAAACTGCTGTAAGTGGCGATCATGTCATACGCCTCCATGACGAGTCGGTAGTCCCACGGACTGGACATGAAAGAGTCGTGATCGGTCATGTTGGCCAGATTCTCGTCGACGACGGCATCCCACTCGTCGGCCGGAGCGCTTAGATTCAATTTGAAGTGGGACCAGGCCTGCGGCCGGGACATGCAGAAAGTGACATTGGGCATCGTCATTGACTCATTAAACACGATGTTGATGTCTGACTCCTTCGGATCACCCAAGTATTCCTCGAACTGTAAAGCGGAATGCGAATTCGAGAGTCGGAATACTCAGATAGTGGCGAAGGTTAATGCGATAATGAAAGGTAATTGATGAGAAAGGAGAAGACGGGAAAAATTACCAGGTCGAAGACGTCTTTGAGTGTGAGAACGGCCAGAAAGGCGACAATGAAGATGAATGCATACTTCCTGGCACGTCTTCCAAACAGAGCGTCTTTCCACGAGCTCGGCTTGTCGTCTTCTTGAGTCGGTCGTGGTTGATTGACGTCGTGCATTTCGACAGATGTCGAATCCTTCACCTTGGCACCCATTCTGAAAGGCAGAAGTTTTAGAGAACGTAAATGGAAGTGATGACTCTAAACGTCAGAAGGCTAATTTGAAAAAATTCAAGTGTTTACAGTAGGGCCAGTTCCAGCCGACTGATTAGATGAAGTCGAGAGGGGGAAACGGACAGGAATGACGGTCAAAACAGTAATTCGAATTATTGGTTTTTGCGAGCGTCGAGAATGGAGTAGAAGAAGGCGGAGACGTCACGCCTACATCTTTCTCTCTTCTCCTTCTCCGTCGGCGATTCATCGAAGTAAACGGGAACCGATGGTCATCGGAATGCTAAATAAACGAAATGAAGAAAAGTTTCGCGATCTGTTTCAGTTCTGGTCATAGTGTAACTGTCCAGAAAAACCAGAAACCGCAGTTCCGAGAATTCAAAATTGATTATTTGGGCGAGACGTCGACCCCAACGGGGCACCAGAAACCTGATTTTGATGGACAGGGTAGAAAAGGAACGAGGCCTGATATCAACAAGAAGAAGAAAAAAGAACTTGCGTTCTGACAGGCAGAAACAGATTTTGACTTTGGGATCCAGGCGGGCAAAACATTCGCAAGTTAGAAACGTCAGAACTTTCAAAGATGGTATGCAGTTCCGGTACACCGATCAACAATCTTCTTCTAGCATTCAAAGTAAAAGTGGGTACTGTACTCGATCGATGAAAAAGAGTGGAAGGGTTTTTTTTACTATCCATGGATTACTGTATTCACGACCTTTCTAATGAATTCGAATCCGAGAAACGTATGTGGTTAGTCTGATTTCTCGTGTGATTCAGACACGCTCCCAAAAAATCTTTATAATTGCTATTAGTCTTCAGAGCCTGTAGCCCATAGTCCAGCGTTGGAAAGAAATTAGCTCACTTTCGGAAGTTTTCACTTCATTCTGAGATGACCCCTAAAGTTCTCTGTCTTGTATCTTTTTTCTCTCTACTTGAATTCCGCTTCCAAAACCGTGGGTTTGCAATGACCAGTGGCAATTCCGGCGGCGTCGTCGCAAAGTCAGTCATTATCAGTCGAAGAGAAGATAAGAAATTATTGTGATGTGGGGAGAGACGTTGGGACCGGGCAGGCCGAAAAAACGCGAGGAGAAGACATTCAGATGACCTTTGATTCGAATTTGATACCGAAGGAAACGATAAAAAGAGGATGGGGGAAGTGGCACTACTCAACCCGAGAAGAAATAGAACAACATAGTCCACCGAACGAAATTCGAGAGTTACCGTTAGAGTTCTTAAAAAGGAAGAGAGAAAACACTAATTGTGATTCGATGATCACGCTGTGAACCATTAGAGAATCGAAGAAAATTGAAAGAATTACATCTTATTTTTTCAGTTTCACCCAGAACCTGTCAGCCGTGTTGGCTGATCCAACGCGCTCCCGAAATGACCTAACGACGTTCTTCACGCGTCACTGGGGAGACACTTTTGTCCCAACGCAACCCGTGCCTCAATCGAAACGTCTCGCTCGGATGGCTGATGCGAACTTCGATAGCTACTGCCAAGCAGTCAGCGAGGTCCGTGAGAAATCTCGTTGATGGAAACGAAGAATTTGTGCTACAGACATACAAAAGGTATCAAGCAGTGAAAAGAGCACTTCGAATGAGTCATTGCGATGGAGGTATCGGATTGGGCGACGAGAGACAAGATGCAGAGGATCTACCGACGGTAGGCGAAAATGCATTTGAGAACTGAAAGGTCCGGGACAGGGAAGGACTGTAGAGCGGAAAAGGTGTGAATGATCAGACTTCAACTAAAAACTACTCATAGCTCCGTTTTCCAGCTTCACATGTTCTGAGAAACAGAATACTAGGCGTCGTACTCAAATAAACAAAATACTAATTGACTAGATTTTGGAAAAAAAAAAAGATTTTACCTTAGGAGAAGTCTCCTTCTTCGTTGTTCTTCCTGATACGCCTTCTCATCTTCGTAAATTGTCTGTCCTATTGCCATAATCATGGTGACTTCTTCGTGTTCTCAGTTGCTGCCTAGTGGAGAATGAAACCGCTTCCTTCTCTCTGTGCTAGGCGTTCTATTCGCATAACTGAATATGAAGAACAGTAGAAGACGATCAGAATACGAAAGTTAATTGAATATTGTCATTCAATAACTAATCGAAATAGACTGACAGGTTTTGTGTCGTCTCGAAATTAGTGCGTCGAAATGTGATCGGAGCTAAAGTCGCAGTTGTTTCTGTGATACTTTTTTCTTCTTCTGCTTTACGGCGGCTCGTCGAGAACGAACAGCCGGGAGCCGAGAGAGAGAGAGAGAGAGAGAAGAGATAAAGACAAGTGAGCAGGCCCTGGGTAACTGAGTCACGGGAAGATATCAGTCCATGGGGTTCTCCGTGTTTTGTTGTGGTCACAAATACACACGTATTGACAAATTAGAGACGACTCAGCTTTCCGGAACAAGTGAACATCAGGTGGCTCAAGAATGAAATCACTCAGAGTGAGACGGAAGGATACGTCCTACAACGGATGAACTTCGCGAACAATGTCACAATGAAATTGTGTTTCTGCCATCGGAATTTTCCCACTTAACAATACATAAAAACACTCTTCATTTTGATATGGAAAGTTTCACATTCCTTATGGTTCTCCGATTCTTTCCGAAGTCCTCATTATCGCCTGTATCTGGGGCCGTTCGATCAATCGCCATTATTTCATGAAACCCACTGAAAAGTACGAAACTCGAGACGGGCGTGTCTCGGTCAGCTGTTCTTTTGCTATCATCAGCTAGTTTGTTCGATCCCTCCCGTCTCGTTTGTTTCCTCAAGTGAGGGTGGAAAAAAAGACGGCCAACTGCCGGCGGAGCTCATGAAATAGCTCAGAGCTCAAAGAGCTGTAATGTGCTCATGAAACGGCAGGGAATTACGAAAGTGAAAGAAAAATTTTCAGATCTTTATCGATCCTCGATTTTCTCTCGGTGACAGTTCTACATTCTCTTCTGTTTTCACAGTGCCTGCTAATGAGAACCACGACGCACTGAAGGAAACATTGTCGGGAAGAAACGTCATCCCAGCGACTCCTCTGGAAATAGCCACAAATAAGGTGGATCCGCAACAACATGAAAGGCAAGAATGTGACATAAATTCAGAAACCCGGCGAGTTTCGAGACTACGAAGCTCTTCAAAACCGGCTGGAAATGATGCACGACGTTGTCGACGGAAGACTCGCAGGGAAGCTCGTTGCGAAAACTGACGACTTCTGGCAGGTCGTTCGATCGTACAGTGGACTTCAGGAGCAGCTGGCGAACGCGTTGAAGTGTGTGATGGTAGTGAGAGAGAATCTGAAGCACGTCGACGAGATAGTGTGCGATCAGTCGAAACGGATAGTCTCTGTTCACGAGCAGTACGAACAGAAAAAGAATTTGCTCGCCAAACTGCACGACATTTCTTGTCTTCGAGAAGCACAGTCGACAGTCCAGATGATGTTGTCGCAGGGAGACTATCCTAAGGCCATCGAATGCATCGAAACGAGTCTTGACGTTCTTTCGAAAGAACTGAACGGCGTCACGTGTTTCAGACACTTGGCTTCGCAACTCCGCGAACTCTACAATGTTATCGGACGGATGATGAATGAAGACTTTGCGTCTTTGATTCAGAAAGAGCTCGGAGTAAAACCAGAAGCGGGAACGATGATTCAAGCGGAAGGAGAGCTCTCGGCTGTCCTGCTCGGATTGATGCGAATGAGAAAGTATGCTTTCGTAGCGGTTCTACGAGAGGAAGTCGTTGAAGGAGTGAAGAGCGTCATGCGACACGTCATCAAAAGTCAGATTCTCAACAGTGGCGTCGATTTGAGTGACTTCGACCCCAGTTTGACACAGCTTGGAGAACCAGTCAGAAGAATGAAACACGTGGATTTTCTGAAAACAGTGCAAGCGGTTATGGACGAAGAGTTTTTCTTCTGCAAAAGGCTCGAAGCACTTCAAGACATTCTTCTGGAGACTGCCGATCGCGCGTATCCCTTCAATAGACCCGGAGTCGACGACATCATAGTGGAGAGACTCGAAGAAGCGAATCCCATCGACGAATCGGAGTCAGATGACGAATCGGAAACGGGAAGAACGAAGTCAACGAGTTCGGGGGGCTTCGTAGGCAGTTCGGCCAGTTCCTCAAGTGCTTCCGCCACTGTCCTTCTTTCCATCGACATCCGATCGCAGGCTCTACTTCGCCGCGTCCTTCCGCTAATTGCAGAGTTCGGTCACCAGTGTACCCAACGAAGAATCTCCCGGTTGCTCATCGCTCGCGCCAAAAACAAGGCTGTCACAGAAGCAACGACGCCGTCCCAGTTGTCAGAATGTATTGAACTAGTGAAAGCGTATCAGAAGAAATGCGGAGAGGCGGGGTGGTACACGACTCAGAGCCAGCGGGAAGGTGGGCTCGCAAGAGCAGTTAGCAAACTCCAAGCGGATTATATGGAGAAGTTCCACGTGGCACGCAAGACCCGCATCGTAAGCATTCTCGACACGGAGCTGTGGAAGGCGGTGGACGTCTCTATGCAAGATCAGATGATGATCGACATGGCAATCGAGACGGGAAGTCTACGAAGAGCAGTGAAAAGAGAACGAGATTCCAAACTGAAACGTACAGAAAGCAACGGAACTATTGATTCGGGGACTACGAATCTGCAAGGAGCCGTCGTGGGTGAAGAAAACTTCGTAGTCGTTGGGTGAGAAAAGACTTCTCATTTCTGATCAGTTGATATGAGTTTTTCAGATCGTCCATCAATATGCTCCAAATTATGGCAGACTACTGCGAAGTGATATCCGAGATGCCCCATTTTGCCAGTGATTGGAATATGCGTGTAATTGAATTGCTCAAATACTTCAACAGCCGCAGTTGTCAGTTGATTCTCGGAGCAGGCGCTCTCCAACTTGTCGGTCTTAAAACTATTTCAGTTCGGAATCTCGGTAATTCCGCTTCTCTTCTCGTCTCCTTCTTAACGACTCTTTCTTGCAGCACTAGCTGGTCGGTCTTTGGAACTCGTTAGTAGATTTATTCCTTTTGTACGCGACGAAATGGATCGAGTGCTTCCGGACGATAAGAAGACCCTTCTCCGACATTTCTCGCAGGTTGAGAGTGCCTATCAGGATCACGTCAACGAGATCGCCAACAAACTGATCAGTGTCATCGACCACTACACGACAAACTGTTTGGGAATGTGGGATGTGAAAGGAGTGATTCCATCACCCGAATTCCAACAAATATGTCGTCACATGCTGAAATTCCATAATGGACTAGCTGGAATTATGCCGCAAGACCAAATCGCGAAGCTTTTCCAACAAGTTCACAACAATTTCAAATATAACCTCAGAGAGCACGTCACCGGGATGGGGATCCGACCGGAGGATCCACTAAAATACGGGTTTTTTCTTTAAAGTATCAGTCAGAACTCAATCCGATTCATTTCAGATACGTGACTAAAGACTACATGTATTACCAGCAGAATATGAAAAACATGGAGAACTGCCGGGAGCTGGAACTGGAATCGCTCCATAGCATCATGTTCGACTAGTGCCTTTTCTTTCGCTTGCAATTTCAATTCGGGATTTTCTCTTGACTGTGATCCATTACGGTGACACCTTTCTACTCGCTCCGCTTCTCTTCTGTATCAAACCCATTCCTCATTCACTTCCTTTTCCTGCTGGGCTAGCTTTATCTTTTCACTTTGTTATTTCTTTCAATGGTAGTAATTTATTGCATGTACAAGCGATGTGATACTGCAAATGAAAACGTATGTTTTAAGAATGCGCAATCAGTTTTAGTAGTATTTAATTATGAAAGGTTGAGAGCGATGAGTGATTAGCGCTTGTTGATGAGGTTGAGGAACTCCTCGCGGGTCTTCGGGTCGTCACGGAACACTCCGAGCATGCAGGAAGTAGTTGTCGTCGCGTTGATCTTCTGGACTCCACGCATCACCATGCACATGTGACTCGCTTCGATGACGACGGCCACTCCGGAAGGCTGCACGGCCTGAACCATGGCAGTCGCGATCTGCTTCGTCAGACGTTCTTGGACTGAAAAAGTGAGAAAATGAGGAGAGCGGACTTTGCAAGAGGGCGAGTACCTTGGAGTCTTCGGCTGAACATCTCGACGATTCTGGCGAGCTTCGAGAGTCCGAGCACCTTCTTGTTGGGGATGTATCCGATGTGCACCTTGCCCATGAACGGGACGAGGTGGTGCTCGCAGAGCGAGAACATCTCAATGTCCTTCACGATGACCATCTCGTCGTGGTCCTCATCGAAAACGGCCTCGTTGAGGAGCTCGTCGAGCTGCTCATCGTACCCCTTCGTGAACGCCATCATGGCCTTCGCGGCACGCTCCGGAGTCTTCAGAAGGCCTTCGCGGTTGATATCTTCGCCTGGAAACCGTGAGAATATTCCCGGTAGCTGTTTTCTCGAGGCCAGATTCTGTTGCGAAATCAGCAATCTCGTGTGACATTCCCAACTAGAGATCCCCGTTTGTTTCCCCTTGTCATATGAACTGGGTATGTGATCTTTCTTGTCTTTAGTCTCAAAAATGTTATTTTCGTTCCGCGTCGCCCGGAAAGAAATCATAAGAAGGAATTGACGAAACAGGACCGAAGGTTATCATTTTTCGAACAGTACAACGATAAGAGCCTTTCGTGCCGATTAGTCGTCGATCGAACAATTCGCAAGAGCTAGGCCGATGAACTAGTCGATGACTGATCACTAGCGTTTCCAGATGAACGCCCCGGCCAGCATCTACTCCCTCGGACGTGTCCCGACCGCTTCAATCCTTCTCGCCCCGAACTCACCGACATGTTGGATGATGCTTTGGTAAGCATTGCACATGGACTTGAGATGGTCTTCCTTCGGCGCAACCCCATTCTTTTTCTTCAAGTCCATGGCCTTGTCGTCTTCGGAACGGTCGCTGGCAGCGTCGGAGGAGAGGAATCCGCTCTCGTTCTCGATACGGGACATGATGAGATGAAGAAAGACTGAAAGAATGGGCGAAGGTAAGAAGGGGGCGAGCGAGCGAGCGTAGGCGAGTGGCGAGCATAATTGCCGGATGAAACCCGAATCCTTTTCTCCGGTAAGAAGGGGTGAGTAAGGGGCAAGAGGAGGCACGTCATGCCAGAAAAGAATAAGAAGAAAAAGAGAAGAGAGGGGGGGGGGGGGAAGGAAATGAATCAAGGAGAATGGATAGACTCCTTTCCCACTTATGGGAGAAAAAAATTGGAAAAAAAAGGGAATGAGAATGCGAGACGAAACCCGGGGAAACGGAAGACGTCGTCACATACATCAATCGCTTTTCGACGTCTTCTTTCTTTTCTTCTTCTTATAGCCTGCGTGAATATGCAAACAAAAGGAACACATAAAGCGAAGAGAATTGATTAGGAGAAGGCGACGACGAGGGAGAGGGCGATTCGGGGGAAGAGGCGCGGGAGAAGGACTGGTCTGCTGCTGGTGACCGTCGTAAATCACTGGCAGAAGAGAGTCCGTCTCACGTGTATCAGTGTATCAGTGAAAGAGAAAAGAAGACGTCTTTTTTGTCGTCGAAACAGTTAACTTTCCGCTAAAGTTGTATTTTGTAGTAGGCGGTCTGCACGAAAAGAACTTCTTCTTCTTCTTCTTCGTCAAGAAGACGTTTTTATGGTTCAAACTGCTGAATTTCCAGTTCCTTTCCATCAGATATTTGATTTTCGTGCTGATTGGAGTACAAGTAGGGCCGAAAACAAGTGCGCGAAGACCGAAACTTGTAACGGCCCTGCGGACTGTTATGATCAGGATTCGGCCGTTAAATACTCGTTATTGAGACAACTTGAGAGCCAGTTTGTGATAAGAAAAGACGGAAGATTAGAAAAGAAAAGTGTTGATTTGGAGAGACGTCTTGCCACGAACTTTGAGATTCCGATGGCATCCCTTTTATATGAAATCAAATGTCATCGCATGATAAATAGGTTCAGGAACTCTGCATTGTCATTCCAGTGATAAGACTGTGCAACTCCAATGTCGGCGGGATTAATTAAGTGACGAAGTGAGCGTTTGCGGCAAGATTGCGTCAGAAAGTGAGAGTCGGGAAAGAGAATAAGCAAGCTAGAAAGAAATGCGGAATGATGACTAGAACCGGGCAGCTTTGCACATCGAAATCATCACTTGTGATGAGCACGGAGCTGTCGTCTTACATTCCAAGACGAGCTTGTCCAAGCACCTGCGAATGTGTACGGTAACCGACGACTAATCTTTCTGTCGATGAAAGTTGTCGTACTTGTGGTTCTCATATCAATTGTCACTAACTTTCAGCACTGCAGTACCCAGAAGTTCTGTCCATATTGTTTATCACGAGTGTACAGATGTTCGGCAACAGTCATCTCGTTCCCAAAGTCACCTAATCATCATGTTTTTCGTCTTGTCACAATCAGGAACACTTTCTTCCGATTGTTTATCATTTTTTTTCTGTTTCAGTTGTGGGTTCTTTAGTTCAACAATCTCTTTCCATTTGACTTTCCAGCTCATCATACCACACTTCAGGACTCAATTTTCCCCCGGTTCATTGGTGTCTTTCATGTGATTTCGAGTGAAACTAACGACGATCGAGTACACTTTCGGGCATTGTTTCGAACTGGCAGTTTGGTTTCGAGTTCAAACAACGGGTGGCCATCGAGAAATCTGTTGTTGCACAGTCAGAATTCTCGTTTGCTGCTCCCGGTTGTTTGTTTAGTATTCTGGTGGGCTCTTGCAGATTTCATTCAATCTCTGTTCTCCTTTTTTCACGAATCAGTAAATGTAGAGAAGGAACAGAGAGTCCCGGAAAGATCGCGAGAAATGGAACGCTTCTCAAGTTTCCAGGAAAGTTTGAGAGAAAAACGATCGGATGGGAAGAAGCTATAAGGAAAGAGCTGGAATTAGCAGCTCCCAGAAGGATAGTCCAGTTTGGATCGCCTTCGTTGGTGGCAGGCACGCTGGCACCTGTTTCGTGGATATTCGGGTGTGTACGATCTGACTGAATGACTCACAAAGGGAACACATCCGAGGAAATAATAATGTGCATGGGAGCCAACGATATCGGGAGCCTTCTTCTGCTTGTTTTCGTGTTATTCTTCGCCTCCCTCCCAATGTTTGCGAGCCTCGCGGCTGCCTCTCTCCATGTCTTTTTGTTCCATTTTTGAATTCATTTCCTCTCGATTCATGTCGAGAGCACTGAAACTATTGTGGGAAGGCTTACATCCGAATCCCGCCAGAACATTTCTCCTTCTGCGGAGACATTCAAAAGACACATCATTAAGTGTTGTGAGCCTGGAAAGAGGTCCGTGTTTACTCTAGAGATGAACTCAAGCGGAGAAGTTATGGAACACAAAACGAAGAGCCTTTTCCTTTTCGAATTGCGAATCATCCAACGAGCTTTCCCGTTCTCAACGCTCAAAAACCACAAAGAAGCCAGACAATTTCAGAAATTTTCTGTTGAATCATGTTATTCACGGAAAACCGGCAAAGAACAATAGATCTTGAAATAATTGGCATCCTCTCAAAACGAAGCACTTCTTTTTCTTCTTCTTCCTTCCCGCTGTTCTCTCGAGGAACCGAATAAAACTCGATTCCCACTTTGTCGTAATCGAGTTTTCGAATATGTTTTTCTTGCCATCCAGACTGATTTCGTGAAATATTCGAGACTTATCCAACTCTGTTCGAACTTAAGAATCGTCTGAAAAAAATGGAAAAAGCCGATTAGTTTCGTTTTCTCTGCTTGCATTCTCATTTCTTTATGCGCTGAGCTCCCGTAGTTTTTTAAGAACAAGAAGCCATTCAAGTTAAATTTCTTGTTGCTCCTACCTCGAACCGTTGTTACCAAGTCATCTGAATTCAGGCATGGAGACTCCGAGCTACATCTACTTCGTCATCGTCTCCATTCTCGTTTTCAACGTTTTCGGCCATTTCGGAAACGTGAACATGATCATTTTGTACATCAAAAAACCGAATCTTAGAACTCATTATGGTGTGGTTGAAACGGTGACTTTCGGTCTTTGAGACGGTTCATTTCCAGGCTGTCTTCTGGTTATTTTGTGTGCTTGTCAGAGTGTATGTCTGCTCTTTGAGCTCATCAACGTCTACTTCGCAATCAAAGGTGAGTTAACGTAAGATTGGGAAGTGGAAAGATGTCTTCAGGATACGTTCTGGGCAACGTCATCCGCCGTACCGAGTGCTTCGAAGTCCTCTTCCCGTACGTCTTCTTCAACGCCTTCCAAGCCGACGTCGTCGCCGCGATCGCCGTTGACTTCCTGCTTTGCATCAGTTTCCCTCTGAGGTTTCCATCCTCCTGAATAACTGTCTCAAAGTCCCTCTTGTTTTGCAGGTATCGCAACTTCAAGCGGAACTATTATCTGCCGTGTTTGCTCGTTCTCCCGCTCACCCACGGGCTCTACATAGTCTTGTTCGGATTCCGCTATCTCGATGATCAGCCAATAAAAGTGAGAAAAGAGGAAAGGGGAGAATGGTTCGAAGAAACAGTTTCAAGTTGTGCAACCCGCCGTCGGCCCTGTTTCCCGCCGTCAACACTGTTAACTACATCATCTGCCTCGTGTCGGCAGCAGCCACTCTCGCTTCTTACGTTCTCGGATACGCACTTCTTTACTTCAAATGTGAGGGCTCAACTGAAACCATCTCTCTCTCTCTCGTGACATGAGAATTGCAGCTCAGAAGAGAACTCGAATCGCTGTCGAACGCAAAGCCCTCCGGAGCATCAGCGTGCTCGTCGTGATCTTTCTAAGCAACAGGTTCATGGCGATGCTCTTCGTGAACCTTCTGACCTTGTTCGGAGCCTCGAAACAACTGATTGTGATAACCCAAGACGTTCTGGTCACTTACCTCTTTTGTTTCCCTTCAACCAGTCTCTTTCAGGTGATCTTCGCTCTCATCTGCTTCTCACAAACCTTCTACGTGTGCTACCTCCGCTCGTACGAGTACCGATCCATGCTCAACAGCCAGCTCTCCTGTTTCGTCCGCATCGTCCGTCCCGACTTCTCCTCGAAGCCGACTGCTCTCGTGGCTCAGCAATCCATGACAGACATCAGGAGAGGGGCGTTCCGAACGCAAAGACAAACGAGTCTGCAACAGCTGAACACGACTTTCAAGACATTCAATTAGTGATATCACTTCGCATATCCGACTCATAATACGGTTTCCGAATGAATCCTCACCCTCACATCAACGGGGATTATCTCATACAAGAAAGAAACGAGAAAGACTACGTGATGAGTTCGAAAAGCAAAACGGAAGAAAACTGAAAACAATGTCTAATTGGGTGTTCTCTTCAAAACAGAAAACGAGAGTTTCAAGAAATCTCTGCAGTTTTGACACACTCATACGCAAAAGTTTCATATTTTGAAAAAGGAAAATGCGTCTGAAGCATAAAGAAGAAAGGATGGAGTACCAGTTCGTCGAAAGTTCTTTGTTCTCGATAATGAAAACAACTCCGATTCTTCACAGAGTCAGAACGACTTCATCCGAAAGTTCGTTCCAATTTGCAAATCGCCGAGAAAACAAGCTCGTGTGTCCTCGCTTTCTCTCCAGGACAACTGTCATTTTCTTTGTTTTTCCGCAACGAAGTTTTGAGTTCTGTCAAGAAGTTAATCAGTTTTCAGAACGTGACTTCCGCCCTCGAAAGAGCCGGTGAGCCGTAGGCTCCGAGCTCCGAGAAGACTATTTGCTCACTTTCTTTATCCAATTGTCTCGATTATTCGATTCGATTGCGATCCCTTCTCCATTATTCTCTCGTTCTTTCACCAGCTCCCCATCTTCCTTTCATTGTTTTCTCATTCCAATACAGTTTCAGAGAATGGAAATTCCGAGTTATTTGTATTTCGTGCTGATTTCCATTCCAGTTTTCAATGTTTTCGGACTATTCGGAAACATTAACATGATCATTCTGTTTGTGAGACAGTTCAAATGCCGAACGAACTACGGCTACCTTCTGACCATTTTGTGCATTTCGCAGAGCATTTGTCTCTTCTTCGAGTTCTTCAACGTCTACTTTGCAATCGGCGGTGAGATTCGAAAGGTTCGAGTGCCTTCAATGTCGTCTCCGATTGCAGCTTACTTCTTCGGAAAGCCGATCTATCGTTCCGAATGCTTCCACGTCCTCTTTCCGTACGTCTTCTTCAACGCCTTCCAAGCCGACGTCGTCGCCGCGATCGCCGTCGACTTCTTTCTGTGTGTCAGCGTCCCTTTGCAGTCAGTTCTCAAATCGCTGCTCGCTTCTGTCAACCCCACATTTCAGATATCTCCGCTTCAAAAGAAGATTCTACCTGCCGCTTCTCCTTCTTTTTCCATTCTCTCACGGGTTCTACCTAGTTCTGTTCGGATTCATTTACACGAACGACGAGCAGATAAAGGTTCTCTTTCCCTTCAAATACTCCCACTCCCTCGCATTCCAGCTATGCAATCCGCCGTCCTCGCTGAGCTACGCTGTCGTCGTCGCCAACTACTCCATCTTTCTCGCTGTCTCAGTTGTCACTCTCGTTGCTTACTCTTCTGGATTCACGATTCTCTATCTGAAATGTGAGGGTGACATACAAAGAATAAGAAGACGGAAAAACAAGAATATTCCAGCACGAAGTCAGAAGCGAGTGGCAGTGGAACGGAAAGCGATGCGGAGCATCCAAGTGCTCGTCCTGATCTTCCTTCTGAACCGATTCACCGTCTTTCTGTTTGTCAACCTTCTGCACATCTTCGGAGCGACAGATGAGCTCAAAGTGATAGCTCACGACGTCTTGCTCATCTGTGCTCTCTTTTTCTATTCGGAGAACTTCTATGTCTGCTACTTCCGCTCTTCTGAATACAGAAGTATGTTGAACAGTCAGTTGAGGTGCAAGGCCACTGTCACTCCTACTTATAGCGGAAAGCTGACAATAATATGAATGGGTTTATTCACGAAAAAGACAATAAATAATATGGTAAAATCACGCTCCCTCGTACTGACGAGCCGGTGGAGCGGGCTCTGTCCCGTAGGTTCTTGAAGGGCACGGACAGTAACCAGCGTCCGGACCGGGCTCTCCGGAAGGTCCGTCGTTTCCAGCCGGGCCGACTGGACCCGTCTCTCCGTTCTCTCCAGGGGCTCCCGGCTCTCCGGCTGCTCCGACATGCCCGTCTGCTCCGTCAGCACCATCATCTCCGTCTTTTCCGGGCTCTCCAACAGCTCCCGGAGGTCCGGCGGGCCCAGGTAACCCTTTTCCTCGTTGTCCGTTCTTCCCTGGTAAACCCGGCTCTCCCATTGCTCCTTGCTCTCCGGCGGCTCCTTGATCTCCCGGTGCCCCCGTTTCTCCCGCTTCTCCGGGTTTCCCATCAGATCCGTTCTCTCCTTGGAGTCCGTCGGCTCCCACCGGACCAGCAGCTCCAGGGGGACCCGGTGGTCCGATCGGTCCTGCTGGACACTGCGTGCACGAGGGGGAAGAATACGGATCAGCGGCTGGCGAGACCGAGATGCCATCGTTTCCGTTTCTCCCTCGGAGTCCCGGAGTGCCATCTTCTCCGTTCAGCCCGTCGGCTCCCGGAAGGCCGGGAGGGCCCGGAGGACACTTGTTCGGCTGGTCACAGTTGCATTTCTTCTCGGTAGAACGGATAACTCGGAACATCGGATCTTCGGCTGTTTTCGAAGTCATAATGATCCACGCGTCGTTCGCATAATGCTGAGAAAAAAAACTAGGTGATCCCACGGACTGACTTCGGAACTCACATTGAATGCTTTCATTCCGTGAGCCACATCTACGCTCATTTCATGGATGTCTTCCAGAATACTTGCTACACAGATGACAGTAGCGAAAAGGAAGATGGCCGAAAAGACGTAGAAACCAGTGAAGACGTGCAAAGAAGTCATGCTGACACGGAGAACGGTGTGTTTCCGATCGCTTCCGATCCCCATTTATACCCTCTTCTAGCTATCCTTTTTTTTTGTGACTCCGACGAGATTCTTATCTGAAACGGGGAAAGGTGTGAAACAGGCGGAGAGTGTACATGGTTTCTTGATTTATTCGACAGATTCAGAAGGGAAAACCATATTACAACCAAACAAATTATTACGAACTCTGAAAAAGGAGATGAAAAATGAAGAGGTTGGGGATCTATGGGAGAGGAATGTGAAGAAGAACGGGAAGAAGACGTCATTCCTCGTCGTCCTCGTTGATGGTGGCGTTCGTGCGACTTCTGAAAAGTTGAGAAGACGTTTCACGCAAAGTGTTAACAGACTAACTTGTTCTCGATGGCTCTGACGAGGGTTCCAAGTCTCTGTCTGTTGGTCACTTTCGTCTCCTCCAGAAGGCGCTCTTGCTCTTCCAGATCTTCCGGCTTGATCAGCTTCATCTCATGCTCAGAAAGTTTGAAACCGGCGAGATGAGACTTCGGAATGACGTCTTGGATCTTGAAGGAAGCTCTCGTGTGTGGAATGGCCGGGAGCATCGGAGCTCCGACCGATGGAAGCTGATCCGCCAGCTCTGTGGCCATCATGTGGGCGATGGCGGTGTTTCTGTCGAGAACGTAGTTGAGCTCTGTGAACAAAAGTGACTGAAACTGGAAAGGCGCATCTGTATACCGAAGTCATCGTCATCTTCTCCGAACGGATTCATCAAGTACTGTCCGACCTTGAGCCAACCGAGATAGAAGAGCATTTGGAAGGTTGTGAAGATGGGGAACAGGATGGTGATCTCCTTCTCCATACTCTTCTGGTCGAGTTTAGGCTGTCTCCCGATGAGACAGATGAAGAAGTATCCGTAGGTGGCGATGGCGACGACCTGCGTGTACACCAGCGGGATCTTCACCCAGTCGTAGACGAAGAGCATCGCGAATCCGTCACGGTAGCTGTAGACCTGAAAGCAGTTCGGAGAATGGCAAGAGTGTGACGTATTCCGAATACTTGTTTCAGAAGCATGTCCATTTGCACCGAATCGATGATTCCCTTCTGCTTCTGCTTCTTGATCAGATTCACAATCCACAGCATCGGAATGAACCACTTTCCGTGCGGAGCCTCGGTATTCATGAACAGATCGTACTCCTCCTCGGTCATCAGTTTGGCTGCCACCATGTGTCTCTCGGTCGGGAACCGTTTCAGCGTGCGAACTGAAACCCCAGACCACGCGATTGCTGCTTGAAGACTGCTCCAACGGGCGATCGTCTGACGGACGGCGAGGTTCTCGTTGCCGGGAAGGCACGCCGAAACCATGATCATCATCTTGTCGGGCCACGAAATGCAGTTGAACTGTTCCCACCTGAGCGAGAAAAGCGGAGATAAAACAGGAATCGCTGTGAGGTTACCATCTGGCAACGATGAGAGAAACGAAGAATCCGAGCAAGAAAGAGAGCGGGATGTACTGAGCTCCGATCTCGCACCAAATGATCCAGCCGGTGAAGTACTCCTTGCCCTTCTCGTCGAGAAGGTACCACTAAAGACACGGTTTGATCTTCTACGACACTGAAAAGTCGGTTACCTGGAAAGCGAGCACGATGTAGTAGGCAATGTAGAATCCGATGAGATCTTTCAGAACGGCCTTCCAGATGGATCCTCTCCATCGGAGCATCAACGAGGAGAACTCCTCGTCGTAGGATATCGTCATCGCCGCTTCGTCTGCTTCCGGTTCTCAATTCAACCGACTGAAGATTCAATTAACTGAAGGGAAGACGTTGGGAAAATGGTAGAACGTTGTCTAATCGAATCGACGACGAAGGCGAAAGAAGACAATCTAGGGAGAGGAAGAGACATTGATAAGTGATAAACAAGGAAAATAGGATAGGCGAGACGATCGGCGAAGTTTTCGATCGACGGGTAAGTAAATAATTGGGTGTTGAGAAGAAGAAAAGGGAAAGAAGAAGAAGAAGAAGAGGGTAAACGAATTTAGGTCTCTTCCGAACTAGTTCCCTCGCTGACTTCTTCTTCATAATCACTACCCTCCTTTCCCAATTCGCACCTCGGTACTTCTCGCAAAAGTAAACTTTCCAGCAGCAGAAGACACAAAAAGGATCAGATGACGTGGCAACGTCGGAAGGACGACGCCGCCGCAATTGAATGATTGCCGATGATTGGCCCGGGAATTCGTCTCTCTTTTCGTTTTCTGCAAATGCGTTGTTTGTTTCTCTCTCTCTCTCTCTTCCCCCCAATCGTCCTCAAGTCGAATCAATCCAATTCTGATTCCGAATCGACCTTGGAAGAGAAGACTCCTTGCGTCTGAGTCTCACGCCTTCTGAACGGTGTCGTCGTGCGGCCCGCAGTGTTTATCACTTCTTCTAGTGATAAGTGGTTGCGGTGGCGCGGGACGAGATAAATGACAATCCAGTTGGATGGTTTTACGAGAGAGAGAGAGATCAAAGAATGTCGATGACAAGCGACGAACCAATTACCGAAGAAACACTAGAATTCTGTGGGTGACCACTTCGATTCTGAGAGAACAGAACTTTGGTGTTCGGTCCTTTTCGGCCCTGCTCATCCCATTTCTCGAACAACTTGATCAGACAGAATTCGATCAAAGCTGTTTTCGAGACGTCCACTTGCATTCTCAGTTCGTTTCAGATTTGAAAAGTGTCAATTCGTTGTTTCACATTCGGCCTGATCTGCAGGAATTGAAGAAGGAAAACCTGTTTGTCAAATTACAAGCCAATGGAAAACGGAATGAATTTGGCGAGAAGAGTTTCGAAGAACAAGACACCAACGGAAAACTTTTCGACTCTGATGACGTCACAAATCAGACGATTTGAAGAGGACACATTCCGGACGAAGGGCATTTTCACAATCCGGAATTTGTATCGATCGAACCATGAAGATGGAATTATGATTTTGAACTTCCAAAATCATCTTTAAGGTCTCTGAAATCCTCAAAACTGAATTCTGGTCCCGAAGCGTCATGAAATTCTGACTTTTGTTCCATGTGTTATCGTCCTCTTCCATTATAAAAACAGGAAGAAGAGTGAGAATCGGAATCTGAAATGAAACTCCTGACTGCCATCACCCTTCTGTTTGCACTTTCCACCGTCTCGGCCACTCTAGTTCAGGTATCACTCCACATTTATCTTTCGATTCTTCCATTCTACAGTTCCAGAGAATGGCGATTCGAGCAAAAAGACAGTGGAATAACGGCGGATGGGGCCAACAGGGCGGATGGGGAGGATCGCCGCCGCAAGGATTCCAGCAGCAGAGCTGGAACAACCAGAACAGCCGCAACAAGATCAACGCGCAGGAGAACAAGTACAATGTGAGTCAACCATTGGGCCATTCAACTTCGAAAAGAATGTGATTTCAGTGTCAGACGGAAGGCATCGACCTTCTCGGGATGCCGATCAGCGAGTACAACTGTCAGACTTCGGGCCAGTCGGCGAGAGTGAGCACTTCGCAGCAGAGCTCGCAGAATCAGGGGTTCATGCAGGGGCCCATCGGAGCAATCATGAGCGAGTTCGGACGATGATCTCCTCCTGTGTGGAATTATATTTTTTGTAATAAACTATGTTCAAATTGGAACTTGAAACTAATGCTTTGCTGAAGAAAATGAAGGTCATTGACATACATATAAGTTTCAATGCACATTGAGCCAGACAGCTCGTCAGTTTTTGCAGCTCTCTGCTGACTCTAGCGAACTGTTCAATTTCTTAAGCTGTTAGAAACGGAATGTCGTTTCGGATCAAATGATTCGCTACGTCGCAAACCACTTGCATAGCATGCCCTTCCTCTGTTTTTGGGTTTCTTCAGATGACATCACTATTCGAGAGTTTCGAGAGTTTCGATCCGCGAGATCAGAGTGACCAGTGTCTCGATCAGCTGAGTCACGTCTTCCAGCGTCTCTTCGGCCGATTCATTACACTCGTCGCCTTATTCTTATTTTGATTTTTGTTCTGTTCGCCCGATCCGACACACGATTCACCTGAATATTACACTCGGTCTGCCCAACAGGTTACGGGAATGGATGGGCCGGTCACTTTTGATTTCCGTATAAAAACAAAGTGTCGACGGGGCCGTCAAGACCGCACCTGTCACTCCCGAAGTCAGATGGAACCACGAAGTGTCCTCGTCCTTTTCTTCCTCGTTTCTCTTGTTTCGTGCGCATTGGTTCAGGTGAGTCTTCGCATCGTTTTCAAGTTCTGACCGTACCTTCTCATTCAGAATGAACAGGTTGTGACTCGTGTGAAGAGACAATGGGGCATGCCACCTCCATGGCAGCAGCAGAGCTGGAACAACTACAGGAACAGAAACAAGATATCTGCTCAGCAAAATCAGTACAACGTAAGCGAGAAAAGTTCGACCCGGCATGGCAGCCAGAGACGTTTCAGTGTCAGACGATGGGAATCAACCTGATCGGACTCCCTATCAGCAGCTACAACTGTCAGAACTCTGGGATGTCGGCCCGAGTCAACACTCTTCAGTCGCAACAGCAGAACCAGGGATTCATGAACGGACCACTCGGTGGAATTCTCGGAAACTTCATGGGATAACTCATCAGTTCACTTTGGTATTTATTTGAGATTGCCGGTTACTACTCATAACTCGATCTCGTTTCGATGACCCGAACGTCCCGTTTTGATGTTCTTTCCTCTCAGTTCGCAGTTGTTTGACTAGAGAAAACATAACCTGAAATGAATTTTCATTTGAGTCTCTCTGTCTTTTTTTTGAAAAACTCACATGGATATTCCCACATTCACACCGTCGTTGGCTATAATTCTAACGCCGTCAAAGCTTCTGAACGACTGGAACATCGTTTCGAAGACGAACGTCTTCTTGGCAGGCAACGTCTTCTGTCCGAACGGTCCTTTCATAGTCACTTTCGCAGACAGCTCCACGACCCGAGTATTTCCTTTTCTGAAAGCTCTTTCGGTTTGCGGAATGAAGAGGCACCCCCACATCAAACTGGAGTATTCGTAGAACACGGGGGTCTCGTCGAGTTCCACATCCAGCACGCAGCTCGATCTTTTCACTTCTTCTATGAATCTCTCCCGGACCTCTCTCAAGAATCTTTGCTCTGCTACTGATTTCGATCCCAAGTTCTGGAGTTTAATCTCAACATTCGAGTTTCCCGTTCACTTACTGATTTCATGCAAAGACACATTGAATCGGGAACTCCCAAACTCTGACAAGAACTCAAAGTGGACTGAACGCTGGTGAGTGGAGAAAGGGGTGACGTGGCATTTGGATCTAGCAGATTTAGAATCAGATGATGAACATGCTCGGAAGTGAGAAGTCTGGAAACAGAGAAAGATACGATGGCCGTGTTCTCGACCGAACCTGTTCGAGTTCATTTTCAGAATGTCCTTCCTCCTGGGCTCTGAACTCATCATCGTATCTGACAATCGCACCGAGAACAACGGATTCCTCTCGTCTTCTTCTGTGACGTCTCTGAAACGAGGACAACGCTCGAATCTCGCGCTTGAACTCACTTTTCCGACAAATCGTACGAAGTCACGATCAGTGTCGTGTTCTCAAACCCTCCATTTTCACGCAGATAAATCAGAGTTTCACTGAAAACTCATTCAATCTTTCAAAAGAATTGGTCATTTGTTCAACCTCAATTCGAAGTCGATCGACTTTTTCCGAGCACCGTAGTCATCTAGAAACATGGCCGAAAAGAATTTGGAGCCGGAGGTCGTGTTCAGAAATGCTCGAATGCTATCCAACTGGTCATCCACCAGTCTCTGCAATTCGGGGAGTTTCATCTGGAGTCCGACGTGCCTACGAACTCGTCCGTCTTCCAGACATTGACTTTCATCAATGAGAAACTGAGAAACGAAGTTCCTGTGATCCATGGTGTCGTAGTCAACGTGAGACACGAGACTTCGAATCTGTTGGGGACCCGAGAAGAAAGTTGCAAACTTCTGAGCCTTCGCTTCGCCGAAAACACTCCTTTCATTCGAAATGCCCAGTTTCAGCAGAAGATCTTTGAACGGACTCATTTCTTTCTGGAACTCGTTTCGGTCGTTTGTAACAGAAATCAGCGAAACAAGCAGACCATGCTCAACATCTTCGAGAAGTAGAACTCATTTTCCAGCATGAACTTCTTACTTTTCGCCATGGATTTCATGAAAAGTTTGTGATTGATGGAAGGAAGAAACAAAAGGGCGACGGATTCTCCACGTGTCTCCTGAAACCTCTGCATGCACGCATCAGAAGCTCTTCGGATTACTTTGGGAATGACTCCGAAGTTGACGAGTGGCTTCAGAAACTCGACGATTCCGTCCTTTTTACAAGCAACTGCCAGGTTGTAAAACGGTACTTTCATTGGTTGATCCTCCACTATCTACAAAATCTCTCTTTCGTTCTTTTTCCCCCCGATTTCCGGTTCGCTTACCTCGAAAGATCGATTGGAAATACCCGAGTGTTTGTAATACGAGCATCCAAAAATGGCTTAATTAATTTCGTTTTCCAGAAACTCACGTACTCGATTCTATCCGTATTCCGATCCATTTCTTTGCTTTTCGAACTCAATGTGAGAAGTCCGTCGGAATTGAGATTGACGTAGTGGTTCAATTCGTTCGGAGTGCATTCGTCTCTGGAATCCCACGATCAGACGTTCCCAAAAAAAAAATGAAACCCAACTTGAAGTCGTCATCCCGCCCATCGACCACGTCATCATTCGAGAGAAAGATGTAAGGGAACTTGCACGCATTCGTGAGGAGATCTCGAGAATCTGGAAACGGACATGGAAGATGAGTCGGACGGGCTAGAGTCGACCTTGCATTGAATAGGCAAACTCCGGTTTGTAGATCTCCATGTGCGCACTGTGCGGATTGAACTTCGCGAAATGGCTCATTATGATTGTGAATGTGAGAATGAGAACTACGAGAGTAATGAAGATGATTGTAGTGGACCACATGGCACGAATTATAAAAGGCAGTGGGAAGAAGAAGAAGAAGAAGCGGAGACAAGACAATATGGACAGTGTGTTGTGATGTGTCCGTTCCCACTCGGAACCAGTTCTCATTGAGGCGAGTAAATGCCAGATTCTGAAGATATAAGTCGGAATGGAGAGAAGCAGACGCAGGAGACCCGCAGTGGATGTCGTGTTGCACTTTCAGTCAGTTCCCTCTCAATCTGCACACGAGGACCTGGAAGAAGACTCGGGATCCTGCAAACTGGTGTTGTGACATCAGGAACCATCATTAATTTGAGACAGATCCGGAAGAGACTTGTTTTTCTCAGGTTTGCTCCGAGTAATCGGAGTTCCAAGAAGCCGGTGAGCGTAACATCGGGGACTGTTTCCCACCGTCGTTTTCCCTGGGCACGTTGTCTCTTCGTGGAAACCGCAGACGTTCTTCTGATTACTAGTTGCCAGGAACTGGATGTTTTCTCCTTTTTTTATATTCCCATCTACTCGCAACGTTTGTTTTCCGGGAAGCCTCTCTCGTTTCCAGACTCATTTCTTGGCTTCGAACTGAAACGTTTCACTTTACGTGCCTACCCATTCATGCGTTTCTTGCCTTGTCCTTCTGCTTTCATTTTTCTTTTTCGTCACTTGTTTTCTCCTGCACAAGCTGCAATTATGGGATAACTCGTGATTTCAAGAGATTCCGTTCTCGCGAACTTGAGAAGATCGCCGCTTTTTTCGGGGACTCGAGAATCCACAACTGACGTCTCGGAACGAGGTCTCCGTGTTCCTCTGAAAACTATCCGATTCACTTCTTCCTCACTAGTCACTGTCACTTTTCTTTCAGATACCGATGAATTCATTCGCAGAAAGACAATCAATTGTAATTCCGAAACGGTTTGATCTCCTCCTCAAATGCACCCTTTTTCAGGCTTTCTATGACACCGTGGTCTTCCCGATCTACTTCGGAATCTACTTTTCCATCACACTTTTCAGTCAAGTCTCCGTCGTTTTGCTCGTCTTCTTGAAAACCCCTTCGTTTTTCCGAGACTTTCGCATTTTCCTGATAAACTCTTCGATGCTCCAAATTATAATGTGCTCGATGATAACATTCACTCAAGTCAGGTGGGGCTCTCCGTCACGTCTCCGGAGTTTCTCACTTCGTTTCAGGCCAGTGGAAAACGAAAACTCGACGGGCTACTTGTTCAGTGGACACTGCAAGCTCTTCCACAAGAACGTCTGCTTCTTCACCCTCGACCTTTTCCAGGTAGTCCCCCTCCAACTATTTCTCCGCATTCTGAATCTTTCAGCTCGTTTTCGATGCTTCTTCATTTGCTATTCCGGTCACTGTGTACTACAAGTACATCAAAGTGACGAGCATCAATGTTCGAGAGCCGTCTTTCGTCAGAGTCAAACTCATCCTCGTCAGTGCCTACTTCCTCTCCGTGTTAGTGGGAGTAGGTGTCTCGTCTGCGTAGCCCATTCCCAAATGACCTCCGTTTCCAGGCGATCTATCTTCTCTCTTATCGTCCAGGAGAGTCTCTCGCAGTCGAATCGGAGACCAAAGAGCTGCATTCGGACTTGTACGACTTCGCAAACTACGCCCAAATCACCGGATATCAGAACCACTTCTGGAGTTCCCTGACGAGCTATCTGAACATGCTCAGCATTTACGTTCCGTCCATTTTCAGTCTCATTTTCATAAGGTTCACACAAAAACGACGCACAAGTCGAAAATGAGAGAATTTCAGGCGGATCCAGTTGAAGCTGAAAAGTTTGAAGCATTTGTTCAGCGAGAAAACGGCGGTTCAAGCGAAGAAATTCGACCTGGCGCTGACTATCCAGACTTTTGTTCCGGCCATTTGCGTCATTCCAGCCTACACGCTCCATCTCGTCGTCGATTCTTCCTGTGAGTTCGGAGAGTCTTCTATCCAGGAATGTTGTTCTTCTAGACGCGCTGTCCCTGCCCTCGCACGAGAAAGTGCTCTACCTTCTTCTGACGCTGCCCACCGCCGTCGACGCCTTCATCGTCATCTTCACAATAACTCCCTACCAGAAAGCTTTTTTGTCTTTTTTCTGCTGCTGCAACCGATCCGGTCCTTCTTCTGTAATTCGTGTGAACAGCCCGAAAATAATATCAGTCTGCTGAGCTCATCTCACTTGTTTTTGTTCTCAGTCTGCATATCTGGCTCGTAGTTCTTTAACATAAACCATGCTTTGGTCACCGAGCAGATCGAAAGCACGAAAGAAGAACGCTGATGTGTGTCGATGGAGAATCACAGTTTCTTGAGACGCAGACACTCAAACAGTCACAAAAACGTTTCATTCTCTCCGACCTCTCATGCTTCAACACGCAATCGCAGTTCTCTATCTCATTTCTAGTAGGGCACACACACTACGTTCGCTACAACTGTAGGACTCTTCTTGCCTATTATTGCCATCAGATATAAAAGGAACCATGTTTGGATCTCCCTCATATTCAGCTCTAGTTCTGGTTCTTTCATCGAAATGCCACGTTTCTCCGGCAAGACTGTCATCATCACTGGATCGTCCAGCGGCATCGGAAGATCTGCCGCCGTTCTCTTCGCTCAAGACGGAGCTCAAGTGACCATTACTGGAAGAAACTCGGAGAGACTTGATGAGACGAAGCGACAGATTCTGAAGGCTGGAGTGCCGGCTGCAAATGTAAATGCTGTCGTGGCGGACATCACGACTTCTGAAGGGCAAGACGAGATCGTCGGATCGACTCTCGTCAAGTTCGGCAAGGTCGACGTGTTGGTGAGTGCTTCTAGTAAGCCACTAATTTGAGTAATGCTCTGAAGGTGAACAATGCGGGCGCGAACATCACCGACGGAACGATGAACACGGACCAGTCGCTCGACTTGTACCATAGAACTCTCAAACTGAACCTCGAGGCTGTCATCGCGATGACCCAGAAAACGAAGGAGCACTTGATCAAGACGAAAGGAGAGATCGTCAATGTATCGAGTATCGTAGCTGGCCCGCAGGCGGTGAGTCTCCGTCCGCTCCTTCAACTTCGAGTCGTTTCCAGCAACCTGCTACTCCGTACTACGCCATCGCGAAGGCCGCCCTCGACCAGTACACCAGATGCACTGCCGTCGATTTGATTCAGCACGGAGTGCGTGTGAACTCAGTCAGTCCGGGAATCGTGGCCACCGGATTCCTAAGCGCTATGGGATTCCCGGATGCGGTGAGCGAGAAGCTGCTGGACTTCGTGGTTTCGAAGAAAGAGTGTCTTCCGTGCGGATACTGCGGCAACCCCGAGGAAATCGCTAACATCATCGTGTTCCTGGCAGATCGGAAGCTCTCGTCCTACATCATCGGACAGTCCATCGTGGCCGACGGAGGATCGACTCTCGTCATGGGAATGTCTGCTCACGATCTCCAGGACATCCTCAGCCAGTAGCAAACACGTGAAGACCAAAAATAATGATTTAATCACAGTATCCCAACTTGTAGTTCCAAAAGTTCTGATCAAATAAAAAGAGGTGTGACACGGGTTTCTTCCACCAAGAGCCTTTGAGACAGTATTCGGTCTCCGGCTGGTCGCATATTCTGTAGTTCTCCGGAGCCGTGTTGCTCTCGTAGAACACTTCGAAACTGTTGTGATGAGGGGTCTCGAGCGTCTGCGAAATTCGGAGAGGGAAGTCCGGCACGAAGTCTCCGTCTCTCACAACTCGAAACTCCTCGTACAGCTGGAAAACCAAACACCACTGGCTCGATTTCGCTTCTCGTGCAAACTCACGTGCTCTCTGAGCATTTTCACAAATGTCTCGTCGCCGCTTCTCGGTCCAGACCAAGAGTACAAACTCGTTTTCTTCTCCGGGTACTTCATTGCCACGTGGAGAGCGAGTACAGTCGACATGGCTCCGCCCAACGAGTGTCCAGTGAACAGGAATGAATACGTCGGGAAGCGCGAAACGGCAGCTTCGACGTTTTTGTCGAACCCGGCATTGAGGATGTCTTTGTAGATCTGCACGTAAATGGCCACCATCCGGCCGCCCAGCGGGAACTCTTCCATCCATCCCATCATGAACACGAAGAACTGCGCCACGAACTGCTTCGGGTTGTTCGTAGAGCGGAAGCCGATGAAAATGTGTCGGAGATCGTGATTCACTCCGATCAGAATTCCGATTGAACTCTGAAAGTGTACTCGACGACCACAAACTCTTCGGATGCGACAAACTCTCTCGATAGTAGTGGGTACTTCCATCTCAAACAACACGTGGATGTCCTCTGCGATCTTCAGAAGACAAGACATCGGAGCCCCGACGGGAGAGTACTCGCTGACTCGGTTCGCCGCTTGAATGTAGGCTGCCACTTCGTTTCTGAACTGATCGTCTTTCAGTTTCATTTCAAGTTCTCAAACACCAACCTATTAAACGTGTCATTATAGTTTTTGGGTGTTTCTAATGGGCAGTTTATGACGTGGATGACAGTAAGCCACGGATGGCACATGTACTTTGAAGAAATACACTTTGTTGTTCCGAAACACCATCTGGAACCGTTCTTTTTCATTCGAAACGGCAGTCAAACAAACCGACAACTGACTCCGCTATCCGTAACTCCGGCGCATGCCTCACAAGTCGAAAACTGCGAGCATTCGTGTTGACTCTCCACTAATCTGCACGAAAATAAGACGAGCGAGAGGAGAATAGCTCGCATATACGAGTTATCAGAAGAAACGAGCGAGCATGAGTGGGAAGGTAACACACACAATTAGGCGGCTCTCAAAGCAGCTGTCGCGCATTGATTTCCAGCTAAAAAGCGGAAGAAAAGAGGTGGAGCAATGGGGGAAAAAGTGTTTATACGAATTGCGGTTTGAGAAAGATGTTGCTCTTTCTGCGCTCGCAGAGGAAGACGAGAGTTTCGGCAGCGGTGAGCAGAGTGGCTCCGACGTACAATCCGATGGTTCCTCCAATCTCGGCTGGAAACGGGAAATTGGTATAGGAAGGAAGAGGGGGAGAAAGAAACCTAGCAGCAGGAACAAGTTGTAGGATCTCTCCTGGAGTATCGTTTCTTGTTTGAAGTGAGCAAAGTAAAACTTAATGTGCAGAAGATTTACGCTGAAAATAAAGAAGACAGAGATTGGAAACGGCTACTTGGGACAACTTACACGTCGTACTGCGGGGTCGGAGAGTACGATTGAGCCATCAGAACCTGGTTTCGTAGCCGAGAAAGCCACTCTCCGCGGATGAATCTGCTCTTCTGGAAAATCAGAGATCAGTGGGGGGAGACCGAAGAGCTCTTCACCTTCAGAACGGGTGCCCTGTCGTGGAGATCAGTCAGGCATCTTGAGAAATTGAGAAACTTTTCATTGAAGCTCTCATCAGTTGCGATTCCAGTCAAAACGGCGAACTTCCTGCGGCTCTCGGTGACTGCCAAGAACGTCTCCGCCAGTTCGTTGGCCAGTGCCGGCAGGTCGGACACCATGGTCTTCCTCAGTTTCAGCATGTCTTCTATCTCGACGTGGTCCTTCGCCGTCTCTCGATACAAAGATTCGAACTCTTTCAGATCGATATTGAAATCTTTCCACTCGTTCATTCGAACTCTCGTCTTCATGATTTGAAGCCTTCCGAGCACTTTTCTCATTGATTCAGTATATGTTTTGAACGAGTCCGAAGCCGGATTTGTTTTCGTGTACACATTGGAAGCCTCCAGGAGTGGAAGGTATCTCTGTTTGAATATCTGAAATGAAAATGGCAGTTCCCTTCCGTACCAAAGGGCACCTCACAATCCTGCAGTCTTCGGCGATCTCCTCGACCCTCTCCACATTCTCGTACATCTTCGTGACACAGTCTCTGACCTCTTTTATCAGTGGATGAGCTGTATTCTTTTCCTCATTTCTTCATTGTTTTTCAGTCTGACCTACCCAATTCCAGAACCACTTTCCGCGTCGTTTCGTGCATCATCGTCAGTCCGTAATTGAAATTAGCCCTTCCCAAAGAGTTCTCAATGTGACCGAGTTGCAAAAGAGAAATGGAAGCGAGAGTCATGTTGACTTCCGGATTCACAGAATCATCGATATCTCCGTCGTTCTTGAGAGAGAGTCCGAGACAAAGAGCAGTGCTGTTCAGCTCGCGAGCCAGAGAGTGTTGCAGATACCTACAGAACTACATAGTTCAGCGATCGGCTTTCGAGTGCTCTCTTACGCTGTGATTCGTTCCCATAAAGGCTCGTGCGAGTCGAATTGGTTGATGAAACTCTCGTAAGCACGTCCATCCACAGAAAGACACTTCACTTCGATCGATTTATCCGAGACGCCGAAGATCTGAAAGGAAAGCCTTCTGGCTTCAGAAAAACGCGAGTAGGACGCACTTCCGATGCCTCCTTCACGAAAGACTGAAGTTCGTCGGCGAGCTGTTGCACATTCCGTACCACCGGAATCATCTTGTTCGGGATCACTTCGAGAGCTTTCTGATAGTCGGCCACGCGTTTCTCTTTGGTGTCTTCCCAGTCGCTCGGGAGCAGTGACACTATTTCCGAAGCACTCTGAAACGGCGGCTCAAATGAAGAACACTCTTCCGAATGGAACCCACCAGTTTTCCTCCGAAGACGATCGAGGAGAAGGAGATGTCTTCGCAGTCGTCCGGACACACATTGTCCTCGATATGAGGGCGAATGTTCAGCTTCTCCTGCACACACTCGATCTCCTGCCTCAATGTGCATCTGGGGATCTTCCTCTTCTTCCACTTCTTCATCGTATTCTTCGGCGTTGTCGAGTTGTCGAGTGGCTGGTTGTCGAACATTCCTCGGTAGATGGGGTTCCGGAGCGGAATGCAACCGCACTCCTTCTCGATCTGCTTCACTCCGACAGACCACTCGCACGCCGCCTTCGAGTACTCCTTCTCCGAGAACGACTCCATTTTGGTCGATCCGCAGCTGCTCTCGTGAAGTCGCAGCTTCCGAACCTCGTTCACCGGAATCGTCACTACCTTCCCCGCTTCCAAGTGAATGCCTTCCGAGTAGTGGGAAAGAGAACTCGCTCCGTCGTAAATGGAAAGTATCACTCCGGGCTCAACGACAGTTCCTGGAAACAGGAAACCTAATCAGGATGGGAGTGTGCTCTCACAAATACCTGGTATGATTTCGTGCACTTCGAGGTTTAGAACCAGAGAAAGCGTCGTTTCGGGCCCAGGTCTCAGAATGGTTTTGTTCGGAGAAACTGAGTAGCAAAGGCCGTAAGGCGTGTACATCGGACGGATCTCGTCTTGACAAGAACCACTCTTCCCGAACTCGCAACTGCAATTCCAACTGCTCTCTCCGGACTCATCTGAATCCCGAATACCTCACGAACAAGTCGTCTGCCGATTGAAAAGAGTTCCTGTACACATCCAGAATATCGACGTCATCAAACCGGTCGAGCTCCTCGAATCTCGTGGAATTCGAGGTGTTCTCATCGAGCACACTGCACATCGCCTTCAAAAGATCCGGGTTCTTCGAAGCCACCGAAGAGGCTCTGAAACCCGACGAGTTCCCTCTTTCATCCGCTCCACCCCCACTACTTTATCTGCATCTTGTTGCACACTCCGATCGTCGGAAAGTACATATTCGAGAGTGTCTCGTAGCTCCTTCTCGTTGTCAACGGGTTCTTGATGAAGTAGTAGGTGACCCGCTCGAACACTTGGTAGAAGGTGAGTCCGATGAAGAAAACGACGACGAATCCCCAGAGCACTCTGCAATTTGTGTGCTTTGTGCTCTAGACAGTGACGCAGTTATGAAATCCAAGACGGCGCGAGGGAGGCACTTCCGAAGACGTCGCCGAGAGGAGAGCTCACCGGAACCACGTCTTGTATCTCGTGTGCAGGTACCGGAACCCCAGCATCGAAGTGTCTTCTGCGAAGCGATCGAGTGCTGGAATTTCAGCATCGATGCTCGCGGTCTCTTCGACAAACTGCTCCACTTTTATCTGAAAACTCTAACAAATTCAGATTCAGGTCTTAGGGTTACCTTGATTGGTGATGTGGCAATGACAAGAGTGTCGACGTCTTCGGACCGGCGCTTTCGTGGCATTCCGGAGTCTCCAGAAGCCGACGTCTTCTGGAAAAGTGGCGACGAGCCAAATGGCATCTTTGTAATCGAGACGTCGTCCAGTCAGCCGCAGGGGAAGTATTTCGGTTACACCGATTTTTCATCACAGCCCTCTTCTTTTCTGTCTTCTTCGGTCTGTGGTGTAGTGCAAAAATGGCAGCGGATCGTCTTTCAAATGGAAGAAACAACACGTTTTTGCAATCTGCAGAGAGAGAGAAAGTGCTCAATGAGCCGGTCTGAAAGGAGGGAACACTTGGGAGAAGTCGAGCGTTGCGAGGCATCCGAAACTCCTGCAAAGGAAACGAACTGCTCTGGAACGCTGTTGACCTGTTTCCAAGAAGACCCCTCGAAACGACTACTGATCCCACGAGTCTCAATGCCTTTTCTGTTATGTTCCGGGGGGTGTTTGGTATGAAAAGGAGTGTTGCCGTCCTATCAGCGCCGCTTTCCGAAGTGTGCTAATCCGTTCGATGTGTACAAGCGGGCCTTTCTCCGTCATCAAGCACACTGAAAGAGCATTGTTTGGCCAAGGAGCGGCCTGTTATGGCCTATTCGAACGAGTGATTCCTCAATTTATGCGCGGTGCCCCGAATGTTTATGCTCGATCGTACGAATATTTGGCGGTGTGGGCCGTCCGTACTTGTAACACATGACTCATCGGAGTGTCCTCTCGCCGGCCATTTCTCTCGCATTCGCACTATTCTCTCCGTATTCTGGTGAGTTTTCCGGGCATCAGCAAGAGTAAATCTCATCCGAATCTGATTGCAACGTGAGTGAGAACTGCAACCGGTTTGGCATGGGATTGACTAGTGTTCGGTGACCTATTCTCAATTTCTGAGTATTGTTGAAGAATATTCACACTTCGCTGCTGTTTCGTCGGATTCGGAGCGTTTCTGTTGTAAACTCGAGAACCCGATTGCAGGTTTTTAGATCACTTCAGCTCTACTTCATTCAACAGTTTGTTCGTACAGAATTTTCCGAAATTTTTCAATTTTGAAAAAAAAAACATTATTCAAAAACACTTCGTGCAAAATCGAGAAAGAACCCGGTATTTGAATTCAAAACTTTTTATTGGGAAGGTTTATAGATTTGAACTACCGCGTGTAGGAAAGGGCGCACGCCAGGGCTGCTGACACATAACTCGTGCTGGCGCCAATCAGGTTCGCGGCTGCACTTGTTCGCTCCGTCTCGTGTGCGTGTGTGCCCTCGATTCGACCGCATCTTTCGATTGTTTTCCCCTCCGTTTGCCTCCTTTTCGCCAGCGACGAAGAGAAAGAAAAAGGAGCCGTCACACTCGAAACACTCTTTCGACGAGACCGGCGGCGCCGCAGAAGACACCACAAATCTGATTTCGTCATACCTCCCTTCCCTTCCATTTCTGAGTTTTGTGGCCTTTTCTCCTCTTCTTTCTTTATTTTTCTTGTTCAACTCATTCCGTACAGAAGGTGCAGTATTTATTAGAACGCAGTCATGCCAACCATCGTGAGCGAAAGGGTTGATCTTTTCTCGAAGAGACACCCTGAATTCAAAAACGGAACAGTAGTTCTCTGAAATTTTGTGTGCTCACTGCATTTAAATGCGTCAACATTCGAACTGATAACAAAATTATCATCATTTTTCTCACAGGAATGTGTGCGGCTCTTCCGATTCCCCCACTTTTCCCTTCTCTTCTTCTAGAAATAACTCGATAAACCACCCGAAAATCAGCAAATTCACGTGATTTGCGACATCTTGACCCAACGGAATGTCCTCTTTTTCTCGACTTTTCTCTTCTGTATGTCTGTTTCTCTGATTCCTCTCTATGCGCCGTATTCTCTTGAAAAATGCACTGGTTTCGTGGTCGTTCCCAAAAATACTTATCGTCTTCCCCCTCCTAAAATTGATTTTCTACCTGCCCATCAAGACCATAATTGAGTACGGCCAAAAGTTGCAAGACGCATAAATCGAACTCTAAAAACCAAGCGGCCATCGGTCTCTCCGCCCATCTCGTGGGCAGGCACAGTAGGCATAAAGCATCGTCGTCGCGGTCGTCGTGTTCCCCGTTCTTCCATAATTCGAAGAGATGATGGTTTCACGTCCAGATCTTCCTGCTCCTTCATCTTCGTCGGACCAAAAGCCTCTCGGTGACGTCGATCCATTTGCAGCGAAGTTTGCGCAACACAAAGCAGGCACGATTACTTCCCTATCTATTTTCGGATCTCCTTTGGACCAAGGTAACACCCTTATATTACGGGAGCTCTGGAATATACATGGGTTCAATAGAATGTTGAATTTACTCGAAAACTTGTATTATAGGATCGCGAGAAGCGCGGAGTCCATTGACACGCCCCTTTTTGAGTCTCGCCACGAAAATTTAAGAAATCAGTGCTGCGCCTTTAAAATCCGTTGAGTACGGTATGCATTTTTTCACCCTTTTTTCCGTGATTACGACGAAAAAATGCATACCGTACTCAACGGATTTTAAAGGCGCAGCACTGATTTCTTAAATTTTCGTGGCGAGACTCAAAAAGAAGCGTGGCTGCGGACTCCGCGCTTCTCGCGATCCTATAATAACAAGAGAGTGTACTTTATTCTATTTTTGTGGATGATTTCTCCTGCGTCTCGTGTGTTTGTATGTTTGCGATCGATTGTATTATGAAAAACGCCATCGAAAAGTGATGTCACTCTCCTCTCCGCGAGGGTAAGTCGACTCGAAATTCCATGGTTTCACGTGTGTGTTCTGACCACGGTAATTGCAATTTCCTCTGATTTTCTCGACTCTCTCAGTTGTAAACACTATTTTCCTCTAATTTTCTGCCCATGTATATTCTTCCCGATTCCAATTCTATTTCGTCGCCAAATAACCGAGTCAATGCATGAGTTGTTATATTTCAAAAAAATGTCACTAGAAACCGTGCGCGCGCATACGTTCCCGCATTGTCCGCCTACGTGTTCAGTTCGTTTCGCAGCGCCGCCGTCGGCCATTTTACGAACTTACGAATAATTTGTTTTCAGAGTGCCAGCCCATTCCGGTGGCGCCGCGAAGTAGCAGCAGCGACGAGCTTCGTGTTTGGCGACTCACCAGTGCGGGTTTAGTAGAAGTCGACGCAAAAACAATGGGCGCTTTCCTCGACAAACCAAAGACCGAAAAGACCAATCTCTGCGGAGAGGGAAACGTGAGTTTGGGTTGAATATAGGTTGGTTCATATAAATAGAGAGAGAGAGAGAGCTCTCGCTCCAACAATAATTAACCATATTCATACTGTTCTCATTTCTCGAATTTTGGTTTCCAGGGCGTCAGATATGGAATGTCATCAATGCAAGGCTGGCGGATATGCATGGAGGATGCTCACATCGCAGAGGTTTGTGATCGGATCTTGATGTTCCTCTCTCAAACAACTTCCCATTCTCAGACCGTCATGTCTCAATCGTCGCCCTACAAGGACTGGTCGTTTTTCGCTGTTTTCGACGGACACGCCGGCCCGAACATTGCCAATCGTGCTTCTCTGCAGCTCCTCGAGCATCTTATCTCGGGCGAAGAGTTCCGTCGAATGACGAAGACTTTGGAGGAGAACAACGGGAGCCTGACTTCCGAAACTCTCCAGCTTCTCGAGACGGGTATCAAGAAGGGCTTCCTGAGCTTCGATGAGATCAGCAAGACCAGTGCTGACTGCAACAAAGGCGGTTGCACTGCCGTGTGCGCCATTATCACGCCGACGCACATCATCATCGGAAACCTGGGAGACTCACGTGCCGTGGTTGCGGGGAAGAACGATCTGTTCGGCACGGAAGATCACAAGCCCTATTTGGAAAAGGAGAGAAAGCGTATCGAAGACGCTGGAGGATCTGTTATGATTCAGAGAATCAACGGAAGCTTAGCAGTGAGCCGCGCATTCGGAGACTACGATTACAAAGACCATCCGCTTCTTCCGGCCGATCAACAGCTTGTCTCTCCTGAACCCGACGTCTACATTCGCAAGAGGAACAAAGATACCGACGAGTTCATGGTCATCGCTTGTGACGGCATTTACGATGTCATGTCGAATGAGGAGCTCGCCGATTTTGTCCGCGATCGTCTTGTTGTGCATGACGATCTCAGAGGGGTGAGAAAGAGGAAACTGATGTGAAATGTTGATCACTTTCGTTTTTTTAGGTCTGTGACGATGTTCTCGACGAGTGTCTCATGAAGGGAAGTCGTGACAACATGACGATGGTCGTCGTGTGCTTCCCGGCTGCTCCTGAAGTCAACGTGCACCGCAAAGAAGCCGAGGAAGCATGGCTCGCCAAAGTGAAAGCCGTCGTTAACAAGTTCATCGACGATGCAATCTCCACTGAGGACTTCAAAATCGAGGAGGACGTCGTCAGTCTGAAGGCTATTCTGGACAAAGTGGCGGAAAACGGACTCGTGCCGACCGACTTGCACATCCCGGCGCATACGGTGAACACGGTGGCCCAGAAGATTCTGACACAACGAGACGTCAAACACGTGTAACCTATTCCCCCCTCCCACCGTACAGTTTCTCATTCTGCTCTTCCCGCTGCTTTTATCAGTTCGTCCCTCCGTCTCAATTGCACCTTTTTTCAAGAACAGAATCTGTGCCAACCGTCCCTTCTCTCTTCATTCTGTTTTAACTCTCTTTCTCTCCCACCCCGCTTCACACTGTTTTATCCCATCCGAAAACCGCGTTCCCTAATCCACCCTCGTTGCAAAAATAGTGTTTCTCCGATTTTATCCCAATATCTTTACAGTTTTCTCAAAACTCGTATATTTCTTCTCCGAATCACTATTGTTTATGTCAACTCGAAACCAAAATACTATTTACGGATTCCTCATTTTCATTTGTATGATTAGTTAATTGGATAGAATGAAAACGAAAAAGATATGTCACATGCAGTGGATCTAGTCTTCTCCTCCGCTCCCCATTCCCTTCAACATGCGCCTTGCTCTTGTCCTGGCTCTCGTCTCTTCCCTCCAAATATTCCAACAATCGAGTGTCGATCCCCGACGGTTCGACACAATCTGGCAAGCTTCCATCGTCACTGCAGCTTTCCCCATCGGAAAATTCATCGCCACGTGTCTTCTCTCGTTTCGCGACGTCAAACTTCACGCGGAACTTGATCGATGCGCCCGTCTTCTCGTGCTGGGAGCCATCGTTTCGGCTCTCCCTCTGTGAGTTGCCCATTCGCGTACTGTCGATATTTCCGCCCAGTTTCCGAACGATCTTCGCCTTCGTCGGCCGCTTCGTCATGGGCTATTCGGCTGGAAGTGGCTTCGTGTGTGCTCCGGCAGTGCTTCGTTTGGCGGTTCCCGAGAGTATGCGTCCCACGAACTTCCTCTTCCTGGCAGCGGCGTTCTCGCTCGGAACTTTCCTCGCCAATTCAATGTTCCTACTCGCTGATCTCGTCTCTCCCACCTTCCTGACCGCCGGTTTGACAGCCGCAGCAGGTGAGAAGACACTCGATATGTGCCGTTCGAGCTGGAGCTTCCAGGAGGTCTCTACCTGGCTCTCCGTCCAGTCGAATACCCATCCGAAGAGTGCTCCGAGACAGTGTCCCTCGACGGAGAAGCCTGCTCCGAGCCGACGAAAAGTGCTCACCCGGTGCTGTTCGTGTTCATTCTAATGGTCATCAACGTGGTATCCTGTCTTCTCGTTCTCTCCATCTCATCCGCTCTTTTCAGTCGATCGGTGTCCCTCTGATGCAGACGTACAGCACTCTCATCATTAGTTTCTACGGATTGTCCCCCACTTCTGCCCTTCTTTTCTCCATCTTCTACCCGATTCTTCAATTCATTCCGGTGTTCATATCCACGAGAATCAACGTTTCCAGGTTCTGAATCGGGTCTCTTCCATTCCTTTCCTGCTCTTCCAGACGTATTCTTGTGCTCGGCGGCTACTTCTGCGCCCTGAAAGTGCAGTTCTTCCTGCTGCTCACCTCTTCCTACCCGTTCCTCCCTCCGGCGCACCAGATGATCGCCATGACGGCTCTTCTGATGCTCCTTTCCGTTTCGTTCATCATCCCCTGCAACACGGCTCTCTGTATCCTCTTCGAGCAATTCGACGGCTCCAGTGTCAAAACGGCGAGCAAATCGAGGTGTGTCATGTGGTTCCTTGCGTCTATCAGGTATCCCGATTCCGCCGCTTTCCGCCCGACCGGACTCATTTTCAGCACTCTTACCTTCTCGAAATGTCTCGATTCGTTCGGATTCACAGTTGCTTTCTTTCCGTATTTCATCGTTTCTCTTGTCTCTTATTCTGTCATGCTCTTCATTTTTCCATCGAAAAAACCGTTTTCAATTGAATTATAATTCATTCGAAACCCGATAATAAAAGTTGGAAAGACTCGGATTCATAGACCCGCACAAGTAAAGAATGACAAATTGGGACAATGACAGGAATGGCTAGAAACGGAAGCCAGGGGAGCATTCAGAGAGGGAAACAAGACTAAACGGCAACTCGATCGGCCGATAGATTGGTGAGACGGACGGCTCGTTGGGTCCTGGGGAGTACCGAATGACAACCGACGATCACGAGTTCGGTGGATCGGACGTAGTTCCAGAATCCGGTGGCGCGGTCGCAAGAGACTCTTCTCAGAACGGGCACTTTTCTGACGATCGGCATGCAGAAAGCGCCCGTCGAGCCGCGGCTCTTCCTGCACAGACAGACGGACTCTGCGATGAGCTTCGGCTCGCGGCTCTCCTGATAGTTGACCCTGCTCTCCCACGGACACAGGGCTCTCTCCATGATCGAAGTGCTCCCCTCGACTCTCGGCGACTTCTCGCAGATCGCCGGCTCCTCTCCGCTCGTACTCCATTCCTCGAGAGCTGTATCGTCGAACTGTCCGTGAATCGATATCTGCATCCACGTGGCGAGTTCGTCTTTCTGCAACCGTTTTGGTTATTGATGTCGCGAAGATCTCTGCGGTGTGGTTTCTTCTTTTTCTTCTCCCCGTGAACACTAGAGAGTACTTGCGCGACAGCAAAAACGGCGTTTCGCGTCGGAAAAGTGCGCGAATCGGTGTCAAGCACGGGCCGTTTTCTAGTGCAAGGCGAGATAAGCAACGGACTTGCGGAAGATCGGGGAAAAACGATCGGAACACAGTTCAGACTGAGGGCACTTTTCGGAGAAAGGGACTCGATGGGAAAAGAAGTACATCAGGAGAGATTCGCATACAAACGGGAGTGGGAAGCTCCCCGGAGCTCCACTTTGACAACACTCGGTCACTTTCCGATTGCTATAAACTTCTTTCTTCTTCTCAAAAGTTTGTGATCGTTTCACCACCTTCCCATTCACACTTTTGCCGAGAAACCTGATTCGTCTCGCAGACTCACCAGATTCGGGGGCTCCTCGCAGTTTCTTTCCTTGGCATGCCTTCGAACATTGTGTCGTTTCGCGGAAAGGACGCTGATGGTGATGAAGAAAAGACAGATAGAAACTCGGAAGCGAAGCATTGTGTAATCGAAGCGGCGGCGGCGGCGGCGACGACGGAGAAGACGTCGACGGACGAAGGGCGATGATGACCTAGTGACATGCAAACGAAGAAGGGGCGGGCGGACGGAATACACACACACACGCGCGAAAAGAAAGTTCATCCGGAGAAGTAGAAGAAGTTTTATTGTTTTCAAAGGTCAGAATGAGAGTACCACGGAGAGAGAAAAGATACAAAAAGCGGAGATCGGAGAGAAATGTATTCAGATGAGATACAGGAAACATCTATGGTTCGGAATGACAAAGAAAGAGAGAGAGAGAGAGAGAGAAAAGAGTGAGGACTCCTCATTAAGGAGGAGAGGATGTTTAGCTAAGATTGATCAACTTCTTCATGTTCAGGTTCTCGATGGATTTGGCGATGAGCTGCGCGTTGTTCTTCTGGTATCCGCCGCTTGTGAGCATGCAAATCGGGATTCCTTTCGATTTGGCCATCTCGAAGACAACCTCGTCGCGAGAAATGATGCACTGGAAAGTAATCTTTTGAGAATGTACCGTAACCCGGTCTCTCCCCCACCTGTGGGCTCAAGTTCATCGCGCCCAGAGGGTCGCCGTGAAGACTGTCTGTGCCCGCGTTGAACAGGATGAAGTCGAAGCCCGGCGGCGTCTTTTCCTCGCGGTCCGCGAGACACTTAGCCAGCTGTTTACGTAGTTCCCTGCAAATCGGGTCATTCGGGACGGAGAAGCTGCGGAAGTGACTGACGAGAGGTACGAAGTGTCGGTCGTGTGACTGTCGACGTGAACCGCCTTGTTGATGAACTGACGAGCCTCCCGGTCGTGCGGGTAGACGTACGGGTTAAATACGTCGAACACGAAGACGTGCTCGTCGTCGGCAAAGTCCCTCGCGTGCCCGTTCCCCTGCAATCCCTTCACATTCACCCCTCTTTCCGTCTCTTCTGCTCACTTGATGTGCATCCACATCAACAACAATCGCATTCGAAATCGCTTTTTTGTCGAACAAATCGCGGATTGCCATGGTGATGTCTGCGTAAAAACAGAATCCTCCGCCGTCGGCGTCTGAAAATTCGGGGCGATAATTACAGATTTTGTGGCTGCTGTACAATCCCCGAGCGCCGCGGCAAATGGGAAAAACATACGAGACGCGTGGTGGAATCCGCCGCCCACATTGATGGCCCACCCGTGCTTCAGAGCTAGATTCGCCGCGAGAACCGAGCCGCCCGATTGCAATCTGAAAAAGATGAATAAACAGTATGAAGCTATCATTTTGTGACGGACCGCAGGGGATAGAGCAGTTTGTTCTCGATGAGGCACGGAGGGAGACAGCCCACGACCGCCACTTCCACAATGTGCGCGGCTTTCAGAGGATTCCGCACGCTTTTCAGATATCTGCAAAACGGTTCAACCCGTCTTGGAGAATGGCTCGCAGGCCGGTCTAGTCGACACTCGACAGATACATCTCCGGAATGGGGCTAATAGTAAGGCTCAAGAGCCCACCTCCACTGTCCAACTACCTTCAGAAACTGACTTCTATCTGCTACGAAATTACTTTCTATCGTGGACTCTGGTGAGCTCCTCGAACGTCGGAAGTGTCGGCCAGACGAAAGTGGCATCCGTGATGAGCTTCCACTCTTTCAGATAATCGATGACTCTCTTCCATTTGTACGAGTCGAATGGGTGGAAATGCTCCATTCCGAACGCCGAAACATTGTATTCCGGGTGGTAAACGATGGGGCGCTGGTGACTCTTCAGAGTGTGCTTCTCTTCATCATCCCTTAAAATGTGTGACGTGGCAGCACGTGGCATAGAAGTGAAAGGAGCCTAGGTCTACTCGTTGACTTACGGTTGCGTCATTCTGATCGAAAGAGAGATAAGAATAAAGGGATAGGATAGTAGTTGGGAGACTCGCTTTAGTATTCTGCTTGTTATCAGATATCAGGAGTCAGGAGACACTGCTGAAAAACAGAAAAGCGAAGCCGAGAGCGGGTAGACGAGACAGTGTGTGGAGGAGAGAGGGCGCAGAGAATAGACGGCCGTCGACTGGGGAATTCTAGGCCAGCGCTCGTGTACTACACGAGGAAAACAAAATTTCGGATCGAAACGCGGACGTCATCGCTCGAATTTTCTCTTGTTTCAAATCGTTTTTGGGCGCTCTTCCAGTTTTCCTTGATTTGAAAACGAACGAATTTCTGATTTTTCGTCATAGTTGTTCTTTTCGTTACTTTACTTTTTTCTTTGAAGAAGTTTATTTTTAAAATTTGAGGAAGAGAAGGCCTAAACTGCCATCGGCACACTTCAAAAATGGATGAATTACCGGTACTATCAGGTTGTTCTTGTTAATAGGGAATACTCTTTAATTCTAGGTATTGAACAATCTGTGCAAAGACCTTTACGAAAGCGTCGATCCGCAAGTGCGACACCGAGCAGAACTGAACTTGGCGGAGCTCTCTGAATCGCCGGAATGTCTCCAGAGATGCATGCTTCTGCTGGCGAGAGGAGACGTTCGTCGTACTCGTGCATAACTTGCGAACTACTTTAATTTTCAGTATCCGTACGGACCGATGGTGGCGAGCACGACGTTGATGAAGTTGCTCGGCTGCAAAACGAGCATAACCTCGGCACAGAAGCTTGAGCTGGCCAAGTATTTGCTCGAGATGCTTGGGCAGGGAGCTCCCCAGTTCCCGCCGTATCTCGTAACTTCGCTCTGTCAACTGTTCGCTCGTCTCACCAAGCAGGAGTGGACCTATCAGAGCAATTCAAACACGACTACTGAGAACGCGAAACTGGAGTTCCCATTCCGCGATCCAGTAGACAGTCTCATCAAAACTGTTAACATGGACAACATCGAAGAGAGCATGCTCGCCGTGCAACTGCTCACGCTGCTCGTCGCTGACATGAACTCTGCTACCGGAATGGACTCTGTGAACAAACATCGCAAGAATCTCTCACAGTTTAGAGATGACTTCCTCTACGAAATCTTCTCAGTTTCTCTCAATTTCCTCAACAATAACGTCGATAAGAACTTGAATGAACGGCAGATGAGCCTAATGCATTCGGTTCTCAATCTGAATCTGCAGTGTCTTCTTTTTGATTACATAGGAAGTCTGACCGACGAAACGAGCGAGGACAATTTCAATGTGCAGATTCCTACCGGCTGGAGATCCAGTTTCACAGACGGAAAGATTGTCGAGCTGATGTTCAAGCTTCTCAACAAACTGCCGCGGGAATCTAGCGAAAAAGTGTTGACCATCATTGCGCAGTTGGCGAGCATCAGAAGAACGCTCTTCAATGGAACCGAAAGACAGGCGTATGTAGTGAAACTCGTCGAAGGAGTCGTTGGTGTCATCATGAACTCGGAAAAACTAAGCGACCAGGTAGGGAAGCCGTACTTCAGTCCTGAAAAGCTAGAAAACTCATCGTACTTTCAGGCTGCCTTTCACGAGTTCTGTCGACTGATTGCCCGTCTGAAAACTAATTACCAGCTGTGCGAGCTCATTGCTGTACCTTGCTACAGTCACATGCTGCGCTTGCTCGCCGAGTTCACAGTTCAGTCTCTTCGAATGATGGAGTTTTCTGCCAATAGCACGTATTTCCTGATGACTTTTTGGCAACGAATGGTGACTTCTGTGCCCTACGTGCGCAACAACGATGATCATCTTCTGAACGTTTATTGTCCGGAAATCATGACGGCGTTCGTCGAGAGTCGTCTTCAACACGTAGAAGCCGTCGTCCGGGAGGGCGCAGAAAATCCATTGGACGATCAAGGATCGACGCTCCAGATTATGGAGCATTTGGCGATCATTTGCAGAAGCGAATACGAACAGACATGCAAGTTGCTCACGCAGCATTTTGATCAAAATGCCAACATTTGGATGAATGGGGCGGAAAATGTAAGCGAGTCGGTTGAGGCAGTAATCATTCACACTCGTCAGAAAACCTGATCAGCAACTTTGTGTTCTATTTTCAGGATCCAAACACTGCGATTGCTGAAGGCCGCCTCGCTTGGCTGATCACATTGATCGGAACAGCTATTTTCGGAAAAACGACCGCGACAAGTAGTGACGGTCAAGACAAAATGGACGGCGAGCTGATTGCTCGCTGTGTGACCGTGATGCGCTTCAATGACAACCGTCTTCAGCTCTCGAACACTAACACCCCTCTGAAAGGAAACCTTCGTCTCGAAGTGTCCTTCATTCACATGCTCGAGCAGTTCCGTCGTGCTTATATCATGGATCAGATCACTCGTGCCAGTTCTGTCTATGACACCCTTGAAGCCGAACTGCGAATTGCGGAAGAGTCCGACATGCTCGGAGTGATTGTGCAGAAAATTTTGACAAATCTCAAGTTCTGGCCTTCCAACTCAGATCTTCTGGATTTGTCGCTCTCGCTGCTGAAAGATCTTTCTCTGGGCTATTCGGCTGTGCGTAAGCTGTTCCGTCTCCCGGAAGTTCAACTTCTTCTTAACAATCACACTGCGGATCACTTCATTTTCCTCGGTCCAACTATTGATTATCAAACGATGAAGCAACGCACGACGTTCTACGAGGCTCTCACTCGCCTTCTGACGACAGATTACTCTGATGACGAAGAGATGCTGCAAAGGTTCCTCCACCCACTCACAGGTAGTATTCCTCGAAGAGTTAACTTTTCAAGAACAGTTTCAGATACTGTCGAGGGAATTTGTCGTGTGATTCAGAACAATTGCCAAGGAATTGAAGAGGAGCAACTAAAGGTGAGCGGATAAGAAAAAATCTTGAAATAATAGGAATGTTCACAGAAAATTATCACGGGATTGTGCCGAGACTTGCGAGGAGTGGCAATAGCATCCACGACGAAAACGATCTTCCAAACCCTTTTCGAATGGATGTTCGTAATTTTTGTATCTCTCTATGATAAACTAGAGGTTTTCAGGTACCCTGAAGTTTTCAATATTATGCATTTCTCCGTCGAAAAGTGGCCAGAGTGTGCTGACGTCATCACCCCAATCCTTCGTCTTCTCTCCGAAATGGTTCAGAATCGGCAGCAAAGATTGAAATTCGAAATGAGCTCGTGCTCGGCCGTCTTGCTCTTCAAGGAAACGTCAAAAATCGTGACCATTTACGGAGAACGTCTCCTTCAACTTCCGGAAGTGTCAAAGGATCGAGTTTACAAGGAGAGATACAAGAATATCGGAGTCATTTTTCTCATCCTGAAAAACGCGTTGATCGGAGCTTACGTGCCGTTCGGAGTCTTCCGTCTTTATGGAGATTCTTGTCTTCAGGACGCTCTCACTACATTCGTCAAGCTCTTCATGAGTATTCCAGCCGACGATTTCCAAGTAGAGATTTATATGAACTGTTACAGTCAAATCAGTTTCCATTTCAGAGCTACACTAAAATTGCCCAGAACTACTACAATCTTCTAGAGCACGTTGTTCAAGACAACATGCCGTTCGTTACCAATCTTTCGGTCGACGTCTTCTGCTCGCTGTTACGTTCGATCGACGCTGGTCTTAGCTCAGTCGATGCAATAGTCATCACTTCGGCGTGCTCTTCGCTCGACACCATCCTCAACTACTTGTAGCTGACTCGATCGAATCCGCCGTCGAATAAAGTTGGATTGGACCCGGAAGGCGACAACATCCTTATCGCCATCAAACAGCACCCCGATATCTTGGCCAAGGTAATTTATAAATCCATTCAACCGTTCACGCCCACATAACGCATCAAAAGTTATCATGTTACAGATGCTGCAAGCAGTGATCACTCTCATGATGTTTGGAGAAGTGAAGTGCCAATGGAGCCTGTCTCGTCCACTTCTCGGTCTCATTCTGATCCAGGAAGACGTATATTCCGACATGAAACGAGAGCTCACTTCCCAACAAACATACGATCGTCAGGCCGACTTCGACCTGCTCTTCACTCAGCTCATGTCAAATGTGGAGATGAATCTATCTGTGAAGAACAAGGACACGTTCACTCAAAATCTGACCCGCTTCCGTCGCGACATCGCCCTCGTACTCAAAGGACAGCCGCTTCCGCCGTCAACAGTCAACCAAGACATGCAGTAGACCGATTCCTCTCTGTTTAATGTAGCTTCTTTCTCACTTCTCCATGTTTCTCTTGCTTCGTCATTTTGATTTTCGCTTTACATGGCCCCTCCCCTTTCTTCTTTGTTTTCTTCCCGTATTTCAGCACATTCTCGTGTGCCGATCTCTCGTTCCGTCTGTAACCCGTTCCATCATTCTATTTTCTCCCGTATACCATTCCCTCGTATTCCATTGTTCTCCCTCCTTCTTCACATTTATATATCTTGTCAGCAGTATTTATTCTTATCATCATTCAGTTTTACCTTGCTTTCCCATACCGAACCGAGAAATTGTGCTCTGTACCCCTAGTTCCAGTCGTGTTCCTCCCATTTTCTCCTTTTTATTCCCGCCTCTCCCCCAATTCAACTCGTGTGTTCTCGTAAGTAATCTACTTACAAGTTGATGAATTCTTGTATCGGATTGCCGAAGAAGAAATCGTTTTCTTCTCCTCAACACTTGTTGCACATATCGCATTTCAAGCAAGGAGTCCCCGTCAAGCTCGTGCCGCCCCTGAACCTAGAAACTTCTTCGTTTTTTGTCTTTTCAATCTGATTGACAAGCCGTTCTTCTGTCTTCTCAACTATGACATTCCTCTTCTCCCTGCTTGGAAATGATGTCTCTTTCTCCTTTTCCCAGCTCGAGTATCCTCTGGAGACTTCTGAACGAGTAGAAAATTCTAATTTGAGAGTGGGAGAGACGGCTCTGGACGAAAAACAATGGTTCGTTTCGGAGAGATGACTGGCTCAGAGTGCACGCTCATAAGAAGAGAAGTCACTCATCATCAGAAGAGCACAACGATTCTGAAGTCCTTCTTCTCGCTCTCTCAACTCGATTTCTATAGCTTTTCGAGTTTCGAAGCTCGCCAGAATGGGAACCCTTGATGCGGAAATTGAGAGAATCGAATCGCTTGTTTCACTCTCGAATCGAATCGAATCTCACTTGATCCGAAGAAGTTCAAACATTTCTTTTCTTTCTTTTCAACACCTGCCTGTTTATTCCTTGTCTCTAAGGGGCGAAAGAGAGCTGGAAAACGATGAGAACAGTCAGAAAACGATCTTGTTGTTCGGATCGTGCTGAGATTTTCTGAGTCAGCTTCGGCTGAGCGGTTCGGATTCTCGGAGGACTTTTCACAGAAATCGCGTCGCCAAACCGGCCGACTCATCCATTTCTGGAATTCCCCTGCTCATTCTCGTCCCCTCTTCTAAAATTTATTTGTTTGGCAGTTCTCGAGACGGTTACTTCTTCCCTTTCTGATGATATTTCCTCTTTTTTGGTTCGAAAACTCGTGAGAGAGAGAGAGAGAGAGAGAAAGAGAAAGAGAGAGAAAGAGAGAGAGAGAGAGAGAGAGAGAGAGAGAGAGAGAGAGATAGAGAGAGAAAGAGAGAGAGAGAGAGAGAGAGAGAGAGAGAGAGAGAGAGAGAGAGAGAGAGAGAGAGAGAGAGAGAGAGAGAGAGAGAGAGAGAGAGAGAGAGAGAGAGAGAGAGAGAGAGAGAGAGAGAGAGAGAGAGAGAGAGAGAGAGAGAGAGAGAAAGAGAGAGAGAAAGAGAGAGAGAGAGAGAGAGAGAGAGAGAGATGCTCTGTAGAATTGTGTTAAAGACAAATCGCCCCGAGGGCCTTTTGTCTTGCCTTCTTCTCCCTCCTAATCAGCTTTCTCACTCGTCTTTCCTGTATTCGTCATCGCTCTTCCCGCTCTTCTTCTTCTACTTCTTCTTCTTCTTCTTCTTCTACTTCTTCTTCTTCTTCTTCTCCTGCTTCTTCTTCTTCTTCTCCTGCTTCTTCTTTGGGTACAAAGACTACGTGCTTTTTCGCCCCGGATCCCCGGACCTCACGAGGAAGGCGCACGGGGGCGTTTCTGATGAGTGACGGACGAACATCCGTCGACTGGAACGGAGTAGAACAAGAAGAAGAAGAGAAGGCTCTCTGGTGCGCTCTTTCCCCCATTTCACTTCCCAGTTCATTCCAAGTTTTATATCTTTCTTACGCTTCAACGACAATCATATGTGAGCTACAAATCGCGAATCACGAATAAGAACGCATTGAAAGTGTTCTCCTCAACGATCTCGTCGCCTTTATCGAACCTTTTCCAAAGCCTAATCTTAGAAGAGTATCAGAGTTTCAAAGGCCACTTGGCCAGACAGTACCTTGATGAGTAGTATCGCAGTTGAGCGCGTTTCTTGATGCGTTCTTCGTTGGAGTTTGTTTTGTCCGCTGGAAAACATCTCTCCATTCAATTCCAAGAAAGTATTTGCCTCATCTGAAATGAGAAAACACCTGCCCCTTCGTAGGTTTCCATCCGACTCATTCTCCATTTCCACGTTGCAACTTTCTCGCGTGACGTCGTTCGAAGTTCTCACTAGAAGAATAGCCTTCCGATGGAGATCCAAGTGGAAGTTCTCGACTGCAACTGCAATCGAGTCCCCCGATTTTGACCGAAGGGCCGTTTCCGTCGGGCGGCACAGAAGAAGTCAATCAAGTCAAACGGCAGAGTCTTTGCCGCCAAAACAAGCCCTCCTCCTCCTCCTCCTTCTTCTTCTTCTTCTTCTCCTCCTCGTGCCCGCCTACTTCTCCGTCTTCTTCTCCTTCTGATGCTTCTTCTTCTTCCCCGTCTGAAGCGTCTGTTTTCATTTCTTCATTTCAATGACCTACTCCGCTTGAAGGAGGTGCTGTTTGGTCCGCATTTGACTGCTGTGATGGGATAGGTCACTTCTTAGTTTCAGAATG